>CM077096.1:146075684-147275684 GCA_039513925.1 Platanthera zijinensis
TCTCGCTGTTGCTCGCTATGTTTTTCGTGGGTAAACACTTTACCTAGCTAGTGCTGAATCCAGACTTGAACAGACCTTACTAGTGCACCCAACGTCGGGTAAAATAATTTGAATTATTCCCTCTCAGTCTGAACTCAGTTGAACCGGTGTTCGGGTTTCAACATTTTTGGTGCGGTGAGCGTGAGCTGACAGCTCTTAAAGAAAGTACTCGTCTGACGATGCTATGGTGGGATAGGGAGAGGTAGGAGATGACCAGGAAAACTCACATCCTAATAGCGATTTTGTGACACAGGGTCAATTTGCCGAGCTCGCCGGAATGATAAGGATGGTGCAAGGAATGGTGCAGGATCTACTCGCTTAGCGAGGCGAGACGGTAACGCCAATTCAGGAAGTCGCCCCGTAGGGTGAGGCAAGTCGGGTTCAGCGACCAGGAAAGGAACACAGTCAGGAAGATGATGACCAGGCGCTGCAGCTGCGAGTCCTCTTTGGAGGCTCCCCGACAACTCGCACCTTGGAGGATGAAACCGGGCGAGCTCGCCCGGGTCATCAAATCGCACCTCCGAGTCCATTTTGCGAGTTAGTGTTGATGACGCCGGTTCCAGCTTGGTTCGTGGAACCGCCCCTGAATTCCTATGTCGGGAGAGATGACCTATTGCAGCACCTATAATGGTTTGAAGATATAGTGTCAATATGGCCGATGTCCGAGCCTTTCAAATGTCGGGTGTTCGCCATTACATTTAAGGGAAAGGCAAGAGATTTGTTTCATCAGTTGTCGGCGGGGCAATTTATAGTTTTGAGGACCTCAGTAGGGGGTTCCTACTTCATTTTTCTACGTCGAAGAAGAGTAAGAAAGTGGCATAGGCGATCTTTGCCATCAAGCAAGGATTGCAAAAGTCACTAGGGTCGTGCGTGGACCACTTCTAAGAGGAGATTCTCTAATTCCAAGAGATTCTTGGGCATACTCTGATGATCGCTTTCATTTTAGGCATGCAGGGTGGGTTATTCAATATGGAGATAAAGTGAATTCCCCGATGTCATTTGAGAACATTATTGATCGAGCGGCGCGTTACATCGAAGGATAGTCATTGAGCAGGGGTTTTGTGGCCAAGCTGGCGAAGTTGACAGGTGACGAGGTAGAGGAAGTGACAAGAGGAGGCAAGGGAGCAAAGAAAAAGGAAGAACTAGTGAGACGGGAGGAGAGGAGAGCGAGGGAAGGTGTGGAGTGAGAGGAGGACATTTGGAGATTCTAAGGACCCTCGCTAGGCCGCCACAGAGGGCGGCGGAGGGGGATATCATCGTCATTTTGGAAGAAGGTTCTCACTTGAGAGACAGGGACGACGACACTCGCCGGAGAGAGACGGCGGGGGCAGTGGGGGCATGACCAAGCCCTTCCGGCAAGAGGCTTACACGGTTGGATGAGGGCGATGAGGATGGCCCCAACATCAGAGGAGGAGGGAACATCGAAGGGTGTCCCTCTATTGTGACTTTCATTAGACCGAAGGCCACGCCACCGCAACCTGCCCCGAGTTCTTGGAGTTGAGGAGGGGGCAGAAGAAGGAATCTAGGAGAGGCGACGAGAGCCAACAACGACGATGTCAGAAAGGAATGAAGGGGAAAGAGGAAGGGCACCGAGAGGGTGTGAAGACTAGATCGATCAAGGAGCTCGGGTAGGATTGGAGCCATTAATGGAGGAGCGGGGATAAAAGCAACCAGGAAGGGGAGCCTGCACACAGTCTTTCGGAGGAGCGTGGTGTCCACCTCGCAGGCCCCACCCACGATCAGGGATATCATGTTCTCGCCGAAGGACATGTTCGAGAATGAGAACCCCTTCCACGACACATTAGTGATCCAAGCGGCGGTGGAAAAATTTCACGGTCTCCCGCATCTTAGTCGACAACGGGAGCTCCGTTAATGTTGTGTTCAAAAAGGCATTCGAGGCCATGACGGTGGAGGAGAAGAGGGTTACTTCGACTGACGGCCCACTTTTTAGTTTTGCAGGAGAAAGGAAGGAGGTTTAAGTGGGAGCCCAACTACTCGTCACTCTTAGGAGGCATCACAAAGGTGTGTCGTTTTGTATAGTGGACACGCCCCTGTAGCTACAACGCCATCTTTGGAAGGCCCCTAATCAACGTGTTCCAGTGCGTGCCCTCTCGTTCCACCAGTGCCTCAAGTAAAACATCAGAGGGATGTAGATCCGGATCAGGAGAGATCCCAAGGTGGCAAGAGAATGTTACCTCGGAGTTGTAAGCACCATCCGTTGGGTGAAGGAAGTCGAAAGAGTTGAGAAGGCACTAGAGGAGGTGGCAAGGCTAGAAGCTATGGAGGATGTTGAGGAGAGAGGAGCGAGAGAGATCGAGGCTGAGGGTGGGAAGACCCGGGAAGGTGAAGGTCAGTGGCAAACTGACAAAGGAAGACAGATAAAAATTCTGGCTTGCATCCAGGAAAATGTCGATATCTTCGCATGGAGCGCGAAAGAAATGCCTGGACTCAACGCAGATGTTGCATGCCATCACCTCAACTTGGAGTCGGAGACCCGCCACCCATCCGCCAGAAGAAGAGGAAGACAACTACAACTTTGGCAGAGCCCATTTGGGTGGAGGCAGAAGCTGCTGGATGCGGGGTTCGTGGAAGAGATCCAGTACCTGGGATGAGTCTCAAATGTTGTAATGGTGAGGAAGGGGGATGACAAATAGAGGATGTGTATTGACTTTTCAATGCTTAATAAACACTGCTCCAAGGATTGTTACCCCCTTCCTAGAATCGATGAGCTCATAGATTCGACCGTTGGATTCCCAATTATGAGTTTCTTAGATGCATTTTCTAGTTATCACAAAATCTGCATGAACCCACCTGATATAAAGCATGTTTCCTTTATTGCAAATGATGGATGTTACTGTTATAGAATGATGGCGTTCGAACTTAAGAACGCTGGGGCAACCTATCAGCACATGATGGATATGGTATTCAAGGAGAAAAAAGGGCAGAACCGTAAGGTGTACGTAGATAACCTCTTGGTGAAAAGCAGGGATGTGGAAGACAAACTTAAAGATTTAGTCAAAACCTTCGCCAACCTCCAAAAATATAAAATGTGGCTCAATCCCGCAAAATATGTCTTTGGGGCGAGGAAATGAAAATTTTTAGGGCATCTCCTGATCCTAGAAGGGGTGAAACCAAACCCGTATAAATCCAACACGATCATGGTAATGAAGGCCCCGAGGAATGTGAAAGAGGCCCAATGTTTAATGGGACGGCTCGCTGGGCTGAGCAGGTTCCTCTCGAAGGTCGGGAGGAAGTGTTCTCCCTTCTTCCACATTCTGCGCCGCCACATTGAAAATAAGGGTTTCAAGTGACGACCGAATGAAAGGAGGCATTCTAAAGGTTGAAACAACAGTTAACACATGTCCCACTACTATAAGGGCCTGGGGAGGGGGCGATCTCTATCTCTACTTGGGGTTCGAAACTGATGCAGTAAACTCGGTTTTGGTCAGGTAGGAATGCAAGAAACAACTCCCCATGTACATGAGTTGAGTCCTCAAAAAGGCAGAGTTACGCTATCCCATCCTAAAAAAGTTGGCCTTCGCGCTCATCATCTGAGCTCGGAAGCAAGGCTCTATTTCTAGGCCCACTCGATCAAGGTAGTTACATATCATCTGTTTTGAAGCATCCTGGATGGGGTTGAGCATTCATGGAGACTGGCCAAGTGGTTGGTAGAGCTCAGCAAATTTGATCTCTCTTTTGTCCCTCAGGTGGCGCTGAAGGCTTAGGTGGTGGCAGATTTTCTTGCAGACTACACGACGGAAGCGGAGGAGGTTGAGTCACTGGGGTGGAAAGCATGTGAAATGTTCATAGACGGAGCATCCGACAAATACTCATTTGGGGACAAGGTGGTTCTAACCAACCCCTAAGACGTCAAGATAGAGCAGGCAATAGACATCAAATTCTCGGTCACCAACAATCAAGTGGAGTACGAGGCCCTAATCGTTGGCCTCCACCTCGCCCGAGAATTAGGAATTCAGGACCTCAAGGCATACTCTGACTCCATGATGATGGCCTCATAGGTATGGGGAGATTTTAAAGTTCGAGAGCCGATATTGCAGCGTTACCTATTGAAGGTAAAGGGGTTAGTGGGCACTTTTCGAATGTTTACCATCCAGCACATCCCGAGGGACGAAAACAAAGTCGCGGATCATCTGTATAAGTACGACCAACCGGTGGGAGGGGTGACAACCGAGTTATTTGATCCCTCCATCGAGGAAGGAGAGATCATTGAGATTGATCAACACCCATCGTGGATGGACCCATTCGTTGAGTTCTTGACCACGAGAGAGTTCCCCTCAGGAATCCAAGACAAGAGGTAGTTTAGATACAAATCAACATATGATCTCATCCACGAAGGCAGTCTCTAAAGAAAAATGTTGTCAAGACCCTTAGCACAGTGCGTCTCTGAAGTGAAAATTCCTCGAGCGTTGGATGAGATTCACTCAGGAGAATGTGGAAGCCATTCTAGCAGAAGAACTTTGGAGAAGAGAGTGCTGAGGTAGGGGTATTTTTGGCCGACCATCAGGAAAGATGCGGAGCAGTTCACAAAAAGGTGTTCGAGTTGTCAGCTTCATGCCCGCCTCCAATTACAGTCGGTGCAACGGCTCCGATCAATCACGGCCCCGTGGCACTTCACAATCTGGGGAATGGATCTAGCGGGGCCGTTCCCCCAGGCGAGCAGACAATGAAGGTTCATACTTGTGATGATAGATTATTTCTCAGAGTGATTGAGGTGAAAGCACTGGCAAAGACTACTTCACAAGTTGTGAGGAACTTTATATATGGAGAAATCATCTGCAGGCACGGTCTGTCGCTCACGATTATCACGGATAACAGACCATAATTTGCAAGTGTGGAACTCATCAAGTTCTGTGGAGAACTAGGAATTGACCTTCGCTTCGTGTCCATACATCATCCTCAAAGTAATGGGAAAGTCAAGGACGCTAATAAGGTGATCGTCAAATTGCTCAGAAAGAAGGTGAACTTAAAAGGAAATTAGGTCGAGCAGCTCCCCTCAGTCCTCTAGGCCCTGAGGACCACCCCAAACACTGTCACGGGAGAGACTCTGTTCAAGCTCTCTCATGGCTTGGAAGCGGTGATCCCGATGGAATTCGACGTCAGGAGTCTAAGGGTGGTGGCCGCGAGGAAGGAGGGGATGTTTGGAGAGAGGAGAACGATGAAGAGCAAAGACTCTCGCTTAACTCTGTGGAGGAGTTCTAAGATCTCGTATAAATTCAACAAGAGGAAGTCAAACGCATAATGGAAAAATACTTCGACAAGCGCATCAGCGTCAAGCAGTTCGCTAAGGGGACTTGGTCCTTAAAAAAGTTGATGTCGCAGGCAGGGGAGCAGCGGTTGGAAAGCATTAACCTAACCTGGAGGGACCTTTCATGATGGCAGAAGCATTGACATACGAAGGATACCGAATCCAAAACTATGAGGAGGAACTCCTTAGTAGCACTTGGAGCGGCGACGACTTGAAACAAATTTTTTCCTTAAACCTCCCTCAGTCTATCTGTGGCTACGGGTAACCTTTGTAACCAAATTGTATTCCTGTTTTTATCAATACACCAACTATTATGAATATTTGTGTGTTTTAGGCGTTTCTCCACAAGCGCATGCACGATGAATGTTACCTGAAACAATGAATCCAAGACCTCGAGTTATGGTGTTTGTCGTAGTCTAGGTCCCTACACGAGCTCCTCTCCTGCATGCCGACTACATGCCCCCTCAAGTGAATCCAAGACCCCGAGTTATGGTATTGTCGTAGTCCGCGTCCCTGCGCGAGCTCCTCTCCCACATACCCGGCTACTTGTGCCCTCAATTGAATCCAAGACCTCGAGTTGTGGTGTTGTCGTAGTCCGGGTTCCTGCATGAGTGCCAATCTCCCGCATACCGGCTGCTTGCCCCCTCGAGTGAATCCAAGACCTTGAGTTGTGGTGTTGTCGTAGTTTGGGTCCCTGTGCGAGCTCCTCTCCAACATACCGCCTACTTGTCCCCTTGAGTGAATCCAAGACCTCGTGTTGTGGTGTTGTCGTAGTCAGGGTCCCTGCGTGAGCTCCTCTCCCGCATACCCGCTACTTGCCCCCTCGAGTAAATCCAAGACCTCGAGTTGTTGTGTTGTCGTAGTCTGGGTCCCTAAGCGAGCTCCAATCTCCCGCATACAGGCTACTTGCCCCCTCGAGTGAATCTAAGACCTCGAGTTATGGCATTGTCGTAGTATGGGTCCCTGTGTGATCTCCTCTCCCGCGTACCGACTACTTGCCCCCGAGTGAATCCAAAACCTCGAGTTGTGGTGTTGTCATAGTCCGGGTCCCTGCGCAAGCGCTAATCTCCCGCATACCGGCTACTTGCCCCCTCGAGTGAATCCAATACCTCGAGTTGTGGTGTTGTCGTAGTCCGGGTCCCTACGCGAGCTCCTCTCCCGCATACTGGCTACTTGCCCCCTTGAGTGAATCCAAGACCTCGATTTGTGGTGTTGTCGTAGGTTGGGTCCCTACGTGAGCTCCTCTCCCGCATACCAGCTGCTTGCCCCCTCGAGTGAGTTCAAGACCTTGAGTTGTGGTGTTGTCGTAGACAGGGTCCCTACGCAAATTCCTCTCCCGCATACGGACTACTTTCCCCCTCGAGTGAATTCCAAGAACTCGAATTGTATTGTTGCTGTAGTCTGGGTCCCTGCGCGAGCTTCTCTCTCGCATACCGACTACTTGCACCCCTCGAGTGAGATTCGAGTCCTCGAGCTGTGATATTACCGTAGATCGGATCCCTGCACGAGCTCTTCTCCTGCATCTCTGCTACTTGTCCCCTCGAGTGGAACCAAGATTCTGAAGTGATGATGATAGCGTAGTCCGGGATCCTTCGTAAACTCCCTCATATGATGGTTGTTGACCCCCTCGGGTAGAGCTTTCAACCTCCCAGGATTGCAGGGTTCGGGGGAGAGCATTTGGAAGTGGATATAGTACCCAAGGGACAACCAAACTCGCCCCGCGCAAGATGAAAGTGACTAGACGTGCGGGGCGAGAAATAAATGTGTCAAGGCGGAGAGGCAAGACAACACACAATCTTAGGCTTTGCCGCGTTGAAGAAACGAAGCTCCACGCGAGAAGCTAATGTCGCGAGTTCAGCATGAGGATCAGATTAGCCCTAACCACTAACACACATGCTTTAAAGAGCAGAAACTAAGAATAAAAAAGCGAGAAAAAAATACAACAATATATGTATACACAAAGGCGCAGGCGAACTCGCGCGAGCCAGAAGGTTTTGGGTAACAAGCAAAAAACTAAAAAAATATACAAGACAGAAATCACTCTCTTGACTCGTCAGCACGCTGGCTCGCTGACGGGGAATTCTCCACGAGAGGGAAGAGCTCCGGGACCAGCAACTCCAGAGTGAGTGCAAGGCTCGTCGTGTTCAAGTCGCCCCACAATCGGAATCGCTTCACGATGAGTTGGGTTGCGGCTACGGCAAGGGCGCGACGAACTCCGGCCTTCGCGACTGAGGAGGCAGCCGAAATGCCATCCGCGGATCCCTCCTGTGCTTGGCGGCGGCACTCTAGCAAGTTCGTCTCCGCTTCCACGAGGTGGTTGGCTAAGTAGTCGCTTTGAGAGCGGGCTTCCCTCAGCTCCTCTTCCAACTTGGAAGTCCGTTCCTCCCACACGAACTCGATAGACTGCAAAAAAATATCAGGTTGAGTAGAAGATTAACCCGCAATATCGGAGGCAAGATATGTACCTCACTCGTGGCCTGCGAGGTGGGGCAGCCAGTAGCTGCGAGTTCAGTCATTACTCCGGCCAGTTCTTGTTGCATGGTGTTTAGTGTGGACCTCGCTTCCACTAACTCGCCCTTTGTTCGGGCGAGCTCTTTGTTGCTGGCATCTAGGGTGGTCAACAACTCTCCAGCTTGCGGCCAGTGCTGAGAGCGCGCCTCGCCGTATGATGGAATAACTCAGCAGCGCGAAGAATGGCGCGACTCCCACGATTTGTCAGCTCGTGGATGGAGGTTCCCGCCAACAACTTCGCGTCCTCCTGACCGTAGAGGCTGAATAGGAGGTTGAACGCGTCATCGTCGATGTCCTTATCCTCCATCCAAGAGGGGAATCACGAGCTTCGGTTGACCTTATGCTCTCCCTCATACCACTCTAGGAGGATGGCGCCCTCCAGATCTATGGCACGCATCCCCAACCCAAAGTTAGCATGGGTACGAGGGGCTTCCTCCAACGCCTTCCATTTGGCCGGAACCTTTGAAACCACCTTGCCAACCTTGAGCTTCTTGGCCCTAGGCTCAGTAGAGGGGGCATCAATTACGAGCGCCTTGCCCTTGTATTTCGAGGCCACCGAGGTGACGAGGGGCACTCTTGGAGCCGTCTCGACATTCAGCGAGGCGATCTCCTGGATGGGTGGCTTTCTGCCGGTCACGAATGACAGATTTTGGGGAAGTGCTCTCAGTCCTATGAAGGGCATGTCAAAAAAATAAGCGAGGTGAAGTCATGCAGTGAAGGGGTAGGCGGTAGCATACCTGTCCCGGGCATAATGTAACCGAGTTGGTCTTTGTGGCGCCTCAAGTGCAGAACGTAGAAGTCGTTGCCTGTCAACATCTCGTATAGTGCGTGGGCATCCCTTGCCACCTTGGGAGGTTTGTACGTGTTCTCGCTCCACTGAACGGGTGTCATTGTCAGCGACCCGAATGCGCCTCGCACAAATATGAACTTATTGATCCAGTGATGAACCTTGTTCAACGTCTCCACCAATTTGATGCAGGCGCTAGAGAAGAAGATGACGCCGTCGCCGATCGCTTTCAAGTTGAGGATCTTCTGGAAGGCTGTGAGGTCGAACTCCATCCCCTCCTCACACATGTAACACGCATAGCTGACCAGAGCGCTAACGTCATTGGAGTTGACCTGTGCAGGAACCAACCCTAAGTACTTGAAGACCTGGACCACCTTGGGCCAGAGGGGAAGTTGCAATCCAGGCTCGAAGTGGTTGAGGGAGAAGGCGAGCTCGTATTCAAAAAAGGTTTTTAACCCCTCGTCTGCTGGGGTCGCCATGCCAAAAATCCCGCGGGGAGGTACTTCACCTTAAAAGGCTCGAGCTCGTCTGACGTTGTTCTGGTCTTGGGAAAATAGTGATCAGCGAAGTTGGCGATGAAGTTTGTGCGACTCTCCTCACTCTTAGAGTGAACCATGGTTGAGGAGCGAGACGAGCAGGAACTTCGAGAAGACAGGTTAAAATTGGGAGGCTGGGAGCGGAGTAAGCGTTTCACCAACCCTGCCCCTCCCCTATTTATAAGTTTTCCAAGCTGAACAAGCCCACCCCCGACTTGCGATTTCCCAACACCCCTCCCGAATCGCATGATCAACAGTCTCGGACTCGCATAACACCTCACATTGACAAAATAAGTGTATAATATATATATATATATATATATATATATATATATATATATATATATATATATAACAGAAAACAAACACGACAACAAATGATTTATATTATACTCGCTGTGTACAAAAACGTATCATTTACTCGACAACCCTGCGCGAGTACTAAATCCTGAGCAACACAAAAATAGCTCGCACATTTCTATGCGAGTACAAAACAAATAAGACACTTGATCCCTAAGGGGGAATAGGCACACCTCGACCCCGCATGGACGGACGAGCGGGATGACGCGTCGTCCAGGTGATGTCGTAGGCTTCGTGGAAGTGTTGAGCTCGCTGAAGATGATTTGACCCCCTGCGTAAGTGCTCTTCCAGCCGATTCGCCTCACTGACTAAGCCCGCGATCTGGCCAAATTTGTACAATTTATCCTCAGCCGCATTCTGGCGAGTCTTCAGCTCGTAGATCCTCTCTTCAACATCTTACATCTGCAAGAAGAGGTTGTCATTGCCTTCTAGCTCCGCATTGTACTTCTCAGCGATTCTACATGGCCCTGGACCTCGCTAAGATCCTGCTTGACCTCCCGATGGGCCGCGGTGGCGAGGGCTAAGTCATGCGTTGCGAGCACCTGAAGCAAGCGCGCTCTGAAGTCGCTATTATCCACCAGCTAGTCATCCATCAGTTCACGAAGTGGGCTGGATATCATGGGTGGAGTCGGCTCGAGGGGAATGCCCAGTGACGAAAGATCGAGAGAAGGTGGCAAGTCGGTACCTGCAAGAGAGGAAAATATAAGAAGGAATCCATGAGTGGAACAAGATATCAGGGGGTTACCTGGAAGTGAGGCAGTACTGCCCTTATCGACGCGGGGTGGCCTCATCAGCAATGATTTCCCAGCAATATGCAGTCTACTCGACATGCTCGCCTCTAGGTGGCGAGGCGAGGAAACAATTTCGGTGTCGACCGCTAAGGGAGGGGCGACCTGGCCGCCAGGGACAACAAGATCAACATGACGATCCGCGGAGATGCCGCCAACTGAGCGTCGGAGCGAGTGCGCAGTCGAAGAAGGAGGGTTGCTCGCGAGCTCCCATTCTGATTGGATTGGAGAAAGACCATCGCTTGGCGCAGGCAGGCGAGACTATTTTTTTCTTTCAATAATCTTATCTTCTTCCTCCTTGCGTCATCGTCGCCCGTCAAAGTCACCGGGGCCATCATAACAGTGGTATTGTCACTAACCTAGGAGATCACGAAGCGGTGTAACCAAAGGAAGAGGCAATGCGAAAAGGAATGAACGGATTCACATACCGTGATAGTTGCAGAAATACTTTCCAAAAGGTGTTGGCCGTCGTCGCCCGCCGACACCACTACTCCCAAGGACGGCGCAGACCGCGGAGAGGGCGCAGAAGATGTCAGGTCAAAGGAGGTCGTCGGATTCACGCTGGCTTGTTGAGCTCGAGCTCGCCTATAATCACCCACCAGAGGACCTCGCTGAGTCCTAGGAGGGGATTCGCCGATCAGGTCGAACTAGGTAGACGCTTTGACATCGTTCCGGTCAGGCGAGTCCATGAGGATCAAAGGGGCAGCAGGTTGGTCGAAAATATTTGTTAAGGTAACCCCACTCTCACTACCTTATTTATAGAGTCAGGAAGGGATGTTAGCGCGGCTAGGCAGGCAATGGTCCAGGATCGCTAAATCGGGGTTGGATGATTTCTTTCCGACCTCTCGAGAGCTCGCAAAGAAGCGGAGATTTTGTACAACCCCAATTTGGCGACCCCCAGCCATGACTGCACCCAATCAGGGCGGGGCGTTTCCATAAACAGAATTCAAGTTAGGCGAGATGACCTTGCTCTATGGCAAGCCACCCTTTCTGGCCTGGCGCCATCTCGTTGAAATGAGGCCAAGGGCAAGGGAGCCGCGCGCCAAGATGATTGCAGGCGAGCCGAGCCCACCTTCTTCTTGGGCTTGCCTCGGCAGTAAGGACCCAACTTGCCTATTTCCTGCTCACGACCTATCCTAGTCTGCCCATAGAAATCATAAACAACATGATTTCACTATCCGCAGACGAATCATGGGTGCCAATAGCAAAAGTAAAAAAGGCGAAGGTCGCTATTTGCAGGCCATAAAGATGATTTTACCCCTGGTTTAGGGTTTGCCGATAAATAAACCCTCAAGGCACCTTGGAGAGGCAGACCCAGCCTCATAGAGCTCCCTATTTTCAGAGAACTCTTGCTCTGTGCTATCTATGGTGTCGAGCTCATCCTTTGGCTTTAGGATGGGAAGACGCGACGTGTGCTTCTGAGTAAGCGGTGAGACCTCCTCGTTGTAGCTAGGGCTGAATCCAGGCTTGAAAAAACCTTCCTAGTGCACCCAATGACGAGCAAAGTAACTTGAATTATTCCCTCTCAGTCCGAACTCAGTTGAACCGGTATTCGGGTTTCAACATTATCCAAAGAATCATGTACAAAAAGTATGAGTGGATTGTTAAGCATCACTATATGGATGACAACTTTCCTCCCATCTATCATACAAACATGATATATGTAGAACCCTCTCCCCCACCCCTTGCCTGGGTCGGGTCAGAGATGTGGCTTACTGCCCAAAACATCCACCAAGTGCTTCCTAAGTGGCAACGACTCACTCTACCAAGCACTAGTTGGTCGTCTTGCCTGACTTGAATCACAACATTCACATCATATCACATATTTACAAAAGCAATAACAGAAAGCTATATATATATGTATATGTATATATATATATATATATATATTTATATATATGTACATATATGTATATATATGTATATATGTATATATATATATATATATGTATATATATAACAAAGTAAGCATAGGTCGTAGCCACTTTTATACGGGCTCACACACACTCTCTCTCAAGCCTGCGCACTAGAAATCATGTTTAAGAAGTCTAAAGATGATGGGGGTGCCTCTGCTCTAGTAGTCATGTCAATTGGCGTACCCTCCTGCTGCAGCTAGACTTCACGGTTCTTTATCTCTGGTGAATGGTTATTAAAATAACGGTTATTCACAGAGCTAAGTGGAAATACATCTCCTCCCCGGATCCATATCCTTGGGACGAGCCTACACACCAAATAATAAGTAAATAGCTGAAGCACAAGAGAGTTAGTAGTAGCATTATAGTGCATTTTCATTTCTTAAGTTAGGAGAAAATATCTGAAAGAGTGCAACATAAAATAACTGGAAAGTAGCAGCATAAAAATTAGTTATTTAAAAAGGCACTCAACTAGCTATCACAACCAACAAGTACTCACAACTTGTATTCACATCGCAGGTATTCAAATCGCCCACACCTCAGGTTTTAAAACTGCAGACACCGAAAGTATTCAAACATGCGCACACCCACTATATCGACATAGATTGGACTACTTCTATTCAAGTAGGGTGGCGAGCCCTGCGGGCCTCACCGATGTGTGCGCTAGTGACAGTGGCTAGTCCTGCCACTTCTAGGTGTGGTCGTACCGCACTACCCAAGCCCTAACATACAACCAAGTGTACTTTTGGATGTGAGCAACATTCGGCGAATTCTGGAAATTTAGGTCGACAGTGGAGGGAACCCAACAGGGAAAGTAAAATGGTCGGTCACCTGTAGTGCATATTCCACTTTTGCCATGAGTTGTTGACCTTCCACATTGATATGAACGGTTTGCGGAAGTGACTGACCCACTACTTTTCACCGAAAGCAATTTACAAGCATTTTAATTTAAATAATTTTCTGGTACAGATTGGGTCTATGACTGCCTTGCCCTACTTTACATCAAATAATTCGAGCAAGCGGCCTTTTTAAAACAGGTTGCTCAATATTAGACAAGGAGCGCTACTAGCATGAGGGCATATTATTTGGGGCTAACCCTGGAGGAATATCTTGACTCTCAGTTATCCCCAACTAATGCTCTATCAGAACCAACTGCTCGTCAGAGCAAGATCCGTGCTAATAATGCTAAAATAGTAAATTGTAATAATTTAAATGTGGTAATAAAATGCAGCTAGAAATAAGCAGCAAAAATAAAATGTTGAACTGAACGCACTTAAATAAAGTGTTGAAATAAACTGGACTAGTACAAAATTGGAATAGTACTGAACATAAAGAACTATAAATAATGTACCGAAATGAACTGGACCAGTACGAGACTAGAGTAGTACTTGAAAGGAAAGAATTGAACTAAATATAAAGGGATAGAACCAGTACAAGACTGAAGTACTAACATGAAAAAACTAAACTGAAAGTATTAAAACATGACTAGTGCAAGACTGGAGTACTGAAAGTAAAGTTTTGAACTGAAAGGAAAGCTTTGTACTGAAATTAATAAACATGACCAGTACATGATTGAAGTACTAAAAGGAAAGTACTGAACTGAAAGTAATAAAAGGAACTGGACTAGTGCAAGACTGGAATAAAGAAATAAAGAAAAGTGTTAATAGTCCAATCATTCTGTTCTCCGTTCATAGGAGGTAAGTTCAGTTTCATCTCCGTTCATAGGAGGCAAGTTCAGTTCCATCTCCATTCTAATGAGAAAGGTTCAGTTCCATATTCATTTATCGGAGGCAAGTTCAGTTCCATTTCGGTTTTTAGGAAGCTTATTTTGAGTTTCACCAATTATTAGGAACTGATATTAGTTCAATTGCACCTTTTAATCACGGCTTCATCGGATTAGGGAAGTTTATTATGGGTTACACCTTTATTATTCATTCATGAATAATCACCAACTCATTGGCTCGCGTCGGATCAAAACCGAACATCTTGTTAGAGAACGCATTCTTCCTTGAATTTCAACATCGAAAATTATTACATGAGGGAAATTTTTCGCCCAAAACGTGGTTGGGCATTTCATCTTTCAAGATTACCCAAAATACCCGATAGTTGTTTCAAAAACGAGACGCTCGGTGATTTTGCAAAACTCATCCAAAAACTCAAAGATTGAAGTCTCGCCTCGATATTTTACATCGATTATTCATTTGAACTCAACATTCAAATTAAAACACGATCATGCACTCAGTTTTTTATTTTTGAAGAATTTGGACGTATCAATTTCAAAGCGCGGTCTTAGGTTCTAGGAAATTGAAAAATCTTCAATTTTAACTCCAAGATTCCCAAATTTTAACACAACATTAAAGAAGATCTAAAATGAGCCTAGAAATTTTTCCAAAAAATTTCGAGCATTTTAGGGGAATTAAATTGACCAAATAATTCTTATTTAGGCTTTTTAAGGTATCAAATCAAATCATAAAATTCCCAAAAAATTTGAGGAGAGTGCCCACATCAAAGAAACAACTTTTATGTTCATAACTTTTTTCCTAGGAGCCTAAATGTTTCTTAAAAAATCATCAAAGTCCTTGTATTGCTTTGGTCTGCTAATAGTAAAAATCAAACTAATCTTGTGGCTGAGATCGAGCAACACAGAGATATTTCTCCTTCTATCCCCATAACGGATCGAGTGTGGTTCCGCTGTGGGGGGTCCAGAAAACAAAGGCGCCACATAATTTGATAAGATCACGACCGTCCGATCTTCATCAAGAAGATCAGACTGCTGCTGCTTATTGCCGACGGTCAGAGCAGAGATGGGCTCTGCCACTGCCGGCCAGCAGCCACCTCACGCCTGCACCGCACATGGTCGGCTCGTCGGGGGCCGACGATCGTTTGGGTGGTGGTCTAACATCTCGGTGCCGCTGGCCACCGCTGGATTTACTCATTCCGAGAGCAGGGTGGCGCGGCTGCTCTGCTCCCGACGATGTCACGCTGTCATGCCTCTCTGGTGGAACACTGGTCATGATACCACGCCCGTTGGAGTACCATGGGTCATGCTTCCCTTTGGAGTGGTCCGGCGGCCGGCCGCCGCTGCAATAAATAAAACAAAGAATACTTTTATTCTTGGGTGCCGCCATAACACAAAATCCGGTAGCACCACGACCCTCCGCCATCGGGGATGATCATCCCCGGTGGTGAAACACCCTCCCTGTGCCACCACCTGCGTTGGGCAGAGCTCACCATGCGCGACCACCACCCGACCTAGAGCAAGGCTCGGGTGGCGCTGGCGGCGCTCCGGACATCGGGAGGCGCATGTATGTCATCGGGGGAGTGGGGAAGGAGGAGGAAGGAGGGTTCCACCTAAAGTTAGGGGGATCGGGGGCTGCCTAGATGGTTTGCCATTGGAGTTGGTGGAAGGAATAAGGTGGAGGATTCGGGTTGGTTGTTTCCAGAGGCCTAGGGTTCAGGCAGGGGGTGAGCTTGGATCGCCTGAGTGGTGTGAGAAGATCTGGAGGGGGAGAGGGTTCTTTTATAGCCGGGGAGGAGGCCCCATTCTCCTTCCTCCGTAGTGTGGGACTAAACTCGAATGGAGGAGGAGCTTGCCTCCTCCCTCCACTTGTCCAGTCATGTGGGTCCATCTGGGGTTGCTGTACTGCCATATGGCAATCATTCAAGGGTGGGTTAAATGGGCTTGGTGATGGGCTTGGGAAATGAAATGATAAAAGAGGGAAAGGAGGAGGAAAATGGGCTTCTCTTGGCCCAACACTCAACCCAAACACAAGGATTTGCTGGAAACTAAGGGCCCATGGTTATGTAAGGATGGAGCCCAAGCCAACTAAAGGTGGGGAGGTGCATTCCCTATTTGGAAAAATTATAAAAATTGGAAAAATTCCAAATATTGTAAAAATTGAGGGTTTGACCAAAGTCAACCCCAGGGTAGGTCACTTATGCTGATCAAAGTCAAAGTAGGTCAATGTCTTTGGGAGATGAGTCAATGTTGGGCTAATGTGCCACAAAGTGTGTGTGAATGCATTTCAGTGCATGGTAGTTCTTGGATTGACCACAAATTGATCAACCGTTGCTGAAAATGACTGAGACAAATTCCATTGACTTTGTATTGGCCTCACGAAACCAACGTGACTGACTGGGGTCAATTCGGAGTTCAATTGCTCGATAATCAATATTTGCACGTCGCGACGTGCTATGATTGTCAAAACTATAATATTTACCGTAAGACCTCGGATTGCAACGCAATGATCCTTATCACACTCGTACTGACTATAAGAGTTCATTGGAACTGACCCAACTCAAATCAAAGTTCTCTAGCTTTGTATCCCCATCTAGGGTTACCTCCTGCCTTTTGGGGTCTTGGGTAGATATTCGGGTAACTTTTATTCGGTCCGCTAGGTTTTTAGTGACCCAATAAAGTCGGCATGTTACAATACAGTAAAAGTACGAGGATTTTTGTCCCCAAAAATTTTCTTAAAGAAGGGGGTAAGTGTAACATACCTGGGGAAAGAGCTCGAGATAATTTTATCGGATGAGGGCCTCGATTTGGTATAATCGTCTCATCCATAGTATGACCATAGGATCTTGATCATTGATATAGCCTGATATTGCAGGTTTTTCACCTTGAAGTCCACTATCTTCACTGGCTCTAACTGGTTGGATCTGTCCGAATACAGTGGTACTGGAGGAGTAGGATTGTGTTGATCTGGTTGACGAAGAACTCTCCTCAACAAAGAGACATGAAAATCATCGTGTAGATTTCTCAACTCTGGGGCAGGATTAATCGATACGCACTGGGCCAATGCGCTCTATCACCTGATAGGGGCCTAAATAGCGGGGATCCAACTTCTTCAGCTTTCTCAATAGGGAGATACTATGCATGAACTTGATTTTCCAGAAATACCATTTTCTCCACGCTAAACCTCATCGGTCGGTGTCGCGCATCATAATACTTAGCATGTCGGCTCTGCGCTTTCCGCATCTGATCCTGGACTAGTTGTATCGTTGTTGTAATGCCATTAATATAAGCCACTCCCAGGGCTTCAGGGTCCTCATCCTGGGCCCAAGACCATGGGGTCCGGCGATGCCTTCCATACAGAGCCTCGTACGGTGCCATCATAATACTGACCTGAAAGCTGTTATTATAAGAAAATTTCTATCAGTGGTAGCAGCTGCTCCCAAGGCTCGTTGTGCTTCACTATGCATAGTCAGAGAAGATCCTCCATTGTTCGATTCGTTTTTTTCGTGTGTCCATCTATCTGGGGGTGGGAAGCGGTGTTGAGCGCCAATTTTGTTCCTAAGTAAGCCTACACCCTTCTCCACTCTTTCGAAGTAAAACACATTTCACGATCAGATGCAATGGACTTTGGCATTTCATGGAATCAGACTACCTGCTCTACGAAAAGCTTGGCCAAAACATCAACTTATCATTTTGTCGATTCGGAAAGAATCACGCTACCTTGGTAAGTCGATCCACATTTACCAATAAGGAGTCATCTCTAGCACGGGATCGAGGTAGGTCGTGGACAAAGTCCTTAGAAATGTCTTCAAATTTCCATTATGGTATTGGTAGAGGATGAAACAAGCCTCCTAGGTTGCAACATTTGATCTTGACTCTTTGACAGTTCAGTGACATCTCTGGCCAAAATATGGTCCTGCGCATGTCTACATATATCTTAACTACACCAAGATGGATGGAGTACCTTGACTAGTGTGTCTCTTGAAGAATCTTATCTCGAATTCCCTCAGGGTGGAGGGAATGAAAATGTTATGCCTGATCTGCAAAAATCCTTTCGTGTAGGTTGTATTCCTCCTGTGCTTCATTCTGTAAAGACTGGATGACTGGGGCTACTTCTGAGTCGATCTTTTGGGCTTCACATATTCGATCCTGAATGTCACACTACATCTCCATCTAGTACAATTGGGATTTATATTCTACCGGGTTCCTACGATCAATAAGGGTGGTACCTAGATCTGCCAAGATCGATGTAACTCTTCTAGGTGATGATATATTTGAGACTCCTATAATCAGAGAAGATCTCGCACCTTACTCTGTATAAGTAGAGCCTCCAAATCTTAAAGGCTAAGACGACGAAGCCAAACACTAAATCGTGAGTCACGTAATTCAAATCGATAAACGCAGTCTCACATTCTGGTGTCTAACGAAACATATCATCCTTCCTTGTGAGAGCAGTGAGGGGCAACACAATTTTAGAAAAACCTTCCACAAACTTCCACAAACTACCTTTCACATTTGCTGGACTTGGTGAAGAGTGAATGCTCTTGAAGCTTAACTAACACCATTTGTAGGTGTTTAGAACGGTCTTCCTTAGTCTTCGAGTAGATCAAAATGTCGTCTATGAAGACGTTCACAAAGTGATCCAAAAACGGTTCAAATACCTTTTTCATCAATGTCGTGAAGGCGGAGGGTGCATTTGTGAGCCCAAATGGCATCACTACGAACTCGTAGAGGCCATAGCGGGAGCTAAAGGCGGTCTTGGGAATATCTTCTTCCCGAATCTGAAGCTGATAGTAACCAAATCTCAGGTCCATCTTGGAGAAGACGGACGTACCTTATAGTTGATCGAACAACTCATCAATTCTTGGCAGAGGGTACGTGTTCCGTATGGTGAGCTTGTTAAGCTCCATGTAGTCGATACATAGGCGCAACGTCTCGTCTTTCTTTTTTCACAAACAAAACATGAGTTTCCCATGGAGAGAAACTCGGGCAGATGAATCCTACATTGATTAACTCCTAGAGTGGAATCTTTCAGCTCTGCCAATTCCCTAGGAGCCATTCGGTAGGGTGCTCGGGACACCGATTGAGACCTAAGCATGAGCTCAACTTGAAATTTCACTTCTCGTTGGGGTGACAACCCTGGGAGGGACTCGAGAAAGATACCCGAAAAATCTTGTATCACTAGGACTTTGTAGAGTACTTGGGTTTTGCTTTCCATCTCGAAGTAGATGAGATACACCTCGTATATAGCCTAAAACTAATCCTAACATCATCATCCATCACATCACTAGTGTTGGAGGTAGATACCTATAACCATATTGGGCACTGGCCCGTATCAAAGATCAAAAGTGTATGCCTCAAGGGGTGCTGCTCGGCCATGCCGATCTCTCTTTCCAGTTCTACCTCTTCGGCCTCTGTGGACCTATCCTCTTACGGCTGGTCCTCCCTGCACTACCCGTAGTCCCGTCCTTCCTGCCACCTGCGGGCAAGAGGCTCTACTATGCCCAGAGTGCTGGCATAAAAAATAGTTCCCTGTGAAGGGAACATCTCGTTGAACCGTGAACGCGGGCTGAGGTGTTGGGGCTGGTCTAGGGTCCTGCTGTGGCACTAGTCGAGGTGTTGGGGGGTGCAGGTTAGCCGTTTATAGGGTTATCGGCACTGGTGTGTTGGGTTTTTCTGTACGTCACAACACTTGTACGCAGCGGAATAGTAAGAAAAATCCCAAAAGAAATAGATCTTGCGATGAACATTGAACAAGAAGTAAATTCGTTTTAAATAAAATTTACCTTTGCGAGATTGAGTCACTACTCAACCATGATGCTCCAAGAAATCTTTCGATCACTATCGGCTGGAGTTCTTAGCGTAAAATAATGCCCACGCCTCTATAGATTATCCACACGAACGGGAGAACCCTTAGACTCTTATCACGCAAGATCTAGGTTGGAAGAAAGTACTTTGCGTCTTCACAGACTTTTAGGTCTACTCTAGAAGAGGCGGCGGCGAAGAATATGACGCCTTGGAAACACTTTCCGGCGATGTAAAAAGATGGCAGACGGCTGGTGGTGAGATCGGCATTTACGGTCTTGGCGGAACTATTATGTCGGGAGGAAGAAGAAGCTGACTCGCGATTAGGTCAAAACGTATCGTCTCTTACTCGGTTTACTGTACATATCGTATATATATTGAATACCGAGCAAACCGATAGCAGCAGACCACGCCGAACCAGACTTAAAGGAAATAAACCGGATGAAACAGAATTCTTCGAGTATTCACGTCGATATTCGATGAATCAACATTTGACTCGATAAAGCGTCGAGTGCACTCAACGCCAAACTCAATGAATCAACATTTGACTCGATGAAACGTCGAGCGGACTCAACGCACTCAGCGCCAGACTCATCGAATCAACACATGACTCGACGAATCGTCGAGTGAACTCGACGAATCGTTGAGTGAACTCGACGCTCTCAATGCCTATTTCGACGAGTCAACATTTAACTCGACGAAGGCGTCGAATGGTTTCGACGCTCTCAGTGCCTAATTCGATAAGTCAACATTTGACTCGATGAAGGCGTCGAGTGGTCTTGACGTACTCAATGCCATCATTCTATGATTCAACAATTGACTCGACGAAAGCGTCAAGTGGTCTCGACGCACTCAACGCCTGTCTAAGTAGACTTGACACACTCAAATTCCTGGCTGAGTCCAGTCCTTCACTCATCTCATATGAGTAAAACCAACATAATCCAATCTTCCAAATTCTCCAAACGCTCTTATGTGCGATCCTGATAGGCTCATACTGCGTTGCCAGTGAGTCTACATGCTTGATCACTTTTAGATCACAATGGTAACACCAACAGTCTCCCACTTGATCTTGAAAGTAGCAGACAAAAGCTTCACAAATAATGAGCGACACCTAGAAATGCATCATTGCTCCCCAAGTAATTAGAATTTAAAACTCAAAAGCCATTGTGACCAATGTATCAGTGTTGTCATGTCCCTTCATCCCTTACATCCAGATAGAACTAGAGGTATAGACCGTTTTACCCTCATAATTGTTCAATTCTAGTTTCCTGATCTATAATGGACTTCCAGAAATCAGTGAGTCCAATATCATATATTGACTTAACTAAGCATGACCATGTATTTCTCAGTCTCATTCCATCAAGGTGTCCATGGATGCAACTCCTGTCATATAGGAGGACAAATCTCATCTCTGCTCACACGCAAACACCCAAATGATTCGTAACGTACCTAATAACCATCTTTATCATCCAACTTTCTCAAGACTGTACTTTTGATAACATCAAAGCACACTCTTCCTCACTTGATGAATGTTGTGACTTCAGGTCAAAGGACCACAAACATCATAGCCACTTGAGCCATACTTGTGTCACATTTATATAACTATCCATAAGGTATTCTCATGGTGGGTCTGTCTAGTACAACTTGTTTACTAACAAGTACCCATATGATGACTTGATATCATGATATCATGACTTGTGAGGACCGATCATCAGTCAACACATATGCTAGTCTTAATGTATCATCATCGCCCTTAGCTTCTAATATGATACGCCAACCAGGGACCATTTAAAAATGAAGTTCTAAGAACATGGGCCGTAACACCCCTGATTTTCCGATGTTTATTTTAATTCCTTTAGTGTCGTATTTTTGACGTCAGGGCGTTACGTTGATGCGTAGTTGACGGGTATCGTTGCGGGAGCGTGACTTTTGCTCATTTGTATTCGAGGTTTTGACTTAGAATATTAGCATGGCTAATTTCTAGTGTGTTTTTGAAATTTACCTTGTGAACCGGTTTTATTTTGGAACTCGGTGGAGAGTTTTAGGGATATTTGGTGTTTTGACTTCGGGGAGTTTTTACCCAAGTTTGGGTTGTCGGATTCTGATTTCTAATTCGCTATTGATTTTGTGGCATTGGTATTTAGCCTCGGTGTGAATTTCGTAGAAATCCGATTTGATTCGAGTTTTGGTCATTTGGACATTTAAGTAATAATAATAATATTATATTATATTATTATACGATATATATAAATACTTATAATTGGAAACCCTATTCATTATCTTCTTTCCCAAGCCATCAGACCGAATTTCGGGAGAAAGTAGGCAACAGATATCGTGAGGCCTTCGACTGCCGACTGTAGGTGTTCCGGTGCTCGGAATTGTCGACGGAGGGTAGATCCGGAAATCTCTCACCGAGATCTACGCGTTAGTGGTAGGTATTTTTCTTTTCTCGGAGCTTTTGGTGTTGGAGTGAGTAGCCCTAACCTCTCTTTTTGTCCAAATCTCTCCAGATCACGTTGATGCACTTTCTTTTTGGCTGATCTGTGTCGTGGAGTGTTCGAAAAGTTGAGATAGGAAGTTTAAGGCAAGTGGTGGTTTGAAAACTCCTTTTTCTTTGTCTAATTCCATTCTAAAAGTTTCAGATCTCATTTTTCTTGCAATTTCTACTGTAAATCTAGTCCTACATCTATCAAAATGGTAGTTAGAAGAAAATCTAATGTCTTGTCCTTTTATTATTTTGGTATGAAGCACTTTGTACCTGACTTTCTCTTACACTTCTTTTAAATAAAATGATCTAAGATTGATGTAGATTAGGGGGAATAGAAGTCTGGAATTTTCCTGTAGGAAATCAGAGTTTTAGGTAGGAAGAAGAGGTGCCTTTTGGTTAAACTGTTGTAAGTCCTACTATCAGAAAAATTAAATTAAACTCTAAGTAAATGCATTGAGTATAGCCTTGGAGTTGAGTGTGTTGACTGAGTCAGGCTTGGAGTCGAGTGAATGTGTTTAGGCATCGAGTGAATTCAGAGCCTGTGTCTCAGCGTCGAGTGAATTCAGATCCTATGTTTAGGCATTGAGTGAATTCATAGCCGGTGTCTTGGTGTAGAGTGAATTCAGAGCCTGTGTTTTGGTGTCCAGTGAATTCAGAGCCTGTGTTTAGGCATCGAGTGAATTCAGAGCTTGTGTCTTGGCATTGAGTGAATTCAGAGCCTGTGTTTAGGCATTGAGTGAATGCATAGCCTGTGTCTTGGCGTCGAGTGAATTCAGAGCCTGTGTTTAGGCGTCAAGTGAATCCAGAGCCTGTCTTGGCGTCAAGTGAATTCAGAGCCTGTGATTTGGCGTCAAGTGAATTCAGAGCCCGTGTTCAGGCGCCGAGTGAATTCAGTGCCTGTGTCATGGCATCGAGTGAATTCAGAGCCTGTGTTTTGGTGTCGAGTGAATTCAGAGCCTGTGTTTTGGTGTCAAGTGAATTCAGAGCCTGTGTTTTGGCGTCGAGTGATCTCAGAGCTTGTGTTTTGGCAATTTTGATGTGTCCGTCGAGTGAATTGGAGTTCGTCAAGTCATATTCGTCGAGTTTACCTTAGTAACTTCTGGTTTTCTTCCCTTTGCATCGTCATGAAAATCCGATGATATGCCTTGGGTTTTTGTGTTGTTTATTAATATAATTTATGATTATTTGTGGCCTTAGTTGACAGTGGATAAAGGACCATCACCTTAGTGCCGGTTTATGAATCATTATACCTGGTGGGTTTTCTTCTCTTCTTATGGGCAGTTGGGTTGTGTTGGACAATGTGGCAACCACCGCAACGCCTTTTTGAGATGTTTGGTCTGAAGGTTGGTGTTGGACAATATGGTCCCCAACTTAGTACTGTATTTTACCGGTGTTAATGATTTACGTGTTTTGAGCTGATCAGTCTCTGTTGTTTATATATATATGCACATATGTTCTTATATATACACTTGCAGATGTTAACAAAGCATGGCTTCATATCGCACTTGGTGCAATTTCTTATACTTAAAACTCTGTAAATTCTTCATTTGCTTATTATTTTATGATTTATATATTGTGGTTTGACAACTATTTTTGTCTTGGGCTGGTAACCCTTTATCTCCTCTTGGTTATTTACCTTTGGTTTTCTTTTTCCACTTGTATATTCTTATTGCGGTATTCTTTTCTTTTGAATGTCTAAGGCTCGGAGCAGTAGCCGGTTTAGAGGCTAGGTTTGGTAGTTGCTGGTGTTCTGCAGTTGTTGCAGTTGTCTTGTCCTTACTGTCGTGAGGTAGTTTTGTTGTTTTTTTTTTCTTTTCTGTTTTTAGTTCAGACATACATGCCTTTTTGGTGGGTTCGTATCAGATTGTTGATGCCCACTAAAGATTTGGTAGAATGTTAAGTTACTTTCTAGCTACTAAGTCTATTTCTAGATGATTTGTTGGGTTACTTGCTCTCTGGGAAAGTTTTATGCTAGGATTGCATATTAGTTATTTTAAAGTATAAAAATCTCATTATGACTATCTCATGGATAACATCTTTTAAATCCAAAGTCATTATATTTTAACGACGTAAAAGACTCTTTCTATACTTATATTAAATCTAGAGGTATGCATATCATGAGTTGTCCTACTTGGATGTTTATGCTCATGTAGGATGTTAATCGATATAAACAAAGTATTTTTCGCAACGTATATTCATATTTTTACTTGTGGACTAGTTGATCAACTAAGCCGAGGGATACGTGTAACACCCATATCCGTCGCATGGTATATAATAGTAGGTCCAGCCGGGGCCCGACGCCATATAGTACAGACAGATCGAAGGGTTACAGAATGAAACCATTCTTCCAATCACAAACGTCTTACATAGAGAAACTAGCGGAAGCTTTTAAGTAGTTGAAAGAACCCAAATAACAGATAATATGAATCATGAATGCCCACTAACCACAATAGGAATGAAATACCAAAATTCACAAAAGTACTTGGCCTTATGGACTTACAAATGTTCACTTAACAACATAGTGTTTTACAGACATCGGCTCGCAGGCCGGCCACACATGAGAAGTAGAATAATAGTTCTCTTTGGCCTTCGAGGGCCAGCACAGCAGCTTGGGCTTCAACCCGCTATTTAGTACTTGGTTCCGCAGCACCTGCAAGCAACATTCCACCGTACGGTGGCAAGCAAAGCAATAGTCAGCTAAACCTGACAAAATTATAACGACCCCGCCCCTTATTCGGGACGGCGGTGCTCCTTCCCTGCATTTCATTAGTACATCCAAAAATCCTAGTGAAAGTACAACCTAGCACAATTCACCATAGGTGGAGGCTCGCACGACCGCCCACCCCATACACTCAGGGCACATTGACGGTGTACCAGACTTTCTGGATACCACCTCCGTTCAGAGGTCCTTGACTTGACGGTTACTTTGAGCATTTCAGTATTTACGGCCCCTGGCCTGAGACTCTCGTTATGCCACCGACGAGAGCTAATTTCTGCTACTCTCATGTCATAGTCTACATAAAGCAGGTACAACTCCACCATTTCCCATTGCTCAAGTCGCCCTACCGTATCCAAATACCGTAGTACTCATGTCCAAACCTGCAGGGCGCGGGTCGGTTTTGCCTTTCCTGTTCGGCTCCCTTACCTAATAATTCTGAACCCCATGGGCTCACCGCTTTCCAAAGAAAGGCCCTACATGTCTCCTAGAGACAGGCCTCGAAAATACAATCACAATTATATACAAGGTTTGCCCCAGGCTACCTAGTTGGCAGAAATGCATTTCCGCCCAGTTTTCCAGGTGCACCTTGGAGTTAATCCCCAAGGCTCCCTGTTGCAATCTACCGTGTAGGAAACCCGAAAAATAATATAATACGGAGTCTTCTCCGACAATCCATGCACAATGCAACATCACCGATCCAGAAAAACACGTCCGGGTAGGCTTCACACACAATGCCTATGCCCGTACTTTGATTCCGGACTCTACATGCAACACAAGGGGAACTATAAACATCTATCCCAAGGAATACCGCGCACTCACCGCACACTCGCGGGAGCGGGTTTCCCATGCAGAAAGGAAGAGGACTTCACATGTCCAAGTTGAGAATCATTACCCTTGAAGTCCGCTTTGGCGCCATGAAAACTAGCCGGATGGAAGGCTTCGCAAGGGAATTCTCTCCACGGATCTGGTCTCAGTTCTTAATCTGGTGCTCCGATGCTCTGCCGGTGGCTGGATTATGAAAGAGAGGGGATAAGATACTTACTACTTTAGAGGGGGGGGGGGTGAATAAAGTATTCAAAAATGAAGAGACTCTAAACACTTCTCTTGAGCTATTTGCGGAATATAAAAATAAAAGCTTTAAACTAAAAGCCTAACAGAGTGAGTGAATACCAAAGGATGCTAACTGAAGTTTCAGTCAAGCATAAGTCCTAACACAGCAACTAGCAACCTAGTTATATCTATCATAGCCACAGAGTATAAATTAAATGAGCAACCAGACAACACAAGAACTTTATAGTGGTTCCCCAATTGGGTACATCCACTCTTCTACCACCCTGGTAGGAATCCACTACAGGTTTTTTATCAGGTGCCCTGCCACCACAAGATCTTCTTCAGGTAGATCTAGAAACCCTTAAGGCTTTTGATCAGGTGCCTAAGAACCAAACACACAGGTTTTTGATCAGGTGCCCTGCCACCAATGGTTCACTTTTGAAGGGAGTAATAACCCTTTTATAGGAGGTTTATGAAGAAAGTTAGAGTGTCTTCTCTATGTTCAGAGAAGCTAGTGGATTGCTCTGAATTATTCAAAGCTCCCCCTGGCTTAGAGAATGTCCAGGAAGAAGCTTTGCTTCAGGGTGTAGGAACTCCAAATTGCTTTGAACAGCTTTCTGAAACATCTACGAAGAAGACTCTGAATATTGAGTGAATGTTCTTCTTCAGGAGCTTTTTGCAATCTAGGATGTTCTTCTTCTTGAAAGCTTGTGCACTGAGAGTTGATTTCCTGAAGACAGGATGCACTTAGGGAGAAGAAGAGCTTTTTTCTTTTCACTTGAGAATTCTGGTTTTGAATTCATGCTTAAAATCATTTGAATTAAAATCATAAGATGCGATTACCTGGTCTTCATCAGATAACTCATCCTCCTCATCTTTAGTTATCTCTACAGCTGAATTACTGCTGCAGGCATCGATTGCCATGAGGAAAATCTCTTTAGCTTTCTTCTCTTCTTCATCATCTTCACTGGAGCTGGAGGAAGATGAGTCTTCCTCAGTGTCACTCCAGGTCTTTGCAACAAGACCTTTCTCTTTCTTCTTTTGTTTGTGAGAAGATGCCTTAGAGTAGTGCTTCTCATGATCCTTCTCTTTCCTTCTTTCCTTATGCTTTATCTCTGGACACTCAGGGAGAATGTGTCCAGGCTTCCTGCATCCATAGCAAACAATTTTTTTAGAAGGAGTTTTATCATACCTTGGCTTGTCATCATACTTTGATGACTTCCTTCTGTTGTCCTTCCTTCCCATCTTGTAAAATCTTTTTGCAAAGAGTGCCAGCAATTCTTCATTTGATTGAGTCACCTTTGACTCATCATCAGCCTTAATAGCAAGGGTTTGCTCTTTCCTTGTTGGAGTGGGTGCTTTAGCTTTAGCTTCAGCTTCCCTAGTCTTCAATACTTGCTCAAATGATTTGAGCTTGCCAAGGAGGGCTTCAGTTGAGATCTCTATTATACTTCTGGACTCCTTGATTGGCCAGATTCTGAGATCCCATGGCTGGGAAAGCACATCAGAATTTTGTCATTGACTTCTGTCAATGTAATCTCCTTATCCAGTGTTCTCAGCTCATTGATTATGGAGCTGATCCTTGTGTATATAGCTTCTACTGTCTCAGCCTCTTCCTTATTGAAGTTCTCATATTGGGATATGAGGTTGGACCTTCTGTCCTTCCTCTCATCTGCTGAACCAACTACAATCTGATTCAGAGAGTCCCACATGGCTTTTGCTGAGGTGCAATCAGCCACTTTCTGGAATATTTCATCAGACATGGTCTGAGCCAGGATATTCATTGCTTTAGCATCAGCTATCTTGGCCTTCTTGTATGTTTCATTATAGTCAGGAGGTGGCACTGCACTGAGATTTGTAGATGTTGTAGCAGTGGCTGCAACAGGTGGTGTTGGTGGCCCTGTTAAGATAGAAGAAAAATATCTTCATCAATGGAGTTCATGTAGAGTCTGATTCTTGCCTTTCAGATGCCAAACTTTGCTAAGTTGCATACTGGAGGTCTGGTGCTAGAGTAATCTTTGTACTGGGCCATGAATCTAGTGTAAGTCTATATGATATCAAAGTATCTTATCACAAGATCTTAGGGTTCAGGTGTTAGCCTGTTCAACCAATCAACCAAGGAATGGTTAAGTTATTGAATAACCAACCTCCCTCTGATACCAATTGAAAGAGAGGGGATAAGATACTACTCTAGAGGGGGGGGGGGGTGAATAGAGTATTCCAAAATGAAGAGACTCTAAACACTTCTCTTGAGCTATTTGCGGAATATAAAAATAAAAGCTTTAAACTAAAAGCTAACAGAGTGAGTGAATACCAAAGGATGCTAACATAAGTTTCAGTCAAGCATAAGTCCTAACACAGCAACCAGCAACCTAGTTATATCTATCACAGCCACAAAGCATAAATTAAATGAGCAACCAGACAACACAAGAACTTTATAGTGGTTCCCCAATTGGGTACATCCACTCTTCTACCACCCTTGTAGGAATCCACTATAGGTTTTTGATCAGGTGCCCTGCCACCACAAGATCTTCTTCAGGTAGATCTAGAAACCCTTAAGGCTTTTGATCAGGTGCCTAAGAATCAAACACACAGGTTTTTGATCAGGTGCCCTGCCACCAATGGTTCACTTTTGAATGGAGTAATAACCCTTTTATAGGAGGTTAAAGAAGAAAGTTAGAGTATCTTCTCTGTGTTCAGAGAAGCTAGTGGATTGCTCTGAATTATTCAAAGCTCCCCTAGCTTAGAGAATGTCCAGGAAGAAGCTTTGCTTCAGGGTGTAGGAACTCAAAATTGCTTTGAACAGCTTTCTGAAACAGCTACGAAGAAGACTCTGAATATTGAGTGAATGTTCTTCTTCAGGAGCTTTTTGCAATCTGGGATGTTCTTCTTCTTGAAAGCTTGAGTACTGAGAGTTGATTTCCTGAAGAAATGATGCACTCAGGGAGAAGAAGAGCTTTTTTCTTTTCACTTGAGAATTCTGGTTCTGTGTCTATTGAGAATAGTATTGAGTTGTTGTGTCTCCCCTTTTTTTTTCTTCAACGATCTACAATGCTAATATAGAACCTTCTCTCTTATTTTTGAATAATGTCTCGAGCCCTACACTAAAAGATCTTTCCAAATAATACAATAAAACAAATAAAGAAAAGCTGCGCCAGAAATCTTCTCTGTCATTCCCAAAAAGGAATTAAGGATATTAAAATATCCTATCAAATTGACTTTATAAATTGGCACAGGAAGCAAGGCATAACGGCTATAATACAGCTGTTAGAAAACACGATTTCCTCTAATAAAACAAAAGATTTTATTCTGCCAAATCTCTCAATTAATGTAAGAAAAATATTGCAAATAAGCAAAGGAATATGAGCATTTAATTAAGCAGAATATTTGAGTAAAATATGTCTTACGAATGAGGAAATAAAACATTATCTTATCACAGAAGAATACAAGAAATAGCGTACAGAAAACGTCGACCAGAGAACGGAGATCGTCGATTTGAGCAAGCAGATCGTCGACCTGAATAAAAACTTTCTTCATAGAAAACGTCGAACAGGGCAACAAGACCGTCGATCTGAGAAGGCAGATCGTCGATCCTACTTCAGAATTCATATAACTCGTAAATCGTCGATCTTCAGTCGAAGATCGTCGAGCGACGATCGACTATCGTTGAGCACAAAAATACTTAGCCAAAAATCATAACAATCCAATCCAAACAAACTATCCTATGGATAGACTAGCCTTTTAGTCTAACCATTGACCATAGATAAATCTTGGGTCAAATAAGCCTAAAAGAGATGACACAGCTTAAATCAAAACTAGGGAACCAACAATCTCCCCCTATTTGGGTGATGTCACTCAAACAAAATAAATCTAATACAGATATATATAATCAGCAGTCAGAATTGAATAAATCAGATAGATAAACAAACAACATAGTTAATTATCAGCAGAGTCTGAGGGAGGAATACAAGAAGCAGGAGGGAAAGAAATGTTTCTTTTACGATCATATGCTTCCTTCTTTGATAGCTTCAGGTCCTGTTCTCCAATGATCTTCAGTTCTCATGCTTTGGGCAGAACAGCTTCTGGATATTTTTCCATATATTTTGAAACATCAAAAACCTCTGAGCTGACTTGAAATCTATCCAACTCTTTCTTCCTGTATTTTGACATGGTGGAGAATTCTGATATGTCGTTGCCTTCTGATTTAGCTTTCCTGATTTGTGTAGCTCCAACTAGTTCTAAAAATCTAACCATTCTAAAGTTGGAATCAAGCTCTTGGATTTCATACTCATTTTCTTCAGATAGATCCAAAGGATTTACAGTTTTAAATTTCACTGACTGAGTTAGAAAACTTTTAGTTTGTACTTGAGATGGCTTGTCATTCAGATCTGTTGGCTCTGGAATTGAAAGACTGGGTGGAGGAGCAAATTCAGCAAACTTTTTATTAGACCTGTCAGAGTATACAACTCTTTTTCCTTTGAAATCAGCTTGCGCTACCTGAGCAGGTTTTTCTTTTGAAGAAGACAATCTTGGTTTAGGAGAAGACTCAGGAGCTGGAGGAGGAGAGAAGGTAGGTTGTTGATATACAACTTCCTTTACCTGTTCTCTTGGAGTGTCTGAGTGCCTAGTCTGCCTCTGATTGTATGAGCTGCTTGGAGGAGGCTGCCTTCCCTTTCTCTGATATGTATAGGACTGATTCTGGCTAGCTGAAGAAGCAGAAGATCTGGAAGCAATATTTCCGGAAGCACCATCAGATGGAGGAGGAGGACCTCTCGGAAATCCCTTGGGAGGAGGAGAGTACCTCCTGCTCTTATTCCTTGCTTTTTGTTCATTCTTGGAGTACCACATCCAGGCCTCAAAATTCTTTTCTTTGGGATCAATTCCTTTCAAAAAATAGTAGGGAGTGTCATGATCTGGATTTGGAAGAGGTGGAGCAACAGCTTTCCTTTTCTTTACAGCAAACCTTTTCTTTTTCTTATTCCCTTCAGAATCATCAGAATCCTCATCCTCATCTTCAGAATGAGAGGACTGAGTTTTGTCATATACATCAATTTCTTTGAACAAAACCTTCTATTTTTCTTCTTTAGCCTTCTCAATGACTTTTTCTCTTTCTTCTTCTAGGATGTCTTGGGCAATGAGATCATCCAAGTTTGGTCCTTGAGTGTCGTCCCAAAAAGTAGATGGTACAGCAGAACCAACATCTGGAACCTTTTCTAGAGCAGCAACTGACACAATCTTATCTAAGGATTTTGCAGACTTCCATTTGGCTTCTAGAAATGATGTAATGATTCCTTCTAGGTACCGGGCAACTACTGGAGTAGAGATCTCCTTAAGACAAAGTTTGAAGGCAAGAGCTGCTTCAGTTATTGTTTCAGAAATAACAACCTTATCCAAAATTTGAAGGCACACTGGTCTCTTATAGCAAACAATGGCCTGGAGAGGATCAGAAGTACAAGGGGAGGAGAATGAATTGGAAAGGTCTCCATAGGAGGAAGAAGAGGACTCAACATCAGAGTCAAGGAATGCCTCCAGTTCTTCTCCAAAGACTACTGGAGCATCTAAATCTATACTTATCCTCTGAGCAGAATCTAAAACATCTGTATCTGGAGCTGTATCTAAGCAAATTTCTGGCTCTACTGCTGCTGGAGACTGCACAATCTGATGAGCCCGAGCAGAGCCTGACTCATCTTCATTGAACATCTCCCCCTGCCTGGGTTCGGTGAGAACTAAACCCAGGCCCCTAGATGAAGAAGGGTATGAAAGGGCAGAGGTAGAGGCAGCAAGAGTGGAGATAGATAAAGCAAGGGGGGCAATGGCCTCAGCTATCATGGCTTTTATGGAAGGGGTGATGAGGTCTAAGACTGAGGCAATGAATGCTGGGGTAATTTGGAATGATGGAGGAATTGTTGATGGAGAATCATCACGGATGGTGGTCTTCTGAACTGTTGCTTAATCAGGAGGTGATGTATGATGAGATGGTTGATCTGTAGTAGGTGATTGATGATTTGGAGAGGCTGGAGATTGGTTAGGAATTTGAGCTGGTGAAGGATGAGGTGAAGGGGTAAGCAGGTTAAACATAGAATCCAAATTGAAGTTAGGTAATTCAAGATGGGCTAGTGTTGGGGAAGCAGGTTGAGATGGATTGTTCACGGGAGAAGAAGGAATGTCTATGGAGGTGGATGGTAAGGAGGAGGAAGTAGGAAGATCTTCACTAGGTTGGGGAGTGACTGCAACAGCCCTTGTGCTCTCAAATGCTGGAAGGGCAGACTCAGTCTTTGTTGGCTTCTGTATTGTCCTTTTCCATTTCACAAACAGTGAATGGTAAATCCTTTTGCTAGCATTGATTGCTGTAGGAACAGATCCTAACAGTTGGGGCACTTTCTTGGATAGAAAGACCGTAATTATCCTTCCGAGGGACACCTCTTTCTTATTGTTCTTCTTCCTGATCAGTTCAAACAGCAATCCCGCCCAGTTGATTGCTTTCTTGTTTACTAGCGCAGACATCAAGGCAAACTGCTGCCGATTTATGTTGTCATGGGCTGAGTGCTTTCCGAGCAACACTTTCCCAACAAGATCAGCCAAAAACTTGAAACCTACTGATAAGTTTACCTTTAGGAGATTGGATGGGATGCCTTCTGCATGAACCCTTTCCAGCAGCATTGTTGGTACCCTAGTTTTGATTTGAGTTCAGTCTTCTCTTTCTGTCTCTTGACCCAAGATTTATCTATGGTCAAAGGTTAGTTGTTTAGTTTGTTGCTCTAGTTTTAGAGGCGTCATTTTTCCAGATGTAAATTTGGTTAAGTTGTTTTTCGTTCGACTATGGTCGAACGCCGCTCGACTATCGTCTATCGACTGTTCGACGATCGTCTATCAGTTGGTCGACGTTCTGTCTGCATTAATAGTTCGACCATCTGTTTGATAGGTCGACTATCTGTTGTGTTTGATAGTTCGACTATCTGCTTGGATAGTTCAACTATCTGATAGTTCGACTATCTGTTTGATAGGTCGACTATCTGTCCGCTTTGATAGTTCGACTATCTGTTTGATAGGTCGACTATCTGCTTTCTGTGATAGTTCGACTATCTGTTTGATAGGTCGACTATCTGTTCTCTTTGATAGTTCGACTATCTGCTTGGATAGTTCAACTATCTGATAGTTCGACTATCTATTTGATAGGTCGACTATCTGTTTTCTTTGATAGTTCGACTATCTGTTGATAGGTCGACTATCTGTTTTCTTTGATAGTTCGACTATCTGCTTGGATAGTTCAACTATCTGATAGTTTGACTATCTGTTTGATAGGTCGACTATCTGTTTTATTTGATAGTTCGACTATCTGTTGATAGGTCGACTATCTGTTTTCTTTGATAGTTCGACTATCTGTTTGATAGGTCGACTATCTGTTTTGTTTGGTAGTTCGACTATCTGTCCTGATAGATCGACTATCTGATAGCTCGACTATCTGTCCTGATAGTTTGACTATCTGCTGTGGTAGTTCGACTATCTTCTTTGGTAGTTCGACTATCTGTATCGTTCGACTACCTGTCTGATAGGTCGACGATCTCTGTGCTTCGGTCAACGATCTCCGAGGGTCGTTCGACGTTTTGCTGTATGTCTTGAGTAATTTTGTCATCTTCTATGATGTGATTTATTTCATATTTATTTTGGCATATTTTATAAAAGATTATTTGAATAAAGTTGTGATATTATTTCCATGCAATATCTGCTCCATTCCTTATGCATGAGCCAATCTTTTCTGATAAAGTTGTTTGTCTTATTAGTTGAGATATCATTTCTGCTTTATCTGCCAGGCTGTCCTTTATAGCCGTTAGACTCAAAAAGTCTTTCCTTGGCCGTAAAGAGTCTCTTCTGATGTGACTTTCTCTAGTATTATTTTATCAGAGTTATTTACAGCTTCTTAGAAAGCTTTATCCTCTTATAGGATATCTGTCTGCAGTTTTGTTTTTGCTTTATGCTATTTGCAGCCCAGCTTGCAGATTTCAGTAGAAGACAAGATTCAAACTCAAATTAAAGCCATTGCAAAGGCTCATATAAAAAGAGTTTTTCTTTTGAAAGAAGCACACACACAACTTAGAATACAGTACCCAGATCATATACTCTCAGCAGCATTCAAGCTTACAACTTACAGTTTACAACTGCTCTCAGCTCCACATCCAACTGAGAAGAAGTTTTAGCTCTTCATTCTTCTTCAACCTGAGTTCTCCTGCTTACAGGAAGATTTTCACTCAGAGCTTTTTTTTGAAGAAGAAGAAGATAGCTGCCTGAAGAAGAATTTTCATTCATATTTATTATCTTCTTGTAGCTTTTTCCTTCAGATTTTCTGAAGTGTTTTCTGCACTGAAGCAAGACTTCACCTGGACATTCTTTTAGCCAGGGGGAGCCTTGACTCTTTAGAGCTTTCTAGCTCAATGCAAGTTCTTGAGCTTCTCTAATTCTATTTAAAATAGAGAAGACTTTTTAACCTCCTTTCCCCCTCCTGTAAAGGGTTATTACTCCCTTCAAAAGTATACCTTGGTAGCAGGGCACCTGATCAAAAACCTGTGTTAGTTTTTAGAAACCGATCAAAAGTCTAAAGGGTTTCTGGATCTACCTGAAGCAGATCTTGTTGGTGGCAGGGCACCTGATCAAAAACCTGAGTGGATTCCTACCTTGTTGGTAGAAGAGTGGGCGTACCCAAGTTGTTTGGGGAACCACTATAAATTCCCTTGTGTCGTCTGGTTGTTTGATTTATTACTTGTGATGTTGGCTGTGATTAGTTTTAACTAGGTTTGTTAGTTGCTGTTTAGGATTCCAAGCCTTAACTGTAATTACAGTTGGCTGCCTTTTGTGCACAACACTTGTGTTAGGCTTTAGGGTTACTTCTCAAATATCTATAACCTTCATTCCGCAATTAACTCCAAGGGAGTTGAGTAGACAGTCAACTTTGCTAGTGTAATTTTTGATTACTCTATTCACCCCCCCTTTAGAGTAGTATCTATCCCTTTTCTTTCAATTGGTATCAGAGGGAGGTTGTCTAACTGTATAGGCTAACACCTAAGTCACAAGATCCTGATAGATACCAAGGATTATAGATATTCACTTTCACTATCATGGCCCAGTCCAAGGATTACTCTAGCACCAGACCTCCAGCATGCAACTTAGCTAAGTTTAGCATCTGGAAGGCAAGGATTAAGTTATATATGAACTCTATTGATGAGAGTATTTTTGCTTCTATTTTGACAGGACCACCAAGAGCACCTGCTGCAGCTACTACTTCATCATCAACTGATATGACTGCAGTGCCTCCTCCAGATTACAATGATGAATACAAAAAGGCAAAGATAGAAGATGCTAAGGCAATGAACATTCTGGCTCAGACAATGTCTGATGAAGTATTCCAGAAGGTTGTTGACTGCTCCTCAGCAAAAGCAATGTGGGATACACTGAACCAGATTATAGCTGGTTCAGCTGATGAAAGGAAGGACAGAAGGTCCAACCTTATCTCCCAGTATGAAAACTTCAAGAAAACTGATGCTGAATCAGTTGAAGCAATGTACATAAGGCTCAGCTCAATCATCAATGGGTTGAGGACTCTTGACAAGGATATTTCATTGATAGAGGTCAATGATAAGATTCTTATGTGCTTCCCTAGCACATGGGATCTGAGGATCTGGCCTATCAAGGAGGCTAGAAGCACAACAGAAATCTCAACAGAAGCCCTTCTCGACAAGCTCAAGTCCTTTGAGCAAGTGCTGAAGTCCAGGGAAGCTGAGGCTGAAGCAAAGACTCCAACTCCCACAAGAAAAGAGAAAACCCTTGCTCTCAAAGCTGCTAATGCTTTTGAAGGAAGCCAGTCCAATGAGGAACTGATGGCATTATTTGCCAAACAGTTTCTCAAGATGGGAAGGAAAAAATTCAGAAAGAAATCTTCAAAATATGAAGATAAACCAAGGTATGATCGTACTCCTACTAAAGAAATAATTTGCTATGGTTGCAGGAAGCCTGGACATATTCTTCCAAACTGTCCAGAGGAAAAGAATAAAGAGAAAAGGAAAGACAAGGATCAGCACAGGAAGCATTCCAAGCCATCCTCCTACAAGAACAAAAAGAAGGAGAGAGGTTTTGTTGCTGAAACCTAGAGCGATTCTGATGAGGAATCTTCCTCCTCAAGCTCCAGTGAGGATGAGGAAGAAAAGAAGGCAAAGGAAGTTTGCCTGATGGCAATTGATGCCTGCAACAATCACTCAGCTGCAGAGAGTTCAGATTCTGATGAAGAAATGCCAATAGAAGATGAGGTATTGTCTTCTTACGATTTTACATCTGCTAAATTTAAATCAAATTTTAAATCTTTATGTTTAGATTTAATTAGTTCTGAAAAGGAAATAAAAGAACTTAGAAATAAACTAGCTGAATCTGAATTAATTTCTATTGAAAACATTAGGTTAACAGCAGATCTCACTAATTCTAGTGAAGAATTAAAATTCCTTAAGAATGAATTAGCTAAGTCCAAAAGGTTAGAGGAATCTCTGAATGGTAGAAGCCTTAAGTTGCTTGAAATAACCAGCATGTCTAACACTAGGTCAGGCAATAATAAATTAGGCTTAGGAGCATCTTCTAGTGAACCCCCAATCATTCTTAAAAACCATCTTTCAACTCTAGTGAATTTTATTTCAGCTAGTGGAATAAAAAACACCGAGCAAGTTAATCAGGTTAATAAAGCTTTAAATAAAGCTAAGAGAGAGAAAAGAAAACAAAAGTTTAAGGAAATACAAAGAGCGTCGAACGCTGCTCGACGATCACAGGCTCAGTGGTCGAACGGAGATCGACGATCTGAGCACCCATCGTCGAATGCTGATCGATGTTTTCAACATGAATTTCAAAACTTCAACCAGAACTTTAGAAACCCGAATGTAAATAGAAACCCTAGGTTCATTGACCCATCATCTGCATGGAGATTCCCACCTAGGAGATCTTACCCGTTAGGTTATCACCCTCAACCTGCTTATTCATTTATTTCCAGTTTTTCTTATGTGAAAAACAAGGGACCCAAGGTTACCTGGGTCCACAATGTTTAACTTATTTTTCTACAGGTAAAGACCTATCCTATCACTCAGAATAAGTGGTATTTGGATAGTGGTTGCTCCAAGCATATGACAGGAAATAAAGAACATCTGTCAAGGTTCAAGGCCAAGCTTGGCCCAAAGGTAATCTTTGGAGATTCAAGCTGTGGTCAAACTGAAGGCTATGGCAGGATGACAATTGGAGCTATAACATCCAAGAGAGTTGCTTATGTAACTGGACTGAAGCATAATCTCATTTCAGTAAGTCAGTTATGTGATGCTGGATACCAGGTATCATTTTCTAACTCTCTTTGTAATATTACTTTAAATAATGATGTTGTGTTAGTAGGTATTAGACAAGATAACATTTATTTAGTAGATTTTAACTTAACTCACTCTGAAATCTGCTTATTTAATGAAGTAACAAATAACAATACCTTATGGCATAAAAGGCTTAGCCATGTTAACCTCAAGAACATATCTAGGTTATCTAAACACAACCATGTTAGAGGTTTACCTTGTTGCCCCTACAAGAAGGAGAGCCTATGCAAGGCTTATCAATTAGGCAAGCAAACCAAGAATTCATTTAAATCAGTAAATAAAAGTGATTCTCCTAGAATCCTGTATTTATTACATTTGGACCTATTTGGCCCAATAAATGTACAGAGTCTAGGAGGGAAGTATTACACCCTAGTCATTGTAGATGACTTCTCTAGATTCACTTGGGTGTTCTTTTTGAGAACTAAGGCTGATAACTTCAAAGCCCTTACAGATTTTCTATTATGTGTGCAGACTGAGTACTCTACTCATGTGGCCTTGATCAGAAGTGATCATGGTACTGAGTTTGACTCTCTTCTCATGCAAGAATCCTGTGAGAGAGAAGGTATCAAACATAGCTTCTCAGCTCCTAGAACTCCCCAACAAAATGGGGTAGTGGAAAGGAAAAACAGAACCCTGATTGAAGCTGCAGGCACATTATTGGCAGATGCTAATATGCCTCTTTCCTATTGGGCAGAAGCTGTTAGTACAACCAACTATGTCTTGAACAGAAGTCTGATACACAAGCTTAAGTGTAAAACTCCTTATGAGTTGCTTAAAGGAAAGAAACCTAAAATAAATTATTTTAGAGTATTTGGTTGTGTAGTTTATATTCATAATAATAATAAAGAATACCTTAAAAAGTTTGAAGCAAAAGCTTCAATGGGAATTTTTCTTGGATATTCCCAAGTAAGCAAAGCTTATAGGGTATTTAATAAATCATCTTCTAAAATTGATGAGTCTGTTCATGTGTCCTTTGATGAATCTCAAATGTTTTACAAGGAGAAGGAATCTTCCCCTTCCTCAAGTTCATTGCAGGTACCAGAATCTAGCAAAGATGTCACTCAAGAGATTCTCTATCTATCAACTCTTCATATCACTGAATCAGATAGTGATGAAGACCTTGTAGAAGTTGTTGATGTACCACCAATAGTAGATCAAATTCCTCCTGAGGAATTAATCCTAACTATTGCTGAAGATCACATCCCACCTGCTGATGTTGTCACACTTAGAGATCATCCTACATCTCAAGTGATTGGAGACATATCAGCTGGTGTTCAAACAAGACATCAGTTAAGACAGGATGTGATGCATGCTTGTTTCCTTTCACAGATTGAGCCCCTCACCATTAAAGATGCTGAGCTAGATCCCCACTGGATCATTGCTATGCAAGAGGAACTTAATCAGTTTGAAAGATGTAAAGTATGGACTTTGGTTCCAAGACCTAAAGGCCAACTGATCATAGGCACCAAGTGGGTGTACAAAAACAAGTTGGATGCAAATGGAATCATTGTAAGGAACAAAGCTAGGCTTGTAGCTCAGGGCTACAGACAGGAGGAAGGTATAGATTATGACCAAACCTTTGCTCCTGTTGCAAGGCTAGAGGCAATAAGGATCTTTCTAGCCTATGCAGCCTATATGAAGTTTAAAGTTTTTCAGATGGATGTCAAAAGTGCCTTTCTAAATGGTGAGCTAAAGGAAGAGGTATTTGTTGAACAACCACCTGGGTTTGTTTCTTCAACTCAGCCCTCACATGTTTTCAAGTTGCAAAAAGCTCTTTATGGACTCAAACAAGCACCCAGAGCCTGGTATGAGACTCTAGCTAGTTTCCTGTTAGAGCACAAATTTGTTAGGGGAGTAGTTGATAGAACCCTTTTCGTCAAGCACCATAAGGACACAATCCTGTTAGTTCAAGTGTATGTGGATGACATTATTTTTGGTTCCACTGATCCCAAACTGTGCAAAAAGTTCTCTGACTTGATGCATTCCAAGTTTGAGATGAGTAGTATGGGTGAGCTGTCTTACTTTCTTGGTCTCCAAGTAAAGCAAGATGCTGATGGCATCTTCATCTCCCAATCCAAATATGCCAAGGAATTGGTAAAGAAGTTTGGGATGGCTGATTCTTCAGCAATGCATACACCTATGGCTACTAATGTAGTTATAGATTCTGATGATCAGGGAAAGCCTGTTGATCAAAAGAATTATAGGGCCATTGTTGGTTCCCTATTGTATTTAACTGCAAGTAGGCCAGATATAATGTTTGCTACATGCCTTTATGCTAGATTCCAGGTCAACCCTAAGGAATCTCATCTGATTCTTCTCAAGAGAATCTTGAGATACCTGAAGGGATGTCCAAATCTAGGACTTTGGTACCCAGCTGAATCAGAATTTGAGTTAATTGGATACTCTGATTCTGATTATGCTGGCTGTAGAGTTGACAGGAAAAGTACCTCAGGAACTTGTGAGTTCTTGGGAGAGAGATTGGTCTATTGGTTCTGTAAGAAGCAGGCTTCTGTCTCAACTTCAACTACATAGGCTGAATATATAGCAGCTGCTAGTTGTTGCTCACAGATCTTGTGGATACAAAACCAGCTTTTGGATTATGGGTACACACACAAGAACACAAAAATCATGTGTGATAGTACCAGTGCCATCTCTATTGCACAAAATCCTGTGCACCACTCTAGAACGAAACACATTGAGATCCGACACCATTTCCTGAGAGATTGTGTGGAAAAGAACAAGATCAGCCTTGAGTTCATATCCACTGACCTTCAGAGAGGTGATATATTCACCAAGCCCTTAGATGAACAGAAGCATCTGTTCTTTTTGGTTCAACTAGGCATGATTAATGGAAGAGACTAAGTGTGACGTCTGCCTTGTTGAAACTTGTTTGAAGATCGTCGAACGACGCTCGAAGATAGTCGATCGGATCAAGCCTATCGTCGACCTATGGTTGATGATAGCTTATCTGCTTGAAGATCGTCGACCGACGTTCGAAGATCGTCGAACAGGTCGAGCCTATCGTCGATCTATGGTTGACGATAGCTTGTTGTTTGTGAAGACAGAAATAGTCGAACGATGGATCGAATACTCTGCTACAGGAACGATCGTCGAACGACCGTTCGACCATCGTCTCCAGTATCTTTTAAATAGATCGACGATCGTTGTTTTAATATAAAGCCGATGATCGACCTAGGTTAAGAGATCTTTCTTTTTATCATCGACGGAGAGCGTCTTCTCGCATTCCGTCTTCCTGCTTGCTCTTTGTCTTGCGATTTCTATCATTTCGCCTTCGCCGTCTCCCTCATCTTCTCTAGTTTCTTCGATGGCGATAGCTCCAGCTCTCCTGACAGTGGTGAAGTTCGATGCAGGCTTCAGTGTGGATTTCGATTCCTTCAGCTGCTGCGAATCTGCTATAGTGGAAATTCTCAATCTATGCAAAGATCAAGGTTTGGAAAAGCTCATGTCCTCCAGGATAAAGATAATCATTCAAGAGATTAAAGAATGGGCATTTACTTCGTCCTCCAATGACGAATCAATGACCGGAACAATTGGCAGAGAAGAGGTAACTTTGACTTCCGCCATTTTAACTGAAATTTTTGGATTGTTAAATGGGGAAGAAGATTACGAGCAAGATACCCCAGAGTTTGGGAGAATGCTGACAGAGTTGGGACATGCCGAAGGCATTCCCTCTAAGCTGCTTAAGGTGAATTTTCCGTTTAAGATTAAGTTCCTTGTTGAACTTGTCGGAAAAGTGCTATTGGGAAAGCACTCTGCCCATGACAATATTACAAGGCAACAGTTTGCCCTAATGTGTGTAATTGTGAACAAAAAGAAGATTAATTGGGCAGGAGTATTGTTTGATTCGATCAGGAAAAAGAACAGCAAGAAAGAAGTCACCCTGGGTAGGGTGGTTGGGATTTTTCTGAAGGAAAAATATCCCCATTTGTTAGTTTCAGCTGCTACTTCCATCAATGCCAGCAAGAAGATGGATCCAACCTTGTTCGCCAAGTGGAAAAGGACTTTTCTGAAGCCCGCTCCTGCAGGGGTTGCTCCAGCTGCATCTGAGAGCACCAAGACTGCTTCAGTCACTCCTCTCCTACAAGAAGCTGGCTCAGCAAATCTCTCCCTTCCATCTTCTTCATCTGCATTGCCGTCTACTTCAGTTGAAGTTCCATCAACTTCAATTGAAGTACGACCTTCTGCTTCTCATCTTCCTGATTCATCTACAATTCTCCATGCATCACCTCCTACATCTCCTCTCCCTTCTCATCTTGCTAGGATCTCACATCCCAGTTTTGATTTGTTAGTTTCTGAGATATCCACTCCTCCTCAGTCTCCAATTCATTCTTCAGATCACATTGATCATCTTGCATCCACCCATCATTCTCCAGTTCACTCTCCATCTCCAGTTCACTCTCCAGTTCATCAATAATACACCACTCCTGCTGATCATCCATCCACTGAGATTCCCCCATCATCATTTGATATCACTCCAGCATTCATTTCTAGCATTTTGGAGTTAATTACTCCTTAAATCAAAATTATGATTGAAGATGCAATTGCTCCCCTTGCTTCCTCCATCTCTTCTTTGACTTCTGCCATCCAAGCTCTATCAAAATCTGCTGAGCCCTCTTCATCTAGGGGCCTGGTTTCAGTATCTACTGAAATCAGGCAGGGGGAGATGCTTTATGAAGATGCCTCTGAGCTGCCCTTGGCCTCCCCTCCAGCAGATCCTCCTGTAGTTGCATAGAAAGAGATAGAAGAATCAGCTCCTCCTTCATTGTCTGAAGAAGAAATTTCTGATGCCATAATGAAGTCTGAATTTATTGTCAAAGTTTGCATAGAAGAATGCTCCACTCCCCTGGTCGCCCTATACCTAGAAGGAGTTATCACTTCCTTCCTAGATGAATTATGGGAGTTAGGACACTCAAAGGACAATTCTGAAGATAAAAAGGAAGAAGTATTAGATGTTCAAGAGCTTGATCACCAACCAGCTCCAGAAGTTCAAACTGAACCAGAACCCGTTGTTCAAGTTTCTGAGGCTGCTCAGCCAGCTCAGCTAGCAGTGCAAGTAGAACTGGTCACCATGACAGTTTCTGATCAACAAGAAAAGGCTTCAGATGTTCAAATTGAAAAGTCTACTGTATGGGATGATTCCCCTGGATTGGATTTAGATGCTCTCCTGGCACAGGATGCCATGGAAGAAGAATTAAAAAAAGCTGCCCTAAAAGAGAAGGAAAGAGCTGTGCAAGAGGCAATTGATCCAAATGATCTTCCTATTTCTTCAAATTCTGAGGATGAGATTGATTCTGATGAATCTGATGAGTCTAAGAGAAAAAGATCTGCTAAAAAGAAAAGGAAAGCTGTGGCTCCTCCTCCTCCAAATCCTGACAATGATACTCCCTATTATATCCTGAAAGGCATTGATCCTAAATCAAAATAATTCCAACACTGGATGGCATTTTCTAAAAATCAGCAGAAGCAAAGGAAGAAGTCAAAGAGGTATGACAGTCCTGTCCCAAGATGGACTCCTAGAGGTCCTCCTCCTCCACCTCCCAGTGCAGGAGCCTCTGGAAACCTATCTGCAAATCCTGCTGCTCAGTCTGACAGGTTCAACCCATCTCAGTCATCACAAAGGAAAAGTTCTCAAGGATATCAAGGCAAAACTCAATCTGGCTATCAAAGACTTGATGCTGATGTTAAGGAACAAGTAAAGGAGGTGGTTTATCAAAGACCAACTTTTTCTCCTCCCCCTTCCAAAGAACTCAAGAGCTCAACCTCTCCAAAGCCAGATCATGCTGTGAAGGCTGTTTCAAAAGGTAAGCGAATTATTTTCTCTGAAAAATCTAGCAAGATATTTGCTGAGTTTGCTCCTCCTTCTTATCTAGTTATTTAGGATAAAGAGCCAACTGAAAGTCTGCTAGACATGTCTATTAAGTTTAAAGCTGTGAAACTTGTTGATACAACCTCTGAAAATGTGTATGAAAGCCCAGAGCTTGATCCTAATTTCAGGATGGCTCGTTTTCTTGAACTTGTTGGTTCAGCCCAAATTAAGAAAGCTAAAGCTGAAGGCAAAGACACTGCAGGATTAACCACTATGTCAAAATTCAGAATGAAGGAGCTCGATAAATTCCAGGTTAGACTTGAGGTATTTGATCCTTCAAAATACATGGAAAAGCATCCTGAGGCAGTTGTCCCAAGGGCGTCTGAATCAAAAATTATTGGAGAACAAGACTTGAAGTTGTCAAGGAAAGAAGCTCTAGATCCTTCTAGAAAGATTACTTTCATTCCTAGTTCTTCTGAACCTAAACCTAATTCTGAAGCATCTTAAAATTTCATTAATTAACAGTTATTTGCTTATCTGATTGATTGATGTTATCTGCTTAGTTATTTCTCTTCATGCATTTTATTTATTTTCAGTAATTAGTTTTGTATTTAATTGTTGAGAGACTTAACTCAAATAGGGGGAGATTGTTGGTACCCTAGTTTTGATTTGAGTTCAGTCTTCTCTTTCTGTCTCTTGACCCAAGATTTATCTATGGTCAAAGGTTAGTTGTTTAGTTTGTTGCTCTAGTTTTAGAGGCGTCATTTTTCCAGATATAAATTTGGTTAAGTTGTTTTTCGTTCGACTATGGTCGAACGCCGCTCGACTATCGTCTATCGACTATTCGACGATCGTCTATCAGTTGGTCGACGTTCTGTCTGCATTGATAGTTTGACTATCTGTTTGATAGGTCGACTATCTGTTGTGTTTGATAGTTCGACTATCTGCTTGGATAGTTCAACTATCTGATAGTTCGACTATCTGTTTGATAGGTCGACTATCTGTCCGCTTTGATAGTTTGACTATCTGTTTGATAGGTCGACTATCTGCTTTCTGTGATAGTTCGACTATCTGTTTGATAGGTCGACTATCTGTTCTCTTTGATAGTTCGACTATCTGCTTGGATAGTTCAACTATCTGATAGTTCGACTATCTGTTTGATAGGTCGACTATCTGTTTTCTTTGATAGTTCGACTATCTGTTGATAGGTTGACTATCTGTTTTCTTTGATAGTTCGACTATCTGCTTGGATAGTTCAACTATCTGATAGTTCGACTATCTGTTTGATAGTTCGACTATCTGTTTTCTTTGATAGTTCGACTATCTGTTGATAGGTCGACTATCTGTTTTCTTTGATTGTTCGACCATCTGTTTGATAGGTCGACTATCTGTTTTGTTTGGTAGTTCGACTATCTGTCCTGATAGATCGACTATCTGTCCTGATAGTTTGACTATCTGCTGTGGTAGTTCGACTATCTTCTTTGGTAGTTCGACTATCTGTATCGTTCGACTATCTGTTTGATAGGTCGACGATCTCTGTGCTTCGGTCGACGATCTCCGAGGGTCGTTCGACGTTTTGCTGTATGTCTTGAGTAATTTTATCATCTTCTATAATGTGATTTATTTCATATTTATTTTGGCATATTTTATAAAAGATTATTTGAATAAAGTTGTGATATTATTTCCATGCAATATCTGCTCCATTCCTTATGCATGAGCCAATCTTTTCTGACAAAGTTGTTTGTCTTATTAGTTGAGATATCATTTCTGCTTTATCTGCCAGGCTGTCCTTTATAGCCGTTAGACTCAGAAAGTCTTTCCTTGGCCGTAAAGAGTCTCTTCTGATGTGACTTTCTCTAGTATTATTTTATCAGAGTTATTTGCAGCTTCTTAGAAAGCTTTATCCTCTTATAGGGTATCTGTCTGCAGTTTTGTTTTTGCTTTATGCTATTTGCAGCCCAGCTTGCAGATTTCAGTAGAAGACAAGATTCAAACTCAAATTAAAGCCGTTGCAAAGGCTCATATAAAAAGAGTTTTTCTTTTGAAAGAAGCACACACACAACTTAGAATACAGTACCCAGATCATATACTCTCAGCAGCATTCAAGCTTACAACTTACAGTTTACAACTGCTCTCAGCTCGTTCACATCCAACTGAGAAGAAGTTTTAGCTCTTCATTCTTCTTCAACCTGAGTTCTCCTACTTACAGGAAGATTTTCACTCAGAGCTTTTTTTGAAGAAGAAGAAGAAGAAGATAGCTTCCTGAAGAAGAATTTTCATTCATATTTATTATCTTCTTGTAGCTTTTTCCTTCAGATTTTCTGAAGTGTTTTCTGCACTGAAGCAAGACTTCACCTGGACATTCTTTTAGCCAGGGGGAGCCTTGACTCTTTAGAGCTTTCTAGCTCAGTGCAAGTTCTTGAGCTTCTCTAATTCTATTTAAAATAGAGAAGACTTTTTAACCTCCTTTCCCCCTCCTGTAAAGGGTTATTACTCCCTTCAAAAGTATACCTTGGTGGCAGGGCACCTGATCAAAAACCTGTGTTGGTTTTTAGACACCTGATCAAAAGTTTAAAGGGTTTCTGGATCTACCTGAAGTAGATCTTGTTGGTGGCAGGGCACCTGATCAAAAACTTGAGTGGATTCCTACCTTGTTGGTAGAAGAGTGGACGTACCCAAGTTGTTTGGGGAACCACTATAAATTCCCTTGTGTCGTCTGGTTGTTTGATTTATTACTTGTGCTGTTGGCTGTGATTAGTTTTAACTAGGTTTGCTAGTTGCTGTTTAGGATTCCAAGCCTTAACTGTAATTACAGTTGGCTGCCTTTTGTGCACAACACTTGTGTTAGGCTTTAGGGTTACTTCTCAAATATCTATAACCTTCATTCCGCAATTAACTCCAAGGGAGTTGAGTAGACAGTCAACTTTGCTAGTGCAATTTTTGATTACTCTATTCACCCCCCCTCTAGAGTAGTATCTATCCCTTTTCTTTCAAGCATCCTCACATACTCAGTTGAGTCTTGTTCATACTCATCAGAACCATTCTGTAGCTCAAAAATTTCAGTTAGAATCTCTGGAGAGAGAGTTACCTCTACACCGTTGATTTATCCAGTCATCGTCTTGTCATCTGAAGAGGACGTATAAACCCATTCCTTTATTTCAGACATGTGTAGCTTGATCCTTGTGGACATCAGTTTCTTGAGGCCTTGATCGTCACATAACTGTAGCATTTCCTGAAAAATCTGATCGTTGTCGCTGAAAGACTCGAAATCGACACTGAAGCCGGCGTCAAATTTCATCATAGACAAGGTTGCAGAGGGAATCACCATCGAAAACGACTAGAAGATCTGGAATGGGAAAGATCACAAGAAGAGGGAAGAGAAAAACGAGGGACGAGAGCTTGAGATAATCCTGAAAGCGGAATATGAAAAGGCGAGCTCCGTCGACAATCTTCAGACCTAGATAGACGATCGTTTTGGAATAAACTAAAAACGTCGATCTCTGAGTGAAGGTCAAGAGAATCGGTCGTCGATCATCGGTCGGCGATCGGTTTCCGAAGCAGATTCGTCGATCATTGGTCGACGATTTCTGTCTCTAAGCGCAAAGAGCTATCGTAGACCCGGGGTCAACGATCAGGCTCAACTTGTTCGACTATCTTCGAACGTCGTTCGACGATTTTAGAACAGATTTCACCTTAGCATATTTTTTTACTTAGTCTGATCCATCCATCATGCCTAGTTGATTCAAAAAGAATAGATGTTTATGTTCCTCTAATGGCTTTGTGAAAAATATCACTTCTCTATAGATCTGTGGGTATAAACTCGAGATTTATCTTATTCTTGTCAACACAGTCTCTAAGAAAATGGTGTCTAATGTCAATGTGCTTAGTCCTAGAATGGTGCACAGGATTTTGTGCTATGGAAATAGCACTGGTACTGTCACACATGATTTTGGTGTTCTTGTGTGTATACCCATAATCCAAAAGTTGATTTTGAATCCACAGAATCTGTGAACAGCAACTAGCAGCTGCTATATATTCAGCCTCTGCAGTTGAAGTTGAAACAGAAGTCTGCTTTTTACAAAACCAAGAGACTAATCTCTCACCTAGGAACTGACAAGTCCCTGAGGTGCTTTTCTTGTCAACTCTATAGCCAGCATAGTCAACATCTGAGTATCCAATCAACTCAAATTCTGATTCAGCTGGGTACCAAAGTCCTAAATTAGACATCCCTTCAAGTATCTTAAGATTCTCTTGAGAAGAGTCAAATGAGATTCCTTAGGGTTGACCTGAAATCTAGCACATAGGCATGTGGCAAACATTATATCAGGCCTACTTACAGTTAGATATAATAGGGAACCAATAATGGCCTTATAATATTTCTGATCAACAGGCTTGCCCTTATCATCAGAATCAATAACTACATTAGTAGCCATAGGAGTGAGCATTGCTGAAGCATCTGTCATCCCAAACTTCTTTACTAATTCCTTGGTATATTTAGATTGGGAGATGAAGATGCCATCAACATCTTGTTTCACTTGGAGACCAAGGAAATAAGACAGCTCACCCATACTACTCATCTCAAATTTAAAATGCATTAGGTCAGAGAACTTTTTGCATAGTTTGGGATCAGTGGAATCAAATATAATATCATCCACATAGATTTGAACTAACAGGATTTTGTCTTTTGTGGTGCTTAATAAAAAGAGTTCTATCAACTATGCCTCTTACAAACTTATGTTCTAATAGAAAATTAGCTAAAGTCCCATACCATGCTCTAGGAGCCTGCTTAAGTCCATACAAAGCTTTTTCCAACTTAAAAACATGTGAGGGATAAGTTGAAGAAATGAAACCAGTAGGTTGTTCAATAAATACCTCTTCCTTTAGCTCACCATTTAGGAATGCACTCTTGACATCCATCTGAAAAACCTTAAACTTCATGTAGGCTACATATGCTAGAAAGATCCTTATTGCCTCTAGCCTTGCAACAGGAGCAAAAGTCTGATCATAATATATTCCTTCTTCCTGTCTGTAGCCGTGTGCTACAAGCCTTGCTTTATTCCTTACAATTATTCCTTGTGCATCCAACTTATTTCTGAATACCCATTTGGTGCCTATAACCAGTTGGCCTTTTGGTCTTGGAACCAAATTCCACACTTTGCATCTCTCAAACCTGGTTTAGCTCTTCTTGTATAGCAATGATCCAGTGGGGATCTTGCTCAGCATCTTTTATGGATAAGGGCTCAATCTGAGAAAGAAAACAGGCAAGCATCACATTTTGACTTAGTTGATATCTGGTTTGCACACCAGTTGAAATGTCTCCAATCACTTGAGATGTAGGGTGATCTCTAAGTGTGGCATAATCAGGTGGTAGAATGTGATCTTCAACAGCAGTTGGAATCAATTCCTCTGGTGGAATTAGATTGGCTGTTGGTACATTTGCAATTACTTCTGTCTGATCTTCATCACTTTCTGAGTCAACTGTCTGAGGTGTTGATTGAGGTTGAATCTCCTGTGTGAGTTTCAGCTTATCCAAGTTCTTGCATAAGTCAGATACCTGCAAAGTGTTGCTGGAGGAAGTTTCCTTCTCTCTGTAAAACATTTTTGTTTCATCAAAGGACACATGTACTGATTCTTCAATTTTTAGGGTGGATTTATTAAATACCCTATAAGCTTTGCTTACTTGAGAATATCCTAGAAAGATTCCCATTGAAGCCTTTGCTTCAAACTTTCTAATATATTCTTTGTTATTATTGTGGATATAGACTACACAGCCAAAGATTCTAAAATAATCTATTTTAGGTTTCTTTCCTTTAAGTAATTCATAAGGAGTCTTCCCCTTTAGTTTATGTATCAGACTCCTTTTCAGCACATAATTAGTTATGCTAACTGCTTCTGCCCAGAAGGATAGAGGCATGTTAGCATCTGCTAATAATGTTCCTGCAGCTTCAATCAGGGTTCTGTTTTTCCTTTCAACTACCCCATTTTGTTGAGGAGTTCTAGGAGCAGAGAAACTGTGTCTGATACCTTCTTTCTCATAGAATTTTTGCATAAGAAGAGAATCAAACTCTATCCCATGATCACTTCTAATCAGGGCAATGTGAGTATTGAACTCAATCTTTATACAATGTAGAAAGTCTGTAAGAACTTTAAAGTTATCAGATTTAGTTCTCAAGAAGAACACCCAAGTGAATTTGGAGTAATCATCTACAATCACTAGGGTATATAGTTTCCCTCCTAGACTTTGTACAGCTATTGGACCAAAAAGGTCCAAGTGCAATAGGTACAGAATTCTAGGTGAATCTCTTTTATTTACAGCTTTGAAACTATTTTTGGTTTGCTTGCCTAGCTGACAAGCCTTGCATAGGCCTTCCTTATTGTAGGGGCAAGAGGGCAAACCTCTGACAAGGTTGTATTTGGATAACCTAGATGTATTTATAAGGTTAACATGACCTAGTATTCTATGCCACAAAGTATTATTACTACTCACTTCATTAAATAAACAAATTTCAGAAGAAGTGGAATTAAAATCTACAAGATATATATTACCTTGTCTAATACCTACCAGCACAATTTCATTGTTCAAAGTAATATTGCATAGAGTGTTAGAAAACAAAACCTGGTAGCCAGCATCACAGAGCTGACTTACTGAGATGAGATTGTGCTTTAGTCCTATGACATATGCTACCTTCTTGAAAGTCACTGATCCTAAGGTGAATTTGCCATATCCTTCAGTCTGACCACAGCTGGAATCACCAAAGACCACCTTTGGTCCGAACTTGGCTTTGAAGCTTGAAAGATTATCTTTATTTCCTGTCATATGCTTGGAGCATCCACTATCCAAATACCATTTGTCCTGAGTGATAGGATAGGTCTTCACCTGCAACAATATAAATTAAAAATTGTGGACCCAGGTAACCATGGGTCCCTTGTTCTTCACATAAGAGAAACTAGAAATGAAAGAATATGCAGGTTGAGGATGATATCCTAGGGGGTGAGATATCCTAGGTGGGATAATCCAATCTGAAGATAGATTAGCAGACCTAGGGTTGCTGTTAAACTTATTATTCCTTTAAGCATTGTTGTAATTTTGAGAATTTAGTTCTGATATGGATCGTCGATCGATGGTCGACGATCGGTACCCAGATCGTCGATCTTGGTTCACAGAATAGAATTCTGGGTTCCACGATCGTCGATCTCTGTTCAATGACTCAGGCTAAGATCATCGATCCCTCATTGCTGAGTAATTGTTCCCAGCAGGTGAGTTCAGAGATCGTCGATTGTCGTTCGACGATGGGTGCGGCGATCGTCGATGGGCGTTCGACGATTTTTGTATTTTTATAACTTCTGTTTCCTTTTGTTTCTCTTAATTGTATTTAGCATTTTCTTGTCTTTCTGGACAACCTCAGTATTGTGTATTCCCTTTTCATAAACAAACTTTACTGGTGTAGATAGATTATATTTAAGGAGCAATGGGGGTTCACTAGAGGAGGCACCTAAGCCTAACTTATTGTTATCTGTCCTAGTGTTGGCAGTGCTAGTGATTTCTAGCAACTTAAGGCTCCTACCATTAAGTGAATCTTTTAATCTCTTAGCATTGGCTAGTTCTAGTTTAAGAAACTTAATTTCCTCAGATGATCTAGTGAGTTCTGATTCTAATCTAATGATTTCACTAGTTAAGAATTCTGTTGCAGCTAGTTTCTCTCTAAGTAATTTTATCTCCTTTTCTGAGCTAAGTAAATCTAAACACAGAGTTTTGAATTCATGCTTAAAATCATTTGAATTAAAATCATAAGATGCTATTACCTGGTCTTCATCAGATAACTCATCCTCCTCATCTTTAGTTATCTCTACAGCTAAATTACTGCTGCAGGCATCGATTGCCATGAGGCAAATCTCTTTAGCTTTCTTCTCTTCTTCATCATCTTCACTGGAGCTGGAGGAAGATGAGTCTTCCTCAGTGTCACTCCAGGTCTTTGCAACAAGACCTTTCTCTTTCTTCTTGTGTTTGTGAGAAGATGCCTTAGAGTAGTGCTTCTCATGATCCTTCTCTTTCCTTCTTTCCTTATGCTTTATCTCTGGACACTCAGGGAGAATGTGTCCAGGCTTCCTGCATCCATAGCAAACAATTTTTTTAGGAGTTTTATCATACCTTGGCTTGTCATCATACTTTGATGACTTCCTTCTGTTGTCCTTCCTTCCCATCTTGTAAAATCTTTTTGCAAAGAGTGCCAGCAATTCTTCATTTGATTGAGTCACCTTTGACTCATCATCAGCCATAATAGCAAGGGTTTGCTCTTTCCTTGTTGGAGTGGGTGCTTTAGCTTTAGCTTCAGCTTCCCTAGTCTTCAATACTTGCTCAAATGATTTGAGCTTGCCAAGGAGGGCTTCAGTTGAGATCTCTATTGTACTTCTGGACTCCTTGATTGGCCAGATTCTGAGATCCCATGTGCTGGGAAAGCACATCAGAATTTTGTCATTGACTTCTGTCAATGTAATCTCCTTATCCAGTGTTCTCAGCTCATTGATTATGGAGCTGATCCTTATGTACATAGCTTCTACTGTCTCAGCCTCTTCCTTATTGAAGTTCTCATATTGGGATATGAGGTTGGACCTTCTGTCCTTCCTCTCATCTGCTGAACCAGCTACAATCTGATTCAGAGAGTCCCACATGGCTTTTGCTGAGGTACAATCAGCCACTTTCTGGAATATTTCATCAGACATGGTCTGAGCCAGGATATTCATTGCTTTAGCATCAGCTATCTTGGCCTTCTTGTATGTTTCATTATAGTCAGGAGGTGGCACTGCACTGAGATTTGTAGATGTTGTAGCAGTGGCTGCAGCAGGTGGTGTTGGTGGCCCTGTTAAGATAGAAGAAAAAATATCTTCATCAATGGAGTTCATGTAGAGTCTGATTCTTGCCTTTCAGATGCCAAACTTTGCTAAGTTGCATACTAGAGGTCTGGTGCTAGAGTAATCTTTGTACTGGGCCATGAATCTAGTGTAAGTCTATATGATATCAAAGTATCTTATCACAAGATCTTAGGGTTCAGGTGTTAGCCTGTTCAACCAATCAACCAAGGAATGGTTAAGTTATTGAATAACCAACCTCCCTCTGATACCAATTGAAAGAGAGGGGATAAGATACTACTCTAGAGGGGGGGGGGGGGTGGGGTGAATAGAGTATTCCAAAATGAAGAGACTCTAAACACTTCTCTTGAGCTATTTGCGGAATATAAAAATAAAAGCTTTAAACTAAAAGCTAACAGAGTGAGTGAATACCAAAGGATGCTAACATAAGTTTCAGTCAAGCATAAGTCCTAACACAGCAACCAGCAACCTAGTTATATCTATCACAGCCACAAAGCATAAATTAAATGAGCAACCAGACAACACAAGAACTTTATAGTGGTTCCCCAATTGGGTACATCCACTCTTCTACCACCCTTGTAGGAATCCACTATAGGTTTTTGATCAGGTGCCCTGCCACCACAAGATCTTCTTCAGGTATATCTAGAAACCCTTAAGGCTTTTGATCAGGTGCCTAAGAATCAAACACACAGGTTTTTGATCAGGTGCCCTGCCACCAATGGTTCACTTTTGAATGGAGTAATAACCCTTTTATAGGAGGTTAAAGAAGAAAGTTAGAGTATCTTCTCTGTGTTCAGAGAAGCTAGTGGATTGCTCTGAATTATTCAAAGCTCCCCTAGCTTAGAGAATGTCCAGGAAGAAGCTTTGCTTCAGGGTGTAGGAACTCAAAATTGCTTTGAACAGCTTTCTGAAACAGTTACGAAGAAGACTCTGAATATTGAGTGAATGTTCTTCTTCAGGAGCTTTTTGCAATCTGGGATTTTCTTCTTCTTGAAAGCTTGAGCACTGAGAGTTGATTTCCTGAAGAAATGATGCAATCAGGGAGAAGAAGAGCTTTTTTCTTTTCACTTGAGAATTCTGGTTCTGTGTCTGTTGAGAATAGTATTGAGTTGTTGTGTCTCCCCTTTTTTTTTCTTCAACGATCTACAATGCTAATATAGAACCTTCTCTCTTATTTTTGAATAATGTCTCGAGCCCTGCACTAAAAGATCTTTCCAAATAATACAATAAAACAAATAAAGAAAAGCTGCGCCAGAAATCTTCTCTGTCATTCCCAAAAAGGAATTAAGGATATTAAAATATCCTATCAAATTGACTTTATAAATTGGCACAGGAAGCAAGGCATAACGGCTATAATACAGCTGTTAGAAAACACGATCCTCTAATAAAACAAAAGACTTTATTCTGCCAAATCTCTCAATTAATGTAAGAAAAATATTGCAAATAAGCAAAGGAATATGAGCATTTAATTAAGCAGAATATTTGAGTAAAATATGTCTTACGAATGAGGAAATAAAACATTATCTTATCACAGAAGAATACAAGAAATAGCGTACAGAAAACGTCGACCAGAGAACGGAGATCGTCGATTTGAGCAAGCAGATCGTCGACCTGAATAAAAACTTTCTTCATAGAAAACGTCGAACAGGGCAACAAGACCGTCGATCTGAGAAGGCAGATCGTCGATCCTACTTCAGAATTCATATAACTCGTAAATCGTCGATCTTCAGTCGAAGATCGTCGAGCGACGATCGACTATCGTCGAGCACAAAAATACTTAGCCAAAAATCATAACAATCCAATCCAAACAAACTATCCTATGGATAGACTAGCCTTTTAGTCTAACCATTGACCATAGATAAATCTTGGGTCAAATAAGCCTAAAAGAGATGACACAACCCAAATCAAAACTAGGGAACCAACAGATTACTCCCTTCCTTATTCCTTACTCTATTCTCTCTCTAACTCCTTAGAAAGAGAGAGTTTAAGAGGAAAATAAGGGAATAATCCTCTATTCTCAAACTTAACACATCAGGACCTCATCTGGGCTGTCAGATCGTATTTAAAGAAAACGAACGGCTCAGATCAGCCTAAAATTTCTTATCCTGGGTCGAACACGGCTTTGCATACGGCCGTGTCCCAGGCCGTGTGCCCCGATCCAGGCACGATCGTCGAGCACAAAAAAGGACACAGGTCGAGACACACCCATGTCTCAACCTGACATGCCCGTGTCGGGTCCCGACACGCTCGTGACCTAGGGACGTGTCACAGATAACCGCCACGCCAACCGTCACGTCCCTTGGTAGACACGGGTAAGGACACGCCCGTGCAAAAAGTAACACGCCCGTGTCGACTAGTACACGCCCATGTAACTCGACCATGCACTCCTGTCAACACACCCCAGGTTTTCAACCCGAGAAGAACACTGGTGGTGACACGGGTGAGGACACGCCCGTGTTACCCCTGACACGCCCGTGTCACTACTGTTCAAAACTATTTTTCCTACCGTGTCCTTTCCTGGACACAGCCCAGCCAACACAGAAGGACACGACCTTAGACACGCCCGTGTAGCCCTATATAGGCACCGAAAATTCCTTAGGATGCGACCGGTTCGTTTACAATTTTTGGGGCATTACAAATCTCCCCCCCCTTAAAATAATTTCGTCCAAAATTAGGTAAAAGTACACAACCTAAATTTTACCTGAGCGGAATAACACGGGGTATTCCTCCATCATAATCTGCTCTCGCTTCCATGAAAGCTCTTTACGACTGCAATTATCCCAACAGACTTTTTAACCATTCAGAACTCCTTATTCCGGAGTCATTTGACTTCAAAGTCTTCAATGCAAACGGGCTTGACCTTTGTCGTCATCCCACAATCAACTGGCACCTGATCAACCGTAACCATCTACAAAGGCTTTTGTACCGTCTTCCGCAACACCGATATGTGGAATGTATCGTGTAGCCCACTCAACTCCACTAACAACTTCAGTCGATACGCTGCTTCACCAATTCGCTCCAAGGTCTCAAACGATTCAAGGTACCTCTAACTCAGCCTCTTCAAGCGACGGACTCGCGAGACACCATTGAACGACTTGATTTTCAAATACGTCCAATCGCCAACAGCGAACTCCATGTTCCTAAGCTTTGGCGTTATAGTATTTTGCCTGCCCATCCTGAGTGGTCAGTAAACATTCCTCGAATAGTTCGTACCAATGACGTTGCATCTTCAACTCTTGCCTATTGAAAGGCTTTGTCTCACCCGTTTCTAACCATGAAAACGACGTGCGACATTTTCTACCATAAAGGGCCTCGAAGGGCACAATTTGTATACTCGCCTGGTAGCGGTTGTTATAAGCAAACTCCACCATGTACATGTGATCTTCCCACTGCTTTAAGTAATCCAAGACGCACATGTGAAGCATGTCCTCCATCGTTTTGTTGAACCATTCGGTCTGACGATCCGTCTGCGGATGGAAGACTGTACTGAAGCTTAGCTTAGTTCCCAACAATTTATGCACTAGCCTGGTATCGTTGGACGTGAAGCGTTCATCTCAGTCACTTACAATACTGCGGGGTGCACCATACAACCGAACAATGTTATCCATGTGGAGTTTGGCTAACTTTTCCACCAGATCATCTGTAAGACCCCCCTTTTTTTTTCTTTTTCAACCACCGGGGTCTTATGCCCAGAACCGCCGCTTTGCGGTGACACCTTCGCACCCGGGAAGGCCGTCACTACAACGCGCCGATTCTGCCGGCCTTTTCGATCACAATAAGTAGCACAATAAGTGAAGTAAGAACAATGCAGTCCACAATAATAAATCACATGTAAATAAGATAAAATCTCCACGAAGGGAGTGTCCATAGAAAACATCAGAGTACTATAAATGCGGGCTTATGCCCGGTACAAAATGTCCTCACTACAAGCCTCTCATGCGGAAGCGAAACAGAAACTACTCAAGGTCGAGACTCACGGTCCCGGCTGTATGAACTCCGGAGCTAGACTGCCCCATCTCCAGGCGCACCGATCTCTGGGGCTGCTCCTCCATGCTGGGCTCCACGATCCCCTAAATGATGCGGTTCGAAAACCGTTAGTCATAAAGACTAAGCCCTATCATCCCCCACCCCTTCCCCCATGGCTCCTAGGTACCGAGCGGAGAGGAAGAAAGGGGAGGACATATTTGTGGAGAATAAAAGTAAACAGGTGACAGTGGACTTAATCTAGCAAGTTGTATTCGGTGAGCAGATAATATAAATATTATAATAGGTCTAGCAGTAAGAAAAGCAATTATATGAATTTAAACCTTCACTTATGCGAGAACACATAAGCAAAAGGGATCTTTTGCAAGGCTCCCATCGTATAGAGTGTCCCATACCACTTATACGTTGGGGTGTCGGTTATCAAACAGCAATGGTTGTTATATATTGAAATTAACCTTTGATTTATAAACTTGCCCACACAAGCTTATAGACCAAGGGGTCGTTTTGCAGGTCCTAATGTATAAGCGTCCCATACCACTTATACTTTAGGTGTCAGGATTAAATGAATCGATTATGCTATGACATGCTAGTGGGTATGATGAAACATGCAAGTGCAACTCACACACCCGACTCTATGCACACAGACCTTTAGTTCCCCCTTTCGGAGCCGTTACCTCCCAGGATACCTCCGTAGTGGCGGACGGAAGCGGTGGGTTGGGCCTCGCCCACCTCAAAACCAGTAAAAGCACCACTGGTCTGACCTATCGTACGCCTCAACGCTTGGTGCACTAAGCGGACGCCTGCGTACTCTTGCCGGCTAGCGCACCGGACTTCTGTTGGCGAAGTGCTAACCACCTCGCCGAGTCAACGATATCGGTGTCGGTGTAATCGAACTCCCCGATATCGTAAAACCCACCACCTTAACTTTTCCTATCTTATGCACATACAAGTTTATTCGTAGACACACAAAACCGAGCCGAAGCTCCCCGGACCAAACGTCCGTCTCCAAACCAACCGAGCCGAAGCTCCCCGGACCATCCCGTCCGTCTCTTAACCAACCGAGCCACAAGCTCCCCGGACCCAAACGTCCGTTTCCAAATCACCCGAGCCGAAGCTCTCATCAATCTTCTTGTGCCAACAGTGTTTGTGAAAAGTGCAACCCTAGTTACTAAGTTACTCTTGCCAGTTTGTTATTACAGTTTACGTTAGCCCAGGACTGCCCCGGGTATTCCCCGTGAAGGGCTCTCAAGGGGCACTAGGAACCAAGACGGCGGTATTACGGCCCGAAGTTCCCTTTCGCAAGGCACTTATTGTTATTGGTTGATCTCCCTTAACCCGATTCCCTTCTCATATTACGATAGACTATCCTAGGGTGCTTTTTAACCTTCCTCTCTTCGGGAAAAGCGATCTTTCGCCGAACCCGAGCACCTCTTAATTCTAGTTATCACCACTTCTCGCTACTCTTTATATCTTCCTATTGTGTTTTCCTCCACTATTGCCCACCCAAACAAAATGAATTATTTAACTCCAATGTCTTCCTCAGATCATGTCTTATTTCAATTCACAATTGCTATATGTAGACCGACCTAGACTTCATGTCGAACCGGTTATGCAATGGTCCAATACTCATCCAATTGTCCTAAATTATTTACTGGAGACTCACCATGATATAAATGACCTAAATCCAGAAAATGGAAATTTTCCTAATCTATTTGGCATTTAATTAAATTCCTCGAAAATCCCAAGGGCTACCGGTTTGAACATGGACTACCCTAAGTAATCATGCAAGATGTCCATCAAATTTATGATAAATAGTAGGTTATCTCAATAGGTTAAATCCTAAGTATCATAATTTTTCTATCATTAAAAAGACATGAAGACTATTTTAGAAATAATCTCTAACTTCTGTTGTTTATGAATCAAGTACAGATAATATTCTTCCAAAAATTATAAATAATTTATTCCATGCAGATAAAGGCCTAAAACTAGCACTGGCCAAGTTTCATAATTTTCCAGCAAGTAGTGTATCCATAATTAATTTTTAAACAATAAAACCCCTTTCTATTATCTGTGAACAAAATACCAGATTTATTCAACATAAAATTCTATAAAAATTCAGGGATCAATGTTCTACTGGTTAAGATCTAAATCCAGAATTTTAACTGATTATAATTAATTTAAAACCTCCAAATATTTGAAACAACAAATCGGGCTAATAATCTTTTAACACATGAAGTATGATATTTATTAATCATAAAATTCCAGGAAAATTATCATAAGTCTAAAACATCCTAAAACTCCCTCCTCCCGAGTTTCATGATTTTTGGATTAGATTTAGTGCTTAAAATAACTAAATTACATTTCTATCCTAATTCAAAGTCTCAACTTTCGAGGTACCCAACTACCTCCAATTCCTTCACTATTTCAACCAGAGGGTTTTCAGCATATCATGCCACTCTCCTCCAAATTTCAAGGGCATATGTAAAAAGAGAAGAACGACTAGAAAAACAGGCCGGAAGTTTGAATAATTGAAATTTTTATTATCCAAAAAGAGATCTATTTTACAAAGGTATGGCCTCCCTTTTATAGAATGGAGGAGATAGAGGAGAGTACAAACTAACAATGTGGGACTAAATAAATGTACAAAGACTGGGCGGTTTGACATGTACAGACCGCACAGTCCGCGCGGTTAGACAACAGGCTAACCGCCCGGACGGACCAGAAGAAGATGCCGTAGGAGACCGCAAGACTGCCAGACCGCCAGACCGCCAGACCGCCAGATATACAAGTCGCTGGAGACAACCCGCAAGACCGCCGAACCATAGCAGCCACCAACTGGATATTTAGCCCGTCAGCTTCAGACCGCTAGACCGCGCGGTCTCCAGACTGTCATATTCAGACCGCCAGACCGCCTACTTCAACACTCCCCCTCAAGCTGGAGCATAGATATCGATCATGCCCAGCTTGTCACAAATGTGGAAGAATGAAGTAGACACAGGCTTGGTAAAGATATCTGCCAACTCTTTGTCGGAGGTGACGAACGGAGTGCAAATCTGTTTCTTCAAGATCTCTTCCCGGATGAAATGGCAGTCGACTTCAATATGTTTGGTTCTCTCATGGAAGACCGGATTTTTGGATATATATATAGCGGCCTTGTTGTCACAGAACATAGGAAGAGGATAGTCGTAGACCTCTCCTAGATCAAGCATGAGAGCCCGCAACCATTTTAGTTCGCAAGTGGTGGACGCCATGCTCCGATATTCAGCTTCAGCACTAGACCTTGAAACTACAGACTGCTTCTTGCTCTTCCAGCTCATAAGATTACCTCCAACAAATGTGCAGAAACCAGATGTAGATTTGCGGTCATCTTTATCATCAGCATAGCTAGAATCTGAGTAGCCTTCAACTCTCAAATGACCATTCTTCTGAAAGAGTAGTCCTTTGACCGGTGCTGCTTTAACATACTCTAATATCTTCAAGGCAGACTGAAGATGACATTCCCTGGGAGCTTGCATGAACTGACTTACCTTGCCAACAGCATAGGCAATGTCAGGTCTGGTCACCGTGAGAAAAATGAGTTTACCCACCAGACGTCTATACTTTGTGGCATCAGACATAAGAGGAGAGTCATCTGTCCACGTTTTGTCTTCTCCAGTAGCCATGGGATACCGTGCCGGTTTGGCACCGGTCAATCCTGCATCCCGTAGAAGATCAAGAGCATACTTCCGTTGGGAGAGAACCAGAGAGTCGGGCTTCCGACAGATCTCTATCCCCAAAAAGTATTTCGGGGAGCCCATATCCTTTGTGACAAGATGTTGACGGAGGTGCTTCTTTATCAAGTCCACCCCAGCTTGATCATCACCGGTAAGAAGAATGTCGTCAACATAAACCGCCAAAACTACAAGGCCCGATGCGGTTTTGCGAATAAACAGGGAATGATCAGCCGTACTTCTTGTAAAGCCAACAGCAGCCACAATGCTGCTGAACTTGTCGAACCATGCCCGAGGGCTCTGCTTGAGGCCATAGATAGCCTTCTTTAGCTTGCATACACGGGTCTCCCCCTAAGCAACATACCCCGGAGGTTGCTCCATGTAAACGTCCTCATGAAGATCCCCATAAAGAAAGGCATTCTTGACATCAAGCTGGGAGATAGTCCAATTGCGGTTGACAGCCACAGAGAGAATAACCCGAATGGTGCTGAGACGAGCAACCGGGGAGAAAGTATCAAAGTAGTCAACCCCATAAGTCTGAGTGAAGCCTTTGGCCACCAGTCGGGCTTTGTAGCGGTCCACAGTCCCGTCTGGGCGAAACTTCACAACAAACACCCATCGACATCCAACCACATCAGTACCCACTAGAGGAGAAACAAGGGTCCAGGTGCCCGTTCAGTAAGAGTAGCGATTTCCTCATCCATGGCAGACTTCCAATGAGGAATAACAAGCGCCTCCTGGTAGGTACGGGGAGTAGTAGTAGCTGAAATAGCTAAAGCAAAATGCCGGCGAGAAGAAGTAAGCCGAGCATAGGACACAACTGCCGCAAGCGGGTGTTGAGTGCATGCCCGCACCCCTTTGCGAAGAGCAATGTGGAGATCCAGGTCGTCGGGGGGTTCAGGGACCGGAGCGTCCGTAGCGGAGAAAGCTGGCCCGGGACTAGAGAGAGACGGCTTCGGAGACGGGGAGGGAGGAGAGGGGAGAGGAATAGACGGAGGAGGGGATGAGGAAGGGGGAGGAGAAACGTGGATAGGCTGAGAGGGAACAGACAGGGAGGGTGATGAGTCAGGAACAGGAGGAAGAAGGGGTGGAGAGGAGAAGTAGGCTGCATTTTCGAAGAAGGTAACATCTGCAGAAACAAACTGTTTGCGCAGAACGGGGTCAAAGCAACAGTAGCCTTTCTGAGTGACCGAGTAGCCCAAAAAGACACATTTGGTGGCACGGGGAGAAAGTTTGTCACGGGTAGCAGACGGGGCATGCACAAAGGCTGTACAGCCAAAGATTCGAAGAGGGAGGGGAAAAGGTTCCTTGCCGGGGTAGAGAATGGAGAAGGGAGTCTTACCCTGAAGAACAGTAGAAGGAATACGATTGATGAGATAACAGGTGAGGAGAACAGCATAGCCCCAATAAGAGCGAGGCACATGCATCTGCGTTAGGAGAGTGCGAGCGACATCGAGGAGATGACGGTTTTTACGTTCCGCCACCCCATTCTGCTGGGAGGTGTAAACGCAGGTGGTCTGATGAATAAGACCATGTTGCATACAGAAAGATGAAAAATCATGACTAAGATACTCTTTAGCATTATCAGAGCGAAGACATTTAATAGAGACATGAAACTGAGTTTTAATCATATTATAAAAGCATTCCCAAACAGAGAAGAGTTCAGAGCGATCTCGTAACAGATACACCCAGGTACAACGAGAAAAGTCATCAATAAAAGTTACAAAATACAAACTACCCGACCAATGGTTGGAGTAGGAGCCGGACCCCATACATCAGAATGGATGAGATCAAACGGGCTAGAGGAACTGCGAGCATGCTTGGGCGGGAAGGAGGAGCGGTGATGTTTGCCAAGTTGGCAGGCGTCACAGTTGAGCGGAGGATTGGTTGGCGGTAAGTGGGGCAGAAGCTGTCGAAGAATGCGAGCAGGAGGATGTCCAAGGCGAAGATGCCATTGAAGCAGATCAGTAGATGAGGAAGTGAAGGCGGACAGAGCGGAAACATTGTCGAGGAAGTAGAGGCCGCCGCTCTCAGTCCCAGTAGCAATCGTCCGTTGGGTTCTCGGGTCCTGAAAGCAACAAGAAGTAGGAGTGAATACAACAGAGCACTGAAGTTGCTTGCATAAAGTAGTAACAGATAGAAGATTGCAAGGAAACTTCGGGACATAGAGAGTGTCCACCAAGCGCAGCGATGGGGTGACTTGAACCATGCCTGTCCCACGAACCGGGGAAGGAGAACCATCTGCAACAAGGACAGGAGGCAACCGATCATGCGTTTCGAGAAGCGAAAAACACTGAGGATTGCCTGTCATATGATTTGTAGCACCAGAATCAATCAACCATTTACCTTAGATAGCGACATGAGCACTACCTGAGGTCGTCGCCACCGAAGCAGACGACCGAGAGGAGGGGTTCGGGGAGGGCGAAGTATCACCAGATGGGCGCAGATGAGGATGTTTCTGCCAACATCGGTCAATGGTATGACCGGTACGACCACAATGAGAACAGAGGAACCTGGACGGACCGCGCGCCCCAGAGTGGCTGCGGCCACTATTGCTGCCGCGCTGAGTGTACTGAGCATAAGAGTCCTGCGGAGGAGGGGAGGATAACAGAGGGCGCTGGAGCAGAGAAGTAACGGCGGCTACGCGAGCGGCGGTGGCATCCAAGGTGGGAGACTCAGCTTCACCCAAGATCTGCTGGCGGATGAGATCAAAAGACTCGGGAAGTCGCAGAAGATAACAAACAACCAGGAGTTCCTGGAAGTGTTTGTGTTGCTGAGCCAAGTCCGCAGAGAAGGGGCGATTCTGGAGGATCTCAGCGCCAAGAGCCTGAACTTGCTGATAGGCTGCAGCGGGAGTCATGGATGAACGGGCGAAGAGATCCGCATAAAGAGTATAAATCCGGGAGGTCTGCGTCCCCTTGGAGTAAAGAGCAGCCAGATGAAGCCATGCGGCCTTTACCGTCCCATCATGACGGATGACGGGAAGGCACTCATCAGAGAGGCTATTAGCCAGCCATGTGCGGACAAGCGCATCACTCGCATCCCATTCGTCAAAGAGAGGAGAATTAGGAGGAGGCGGATCATCGGTAAGATGATGACGTTTGTGCTGAGAACGAAGAAGGAAAGTGAAAGAGACGCTCCAATCCGGATAGTTGGAGCCAATGAGCTTAGAAACAGTGCCCAGATTTCCGGAAGGAGTAGGGATAGAAGGCGGAGCCGGAGTGGCTGCAGGAGTGGTGGCAGTGGAATTGTCAGAGATATCCATAGAAGAAGACCGAAACCGGACGGTTAGGAACCAAGTCGGGCGGTTAAGAGAGAAGGGAAAAGCTGCAGCGGTCATGATGTCAGACACCAGCGGCTAGAGAAGCCACGACCAAGCCGCAGAGCCAAAACAGAGGGTAAGAGGTCGGGCGGTTGGAAGACAGACCGCACGAACAGGAGAGAAAGAGGAATCCGGCAAACAGGCCGGGGCGATAAGAAAGAGAAGAAGGGAGGCTGCGACAAGAACAGATCGCAAGCAGACAAAGAGAAACAGGCCGCGCAGACAGGGCGCAGGCAAACAAGACAGGCCGCGGGAAGAAGAAGCAGGTCGCACGGCTAGAAAGGAGCACAGAATCAGGAGCCAGAGATCGAGTCCTCTGATACCATGTAAAAAGAGAAGAACGACTAGAAAAACAGGCCGGAAGTTTGAATAATTGAAATTTTTATTATCCAAAAAGAGATCTATTTTACAAAGGTATGGCCTCACTTTTATAGAATGGAGGAGATAGAGGAGAGTACAAACTAACAATGTGGGACTAAATAAATGTACAAAGACTGGGCGGTTTGACATGTACAGACCGCACAGTCCGCGCGGTTAGACAACAGGCTAACCGCCCGGACAGACTAGAAGAAGATGCCGTAGGAGACCGCAAGACTGCCAGACCGCCAGACCGCCAGATATACAAGTCGCTGGAGACAACCCGCAAGACCGCCGAACCATAGCAGCCACCAACTGGATATTTAGCCCGTCAGCTTCAGACCGCTAGACCGCGCGGTCTCCAGACCGTCATATTCAGACCGCCAGACCGCCTACTTCAACAGCATACAAGAGCTTTTGCTCCTATGTCCTTCACAAACCTCAAAACCCCTCGTTTAGGGTTTGAGCTTGGATCCTAGGGTAAGTCAACCCTAAACCACTCCATTTTTCTCCAAGCAGGTTATAACACCCTTCTAAGTCAGAGATCAGAAGATCAACCTCTGTTGAGGTGATTTGACCTTTCCAAACTCTCAGTGCACTTTTTATTAAAAGGTGTCTCACTAATGCCTAGTTAAGGGTAGAAGATTTCTCACCCAAAACTCCTCCAAATCAATTGGAATTTTACACAGACCTAGGTTTTATAGCCAGCGACCACTCACCAAAATTTGGGAGGGTTTGGAGGTCATTTGACCATCTAAATAAATTCCTCTAAGTTTATTAAATTAAAACAAAAGCTTTAGGCAAAGTATCTCCAAAAATTCCCATTTTTGGTCTGCCTTTAGGTATAACCAAGGTTAACCCCCTGCCCAAATTTCAGGTCATTTGGACAAAGAACGAAGAGTGGGCATCCGTTTTAATTTCTGCCCAACTCTAGGTATAGCCCCCACTAAAACGGGTGCTGCGGCCGAACCGCTTACCCAAACGAGTTGAAACCAATTTTAGATTTATCTAGACTCGAAGGGCTACGACTTTTGTGTCTGGTCACTTTTCCTAAAATGACCTCTAAGAGCCTCGTTTTGCAACCCCAAAATATATTCAAATAATACATTTTCCCATTTTGTAATATATAATAATCTATATATTATAAAGTTTATTATACTGTTCATCTTCTTCATGAAACCGAAAACAGATACAGAAAACCATTTTTCCTGTAACACTTCCGTGATCCGTCGCCGGCAGTCCGGTCACTTCCCTGGCCAGCCACCACCACCACCACCTCCGTTGAGGCGATGGCTAGCGGTCGGCGGTGGTTTGGCCGCCGGAGGTGGCGGTTTCCGGCGAACTCAAAAATACCTTTTTCATGGTTTTCCCATGAAAACGAGAGACGGGTCCGGCTCCGTTGAGCGCGAACTTCCTTTCTAAGAATCCTAAGATCTACCCATGAAAGAGAAGGAGCAGAGGAGGACCTTGTTCGCGGTTTGGAGGCGAGAAGAACGACGGGGTGCCATGGCGCAGTGGTGGCGTAGCCGAACTTCTCCTACAGCAAGAACAAAGCTCTGATCCGTTTACTTGAGCGTGTAAACTTCTCCTCTTGCCCCAAGTGGGATTTTATAAGTCAGAAAGTGGGGAGGTGAAAAGGTAAAGCCGTAATGGCCATGAAGGCTCCTCTTAATAGCCTTTCGGTTACTGTGAAGGGATAGGAAACGGTGGGAGATGAACAGGTGTGTCCAGTTGGCGGTTTCCTATTGGACCAACACTTCCTCCTTATTATATAATTACAGAAGGAAAAACGGCCTGTAATTACTCCTGGTGTAACTTCCCACACCAGCATTTATTTCCACGCGTGCTAAAATAATTTCGGCCCTGAACCGTCGTTTCGGCCAATGTCACGGGTGTGACACATAGGTCACGGGCGTGACAGGCCCGGATAGCCAATTCTAGGCTCGACGATCGTCGAACTGAGATCGATGATCGTCGAAGGATGGTCACGGGCGTGACACTTGGGTTACGGGCGTGACAGGCCCGGGTGGTTAATTCCGGGCCGACGATCGTCGATTTGAGATCGACGGTCATCGAATGGTGGTCACGCCCTAAGTCATGGACGTGACACCTAGGTCACGGGCGTGACAGGCCCGAACGGTAATTTCTGAGGTCGACGAGCGTCGAACTGAGCTCGACGGTCGCCGAAGGCTGGTCACGCCCTAGGTCACGGGCGTGACACTTATGTCACGGGCGTGACATGCCCGGGCTGCAAGGTCGACGATCGTCTCACGGCGATCGACGATCGTCGAAGGAGTCACGCCCTTAGTCACGGGCGTGACACCTTGGTCACGGGCGTGACATACCCAGGCAGCACGTTCGACGATCGTCTCGTGGAGATCGACGATCGTCGAAGTAGTCATGCCCAAGTCACGAGAGTGACGGGTCGGTCACGGGCGTGACCAACCCGTGACCCGAAATATTGATCGCTTTATTTTAATTTTTGGGCTTCCTAGGGTTTTGTCACGACCAACCGACTCCTAGGGGTCTAGCCGGAAATGGGATGTTACAAATCCCAATAAACAAAACCAAAATTTCGTCCCCAAAATTGAGGTTGAGCCTACAGGGATTTCTATCGGAATAAATTAAACTTGTAACATCCCATACGATCTTTCTATTGGGTTCAGGCGACTGTTCGTTTGATAACGAAGACAATCTCCCCAATAAACAAAAGATTAGCCACTACCTTTCTGATTAAGTGCGCATGCTTAGGTCTTAAATTTTCCTTATCTAGTCTTAACAGTCCAAAACAAGAAGGCAATCTATAGTATACCGAGAGGTGGTGAGATGTACCTGACTGAACAACTCCGGATATCTTTGCCTCATCAGATCCTGTGGTTCCCAGGTGTGCTCCTCCTGACCGTGGTTTCTCCATAGAACCTTGACTAAGGGGATCTTTTTGCGGCGCAAGATCCGTACTCCTTTGTCGTCGATCCGAACCGGCTCCAAGTGAACCGATCGGTCTGAAGCTACCGGCCCTTCGGTGGTCAAAATCCGCTGCTCCGGGCGTAGTAGAGCCCTTCTCAGCGAAGAAATATAGAAGACGTCGTGTAGAGTTGCCAGCTCTGGCGGCAACTCTAGCCTGTAGGCTAGGGGTCCGATCCGCTCCAGGATCCGGTAAGGGCCCATATACCTAGGGCTGAGCTTCTTCCTCCGACCGCGCACCCGTGAGACTCCGTGCATGGGCCGGATCTTCAGGAACACTCGATCTCCTACCCGAAACTCCACCTGACGATGCCGGGCGTCATAGTATTTAGCCTGTCTGCTCTGCGCCTCCAACATCCTATCTCTGATCAGTCTCACCTGAGCCTCGGTGTCTTCAACAAAATCCGATCCCAACACCTTCGGATCCTCGTCTTGAACCCAAGAAAGCGGGGTTCTACATTTTCTTCCATACAAGGCTTCATAAGGCGCCATCCTGATGCTGGACTGGTAGCTATTATTATAGGAGAACTCGACCAACAGTAACATCTTCTCCCACGGCTCCCCTCGGTCCAGTATACACAGCCGTAGTAAATCCTCCAAGGTCCGGTTGGTGCGCTCGGTCTGCCCGTCCGTCTGAGGGTGGAAGGCCGTGCTAAAAGTCAACCGGGTGCCCAAATATGCCTGCACTGACCGCCACTCCCTGGATGTAAACCGTCCATCGCGGTCCGACACTATCGTCCGGGGCACGCCATGATATCAGATATATTTCTCCACGAACTTCCGTACCAGCACTCCCACCGAGTCATCCTTCCTGATCGGTACAAAGCGGGCCACCTTCGTCAACCGATCGACAATCACCCAAATCGAGTCGTTCCCCGTCCGAGACCGGGGAAGACCATGTATAAAATCCATGGCTATATCGTCAAACTTCCACTCCGGCACTGGGAGTGGCTGCAACAATCCTGCGGGGTTCTTGCACTCCGCCTTCACCAACTGACACGCCTCGCAATGGGTCACGAAGTACGTAATGTCTTTCTTCATGCCCGGCCAAAACATCATCTTCTTCAGATCAGCGGTCATCTTTGTGATCCCCGGGTGCACAGAGTACCGGCTGCAATGCGCCTCTGTCATAATATCCTCTCGGATCTGGCCTCCTGCGGGTATATATACTCTGCCTCTGAAATGTAGCAGACCATCTCTCAGGGAATAATCTCCTGTCGAACCCTCCTCCAAGGCTTGGAACATCGGCTCTGCCCACGCATCTGTCCTCTGTCCATCCCGAATGCGATCCCGAATATCGTCTATGGCCACCATCGACGTCAGATACTCCCTATACAGCTCTGGATCATCCTCGGACACTAGGGATATCTGCATATCTCTGAATGACCGGACTAGCTCCATGGACATAACTTGGGGCCCTGCTTCGGAAGTGGCCGCTCTCCGACTCAACGCGTCGGCCACCACGTTTGCCTTCCCTGGATGGTAGTGCATCTCATACTGATAATCTGCTAAGAACTCCACCCAGCGCCTCTGCCTGATATTCAGCTCCTTCTGCGTGTCCACGTATTTCAAGTTCTTGTGATCGGAGAAGATATCGCAGTGGACTCCATAAAGATAATGGCGCCAGACCTTCAGAGCAAAAACGACCGCTCCCATCTCGAGGTCGTGTACCGGGTAGTTCATCTCATGGGTCTTCATCTGACGGGAGGCATATGCTATGACGTGTCCGTTCTGCATCAGCACTGCTCCCATCCCTTGGTATGATGCGTCGGTATACACTTGGAATCCTTCCTTTCCAGATGGAAGGGCCAGAATAGGGGCTGAGATGAGTCGGTCCTTCAGCTCCTGGAAAGCCGCCTGGCACCGCGGGGTCCAAACGAAAGGTGCCTACTTCTTCGTCAACAATGTGAGGGGGAGGGCAATCTGAGAGAACCCCTCCACGAACTTCCGGTAGTAACCGGCAAGTCCCAAGAAACTGCGTACATCGGTGGCTGTCTTCAACTGCGGCCAATCTCGAACTGCCCGAATCTTTGCCGGATCCACTGCCAACCCGGCTCCACTGATAATGTGGCCCAGAAAAGCCACCTCCTTCAACCAAAACTGACACTTGCTGAATTTGGCATAAAGGTGATGCTCCCGCAACCTCTCCAAAGTCAGTGCCAGATGCCGAGTGTGCTCCTCCTCCGTCCTAGAGTAGATCAGGATGTCGTCTATGAATACTATGACGAACACATCCAAGTAGGCCTCGAAAACCCGGTTCATGAGACTCATGAACGCCGACGGAGCATTCGTGAGCCCGAAGGGCATCACGGTGAACTCGTACAGGCCATATCTGCTACTGAAGGCCGTCTTCGGGATATCCTCCTCCTGGATCCGTAGCTGGTAGTATCCTGACCTCAAGTCCAGCTTCGAGAAATAATAGGCTCCCTCCAGCTGGTCGAACAATTCATCTATCCGTGGGAGCGGATAGGTATTCCGGACGGTCAGCCTGTTTAGTGCTCGATAATCGATGCACAGGCGGAGTGTCCCATCCTTCTTCTTCACGAATAGGACCGGTGCTCCCCATGGCGAGGAACTCGGTCTAACAAATCCTGCCTCAACCAATTCCTGCAACTGAGTCCGAAACTCTGCCAACTCCTTTGGGGCCATTCGATAAGGGGCCCTAGACGCCGGCTTGGCCCCCGGCACAAGTTGTATCCGAAAGTCCTGCTCTCGGTGTGGAGGTAGTCCTGACAGTTTCTCTGGAAAGATGTCAGCGAAATCTCGCACCACCGGGATGTCCGTCACCGACTCCTTAACTTCCGCCATCTCAAATAGAATCTGATAAACCTCCTCTCCCTGCAGATGGGCCTTAACGGCCTGTACCGAAGATAAGAGTATACGAGAGACAAGTCTTATACCTTCGATGGTAATGAAAGAGTCCCCGTGTCTCACGGTGATCCTCTTCGCCTGGCAGTCAATCTGGGCATGGTTCCAGTGCAGCCATACCATGCCCAGGATCAGGTCGTAGTCCGTCAGCTTCAAAATCATCGCTGGAGCCTCGAATGCCTTTCCACCAATTTCCGCCTCCATATTACAATGATCCGTGGTAAGGAGTTCGGATCCATCTGGTAGTCGCACCCTCATCGTCGAGCCTGTGAACTGCTCCACGCCTTCTAGTCCTTCTATGAACGCCTCCGACACAAAGGAGTGAGTAGCTCCAGTATCAAAAAGCGTGCGGGCGGGCTTGCCACTGACGAAGACTATACCTGGGGTGATTAAATGTCTTATGGTTCTATAAAGAACTTTCTTTCCTTGTTAATCTATCTAGTGCGGTTCTGAGTTTTAACAACTTAAAGGAAAATTCTATGAAAATGAAGAAGCATAGCAGCGTACCTGCGATGACCTGCTCCGGATTCCGAGGCTGCGCAAGGTCCAAGGCATATACCTGCTCTCTTTCCTGTCTACGATCTCCCCACTGGTATCCACGACCACGACCGCGTCCTCGGCCTCCGTAATGCTGAGCTGGTGGGCCGCCCTGATGTGCTGGAGGTGGTGCCCCCCTCATGGGGCAGTTCCTCCGAATGTGCCCAATCTGATGACAAAGAAAACACTCTGGTGGGGGATACGCCATTCCCCCGGGTCTCGGCATCTCCTGCATCCGAAGAGGGGGAGGGGCTAATACCACCTGTTCCCTCGGATCCTGCCTCACGTCCTAACGAGGCTGGTCCTCCGTCCTCCTCCCCTCTGGTACAGCACCTCGCCGCTGGTCATTTCTACCTCTCCGTCCCTGATCCTCTACTGGCCGTTTCCGGCCTCGGGTGGCGTGCCAATCTGCCTCAATCCTTTTGGCCATCTCCAAAATCTGGGAGATGGGCCCGTCAGATACAAACAACAGAGCCTCCCTCAAGTCCTCCCGCAGGCCCTTATAGAACCTCCTGATATACCCTGCCTCGTCTAGCTGGTAGGAATCTGCGTATCGAGCCAGGTGGTCAAACTCTCGATGGTACTCCACCACGGTCCGGGTACCCTGCTTCAGCTGTAAGAACCGCTCCTCCAAATCATCCCTAGCCGACTGCGGAACGAAATGCTCCAGCAGTGCGGCCCTGAACTCCTCCCAAGTAACCTCCGCAACCTCCCTATCAGCAAATGTTGTGTCCAACAGCGTCTTCCACCACCTCTTTGCATGGGACTCCAGGCAGGAGACAACCAGAGCCACCCTCTCCTCCCAGGGACACCGTATCCCGGTCAGCATCTCGTACATGATATTTAGCCACTCTTCCGTCCGAACAGCCGACTCTGTCCCCAAATAGGACGAGGGAGAAAGAACCCGGAAGATGCTGAGCCAGTTGGCCCCCGGATTTGGCTGCGGGGCCGGAATCTGCTGGGCCCTGAAGGCCTCCAGGATGGCAGTCAGGGTCTGTCCCATGTCTGACTGAAGGAAAGGAGTGGGCGCCAGTGGGGCTGGTGCAACATCCTGAGACTGTTGAACTCCACCTTGTGGCGTAGTCCGTGCTAGAGGCTGCGTAACAAAAACACACGCTGAGAAAACGTTCAAATATTACATAAAGGTGGACAATTTATATGTGATCCCCATATGGGCACACCACTGCTTCCGCTGCTTAGTTTGTCCCCAAACTAAACTCGAGCGGGGGGTGACCTAGGGTTTGTGGACTGCTACTTCCTTCTGATCGATGTTTCCTCTGATACCACTTGTAAGACCCCCTTTTTTTTTCTTTTTCAACCACCGGGGTCTTATGCCCAGAACCGCCGCTTTGCGGTGACACCTTCGCACCCGGGAAGGCCGTCACTACAACGCGCCGATTCTGCCGGCCTTTTCGATCACAATAAGTAGCACAATAAGTGAAGTAAGAACAATGCAGTCCACAATAATAAATCACATGTAAATAAGATAAAATCTCCACGAAGGGAGTGTCCATAGAAAACATCAGAGTACTATAAATGCGGGCTTATGCCCGGTACAAAATGTCCTCACTACAAGTCTCTCATGCGGAAGCGAAACAGAAACTACTCAAGGTCGAGACTCACGGTCCCGGCTGTATGAACTCCGGAGCTAGACTGCCCCATCTCCAGGCGCACCGATCTTTGGGGCTGCTCCTCCATGCTGGGCTCCACGATCCCCTAAATGATGCGGTTCGAAAACCGTTAGTCATAAAGACTAAGCCCTATCATCCCCCACCCCTTCCCCCATGGCTCCTAGGTACCGAGCGGAGAGGAAGAAAGGGGAGGACATATTTGTGGAGAATAAAAGTAAACAGGTGACAGTGGACTTAATCTAGCAAGTTGTATTCGGTGAGCAGATAATATAAATGTTATAATAGGTCTAGCAGTAAGAAAAGCAATTATATGAATTTAAACCTTCACTTATGCGAGAACACATAAGCAAAAGGGATTTTTTGCAAGGCTCCCATCGTATAGAGTGTCCCATACCACTTATACGTTGGGGTGTCGGTTATCAAACAGCAATGGTTGTTATATATTGAAATTAACCTTTGATTTATAAACTTGCCCACACAAGCTTATAGACCAAGGGGTCGTTTTGCAGGTCCTAATTTATAAGCGTCCCATACCACTTATACTTTAGGTGTAAGGGTTAAATGAATCGATTATGCTATGACATGCTAGTGGGTATGATGAAACATGTAAGTGCAACTCACACACCCGACTCTGTGCACACAGACCTTTAGTTCCCCCTTTCGGAGCCGTCACCTCCCAGGATACCTCCGTAGTGGCGGACGGAAGCGGTGGGTTGGGCCTCGCCCACCTCAAAACCAGTAAAAGCACCACTGGTCTGACCTATCGTACGCCTCAACGCTTGGTGCACTAAGCGGACGCCTGCGTACTCTTGCCGGCTGGCGCACCGGACTTCTGTTGGCGAAGTGCTAACCACCTCGCCGAGTCAACGATATCGGTGTCGGTGCAATCGAACTCCCCGATATCGTAAAACCCACCACCTTAACTTTTCCTATCTTATGCACATGCAAGTTTATTCGTAAACACACAAAACCGAGCCGAAGCTCCCCGGACCAAACGTCCGTCTCCAAACCAACCGAGCCGAAGCTCCCCGGACCATCCCGTCCATCTCTTAACCAACCGAGCCACAAGCTCCCCGGACCCAAACGTCCGTTTCCAAATCACCCGAGCCGAAGCTCTCATCAATCTTCTTGTGCCAACAGTGTTTGTGAAAAGTGCAACCCTAGTTACTAAGTTACTCTTGCCAGTTTGTTATTACAGTTTACGATAGCCCAGGACTGCCCCCGGTATTCCCCGTGAAGGGCTCTCAAGGGGCACTAGGAACCAAGACGGCGGCATTACGGCCCGAAGTTCCCTTTCGCAAGGCACTTATTGTTATTGGTTGATCTCCCTTAACCCGATTCCCTTCTCATATTACGATAGACTATCCTAGGGTGATTTTTAACCTTCCTCTCTTCGGGAAAAGCGATCTTTCGCTGAACCCGAGCACCTCTTAATTCTAGTTATCACCACTTCTCGCTACTCTTTATATCTTCCTATTGCGTTTTCCTCCACTATTGCCCACCCAAACAAAATGAATTATTTAACTCCAATGTCTTCCTCAGATCATGTCTTATTTCAATTCACAATTGCTATATGCAGACCGACCTAGACTTCATGTCGAACCGGTTATGCAATGGTCCAATACTCATCCAATTGCCCTAAATTATTTACTGGAGACTCACCATGATATAAATGACCTAAATCCATAAAATGGAAATTTTCCTAATCTATTTGGCATTTAATTAAATTCCTCGAAAATCCCAAGGGCTACCGGTTTGAACATGGACTACCCTAAGTAATCATGCAAGATGTCCATCAAATTTATGATAAATAGTAGGTTATCTCAATAGGTTAAATCCTAAGTATCATAATTTTTCTATCATTAAAAAGGCATGAAGACTATTTTAGAAATAATCTCTAACTTCTGTTGTTTATGAATCGAGTACAGATAATATTCTTCCAAAAATTATAAATAATTTCTTCCTAAAATTAACACTAGCCAAGTTTCATAATTTTCCAGCAAGTAGTGTATCCATATTTAATTTTTAAACAATAAAACCCCTTTCTATTATCTGTGAACAAAATACTAGATTTATTCAACATAAAATTCTATAAAAATTCAGGGATCAATGTTCTACTGGTTAAGATCTAAATCCAGAATTTTAACTGATTATAATTAATTTAAAACCTCCAAATATTTGAAACAACAAATCGGGCTAATAATCTTTTAACACATGAAGTATGATATTTATTAATCATAAAATTCCAGGAAAATTACCATAAGTCTAAAACATCCTAAAACTCCCTCCTCCGAGTTTCATGATTTTTGGATTAGATTTAGTGCTTAAAATAACTAAATTACATTTCTATCCTAATTCAATGTCTCAACTTTCGAGGTACCCAACTACCTCCAATTCCTTCACTATTTCAACCAGAGGGTTTTCAGCATATCATGCCACTCTCCTCCAAATTTCAAGGGCATATAAGAGCTTTTGCTCCTATGTCCTTCACAAACCTCAAAACCCCTCGTTTAGGGTTTGAGCTTGGATCCTAGGGTAAGTCAACCCTAAACCACTCCATTTTTCTCCAAGCAGGTTATAACACCCTTCTAAGTCAGAGATCAGAAGATCAGCCTCTGTTGAGGTGATTTGACCTTTCCAAACTCTCAGTGCACTTTTTATTAAAAGGTGTCTCACTAATGCCTAGTTAAGGGTAGAAGATTTCTCACCCAAAACTACTCCAAATCAATTGGAATTTTACACAGACCTAGGTTTTATAGCCAGGGACCACTCACCAAAATTTGGGAGGGTTTGGAGGTCATTTGACCATCTAAATAAATTCCTCTAAGTTTATTAAATTAAATCAAAAACTTTAGGCAAAGTATCTCCAAAAATTCCCATTTTTGGTCTGCCTTTAGGTATAACCAAGGTTAACCCCCTGCCCAAATTTCAGGTCATTTGGACAAAGAACGAAGAGTGGGCATCCATTTTAATTTCTGCCCAACTCTAGGTATAGCCCCCACTAAAACGGGTGCTGCGGCCGAACTGCTTACCCAAACGAGTTGAAACCAATTTTAGATTTATCTAGACTCGAAGGGCTACGACTTTTGTGTCTGATCACTTTTCCTAAAATGACCTCTAAGAGCCTCGTTTTGCAACCCCAAAATATATTCAAATAATACATTTTTCCATTTTGTAATATATAATAATCTATATATTATAAAGTTTATTCTACTGTTCATCTTCTTCATGAAACCGAAAACAGATACAGAAAACCATTTTTCCTGTAACACTTCCGTGATCCGTCGCCGGCAGTCCGGTCACTTCCCTGGCCAGCCACCACCACCACCACCTCCGTTGAGGCGATGGCTAGTGGTAGGCGGTGGTTTGGCCGCCGGAGGTGGCGGTTTTCGGCGAACTCAAAAATACCTTTTTCATGGTTTTCCCATGAAAACGAGAGACGGGTCCGGCTCCGTTGAGCGCGAACTTCCTTTCTAAGAATCCTAAGATCTACCCATGAAAGAGAAGGAGCAGAGGAGGACCTTGTTCGCGGTTTGGAGGCGAGAAGAACGACGGGGTGCCATGGCGCAGTGGTGGCGTAGCCGAACTTCTCCTACAGCAAGAACAAAGCTCTGATCCGTTTACTTGAGCGTGTAAACTTCTCCTCTTGCCCCAAGTGGGCTTTTATAAGTCAGAAAGTGGGGAGGTGAAAAGGTAAAGCCGTAATGGCCATGAAGGCTCCTCTTAATAGCCTTTCGGTTACTGTGAAGGGATAGGAAATGGTGGGAGATGAACAGGTGTGTCCAGTTGGCGGTTTCCTATTGGACCAACACTTCCTCCTTATTATATAATTACAGAAGGAAAAACGGCCTGTAATTACTCCTGGTGTAACTTCCCACACCAGCATTTATTTCCACGCGTGCTAAAATAATTTCGGCCCTGAACCGTCGTTTCGGCCAATGTCACGGGCGTGACACATAGGTCACGGGCGTGACAGGCCCGGATAGCCAATTCTGGGCTCGACGATCGTCGAACTGAGATCGACGATCGTCGAAGGATGGTCACGGGCGTGACACTTGGGTCACGGGCGTGACAGGCCGGGTGGTTAATTCCGGGCCGACGATCGTCGATTTGAGATCGACGGTCATTGAATGGTGGTCACGCCCTAAGTCACGGGCGTGACACCTAGGTCACGGGCGTGACAGGCCCGAACGGCAATTTCTGAGGTCGACGAGCGTCGAACTGAGCTCGACGGTCGTCGAAGGCTGGTCACGCCCTAGGTCACGGGCGTGACACTTATGTCACGGGCGTGACATGCCCAGGCTGCAAGGTCGACGATCGTCTCACGGCGATCGACGATCGTCGAAGGAGTCACTCCCTTAGTCACGGGCGTGACACCTTGGTCACGGGCGTGACATGCCCAGGCAGCACGTTCGACGATCGTCTCGTGGAGATCGACGATCGTCGAAGTAGTCACGCCCAAGTCACGGGCGTGACGGGTCGGTCACGGGCGTGACCAACCCGTGACCCGAAATATTGATCGCTTTATTTCAATTTTTGGGCTTCCTAGGGTTTTGTCACGACCAACCGACTCCTAGGGGTCTAGCCGGAAATGGCATGTTACATCATCCTTTTTTAGTCCTAGCCACCAAAACAACTTCTTCAAACCTTTAAACATTTTGTGCACTTATGGTGAATTGAGTACTTGGTATAATGAGCCTCGTACATCAACTCCTGCCACTGACTCTCCACACTTAGGGCGCACAGACGACTGTCCTTCCACAATAGTCCATCTTCAAAAACATATTGGGAATTTGACCTATCAAAAGCATCATCCATGATCTACTTGTCCACGCAAGTGACCTCCAATATCTCCAAAACTTGCGCCAAAATGTATGTCGAAGGTGTTGTCCCCCAGTAACTCCATCCACCTCCGCTGCCACATGTTTAAGACCTTTTGATCCAATAAGTACTTCAGGCTCATGTGATCGATTTAGATACCGACCTTCACACCCTTTAGGTAGCGCCTTTATAGCTTCAGGGCGAATATCACGGCCGCTAACTCCAAGTCATGGACCGGATAAATCCTCTCACGTACCTCCAAATAACGCGAGCTATATGTTATTACACTCTCATGCTGGAGCAGAACACAATACAAGTCACTGCCCTAAGCATCGCTGTAAATCTCAACTCCTTCGATCCTACTCGGTGAACATGGAATAGTTGCCGAGGTATACCGACTTTTCAGCTCTTCGAAAGCTTGCGCGCACTCCAGCGACCACACAAACTTTTGATCTTTCTTCGCCAAAGTCGCAAGGGGTAATGTTATCCGCTAGAGGTTCTCTATGAAGCGGCTGTACTAGTCGGCCAGTCCTATAAACTTTGGTCTTTTCGCCAACGCAGATAACACAAGCAACTTACGTATCGCAAATATCTTTGACGGGTCCACCACGATACTTTCTCCACTCAAGACGTGACTAAGAAACTCTACTGAGGGTAACCAAAGCTCGCACTTGGAGAATTTTGCATACAACTTATTTCTCCTTAACGTCTCCAATACCGAATCCAGATGCTTGGAAAGATCACACTCATACTGAAAGTATACCAGTATGTCGTCGATAAAGGTTATCACGAACTGGTTCAGGTACTCACTGAACGCCCAATAACTCAAATCCATAAACATGGACGACGCATTTGTTAGCACAAGTAGCATAACGATGAACTCATAATGCCCATATCGTGTGCTGAACGCCGTTTTGGGAATATCAATTTCCCTTAGTGACAAATAATAGTATCCGGATTTCAGATTAAACTTGAGTACACACTTGACCCATTTAGTTGATCGAATAGATAATCACTACTTGGGATTGGATACTTATTCTTTTCCCGTTAACTTAATCAACTTATAGTAACCATTACAGAAGTGTAAGCTTCCATCCAATTTTTAACCAGAGGACCGGTGTGCTCCAAGGCAGTAAACTTGGATGCACATAACCCTGTTCCACCAGCTCTTGAAGTAATACTTCAGTTCTGACATCTCAAAACCTATAGCTAGTACCAAACTGACCACCTTACATTTGAAATTGATGTACGCACGCTGCTCTTAGAGCCAATCATACCAAAGATTACGTCGAATTCTACAAACAGCAGTAGCGACGCTTGCAAGTCAAACTCCTGACTCCCTATCCGTAACTTCATACAACAGACACTATTCACGTGTATAGAGCACCCGATAGGCAGCAGTACTATCGATTTGTCTCTTGCCATCGAAGAAGGAACTCCGATGCGCGATACACATCCTTCGGACAAAAAGGAATGAGAAGTTGGGATCTGAAAACTTGGGATCAGCACGATCTAGAGATGGATTTGTAAAAATTGAATGCCTTAATCTTTTGATCTCTTCTTGCTCTGAATCACTTGAATCAGAGAAGAGAAGCGGCGAGAATGTCGATGAAGAGAGGCGGCTTCCCGACTTAGAATGAATCGAACGATTCAGAAACTTATTTTCTTGTGTTAGGGTTAGTCGAATTTGATAAGACCTTTTATAGGACAAGCCTAACGGTCATAATCCTAAATGACTGCACAAGTGGACCAATAAGAATTTAGATTGGATTTGAAAACATTTTCGTCTTGACTTAACGAAAATTCAGGAAAATTTACTGCATTTCTCGAGTGAGTAATAGACTACTCGAGAACAAATATCTATTTTTCGAGAAGAGGACGTATGTTTCTCAAGAACAAGTCCACGGGAAATGATTTCTAGCTTCTCAAGAAATAGCATCTATTACTCGAGAACTATATAATGACTTCTCGAGAACTAACTTCACTTCTCGAGAACTATCTAAATACTTCTCGAGAACTAACTTGTCTTCTCGAGAAAAAATGGACTTCTCGAAAATTAACTTCTGATTACTCGAGTACTGGTCTTCTGCCTTCTCGAGACAAGGCTTGGCTTTCTCGAGTAATGGCTTATGTTACTCGAGTACAACACTTAGAGAATTTTCTGAAATGATTTTGAGATAACTTGAGAGGAAGGTGAGTAGTACTCGAGTACTTCATGACTTTCTCGAGTACTAAACAAGGCCTTCTCGAGAATAGCTTCTGCTACTCGAAAACTATACAAAGCTTAACTCGAGAAATCATTTCAGCACTACTTGAGTACAATATGTACTTCTCGAGTAATGGACTTAGAAAATTTTTAACTTTCTGAAAATTTTCTTTCTTCAAGGAATTTCAGCAACTATTCTTTCTCCAATTACTTTAGTACTTGAAAATAAAGTGTGTCCTAATAGAGAGACTACACATGAGTCAACACCATGGATTACACAATGAGGGATTACATTGTATGGTCCTGTGTTTGGTGACTCATTGTAGACTTACATTGATACACACGGGCAATTATAACCAGCAAGCACTCAACTAGAAAAGAGAATCAAATACAAACTTAATTCATCTTAGTTCAAGGGTGACTTCATACAAATCTAGGTTATTGTGGATACAATACCCAACAAAAAGGTCCGGCCGGGGCCCCACACTATATGCCACAAACAGGCGGCGAGGTTACAGATTAATATCAAAAACTAATACACGCATCCTAACTCAGAGCATGCTAATGAAAGCTTTAAGGCTATTTGAACTCAACTCATTTGATTGTCCACAGTATATAAAACACTATTAATATATAACAACATAGGAATGTCTCTTTATACAAAAGTTATGGCCTCAAGGCCTTACAATTACATTTCATCAATGTGGATTACAAACATCGGCACGCAGGTCGGCCACACATGAAAATAGTAAAATTCTTCATTCATCCTTCAAGGGCAAGAAGCAGCAGCAAGGGCTTCAACCCACTATTTACCGCTTGGCTCTCCAGCACCTGCATAAGGACAGTCAACCGCAACGGTGGCAAATAAGGCAACGGTCAACATTCAGCTGACCAATTTATAACGACCCTACCCCTTTCCCAGGTCAGTAGTATTCCTTCTCTACAGGCATAACATTTTCATAAAGATATATCTCAAGATGTGCTCTCAAGTACAATCAATATATCACAAACGTCGACCACACGGCCCGACCCTCCGTGCTCTTAGGGCACATTATTGGTGTACCGGAAAACAAGGGTCCCACCACCGTTCAAGGATCCAACACCCAACGGTAAATATTGAGCATTCATGCTCCATGGCCAACGACCATAGACTTTAGTCTTGATGGAGAACAACCGAAAACTCTCATTATGTGATCCTAACGAAGCCAATAACTTAGGCACTCAAGTAAGACAACCATAACGCGTATACAGTTCAGCCCTTGACCATTTCTCAAATCGCTAGTTCAATGTCTAGACTGATGCGGGTCGGCTTCCCCTTGTCTGTTCGGCTCACTGGCCTTTAAGAGCGCATAGCTCTCAATATCTACATCGTCCCCAAAGGACTGGCTTTACAATCATAGCGGGAGTCAATGCCAGCGTTCGTTGCGATCGCTTGGTGGGGTAAACAGAAACTCTCTTTCTGCGCCCAAACTCAACCCAAACTCTGTAGCATCCTACAGTTCCGGCATATAGCACACAAACTTCGATAGTATTTTTCCTAGAACTCCATTCCAGTACTTCCTATTACTTGACTTCACAGGCAGAACCCATCAACTCCACAAAATACTCGTTTATATGCGGAATCTTCTCCGGTGCGCAAAATAAAGCATCACCAATCAAGACCAACCTGTCCAGATGGGCTTCACACAACATGCCTATTTCGTAGTACACATTTTTGGATCTATATGCAAGACTTCTTAATAATTTCAAGAATCAACCCAACGAAAATCCCTCAACATTCCACCTTTTGGTGGGGGAAATCCATGCACATGCCAAAATAAGGACTTCACATGTCCAAGGAGAAAGATCGTTACCCTTGACGTTCTCTTTGGAGCCATGGCAAAGCGTTTCTACGCGGATGGAAATGAGCACCTTACTTTCCCATCCCGAATCTAGCTTCAGATCTTATTTTCAGACACAAGATCTTCTCTAGCAACCTCAACAAGCCCTAGCTCCAGCCGAGAGTTTTCTGCTCAGGAACTTGAAAGAGAGAGAAGAGAAAAGGAAATAATGATTTCCTCCTTCCTATCCATCTGCATAAGTGGCCTCGGACTACATCACATCCATACGATAAAATCAAAAAAACCAAGCAACGACTCGGGTTGAAGTTGAAAAAGTCAATCACCGCTCAGTGGCTGCACATCATCCACCTGTCAGTGGCCGCACATCATCCACCTGTCAGTGGCCGCACATCATCCACCTGTCAGTGGCCGCACATCATCCACCTGTCAGTGGCCGCACATCATCCACCTGTCAGTGGCCGCACATCATCCACCTGTCAGTGGCCGCACATCATCCACTCTTCGAGCTCCGCTCGTCAAAACTCTTCGAGCTCCGCTCGTCAAAACTCTTCGAGCTCCGCTCTTCAAAACTCTTCGAGCTCCGCTCGTCAAAACTCTTCGAGCTCCGCTCGTCAAAACTCTTCGAGCTCCGCTCGTCAAAACTCTTCGAGCTCCGCTCTTCAAAACTCTTCGAGCTCCGCTCGTCAAAACTCTTCGAGCTCCGCTCGTCAAAACTCTTCGAGCTCCGCTCGTCAAAACTCTTCGAGCTCCGCTCGTGTCCGCTCGTCAAAACTCTTCAAGCTTCGCTCGTCCAAACTCATCGAGCTCCGCTCGTCCAAACTCTTCGAGCTCCGCTCGTCCAAACACTTCGAGCTCCGCTCGTCCAAACACTTCGAGCACCGCTCGTCCAAACTCTTCGAGCACCGCTCGCCCAAACTCTTCGAGCGCCGCTCGTCCAAACTCTTCGAGCGCCGCTCGTCCAAACTCTTCGAGCGCCGCTCGTCCAAACTCTTCGAGCGCCGCTCGTCCAAACTCTTCGAGCCCCGCTCGTCCAAACTCTTCGAGCGCCGCTCGTCCAAACTCTTCGAGCGCCGCTCGTCCAAACTCTTCGAGCGCCGCTCGTACAAACTCTTCGAGCGCCGCTCGTCCAAACTCTTCGAGCGCCGCTCGTCCAAACTCTTCGAGCGCCGCTCGTCCAAACTCTTCGAGCGCCGCTCGTCCAAACTCTTCGAGCGCCGCTCGTCCAAACTCTTCGAGCGCCGCTCGTCCAAACTCTTCGAGCGCCGCTCGTCCAAACTCTTCGAGCGCCGCTCGTCCAAACTCTTCGAGCGCCGCTCGTCCAAACTCTTCGAGCGCCGCTCGTCCAAACTCTTCGAGCGCCGCTCGTCCAAACTCTTCGAGCGCCGCTCGTCCAAACTCTTCGAGCGCCGCTCGTCCAAACTCTTCGAGCGCCGCTCGTCCAAACTCTTCGAGCGCCGCTCGTCCAAACTCTTCGAGCGCCGCTCGTCCAAACTCTTCGAGCGCCGCTCGTCCAAACTCTTCGAGCGCCGCCCGTCCAAACTCTTCGAGCGCCGCCCGTCCAAACTCTTCGAGCGCCGCCCGTCCAAACTCTTCGAGCGCCGCCCGTCCAAACTCTTCGAGCGCCGCCCGTCCAAACTCTTCGAGCGCCGCCCGTCCAAACTCTTCGAGCGCCGCCCGTCCAAACTCTTCGAGCGCCGCCCGTCCAAACTCTTCGAGCGCCGCCCGTCCAAACTCTTCGAGCGCCGCCCGTCCAAACTCTTCGAGCGCCGCCCGTCCAAACTCTTCGAGCGCCGCCCGTCCAAACTCTTCGAGCGCCGCCCGTCCAAACTCTTCGAGCGCCGCCCGTCCAAACTCTTCGAGCGCCGCCCGTCCAAACTCTTCGAGCGCCGCCCGTCCAAACTCTTCGAGCGCCGCCCGTCCAAACACTTCGAGCGCCGCCCGTCAAACATCTTCGAGCGCCGCCCGTCAAACATCTTCGAGCGCCGCCCGTCAAACATCTTCGAGCGCCGCCCGTCAAGCATCTTCGAGCGCCGCCCGTCAAAAATCTTCGAGCGCCGCCCGTCAAACATCTTCGAGCGCCGCCCGTCAAACATCTTCGAGCGCCGCCCGTCAAACATCTGCGAGCGCCGCCCGTCAAGCATCTTCGAGCGCCGCCCGTCAAGCATCTTCGAGCGCCGACCGTCAAGCATCTTCGAGCGCCGCCCATCAAGCATCTTCGAGCGCCGCCTGTCAAACATCTTCGAGCCCCGCTCGTCAAACATCTTCGAGCCCCTCCCGTCAAACATCTTCGAGCCCCGCCTGTCAAACATCTTCGAGCCCCGCCCGTAAAACATCTTCGAGCCCCGCCCGTCAAACATCTTCGAGCGCCGCCCGTCATCGCCCGTCAAACATCTTCGAGCGCCGCCCGTCAAACATCTTCGAGCGCCGCCCGTCAAACATCTTCGAGCCCCGCCTGTCAAACATCTTCGAGCGCCGCCCGTCAAACATCTTCGAGCGCCGCCCGTCAAACATCTTCGAGCGCCGCCCGTCAAACATCTTCGAGCGCCGCCCGTCAAACATCTTCGAGCGCCGCCCGTCAAACATCTTCGAGCGCCGCCCGTCAAACATCTTCGAGCGCCGCCCGTCAAACATCTTCGAGCGCCGCCCGTAAAACATCTTCGAGCGCCGCCCGTCCAACATCTTCGAGCGCCGCCCGTCAAACATCTTCGAGCGCCGCCCGTCAAAACATCTTCGAGCGCCGCCCGTCCAACATCTTCGAGCGCCGCCCGTCAAACATCTTCGAGCCCCTCCCGTCAAACATCTTCCAGCCCCGCCCGTCAAACGTCTTCGAGCCCCGCCCGTCAAACATCTTCGAGCGCCGCCCGTCAAACATCTTCGAGCGCCGCCCGTCAAACATCTTCGAGCGCCGCCCGTCAAACATCTTCGAGCGCCGCCCGTCAAACATCTTCGAGCGCCGCCCGTCAAACATCTTCGAGCGCCGCCCGTCAAACATCTCCGAGCGCCGCCCGTCAAACATCTTCGAGCGCCGCCCGTCAAACATCTTCGAGCGCCGCCCAACAAACATCTTCGAGCGCCGCCCGTCAAACATCTTCGAGCGCCGCCCGTCAAACATCTTCGAGCGCCGCCCGTCAAACATCTTCGAGCGCCGCCCGTCAAGCATCTTCGAGGGCCGCCCGTCAAGCATCTTCGAGCGCCGCCCGTCAAGCATCTTCGAGCGCCGCCTGTCAAGCATCTTCGAGCGCCGCCCGTCAAGCATCTTCGAGCGCCGCCCGTCAAACATCTTCGAGCGCCGCCCGTCAAACATCTTCGAGCCCGCCCGTCAAACATCTTCGAGCGCCGCCCGTCAAACATCTTCGAGCGCCGCCCGTCAAACATCTTCGAGCCCGCCCGTCAAACATCTTCGAGCGCCGCCCACCAAACATCTTCGAGCCCCGCCCGTCAAACATCTTTGAGCCCCGCCTGTCAAACATCTTCGATCCCCGCCCGTCAAACATCTTCGAGCCCCGCCCGTCAAACATCTTCGAGCCCCGCCCGTCAAACATCTTCGAGCCCCGCCCGTCAAACATCTTCGAGCCCCGCCCGTCAAACATCTTCGAGCCCAGCCTGTGAAACATCTTCGAGCCCCGCCCGTCAAACATCTTCGAGCCCCGCCCGTCAAACATCTTCGAGCGCCGCCCGTCAAACATCTTCGAGTGCCGCCCGTCAAACATCTTCGAGCCCAGCCCGTCAAACATCTTCGAACCCAGCCCGTCAAACATCTTCGAGCGCCGCCCGTCAAACATCTTCGAGCGCCGCCCGTCAAACATCTTCGAGCCCAGCCCGTCAAACATCTTCGAGCCCCGCCCGTCAAACATCTTCGAGCCCCGCCCGTCAAACATCTTCGAGCCCCGCCCGTCCAACATCTTCGAGCCCCGCCCGTCCAACATCTTCGAGCCCCGCCCGTCAAACATCTTCGAGCCCCGCCCGTCCAACATCTTCGAGCCCCGCCCGTCCAACATCTTCGAGCCCCGCCCGTCCAACATCTTCGAGCCCCGCCCGTCCAACATCTTCGAGCCCCGCCCGTCCAACATCTTCGAGCCCCGCCCGTCCAACATCTTCGAGCCCCGCCCGTCCAACATCTTCGAGCCCCGCCCGTCCAACATCTTCGAGCCCCGCCCGTCCAACATCTTCGAGCCCCGCCCGTCCAACATCTTCGAGCCCCGCCCGTCCAACATCTTCGAGCCCCGCCCGTCCAACATCTTCGAGCCCCGCCCGTCCAACATCTTCGAGCCCCGCCCGTCCAACATCTTCGAGCCCCGCCCGTCCAACATCTTCGAGCCCCGCCCGTCCAACATCTTCGAGCCCCGCCCGTCCAACATCTTCGAGCCCCGCCCGTCCAACATCTTCGAGCCCCGCCTGTCCAACATCTTCGAGCCCCGCCCGTCCAACATCTTCGAGCCCCGCCCGTCCAACATCTTCGAGCCCCGCCCGTCCAACATCTTCGAGCCCCGCCCGTCCAACATCTTCGAGCCCCGCCCGTCCAACATCTTCGAGCCCCGCCCGTCCAACATCTTCGAGCCCCGCCCGTCCAACATCTTCGAGCCCCGCCCGTCCAAAATCTTCGAGCCCCGCCCGTCCAAAATCTTCGAGCCCCGCCCGTCCAAAATCTTCGAGCCCCGCCCGTCCAAAATCTTCGAGCCCCGCCCGTCCAAAATCTTCGAGCCCCGCCCGTCCAAAATCTTCGAGCCCCGCCCGTCCAAAATCTTCGAGCCCCGCCCGTCCAAAATCTTCGAGCCCCGCCCGTCCAAAATCTTCGAGCCCCGCCCGTCCAAAATCTTCGAGCCCCGCCCGTCCAAAATCTTCGAGCCCCGCCCGTCCAAAATCTTCGAGCCCCGCCCGTCCAAAATCTTCGAGCCCCGCCCGTCCAAAATCTTCGAGCCCCGCCCGTCCAAAATCTTCGTGCCCCACTCGTCCAAAATCTTCGAGCCCAGGTCGTCCAAAATCTTCGAGCCCAGGTCGACTATTTCATGTAACTTTTGGGGTGTTACAATCCTCCCCTCCTTACAAAAATTTCATCCCGAAATTTGCATACAACACCAGAATATAGAAACAAAGATGTTATAACATACATTTTCTTCAATAAAAAAATGTTACAACATTTTATACAAATAATTCGGAAAATTAAGCACGCATGGTTTTCTCCCGCTCCCATGTTAGCTCCTTACAACCACAGTTGTCCCACCAGACTTTGACCATCCCGATTGTCTTGTTCCAAAGTTGCTTAACTGATGTATCCTCAATCCGGATGGGCCTAACCTTCGTTGTTAGCCCAAATTCGACCGGTACGCGATCATTTGAAATTACCTGAGCTGGATCTTTCACGACTTTCCGAAGCATGGATATGTGGAACACATCAGGCAATCCAGTCAATTCTGCAGAAAGAGCTAGCCAATAAGTAGCTTCCCCAACTCGTTCCACTACTTCAAACAGACTAAGATACCTCGGACTTAATTTTTCAAGCACCGAATCCTGGACAGGCCCTTGAATGACTTGATTTTCAAATATACCCTATCGCCAACCACAAAATCTACGTTTCGGTGCTTGGTGTTGTAGTACTTTGCTTGCCTATCTTGGGCCATCAGTAGCCTCTCCCGGATAGAGCGTATTGTCGAATTAGCCTCTTCGACTTCCTTACGCTTATATAATTTAGATTCGTCTGTTTCTGCCCAAGCTAATGGTGTACAACATTTTTGACCATACAAAGCTTCAAACAATGCCATATTTATTCTAGCTTGATAGCTATTATTGTAGGCGAACTCTACCATATAGAGATGATCTTCCCATCTTTTCCCGAAATCCAAGGCGCACATTCGGAGCATGCCCTCCATCATTCTGTTGGTCCTCTCAGTTTGGTCATCCGTTTGTGGATGAATGGCCGTACTGTATGTTAATTTTGTCCCCAACAACTGATGGATTAGTCTCCAATCATTCGACGTGAAGCGCCTGTCTCGATCACTTACGATGCTATGGGGCACACCGTACAATCTTACTATTTGTTCAACATAAAGCTTAGCCAAGACTTCCACTGAATTGTCCCTCTTGTTCGGAATGAAGTGAGACACTTTAATCAACCGGTCTATGATCACCCAAATCAAATTGTTACTGCGTTGAGATCTCGGCAAATCGTGCACGAAATCCATTGAAATATCATCAAACATCCATTATGGAATAGACAGTGACTTCAGGAAACCTCCAGGCTTCAGGAAACCTCCGCTTTCACTAAGGCACAGTTCTGACATTTAACCACATAATGTACTATGTCTTTCTTTAAACCTGGCCACCAGAACAACTTTTTCATGTCTTTGTATATCTTTGTGCTCCCTGGGTGAATTGAGTATTTCATAAAGTGAGCCTCATACATCAATTCTTCTCTTAGCTTACCCATACTTGGGACGCAAAAATGACCTTCTTTTCGCAAAAGGTCGTCATCCCAGGAGAATTGGCCATTTGACCTATCCACTGTATAGAGTTGCAAACTTTCATCAAGTTCTGTTGCTCGTCGAACACTGTCCGCAAGGTCGTATTATACATCTTTCCAATTCAACACGCATTTGCTGTGGAATTCTTGTCAACACAAGAAATCTCTAAAGCTTCAAACTCCTGGATTAGACGCTCATCATGCACCTGCAACCAAGTTGCCCTTGTCGGAGTATTACGACTCAAGGCATCTGCGACGACGTTTCCCTTCCCGGGAGTGTAATGAATATCAAAGGTGTAGTCTACGAGGGGCTCCATCCACCTTCGTTGTCATATATTGAGATCCTTCTGATCCAATATGTACTTAAGGCTCTTATAGTCCGTGAATATATCCACTTTCACGCTATATAAATAGTGACGCAGCAATTTAAGTGCAAAAATTACTGCCTCCAAATCCAAGTCGTGGACGGGATAGTTCCGCACATGCACTTTCAACTGGCGTGAGCAATAAGCTATTACTTTTCCAAACTGAAGAACAACGCAACCTAAGCCGCTCCCTGATGCATCACTATAGATTTCAAAGCCGTCCGAACCATATGGCGACGTCAAGATTGGCGCCGTGGTTAAGCGACTCTTCAGCTCATCAAAAGCTCGCGCGCACTCCGGCATCCAGACAAACTTTTCAGCCCTCCTCGTTAATGTGTTAAGAGGCAAAGCGATCCGTGAGAAGTTTTCTACAAAACGTCTATAGTAGCCCGCCAATTCAAGGAAACTCCTGACTTCGGCCACCAAAGACAACACCGGAACTCCCGTATTGCTCTTATCTTTGATGGATCCACAACAATGCCCTCTCAACTCACCACATTGCCAAGAAAATCCACTGACGACAGCTAGAACTCACACTTTGAGAACTTGGCGTAGAGCTTTTTTCGCCTCAGGGTGTGCAACACCATCCGTAATTGGTTCGCATGGTCTTCTTCAGACTGAGAGTACACTAATATGTCGTCAATAAAGACGATCACAAACAAGTCCAAGTACTCTCGGAACATTCGATGCATTAGATACATGAACATCGATGGTGCATTATATATCCCAAACGACATTACAGTAAACTCATAATGACTGTAGCGTGTTCCAAACGCTGTCTTAGGAATGTCACCTTCCCGAATCCTCAACTGGTATTAACTTGATTTGAAGTCTAGCTTAGAATAGACGGTTGATCCCTCTAGCTGAACAAACAAGTCATCTATCCGTGGAATCAGATACTTTGTTTTATCCGCCAGCTTGTTCAATTCACTATATTCGATACACAACCGCACACTACTGTCCTTCTTTTTCACAAAGAGAACAGGTGCGCTCCAAGGTGACATACTTGGGCGTATATAACCCTGTTCCAGCAACTCTTGTAGTTGAACTTTCTGTTCCGCCATTTCCTTTGGCGCTACACGATATGGCGAGCGGGCCACAGGTTTCGCACCTAGCACCAGCTCAATATAGCGATGTCAATCTCCCGTTGGGGCGATAACCCAGGAAGATCTCTAGGAAACTCTGATACAATCGGAACGTATTAGCCTTTGGCTCAACAACCTGAATAAGCGTGAAGAATAACTCTGTGACCTTCCGAACAACATTGACGACTTGGATAGCAGACATCAAGATCCTACTCACTCCTTGCATACCAGCGAATTTAGTCTCAAACTCGGTATTCTGACCCAGTGTGACTTCCTTTGAGTTGCAATCAATATAGGCACGCTGCTCCGAAAGCCAGTCCATACCAAAGATCATATCAAACTCAGATATCGGTAGCAAGGATGCATCCAACCCAAAATCCTGACTTCCTATCCGCACCTTCACGTAGCAATCCCTAACTGCACGCATTACGCATCCATTAGGCAACAATACTTTCACACTATCTGCCGTTATACTACTAGGTACTCTGATTCATGCTACGAAGTCCTCATATAGAAATGAATGTGAAGCATCCGTATCAAATAGTTCTCTCGCCGGACAGTCCTGAATCAAGACAAAGCCTAAGACAAACACATCATACACAAGCTACACACAAGGTATGAAGTATGAAAAGTAATGAACCAATATCTTAGTTCATACCTGTGACGACGTTACTTTGCTTAATGAACTCCTGTTGTCCAATATTATACACTCGGGGTTGCGCCTGGGATGCAAAGGACTCCACCACTGCCTTTCCCTTCTCCTCATATGACGCTCCTATCTTATTTTCAACCTTTGGCGGACCAACCCGACAGTCACGGGCTAGATTCCCCACCCTACCACATATATAACAGGTACGAGACTCTTGCCTCGAAGTTGCTCCTGACACAACTGTAAAAGGAGCCTGTCTAGAAGACTTGGATCTCTTACCCCATTTCCTTTGGTAGTTCAATTTTTCAGGATACGGTGCTTTGAACTCAGACTTTGTCACAGCCAGTCCCTTTTGCCCTGTACCCACTTCATATCTTTTTCCAACGCACGAGTTGTATCAACCAACGCTTGAAACCCTTAGTTCACCGAACTCGAGAGTAGGAATCTCAACTCATCCCATAGCCCTTCGTAGAACCGATTGGTTTTACGCTGTTCATCAGCGAAGATAGACCCCACATAACATCCCAACTGTGTAAACTCATGTAAGTAGGTATCGACACTACTTTCTCCCTGAGTTAGACGCTAGAACTCATTTTTCATGGCGATGCGCTGTGCTGATGGCAAGTGCTTTGCCAAGAATAGTCTCGAAAACACCTCGATTGAGACTTCTATTAATTGTCTGCCTGCTAAGTGGTGCAACTCTATCTCATCCACCATAGTCGAGCCACTCCTTCCAGCAAGATGGTGGCCAAGGTGTCTTTCTGTTCTTCCTCCGTCCTTATCACCGTAAATATTCGCTTGATGCATGACAACCAATCCTACGCCTGCGTTGGGGATTCCACACCCAAAAACATAGGAGGATTGAAACTCAAAAACTGCTTCAGCTGCCGTTCAGCTACTCGAGGATCAACAACAGCCTCAACATGTTCTGGCCTCACACCAACCTATTCTGGCACCATTGCAGGTTGCGCCTGCCCAGTAGGCTATCTATGAATCATTGCAACAGTGCCTCAGCAACTAAACGTATTGTCTCCGTAGAAGGAGGAGGTGCAGACACCTCAAATGGTGTCGCACTCTCATTAGAACACTGGGGCTCAAACTGACCCGCACCACTTCGAGTCACTTATAGGTGGACAAGACACACTTTAGCGACTTTGCACAAGCAATAAAAACATTATAGGAACGCGCAGGTTCCACAAACAGGTGTATTTGCATTCCTTAGTGGACATTCTTGAGTTCATTTACGGTTAAAGTGGGTCGCACTTACACGTGCTCGCCACCCCACAAAAGAATTCGACCACGAATTTGAAAGTGGAAGACCGAGAGAAGTTGATACCAAATTGTAACAACTCCATCCATTAAATCACATATAATAGAAGGTCCGGCCATGACCACACACTATATACCACAAATAGACGGCGAGGTTACAGGTTAATATCAAAAACAAATACACGCATCCTAACTCAGAGCATGCTAACGGAAGCTTTAAGGTTATTTGAACTCAAATCATTTGAATGTCCACAATATATAAAACACCATTTATATATAACAACACAGAAATGTATCTTTATACAAAATTTATGGCCTCAAGGCCTTACAGATACATTTCATCAATATGGATTACAAACATCGGCAAGCAGGCTGGCCACACATGAAAATAGTAAAATTCTTCATTCAGCCTTCAAGGGCCAGAAGCAGCAGCAAAGGCTTTAGCCCGCTATTTCCCGCTCGGCTCTCCAACACCTTCACAAGGACAGTCCACCGCAACGGTAGAAAACAAGGCAACGGTCAGCATTCAGCTGACCAATTTATAACGACCGTGCCCCTTTTCCAGGGTAGTGGTATTCCTTCCCTACATGCATACCATTTTTCACAAAGATATATCTCAAGATGTTCTCTCACGCACAATCAATATATAACAAACGTCGACCACACGACCCGATGCTCCGTGCTCTCAGGGCACATTATTGGTGTACTAGAAAACGAGGGTCCCACCACCGTTCAAGGGTCCAAAACCCAACGGTAAATATTGAGCATTCATGCTCCACGGCCCACGACCAGAGACTTTAGTCTTGATAGTGAACAACCCAAGACTATAATTATGTGATCCTAATGAAGCCAATAACTTAGGCACTCAAGTTAGACAACCATAATGCGGATATAGTTCAGCCCTTGCGCGTTGCTCAAATCGCCAGTTCAATGTCTAGACTGACACGGGTCGGCTTCCCCTTGTCCGTTCGGCTCACCGACCTTTAAGAGCGCATAGCTCGCAATAGCCACAACGTTCCCAAAGTATTGGCTTTACAATCAAAGAGGAATTCAATGCAACCGTTCGTCGCGATCGCTTGGCGGGGTCCGCTTGGCGGGGTCAAAAGAAATTCTCTTTATGCGCCCAAACTCAACCCAAACTCTGCAGCCTCCTGCAGTGCCAACATATAACACACAATATTCGAGGGTATTTTTCCTGGAACTCCATTCCAGTACTTCATGTTACTCCACTTCACAGGCATAACCCACCGACTCCACAAAATACTCATTTATATGCGGAATCTTCTCCGGTACGCAAAATAAAGCATCACCAATTTATACCAACCTGTTCAAATGGGCTTCACACAACATGCATATTCCGTAGTACACATTTTCAGATCTATATGCAAGACTTCTTAGAAATTTCAAGAATCAACCCAACGAAAATCCCTCAACATTCCACCTTTTGGTGGGGGAAATCCATGCACATGCCAAAATAAGGACTTTACATGTCCAAGGAGAAAGATTGTTACCCTTGACGTTCTCTTTAGAGGCATGACAAAGCATTTCTATGCGGATGGAAATGAACGTCTCACTTTCCCCTTCGCGAATCTAGCTTCAGATCTTGTTTTTGGCCACAAGATCTTATCCACCAACCTCAACAAGCCCTAACCCCAGCTGAGAGTTTTCTACTCCAGAATTGGAAAGAGAGAAGAGAAAAGGAAATAATGATTTCCTCTTTCATATCCATCTGCATAAGTGGCCTCAGACTACATCCCAGCCACACGATAAAATCAACAAAACCAAGCAACGACTTGAGTTGAAGTTGAAAAAGGCAATCACCGCTCAGTGGTCGCACATCATCCACCTAACACGAGTCGCTCCAAAATCGTCGAGCAACGCTCGACGCAAAATCGTCGAGCCCCGCTCGACGCAAAATCGTCGAGCCCCGCTCGACGCAAAATCGTCGAGCCCCGCTCGACTCAAAATCGTCGAGCCCCGCTCGACGCAAAATCGTCGAGCCCCGCTCGACGCAAAATCGTCGAGCCCCGCTCGACGCAAAATCGTCGAGCCCCGCTCGACGCAAAATCGTCGAGCCCCGCTCGACGCAAAATCGTCGAGCCCCGCTCGACGCAAAATCGTCGAGCCCCGCTCGACGCAAAATCGCCGAGCCCCGCTCGACGCAAAATCGCCGAGCCCCGCTCGACGCAAAATCATCGATCCCCGCTCGACGCAAAATCGTCGAGCCCCGCTCGACGATCTTCGTCGAGCCCCGCTCGACGATCTTCGTCGAGCCCCGCTCGACGATCTTCGTCGAGCCCCGCTCGACGATCTTCGTCGAGCCCCGCTCGACGATCTTCGTCGAGCCCCGCTCGACGATCTTCGTCGAGCCCCGCTCGACGATCTTCGTCGAGCCCCGCTCGACGATCTTCGTCGAGCCCCGCTCGACGATCTTCGTCGAGCCCCGCTCGACGATCTTCGTCGAGCCCCACTCGACGATCAGGCAGAGATGACCTGTAACTTTTGGGGTGTTACACCTGTCCTGAACTACTACTCCAGCAGAGATGACCCGATCAGGCATCTCCTATAGTTCGAGGACGTGGTGTCAATATGCAACATGACTGATGCTTTCAAGCGCAGGTTCTTCTCCATTACAAAATCAAGAAGAAGAGCTAAAGGGAAGCATCTTGAGCGGGGATGACATGAAAAGGTTATATCCCTAATGGTAATATGTAATGATCGTTTATCTATAAGATTATTTCTACTTTGTTTATAAAATTCCTCGTCCCTAGAGGCATTGGTGGATGTGAGATGTCTTCCTTGTTTTGATCGTCTCAAGTAAGCTAGAAGCAGTGAAGTCAATCTCCATGATCAGTTTGGGAAACCTGAATCTGACCTAATTCTCCTATAAAGCCCAGGGTGGACGATAGGACAATGCATCGGGATTTAAGCGTCCTTGTAAGACCAAGCTCCAGCATTGACGGTCGATATCAGCTCCCCCCTTATACGTCGGTCTATCTATTCCCGATTGCATCTCTCCTCTAATTGGAGGAACTATCAGAAATAGGTCTGTATGCTAACCTATTAAATTCGATAAAAGATCGACCTCATGACAAAGTGATACCTTGTGAAAAGGCATCATCAGTCTTTGAGAAGACAAAAAGATCCCCTATTAGTTACTATTTGTCCTGTGATCTAGGGCGCGTCTTTATCTTTGTCAAGGTGGGATAACCTGCCATGCTTTTGGAAGCAGTTAGGCTAAGAAGCTCTGGAGGGTTCGAGTTCGTGGAAGGATGGTGGCCTCGAGTGTTTGCGTCCTATAGGACCCCCCAAGAGTCATTTCCTTTCGCTTGTACTCTAGCCCTCATTGCCAAGTGGAAGAGCAGGAGTTCATAGAGGTGGGGAGGAAGCAATCTCTACGATTGGATTAGGAAACGAGTCTCCGACCTGATTCTCCTAAAAAGCCCATGGTGGACGATGAGACTATATGTCGTGATTTCAAGCAACCTTGTTAGACCAAGCCCTTACATTGATGCTCGAGATTAGTTCCCCCCTTATATGTCGGTCTAGTTACCCCCGATTGCATCTCTCCTCAGACTGAAGGAACTATTAGGAACAGGTCTAGACCCAAACCTCCCAACTTGACGAAGAGAAGATCGTCATCTCCTTAGAAATTTCTTCCGTCATCAAATAAGTTGATACATATAATTCTTTGACAATATCTTTAGTAACTGGGCGAGTGACCTCAACACCGATAGAAGTCCTTGAGTCGTGGAGTTTTCATAGTCTGAGTCCCTAAACGAGCTATTCTCATGTATATCGGTTTCTAGCCCTCTCATGTGAGATAAATTTCTCGTGTGTGTTATTCTCGTAGTTCGGGCCCCTGTACGAGCTTCCCTCCTACAAGTCAGCAACATGCCCCCCGAGTCAACTCTCTCTACCTCCAATTGATCTAGGCTCCTATAAGATGTCGACATATTCTCCATCTCCAGTTGAGCTTGGATCCTATGAGATGTTTACTCTCTCCACCTCAAGTTGAGCTCGGCTCTTGTGAGCTATCGACCTATTCTCCACCTCCATTTGAGCTCGGATCCTGTAAGCTGTCGACTCTCTCCCCCTCCTATTGAGCTCGACTCCTGTGAGCTATCGATCTATTCTCCACCTCTAGTTGAGCTTGGCTTTTGTGATCTGTTGACTCTCTCCACCTACAGTTGAGCTCGACTCCTACTAGGTGTCGACTATACTCTTCACCTCCAGTTAAACTCGGCTCCTGCTAAGTGTCGAATAAATTCTTTAACTCAGTTAAGCTCGGTTCCTATGAGGTATGAACCTTTTCTCCACACCAGGTAAGCTTAGCATTCAAGGTGTCAACTCTTTTCCACCTCATCAAGTTGAGCTAGCTCACCTAGTTAATGTTCTGGGAGGTGTCGAATGTTCATTACTTCCTTTAGTTGAGTTCTATCTCAGGGAGGTGTCGACACTTTAATCCTCCTTCAGTTGAGCTCCACTCATAGGAAGGACCTCGCACATCACATCATCTATTGAAGTGGAGTGTTGGCCTTGAGAGTGTATGTCTTACGAGACCCCCCGAGTGCAACTCCATTATCCAAAGGATCATCGTCGGCAAGTGAGATAATCTGACTGCGACCATGTAGGTGCAAGCAGCGACATGTGAACATGCGATTGCGACCATACAGGTGCAAACAATGACGTATGAGCATGCTATTGCGACCATGCAGGTGTGAGCAGCGACGTGCGAGCATGCGAGTGCGACCATGCAGGTGCGAGCAGTAATGCGCGAGTGTCGCTATGCAGGTAAGAGTAACGTTGTGTGATTTTGTATGAGCTAACATGTGAGTAAAGATCGCACACAACAAGCACTCAACCTCTCTATGCCTATGAGCCTAGCGAGCATCATCAATAAGCGAGTATGCAAATGAAAAAGCAAGAATGATAATAGTACAGAAAAACATCTTGTATTATAAGGCAAGTATTACAAAAACATTTCTATGTTACAAATTTCGATCTGTACATGTCTGGGCACAGGAGGTCGCTGACCGACTAGGACGCATTGTCGCTAGTGTCAGGCTTGTACTCGTCTTTGATGACAATGTCTTACTCATCGCCAGCATCATCCTCGTCATCCTCATCGTTGTCGTTGTCGTCACTACTCTCTCCATTGTTGCTGTCCTCGTCGCTGGAACCAGAAGCGGAGGACAGGATGCGATCATGCGAGTTGGACTCCTCGGCGAGCATGCCAGGGATGAGGTTCACAATCGTCAGGTGGTCGTCCTCTAGGCCAAGGAAGTCGTTGATCCTCATCTTGGAAAGAACGCCGTCTCAAGTTGCTCGCGCAATCCCGTGATGAATAACGAGCATCTCATCCCCGTGTAGGTGGATCTTATTGCCTATCCCGTGAGGACTCGCCTCAAGCTATTGCTTTGACGGGCAAGTATCTGCGGGTCCGGGGTAATCTTTAGCGACCACCATATGAGTCTCTAACTCAGCAATCTGGATTTGAGCGATCATTAGCTCGGCCTTCGTATTAGTGAGCTCATGCTCGAGCTTGGAGATCTTCTTTGTAACACCTCCATCTGTCACATGATATATAATGGAGGGCCCGGTCGGGGCCCCATGCCATATACCACAGACAGTTGGCAAAGTTACGTATTAATATCAAAACTACTAACTGAATCCTAACACAAAGCATTCTAGGGGAAGCTTCAAGGGTTAATTTGAACTCAACACATACGAATGTCCACAATATCTAAACATCTCATGAATTTTTACAAAATACACAAAAAAGTTACGGCCTTAAGGCCTTACAACTGTTTCCTTTACAAAAGTGGTTTCATACATCGGCATGCAGGCCGACCACACATGAAACAGTAAAAGTTCTCTTTTACGCCTTTAAGGGCCAGCCAATTGCAGCATAAGGGACTTCAGCCCGCTACTTTCCACTTGGGTTTCCAGCACCTCCATAGCATGACCCACCAAACGTGACAAATAAAGCAACGGTCAACATTAGCTGACAAATTTATAACGACCAAACCCCTCACTCGGGGCAGCGATTATCCTTCCCTGCAAAAAGTAGCATATATATATTTTTACAATAGGAACGTGCAACTTAAGCACCATTCTCCACAGACGCAGGCTCGATCGGCCACATGCCCCATGCAATCAGGACACATTATCGGTGTACCGGATCTCCCGGGTAACACCACCATCCGCAGTCCCAGAATTGATGGTCAAAACTTGAGCATTTCTCTCTTTTATTCCTATGATTCGACAAAGTCAAAGGAGCTCTCACATATTCAATCCAGTGACACACTCCAAGTCGATCGTCATAAGGTGTGTACAGGTTATCCAAAGTCTGTTGCTCAAACCGTCATGCGCCGACAGACGAAACCTTCATGGTCGTGACATGACGCGGGTTCAGCGTCCCCCTTGTGCCCAAGCAGAACTATTTAAGTTCTCGCTAATATAGCCCGCAGGTCTCCCAAAGACAGGCTTCGCAACCAATGGCCCACAGGTCCCCATGAGACAGGCCTCACAAACATAGCTCACTGGGAGCTAGCGCCGACGATAGCACTACCGCTGCACGGTAGGGACAAAAGTTTCTTCTTCCCCATTTTTGGGTGTTTTCCTGGAAATCACCTCCAGTACTATCCCTGCAGCATCCTGCACACCCCCAGACCCTGTATTCTACACGTTAGACCACACGTTTTATCCACGGAGTCTTCTCCGGCACGCAAATCAATTCATCATCAATCCAGTCCAACCTGTCTAGATGGGCTTCACACATCATGTTTATTCTGTACTTTGATTCCAGATCTATATGCAAGCTTTGTCGGGCATCACGACGATCTACCCACTGGAAACCACCCTTTTCTTCACCTTTTGGTGAGGGGTTCTATGCACGTATGCAAATTTAGGACTTCACTTGTTCAATGAGAAAGTCGTTACCCTCGTAGGTCATTTTGGAGCCATTGTGAAGTCTTTTATCCGGATGGAAAGGATCGCCTCACTTTACCCCTCACGGATCTTGTCTTAGCTCTTAAATATGACTACAGGATCTCCTCCACCTAGATTGCAAGGCTCAGCCTCAGACTCTTGCTTTCAAGAACCTGAAGAATTAAGATAAAGAATAATGAGAATTCATTCTCTTGTATAACTTATATGTGGAGGCTACCTGTTGGGTACATTGGAAAATGTGTACCTGATTTGAAGAAGCCTAACTTAGCTCAATGATATACATCAAGGTGTATTTGATGTTATTTTGAGTTTATATGTGCAGGTTAAGAATGTACTAGAATGCAGGAAAAATATTCTAAGTCCATGTGTCGACACCAGAAGAAATTGTGTCGACACTTCAGAAGATTGTGTCGACACTTGAAGAAGGCTGTGTCGACGCAGAGAAATAGAGTCGACAACAATTGTGTCGACACCTGGAGGCAGTGTCGACACACAGAAGTTTAGTCGACATCACTTGTGTCGACACTGGGAAGCTGTGTCGACACACATAATTGCTAGTCGACAACATTTGTGTCGACACACAGAGGCAGAGTCGACAACAGCTTTGTCGACACCTGGAGGCTGTGTCGACACTCACTATATTCTGAGTCTACATCAACTGTGTCGTCACACAGGACTTGTGTCGGCACACAGCAAAGTCTAGACTTAGTTAGTTGCTGGTGTATGATGAAGTGTTTGTGTCGACACTAACTATATTCTGAGTCTACATCAACTGTGTCATCACACAGGACTTGTGTCGACACACAGCAAATTCTAGACTAAGTTAGTTGCTGGTGTATGATGAGGTGTTTGTGTCGACACAACTACTCAGTGTCGACATATTCTCAAGATACAGTACCAAGAAGCTGAGTCGACATAAAGGCAGACATGTCGACATCATCAAAGGCTGTGTTGACACCTAAGTCACTTATGTCGACACATATTGACAGATGGTCTCGACGCTTTCTAACAGACAGTCTCGACAATTTGCTGACAAAGACAAAGACACAAGATCTGTTTGAAGACTTGACAGCTATGAGTTACAACAGGTCGACTGAAGCTGTCAGACTTGTCAGAAGTTTGTTAGAAACCGGATCAGCCGGTTACTAAGGATGAAGTCTATAATTAGACAGATTCAGAAGAAGAATACACATACACATATATAGAAACTGATTGATTGATCATTGTTGTGAGATAAGATCTCTAATCAAGAAAGTGCAAGGCACAGAAGAAGATCTTCGAGAGAAGATCTAAGAAGACTTTCTGAAGTGAACATCCACTCAGATTCAGTCTAAGTTGAATTCATTCAATAATTAAGAAGTATTATCAAGGGTTGTGGATAGAGAGAGATCCAGCCATTTCAAAACAAGAAGGAAGCTTTCACAGGTTTCTTAAGAAGCAATATATTCCAAAGGAAATCAACTCTAACTAAGTTCAGATTCAAGAAGCTTTGAAGAAAGCTAAGATCCAGTTGATTTCATCCATCAGCCTTTTCAAGAAGCTGATCAAGAACAGACGATCTTATTCCTTCTTTCTCAACATGAGTAAGATATTATATAACTTCACTTTCAAATTCTGTAGGATCAATTTATAGATTTGAGTTGTAAGCCTATTTTATAAAGGCTGAGTGTAGGAGAGGTATTCTCTGAGTGGTAGGGCTGTTTATGCCTCAGTTGTAGGAGAAGGTGTTCTCTGAGTTGTAGGCCTTGTGGCAAGGTTGAGGTAGGGCTGGTTAGCCTGAGCTGTAGGAACCTTATAGGGTTCCTAGTTATAAGAACCTTTCAGGGTTCTGAGTTGTAGGATCTGAGGATCTGAGATAAAGGAGAAAGTTAGGCCGAATCTAGCACACTGCTAGATAGGTGAAGGGGGAAAGTGGATGTACCCAGACCTTGGGGAACCACTATAAATCTGTGTGCAATCTCGAATGTGTACATGTTTGTGATTGCTGTGCTGTGTTAGCTGCAGAGTTTTCTGAATTTTATTATAACCTGTAGTTATATTCTTCCTTAAGTTAAAACAAGCATTAGAACCTATTCACCCCCCCTCTAGGTGTTTAGGTGGTCTTGAAAGTAAAACTATCAAGTGGTATTAGAGGCAGGTTACTCAAAGAAGGACTTAACAGTATGAGTTAGATCCCTAAAGGCAGAATCAAGAATCAAGAAAATGGGTTCTGGAGAGAATCACAAGGAACTAGTGTAAATGAAATTACCCATCTGCAGAAAAGAGATTTTTGGAATCTGGAAAGAAAGGGTTAGGTTGTTTATGGAGGCTTCTGATCCAAGGATCTATATTATAGTAAAAGAAGGTCCATATATCCCAATGAATGTGTCTGCTCTAGATGCAAATGAAACAACTCCTAAAGATTTCTCTGAAATGACTAAGGATGAGATTATATTGGCAACTATGGATAAGAGAGCTCATAATATCATAGTGAGTGTTATAGATGATTCTACTTTCCAAAATTTGATTCACTGCAAAACCTCCAAGGAAATGTGGGACACCTTGATTGTCTACATGGAGGGTTCTGAAGAAGTTAGACAAGATAGAAAATCTATTCTTAATCAAGAATATGAGAGTTTCAGACAAGGGAAGTCTGATAGCATAACTGAATGCTACAAGAAATTCTACAGGATAGTGAATGAACTGATGTCCTATGGAAGGGTCTTCAGTACATATGAGCTGAATGACAAATTTCTAAGATCCTTGACAAAAGGATTGAGATACCAAGATTTGTGTCATAAGAGAAGTGGCCAAACTAGCAGACATTTCTCCTCCAACCTTATTTGGAAAATTGCTCTCATATGAAATGCAACTAATGGCTAGGAAGGAGAAAGAAAAAACTACAAAAGGAGAGCATAGAGAGAAGTCAGTGGCCTTCAAGGTTGAAGCCACTAGAAAGAGCAGGAGAATGTCTCCATCACCTCCTAAGGAAGTTGCTGAAGATAACTCAGAAAATTCAGACAATCAGAACTCAGAAAGCAGTGATTCAGATGCAGATTTTTTTGCCTTTACAAGGCAGTTTCAGAGGTTCTTGAAGAAGAAGCAGTGGAAGTCAAAGCCCTCCACATCACAGCCAGTTGATGATTATTATCAAAAGAGAAAATCATCAAGAAAGGAAAGGAGCAGATCAAAGCCCAGCAAAGCTATAACATCAAAGATTGTTTGCTATTGCTGTAATAGGCCAGGACATGTGGTGGCTGAATGTCCAGATAAGAGGAAGGAGTCAACAGACAGAAAGAAGACTCAACAAAAGGGCAAGAAGGAGAAATCCTTTGTTGCTAAGAAGGAGAAGAGTCTTACAGATCAATCTTCCTCAGAGTCAGAATCTGAAGCTGAAGCTTACATTGGACTGTATGTAGCTAATGAAGAAGATGAGTTTATGCAATTGCTAAACTCCATCGATGATCAAGAAGACCATCAGTGTATGGGACTGATGGCTGATTTAGAAGACAACAAGTGCTAGGATCAGCCTAGTCCCAATAAGGTACAAAGTAATTCTAGAATTTCAGATTATAGTACCAGTTCAGAGTCAGATTCATCTGCATCAAGTAATGAGGATGGATCTGAATCTGAAGGAGATGTTCATCAATTGATAGATAAGTATGGAGACTTATTGCAGGCTCTTAAGAAAATCAAGAACCTGGCCAAAACTTAGGCTCAGGAGATTACATATCTTAAGGTGGCTACATCTGAGTTAGAAAAAGTATTGGATCAAAAGTTAAATGAGATTGCCAAACTGAAAAATATAACTATTATTCAGATGGGCACAATCACATATTACAAAGATCAAGTTAAAAGTCTGGAGGCCAGACTGAGAGTAGAGAAAGATTTAGTGGCTAGTTACTCTAAGCCAAAATCAGTCTTACCTTTAATAGATGAGTTTGTGGCTCAAAAGGGTAAGACAGGATTAGGCTTCAAGGGTAACACCAGGGCTGCCCAATTCAAGAGAAAAGGCAAAGCTCCAGTCCAGCCACTAAACCTTAGAGTCCCTGTTATGTTTAGAAAGGTACAAGTGCCTTCTAATAAATATGATCTTGAAAATATTCATGGTCATATTAAGACTGATGTTCTGAAGAACAAGAATGTTTATGCCAATAAGTCAGTCTATGTTCATAAACCCCATGGTTATAAGAAATCAGTAGGTGTAGCTGTAGCAGCACCAGCTCAGAACAGAAATTTTTCTGCCAAAAATGTATCTAGACCTAAATACAACATGTATGAATGTTAATGCTGTGGCAAGATAGGCCATTTTGCCTTAGACTGCTGGCATAACATAAGTGTCAGGAAGAACAACAGTCTACCAGTTAGAAGAGCTGCTGGTAGGTTTGATATGAATGATGCTAACCTAAACCAAGGACCCAAGACTTACTTGGGTTCTAAGGGAAAGTAATTTTGTATTGCAGGAAAGTCCAAGTTGTCATGCCCCTATATGGTACTTGGACAGTGGTTGTTCCAGGCACATGACTAGAATAAAGGGGCTGCTGAAGGAGTACATTCCTATCAAGAATGGACCTAAAGTAATCTTTGGTGGATCTGAAAGAGGAATCATCAAAGGACTTGGTAACATTTCTTCAAACCAAATTACCATCACTCAAGTGGCTTATGTAAAAGGTTTGAAACACAACCTGATAAGCATAAGTCAGCTGAGTGATCTTGGATATGACATTTCATTTGTTAAGAATGAATGTCATATCAAGAGGTCAAGTGATCAACAGGTCATATTTACTGGATACAGAAAAAGAAATGTTTATTGTCTTGACTTTGTATGTGAGAACAAGGTTTCTCCTATTTGTCTTGTAGCTGATGATAATGCATCTCATTGCGTCAAATGGCACAAGAGGCTGGCCCATCTTAACTACAAGACAATTGGTCATCTCTTTAGTAAAGAATTAGTGAGGAATGGACCTCATGTTAAGTGTATAAAGGAAGGGATATGTTCAGCTTGTCAAAAGGACAAGCAGACAAATCCTCCTTTCATAGCCTTGAAAACAAGGATTCAGTGAGGTGTTTATACCTATTACATATGGATCTTTTTTGTCCTATGTGATTCATAGTCTAGGTAGGAAGGTCTACACTTTTGTGGTTGTAGATGACTATTCTAGATATACATGGGTGTTCTTTCTGAGACAAAAATCAGAAACCCCAAGTGTTTTACATAATTTTGTTAAACAAATTCAGAATGAACTGAACAGTACAGTGGTTAAAATCAGAAGTGACCATGACACTGAATTTCAATCTTAAAGTATGACAAGATTGTGTGAAGAATTTGGGATTTTCCAAGAATTCTCCTCACCTAGAACACCACAGCAAAATGACATTGCTGAAAGAAAGAATAGGACATTGATTGAAGCTGGTAGAACTCTATTGAGTGACACTTCTCTTCCAAAATATTTCTGGGCTGAGATAGTAAACACTGCATGTCATGTGATCAATAGGGCTTCTATCACCAAGATCCACAAAAAGACTCCCTATGAAATTATGAAAGGTAGAAAACCAAATCTATCCTACTTTAGGATCTTTGGTTGCAAGTGCTATATACTTAACAATGACAAGTCTTATCTAACTAAGTTTGCTGCCAAATCCCAAGATGGGATATTTGTTGGGTACAACATCAATAGTAAGGCTTATAGAGTCTTCAACTTGACTACTCAAGTGGTAGAAGAATCTGTACATGTTGTATTTGATGAAACAAGATTAATCAACAGTGAGTTGCCTTGTAGATCATTCAGTCCAATAGGTATAAGTAATAGGATAGACAAGCTTTCCATTGTAGAAGGCACAACTGCAGATGAGGTATTGGAAAATGATGGCTACTGTCCAGGGGGAGTACAAGATTCTATAGAAGCTGATGACAACCAAGAGGTGCAGAATAATGAAGGAACTGGAGATGTTGAACCTGAAGAAAATCTACCTCCAGCTATAAGACATCTAAAAGACCATCCAATAAATCAAATAATAGGTGATCCAAGACAAGGAGTGCAGACTAGAAGCAGAAATCTGAGCACAGTCCTGCACTCAAGTTTTCTATCTCAACTGGAGCCTAAGAAATTTGAAGAAGCCATCCAAGACCAACACTGGATTAATGCTATGCAAGAGGAGCTTAATCAATTCAGAAGGTACAAAGTCTGGGAGTTAGTTCCTATACCAAAAGACCACAACATCATTGGCACAAAGTGGATCTTTAGGAACAAGTTGGATGAGAGTGGAGTAATTGTGAAGAACAAAGCAAGATTGGTTGCTAAAGGATACAGGCAGGAAGAAGGAATAGACTTTGATCAAACATTTGCCCCAGTAGCAAGACTGGAGGCAATCAGAATGTTCCTTGCCTATGCAGCATATAAAGGCTTCAAAGTATACCAAATGGATGTGAAATCAGCATTCCTGAATGATGATCTAAAAGAAGAAGTCTATGTAGAGCATCCATCAGGTTTTGTAGATTCTCTTAAACCTAGTTATGTCTATAGACTTAGGAAAGCATTGTATGGGTTAAAGCAAGCCCCAAGGGCTTGGTATGAAACTCTGTCTACTTTTCTTATTGAGAACAAATTCTCAAGAGGTAAAATATACAAAACTCTATTCCTAAGGGAATCTAAAGGTAAGATAATCTTAGTTCAGATCTATGTAGATGACATAATTTTTGGGTCTACAGAGAACAACCTTTGCAAAAAGTTTGCCAAACTTATGCAAGGGAAGTTTGAAATGAGCAGTATGGGGGAACTTAAGTTCTTCTTGGGACTCCAAGTAAGACAGACTGAAGATGGCTTGTCCATAACCCAGTCTAAGTTCACCAAGGAATTAATCAAAAAGTATGGTATGGAATCATCCTCCACCATGAGAACTCCTATGGGAACAAATATGCCAATATGCAAAGATGATGCAGGTAAGCCTATAGACGAGTCTTTGTATAGAGGAATAATTGGCTCTCTATTATATCTCACTGCTAGTAGACTAGACATTATGTATGCTATATGTGTCTGTGCTAGGTATCAAGCTTGCCCTAAAGAATCATATTATATTGCAGTCAAAAGGATTTTGAGATATCTTAAGAGCACACCTAATCTAGGCCTTTAGTACCCTAGGAATGGAGATTTTCTACTAACAGGTTATTCAGATGCAGATTTTGCAGGCTGTAGAGAAGATAGAAAGAGTACTACAGGTATATGCCAATTCTTGGGAGGAAGATTGATATCCTGGAGCAGTAAGAAGCAGACTAGTGTGGCAATATCCACTGCTGAGTCTGAATATGTGGTAGCAGGAAGTTGCTGTGCACAGCTATTGTGGATTCAGCATTAGCTAAAGGACTATGGTATTCAAGTAAGTAGAACACCTTTATTATGTGATTCTAAGAGTGATATTTCTATTGCAAACAATCCTGTTTCACATAGTAGAACTAAGCATATAGAGATAAAATACCATTTTCTTAGAGAATATGTAGAAAAGGAAGACATCTCATTAGAATTTGTTAAAACTGATTATCAAATTACAGATGTATTTACTAAGCCTCTGGATGAAACTAAATTCAATAGATTTAAAGTTGAATTAGGAATGTTGGCCATAGGTTAGTTTATTAAATATTTGGCTAAGTAAAATGGTGTCGACTCATTCAGTGATAATGAGTCGACTCATCCAGATATGTAGTGTCGACACAACCAGAGTAATGGTGTCGACACTTACATATTTTGTGTCGACTCTTATACTAAGAGTCGACACATAATTTCGGCTGAACTATTCAGTATTTCCTGTGTTGACATATCATCAATTGGTGTCGACACATGGTAGTTTGCGCCGTGGTCGAGACTATAGAAGTATGTGTCGACACTTGTCAACAGTGTCGACACTTTTCGATAATTTTTGTCCGCCTCTTGACCTTCTGTGTTTTGAAAAGGTATATATAGGTCGAGAACATATTCTGTCGACACGCTCACCAGGTTTTCGAAACTAAAACCCTGTGTCGACAATCTCTCTTCTCTCCTCTCAAGCTTTCTCATCATTCCAATGGCGCCAAAGGTTGAAGACAACATCAATGAGGGATATGAGTTGGTTAGGGCTGCCTTCGAAAATGCCGCGTCAGAAATCAAACAAGTGCTTTCTCTTCTTACAGACAATGGATTGGAATACCTTGTCTCTGAACCTACTAAGATTTGGAAGAAAGAGGTTTTTGAGTTCTATACTACCGCAACATTGGACTCCACTGGTCTCAAGATCAAATCTATAGTTCATGGGACTAAGGTTAAACTTACTCTAAAAAGTATAAGAAAGATTCTTCACCTACCCAGCATTCAAGATGAAGAAGAGGTCCCAGCCTCAAAGACAAGGGAAGCTCTCCAGTGGTGTGGTTTGGATTCAGCCATAAAGATTGGAGCAGCCATAAACCGAAAGGGAATGAATCCACAAGGAAAGTTTCTATCTGAAATTGTAGGCAAAGTGATTTTATGCAAGCCAGGTGGACATGATAGGATCTCAGCCTATATGTTCAGCCTGATGACAAGAATTGTCTTTACAATTCCAACCAGTTGGTCAGCAGTTCTGTTTGAAAAAATCAAAGAAGGAATCAAGAAGCCAAACTTGGCTAGAATATTGAGTCTATACCTGGCTGGAATCATTCTAGAGGTAATGCAACAGATTCCTGGGTCCAAGATCAATCATATGAGGAAAATGGACATGAGGTTATTTTCAAGATGGGATAGAGTTTTGTCAAAAGAGTTGCCTGATGTGGACAGGCAGGAAACAGCTGAGAAATCACCAGAACATGATCATGGCAATGCACAAGTTCAAGAAGAACAAGTTAGAGAGCAGGCTGAGGACCAGACTGGGTCTACTCAAGTCCAAGAGGAATCTATACCTTCACAGATGTAGGGGGAGATAGATCTTTCTCCTGCTCAGAACATTACTGATCCTGCACAGTTGTAAGGGGGGCCCATTACTTCACAAGTTCAAGAGGAAGAAAGACTAAACTTATCAGAAGATTTGAACACTACTGCAATTGATGTTTCATCACCTGCTCAAGCACAAAAGGAATACACTCTAGAAGAGTTGTTTCCTAACTTTGGAAAGACAGCTGAAAAGGATGACACCCTAAGAGTTGAGAAGGAGCAAGGTGCTGTTGAGGGGGAGAAAGTGCATGTTGAGGAAGTGCAACATGAAACTGAGAAAGAAATTCCTACAACTCCTCCAGAAAGAGTTCAGATTGAAAGTTCTTCAGAATCTGAGACAGAAGAAGCCAGGGAGGCTAAGAAAAGGAAGCTAATGGTCTTCAAGAGAAGAAGTCATAGCTATAAGTCAGCTATCCAAACAACAACTCACCAATCTCCTACTGAGTTTGATTATAATAAGTTCATGGTAAATTTACAGGTGAAGATGGATGAGCAGAGAAGAGCCTTGGAGAAATTTGTAGATGAGAGTCATAAGACACTTCAGTTTGATCTAGCCCAAGACATAAAGTCAATCAGATTTGAGGTCAATCAGAATAAAAAGGAGATGACAGATTGCTTCCACAAGGGAGGTAATGCTGTGGTATATCTAGCTAACCAACAACAAACTATCCTTACTAAAGTAGATGACATTGCATTGAAACAAGGATATGTTCTTGAAAATCAGATAAGAATGAATGACAATCTTACTGAATCTCACAATGAGATTCTCACTGAGTTCAAAGATACTGCTACAAGGCTGACTGCTGCAAGGGCTATAGGCATGGAAAATTATGATCATAAGCTCAAGGCTGCCCTAGATTTAGTTCAAACTGTTATAACTACCTCACAAAAAGATATATCTGAGAAGCTTCAAAAATTAAAACCATTCTTTAAAGAGGGTGTGAATTTTCTCGATGGCCAAATAAGGTTTCAGAAGAATGATCTTAGGGATCATGTTGCCAGAGAAGTCCTAAAGGGTGAGAGGATACTCATCCATACTGGCTCAGAACATGCCAAGTGGGTGACCAACTGTGTCAGAGCCACAATGGGATATCAACCTTTATGTGATGATGATACCTTTGCTGAGTCAGGGATACAACAAGGTCTACTTGAAGGTAATCAACCTGAGGTTGCCCAAGTCATATATCCCCCTACTTATTTTGAAATGATTCATCAGCAAGTGCAGGAAATGTACAGTCCTCCAAAGGAGGTTACAAATGTTATTGTAGAAAAAGTAGATAAGCCAGAAGCTGATTTGAAGGCTCACCAAGATGCTCAATTATCAAAGAAGAGATTCAGAGAGCAAGCAGAACAAAAACCTGATTTTGAACAATGGAGCCCCACCTCAAGGAATATTATATTAACTGCCTGGAAGGCTGTGAAGGATCAGGTGCATGAAAGAGGCAAATGGTATAACGAATTTGAATGGCAAAAGTATGAGGCCAGACAGGAGGCCATAGTTCAATTCAGAAGAAAGGCTAAGGGTGGAAAGCTATCTCCTGATGCTCAGGAGCCTAGCAAGTATTTTCCCAAGCCATTTCATTATTTTGAGAGACAAAGGATCAAGGTTGAGGCTCAGAAGTAAGCTGATTTGAAAGGCAAAAAGCCTGCTGATGATGCAGAACCTCCTGTGATGGCTCAAGTTCAACCAGGAAAAGGAATTGTTATCAAGGAGCCTGACCAGCCTTATTTTTAGTTCTACTAGTTTTTGTCCTAGAACTATGTTATTGTAAGTGTGTTAAAACAATCAATGTAAACAAGCTGTAACAAACATTTCTGAATTTATAAACAACACTTTGTTCTATAATCGTTTCTTTTTACATCTTTATTCTGTGATGTATCTGTGTTTAATGTTTTGTTTATAAAGTTCCCTGTGATATTATACTTTTATACATCATCATATTAAATTTTCATAAATGGTGTATATGATTAGCTAAAAGGGTTATGACTTCTCCAAATAGGGGGAGATTGTTGGGTACATTGGAAAATGTGTACCTGATTTGAAGAAGCCTAACTTAGCTCAATGATATACATTAAGGTGTATTTGATGTTATTTTGAGTTTATATGTGCAGGTTAAGAATGTACTAGAATGCAGGAAAAATATTCTAAGCCCATGTGTCGACACCAGAAGAAATTGTGTCGACACTTCAGAAGATTGTGTCGACACTTGAAGAAGGCTAGGTCGACGCAGAGAAATAGAGTCGACAACAATTGTGTCGACACCTGGAGTCAGTGTCGACACACAGAAGTTTGGTCGACATCACTTGTGTCGACACTGGGAAGCTGTGTCGACACACAGAATTGCTAGTCGACAACATTTGTGTCGACACCAGAAGACTGTGTCAACACACAGAGGCAGAGTCGACAACAGCTGTGTCGACACCTGGAGGTTGTGTCGACACTCACTGAGAGGTCTAAGTTGTTAGCCTAAATCACCTAGAGGGGGGTGAATAGGTGAAATGCGTGTCAAATGCGGAATTAAAAACTAACACAGCAAATATCAAGCAATCACAGAAGACAAGAGATTTATAGTGGTTCCCCAATCTTGGGTACGTCCACTTTCCTCACCGATCTAGCAAATTACTAGACTCGGCTACTCCACTATCTCGGATTGAAAACAATCCTACACCTCGGAACCACGTTCCTACAAATCTCGATCCCAAAACGGATCTACAAAAACTCGGAAGACAAAACTTCCTACAAATCTCGGAGAATTAAAACTCCTACAAAAATATTGGTTGTGATTACAAACAAACACACTATCAGATCTGGATCTGTATCCATCTTCTTCTTTAGGAACTTCGGCTTGATCAGAAAATGTAGAAGACGACTAGAGAAAGATCCACGAATCTGAGATCTAGAACCACCTCGATCGAGAAAGTAGATCTGGAATCTTCAAGGCTCGGCAAGATCGAGTGATTCTCTTTCTTCTGGATCGCTGGAGAAAAGATCGATGAAAACGAAGGTCGCGATCCAAACTTTTCTTCTTCTTCCGTGAACGGCAATGGCGGCGGCGTGAAATTAGGGTTCACGGAATTTCTCTTTCTTAAAAAGAATATTTCTGTGTAATAACGCTTAAAAGTCATTTCTGAAAAGACCTATTTATAGGTGGGTTCCAACGGTCATAATATTGATTAATGATGACACGTGGACCAATCAGAATTGACAGATTCAAAATACTTATGATGAAAATGGACTTAGAAGAATTCTGGAGAAGTTGACTGCGATACTCGAGTAATGGAGGATATACACGAGTATGGAGAGATGGATTACTCGAGTAGCAAGAAGCAGTATACTCGAGTATAGAAAGAGAGAAATACAGGAGAGAAGAATGAATTACTCGAGTATCAAAAATGGTATACTCGAGTATCAGAATTGTATACTCGAGTAATAGAAAAGTGTACTCGAGTATCAAGACGATATACTCGAGTATCAAAAGGCTAAACTCGAGTATCAGAAAATATACCTGAGAAACATTTACATACACGAGTATCAGAGTCAATTACTCGAGTATGGAAGAATTTACTCGAGTATCAAAGATCAATTACTCGAGTATGAACATACTTACTCGAGTATCAGAAGATATACTCGAGTATAGAGAAAACTTACTCGAGTATCAGAAGTTATACTCGAGTATCAGAAAACACTTACTCGAGTATCAGGGTATTTACTCGAGTATCAGTACTTTGAATTTGCAGAGAAGAGAAGAAAAAGATCTACTCGAGTATCAAACATGATTTACTCGAGTATCAAGTTACTTACTCGAGTATGAAAAGAACTTACTCGAGTGACTAACTTAACTACTCGAGTATAGATATATTTACACGAGTGTTCAGACCCTACTCGAGTAAGCCAAACTGATTACTCGAGTATCTCACTAACTACTCGAGTATCGGACACAGACTACTCGAGTATTAAGACCTTACTCGAGTAAGTCTAACTGACTACTCGAGTATCTCTAACTACTCGAGTATGTCTTCCTAACTACTCGAGTATTAAGCCTGATACTCGAGTATCATAAGGGGTTACTCGAGTATTAGGGACTTAGAAAAATTCTATGAGGAAATTTGCTCCAATGCTTCTGTCCATCAATCCAAGTGCATGAAGGAAGTGTATCCCAATAGAGAGGCTATACATGGGCCAACACTTTGGATCACACAATGAGGGATTACATTGTATGGTCCTGTGTTTGGTGACCCATTATAGACTGACATTGGTCTACACTTGGCATTAAGGACCTGCACACATATAACTTAAACACAGCATCAAATACACCTTAATTCATCTTAGTTCAAGGTCTGACCTCCTACAAATCTGAGGCATTGTGGAGACAAACCCCAACAATCTCCCCCTATTTGTAGATGTCAGCACTCTCTATACTAAGGTGAATTACTTAGGAGTAAAAGAACAAAAAGCATATCAAGGAGAATAAACCTAATTAAAACAGGATAGACAAAATATGGCCATAATCAGAATTAAATATATATATATGAGGAAATGTTTTTAAAGCACATAAACAAAATAGTCCAATTCCACTTTCTCAGATCCACTCATGATGGAGCATCCTTGTGCATCCTTTCCCTTTTGAGCTCTTGCCTCTCCAGGTAGCTGTAAGGCTTTGGGAAATAAGTCCTGGGCCTGGGAGGAGCAGCAGGGTTGTTATGTCCCCAGTTTCTGTCATGGAGTCTGATTTTAATCTGGGACACTTCATAGGCCTTCCATTCTGAATAACTGTAGAACTGATCTCTGTTTTCTCCAAGATCTGTCACTAATTTCAGGGTATCAAGAATAAGGGATTTGGAGGTTGGACTCCAAACCTCTGAGTGAACAATTGCTGGATCTCTTCTGGGTTCAGAACGACTTGCAGAAGCACCTTCACCATACTTTCTTTTCTTCTTAGATGGACCTTGAGAACTGGAAAGAAAATCATCTTGCCACATGTCAGAGTAGTTAAGAGGAGGCTCAGTCACATCACCCTCAGGTCTAGGAGAGAAGGCTGGCACACCACTTTCTGGAATGGTAGCTTGGACAGGGGCATCTGCAGAGGGTTGCTCTTCAAGAGGATTTAGGTGCTGAGGTATAATGGTTGGGTTGAGCTGGGCATTAGGGAAGTTCATGTTATGCAGCCACACAGCAGTGTCATAGGTATAAAACTTTACAGATTGAAGTTGAGAGAGAATGTCTGCTTTCATTTCCTTTACAATTCCATCCACTGTAGTTTGAGCCTGTTTAGAGAGAGTTTCAACTTGTTCTTTTACAACTATTTGAGTTTGCTCATGTAGTTTGTCCACTTGTTCTTTTACAACTTTCTCCCCCTTGCTGATATCTATGTTTAGCTTTGCAATGGCTTCATCTTTGAAGGTGCCCACTTCATTACATACTTTCACAACATTCATTTCAGCTCTCTCATCTAGCTTGATCTGATTGTGAGCTACTGTCTCTGCCTGGTTTCTTAGCTCACCTATGCTTGTAATGGTGTGGTCTATGGCTTTGCCTCCAATTTGGAACAACCTTTTTAACTCATCAGTATTTGCTTGAATCTCAGCAAAGCCTCTGCTCATCTCTGTTTCAAGAGCAGAGACCTTGGATGTTACTGATTGCAGAGAGGCATCAAAGTAATCTCTCTGTTCTTTGAGCATAAGCTCAATCTTGCTTATTATATCTGAAGAGGAGGGAGCTGAGGTTGGTTCAGGAGCTGAAGCAGCAGGAGCAAGAGCAGAAGTAGAAGCAGAAGCAGTCCAAGGAGGGATTTCTGAGATCACCACTGAGCTGACTGCTCTCTTGAATGGAACTGTTTCAACATCTTCTTCTGAGGGTAGGAGAGAGGGCATGGAGAAATCCAAAGTCCTCAGAGGTGCCTCCACAGGATCTGGAGACATCTCATCATCAGACAGGAGAATATGAGCTGATTTGCTAGGCTCACTCTCAGGAGATTGGACTGGAGATTGGACTGGAGTTCTTGCAGGAGATGGAGCTGGGGTTCTTGCAGGAGATGGAGCTGGGGTTCTTGCAGGAGACTGAACTGGAGACTTTGCAGCTGATCCATTCTGGAAGAGTGGGGCATCTGAGCTGAGCTCATCAATGAATTTGTTGATATCTTCAGCTGTAGACAGAAGGGCTGCTGAGTCTGGAAGCTCTGAGTCTGGGTTTGCTGATGGAATCTCTGCTGGAGGAGGAGAGACTGGAGGAGTAGGAATTCTTATTTCTTCTTGTTCTGGAATTACTGATTCTGAAGAAACCTGATTCTGAGGAAGAGAAGAGGCAGGCTCCCCCTCAATTTCTGCACCCAGAGTGTCAGCAACTTGATGTTGAGGAGGAGATGGGGTCCTGATGACAGCTTGCTGTCTGGAGGTTTGGGAAGTATTTTGAAGCTTGATTTCATATCTATGTATGGAGGCGAGGGTGACTTTCTTCATATGGTGGAGAGGAATACCTTTAGAAAGGTCAAAAACCTGAGGATCTATCTCATGGAGGATGAGTGAGATAATCCTTGCAAAACTGGGTTGCTTGATGCTCCCCTGAATCTTGTCCAGTAGCATCATGCCAAACTGGAACTTCTTTCTGCAGACGATGGCTTGCATGATCTCAAACATGTTGTGAGAGATTTCTCAGATGGAGTAGGTCTTGTAGAGTATGACCTTGGAGATAACATCAATCAGAAATTTTCCCTCTCTATTGCAATCTGCTCTGCTGAAAGTATCACACTCGGGATCAACCCCACAGTATAGGGCTGTTCTGACAGAATCTTCGGTTGTGAGTTCATCCTCTTCCTCAACGACGGGCAGCCGGAGTAAAATAGAGATTGAGGTTTTGTCCAGTCGGATTTTGAGTCCTCTGACCTTGGTCTTTAGAACTTTTCCATTTCGTTTAACCTTTAGGTTTTTGTAGAACTCTTCCACTGCGGGAATAATAGCCTTGCACGGCGTCTGGAGGAGGTAGGTCAATCTAGCAGTGTCGAACAGAATGAGAAGGTTGCGGAAGTCATCTGAGAGGTCTGCAATACCATCTGGAACTAGTTCGGAGCCGATTCCGATCTTGGACGACGGAGGAGCCATCTGAAACTGAGAAATCGGCGGCGACGGAAGAGCGACGAGACAGAGTCGGGAAGACGAAAGGTCGGCGGATACACGAGTGAATGAGAAGTGGAATGGACGTTTTCGTTTTATATATATATATAATTAATCCTAATTAGGTCTAAAAATGATTAAACATAAAAACATACCCGAATGAGGCGGCAAATTCGTTGTGCGAATAGAGAGTTTGAAAAATTCCAGAGAAATCCGATTACACGAGAGAAGTTTACGGCATACACGAGTATTGGATTTAGTATACTCGATTAGGTCATACTATACACGAGTAATCCTTAACATATACTCGAGTATGTACTGAGTATACACGAGTATTAAGTCTTGACGGATTTTTCCATACTCGAGTATAAGAAATTCATACTCGAGTATCAATCTGATTACTCGAGTATATGAAGTTCAATACACGAGTATTAAATTCTGAAGACTTTTCATACTCGAATATAAAGAGTGCATACACGAGTATTGATTTGATTACTCGAGTATATTTGACTTGTTACTCGAGTATTCACTATTTCACTCGTGTAAATGTAACTATTCTCGAGTCTCAAATTTCTTGAAGGAATTTTCACAAAAAAACTGTACCTCAGAGTATCCAACATTTCTGACCACTTCTAAATTTCTGAGTCCATCATTGGTCTTCTTTGTTAAGCAGTCCAAGCTCAGTTTTGAAGAATGAAAACTTGGACTCATCCAGCGGCTTGGTGAAGATATCTGCAACTTGCCTGTCTGTGGAGACATATTGAAGATCTATGTCTCCATTTTCCACATGCTCCCGGATGAAATGGTAGCGAAGCTCTATGTGCTTGGTCCTGCTGTGGGAGACTGGGTTGTTGGCTATTGCAATTGCGCTGGAAGAATCACAGAACAGTGGAATGTTCTGGAACTTCATGTTGTAATCTTCAAACTGATTCTTGATCCACAAAAGCTGTGCACAACAGCTCCCTGCAGAGATGTACTCTGATTCAGCCGTTGAGATGGCTACACAGTTTTGCTTCTTACTGCTCCAGGAAATAAGTCTCCTTCCGAGAAATTGGCAAGTCCCGGAGGTGCTTTTCCTGTCGTCTTTGCTTCCTGCAAAATCTGCATCTGAAAATCCAATTAGTTCACTATCATTACTTCTTGGGTACCATAAGCCAAGATTTGGTGTTCCTTTGAGGTATCTCAAGATTCGCTTTGCAGCGATGTAGTGAGATTCCTTAGAGTTCACCTGAAATCTAGCACATACACATGTCGAGAACATTATATCTGGCCTACTTGCAGTAAGGTAGAGCAAGGACCCAATTATGCTTCTGTACTTGGTTTCATCAAAAGGTTTCCCTTTCTCGTCCTTGTCCAGAGACATAGCTGAGGCCATTGGAGTCCTCATAGAGGTTGCATTCTCCATTCCGAATTTCTTAAGCAGCTCTTTGGTGAACTTGGTCTGAGAGATGAAAATTCCATCCACAGATTGTTTCACTTGTAGCCCTAAGAAATACTTCAGCTCTCCCATACTGCTCATTTCAAACTTCCCTTGCATAAGTTTAGAGAACTTTTTGCAGAGGTTGTTATCTGTAGAGCCGAAAATAATGTCATCGACATAGATTTGCACTAGCAAAATCTTGCCCTTTATTTCCCTAAGAAATAATGTCTTATCTATCTTTCCTCTTGTGAACTTGTTCTCAAGAAGAAAGGTAGACAGCGTCTCATACCAAGCCCGAGGGGCTTGCTTGAGACCATATAGTGCTTTTTGTAATAAATACACATAGTTAGGAAGGGTTGGATCAACAAAACCTGGGGGTTGCTCTACGTACACTTCTTCCTTAATGTTACCATTTAGGAAGGCGGACTTCACGTCCATTTGATAGACGGTAAAGCCCTTAAGTGCAGCGTAGGCAAGAAATAATCTGATCGCCTCCAGTCTTGCTACTGGAGCATAAGTTTGGTCGAAGTCGATCCCTTCCTCTTGACGATATCCCTTGGCGACAAGTCTGGCTTTATTCTTTATAATTGTTCCGTCTTCATCCATCTTGTTCCGGTAGACCCATTTTGTCCCGATGACGTTCTTATGCTTGGGTCTAGGAACAAGTGTCCAGACTTTGCATCTTTTGAACTGATTTAATTCTTCTTCCATGGCTAGAATCCAGGATGCGTCGGAGTTGGCTTCCTCAAATTTCTTTGGTTCAACCTGTGAGAGAAAGCTTAAGTGTAAATTCTCGTTAGTTGTACCTCGACGAGTTCTGACACCATCCCGAGGATCTCCTATGATTTGGTCAACAGGATGATCCTTCAAGTGTCTGAACTCTAAAGTCCTTGCATCTGGGATCTCTTCAGCCACTGGAGTTATATCTTCAGCTGGGATGTCTTCTTCATCTTGATCATCTCCCTCTCCAAAGGTGGTTGTAGAGGGGATCTTGATGAACGTCTCATCTTTATCTTTAATAGGTTCATCCAAGCTGAGTTCTTTCAACTTTGTACCTGCATCTACAATAGGCACACTAGACGAGTTGCTTTGCAACAGACTCGTCTCATCAAATACAAGATGTATCGACTCTTCCACAACCAGAGTTTTTCTATTGAAAACTCTATAGGCCTTACTATGGCTACTATAACCTACAAAAATACCTTCAAAGCTTTTCTCGCTAAACTTTGTAGTGTGATACTTGCCATTGTTAAGTACGAAGCACTTACAACCAAAGATTCTAAAGTATGAAATGGTTGGTTGCCTGCCTTTTAGAAGTTCGTAAGGAGTCTTATCATGGTCTTTGTTGATGAGTGCTCGATTTTGCACGTGACAAGCGGTGTTGACGGCTTCAGCCCAGAAATACTCCGGAAGTGAGGCAACACTCAACATGGTCCGACAAGCCTCTATGAGTGTTCTGTTCCTTCTCTCAGCCACTCCATTTTGCTGTGGTGTGCGGGGAGAGGAAAACTCATGAAAGATACCTTGACTTTCACAAAATTCTGTCATGGCTCCAGACTTGAACTCCGTTCCATTGTCACTTCTGATTTTGACTACGGAACGGTTGTATTCATTCTGGATTTGCCTGACAAAATTAGTGAAAATACCGAAGGTATCTGACTTGTGTTTCAGAAAGAACACCCACGCAAAGCGCGAGTAATCATCCACAATAACCAACGTATATTCCTTACCTCCCAAACTTCTAACCTGCAGTGGACCAAACAAGTCCATATGAAGAAGCTGTAAACTTCTATTGGAATCCTTGCCTATTATGCTTTTAAACGAACTTCTTGTTTGCTTGCCTTTGATACAAGCGTGACAAGGACTGTCCGTAACGCACTTGACCTTGGGTGCATCACGCACTAAGTTTTGAGAGAATAATTTATTAATAGTTTTGAAATTAATATGTGCTAGTCTCTTGTGCCATTGGTCAGCAAGAGATGCACTACTTTTTGCCAAAAGACACACTGGTGTCGAAGAGTCTATACAAATAAAATTCAAACAGAAAATATTTCTGCTTCGAGTGCCTGATAAAATAGTTTCCATATTGTTAACCGATTTTATCAAACACTTGTCAGCATGAAATTCAACTACGTATCCTTTGTCGCATATTTGGCTTATGCTGATGAGATTGTGCTCCAATCCTTCAACATAGGCTACATTCGAGAAGGATACGCTACCGTTAGAAATCATACCATAGCCTTTAGTGATTCCTCGATCTGAACCTCCAAAGATGACCTTTGGTCCGTTGCAGACTGGGGTGAAGTTCTGAAGTAGGCTTCTTGTCCCGGTCATATGCCGAGAACATCCACTGTCCAAGTACCAGATTGGCATTTTGGTGGCCTTTGGACATACCTGCAATTACAATCATTTAGCCTTAGGAACCCAAACAAGTTTGGGTCCTTGGTCTCGAGTTAGAATACTCCCCCTACGAGTATTAGCCTCATGAGTGGTCATTCTCACGTTGCTAACTTTAGGGGTAGCAGCATTATTAGGATTGAACCAACAATCACTGGCAAAATGACCAATTTTGCCACAACACCAACAGTTGAACCTGTTGTATCTTTGTCTTGGGTAGTCCTGCCCGACTTTCTGGAATGAAGGTCTAGCAGGAGCCTTACTTTTGGAGGAAGAGGCTTCATGATGATTGCAGTTACATGAAGTCTTCTCCTTCATAGGCTTTTCTACAACGGGTTTTACTTTTGGTGTCTTCTTAAAGTTATGACCATGAGCATAAGGTCCATAGCTTTGAAGCTGAATCTCCTCATAAGGTGCCTTGAAGACACTCTCGCCAAAGTTACGAGGACGAGTCCAACCTTGGTATCTTGACTTAGGCTTCTCAGGGATTGGCCTAGAAAAGTGTCCGTAGGTGGACTCATAATCGAGTTCGTTCGTGGGAAAGATAACTTTCTTGAACACAACAGGTTCCAAGGGAGCTTTCCCTTTTTCTTCAGCTAGAGTCTTTCGGGCAGCCTTATTCTTTCTCTTGGCCTTGTTTCTTCTAGAGGATTTACTAGAAGAGCCAATGTGGCCTAAACCAGCACCCTTGGCCTTAGCAGAGAATTCAGCAACGATTGGAAGAACTGTCTTAGGCTTAGAGAAGCTCTCAACAAGCTTCTTTTCAGCCTCGAGCTGTTTTTCCAGTTCTTTGATGATTTCCTCTTTAAGGTCGAGGTGCTTGAGAGCTTTATTGTATTCCTCCATAGCTTCATTTAGGTTCTCTTGAAGAGAGTTAGTCCTATTGACTTCTTCTCTCAAGTTGCTCTCACTAGCCTGTAGAGAATTGATCTCTTTGGCTTGACTTTTCACCATTCTACGACATTTCTCGTAAGCGGTGAGTAATTCCTTATACTGTCCCATGAGTTCAGATTCATCTTCAGAGGAATATCCCTCTTGCTCATTGTCATTTTCAGAATCAGAGAGAGGAGTGTGAGATTTTACCTCCCCAGTAAACTGGGGGACTTGTTCATCATCCGAATGAGCCATGATCCCAAAGTAAGCTTCCTCTTCTTCACTCGACTCAGATGAGTCAGAGTCGCTGAGAGTTTTGCTCTTCTTGGCTACTAGGCTTCTCTCTGTCCTCTTCTTGGGTGTGAGGATTTCTTTTCCTCTCTTCTTCCACCCTCTTTCTTTTTGTGAGGGCAATCGGCGATGACGTGACCTGGCTTATTGCAACAATAACAAATGATGTCAGTAGAAATCTGTTTGTTCGGTTTAGGATTATACCTGTCATGGCTACTTGAGCCTTTCTTCCGATGATCACTGTCATGTCGTGATCTTCTATATGAGGCATCCTTGCCTCTCCATTGCTTCTTCTTGTTCAAAAATTTCTTGAACTGCCTTGAGAGTAGGGAGAACTCTCCATCAGATAGTTCTGAGCCAGATGAGCTAGGCTCAGATGATTCTTCTTCATCAGCCTCAGGAACTGGGGCAGGAGAGCTAGCCTTTATCTTCCTTGAGCTATCTGCCTTTAGAGCGACAGATTTCTCCTTGGATGCAGACCTGCTTGTCTCTTCTTCAGCTTTTCTTGAGTTGATTTGCAGCTCGTAAGACATAAGCTTTCCGAACAGATTCTGCGGGTCCGTCTCAGCTAACCTTCCAAACTCCTGAATGGCACATACCTTATTATCCCATTCCTTGGTTAGGGATCTTAAGAATTTGTCATTGAGTTCCCCGTTGGTGAAGACACGGCCATACACTCTTAGGCCATTTACTATCTTGAAGAAGTTCTCAAAGGTGTCAGCTATGGCTTCCTTATGACCCTGCCTGAAGGCTTCATATTTCTGGTTCAGTAGGGATCTACGATCATCCCTCACTTCTTCTGTACCTTCCATTAGAGTCACTAGGGATTGCCACATCTCCTTGGCAGACTGGCAATGAATTAGATTCTGCAGCATTGAGTCGTCGACTGCACTTGCTATAATATTTTTAGCCTTCTTGTCCAGAGAGACAAGTGCAATCTCATCCTTGTCTAGATCCATCAACTTCTTGGGAACTTGCTTGTTGGGATCTATGGTGGAAGTAGTCATAGGAATGTGGGGACCTTCTTCAACAATCATGAAGATCCGGGGATCTACTGCTTCCATGAAGAACTTTACTCTTTCCTTCCACATAGGAAAGTTGTTCTTGGTGCAGATAGGGAGTTTAGCAAAATCCTTGGTCTTACTCATGCTTGATACTTTTCAAGAAACAACTTAGAAGGATAAGATCAAGGTGTTAACCTTTTAACGATCAACCTCCCTCTGATACCAATTGAGAGGTCTAAGTTGTTAGCCTAAATCACCTAGAGGGGGGTGAATAGGTGAAATGCGTGTCAAATGCGGAATTAAAAACTAACACAGCAAATATCAAGCAATCACAGAAGACAAGAGATTTATAGTGGTTCCCCAATCTTGGGTACGTCCACTTTCCTCACCGATCTAGCAAATTACTAGACTCGGCTACTCCACTATCTCGGATTGAAAACAATCCTACACCTCGGAACCACGTTCCTACAAATCTCGATCCCAAAACGGATCTACAAAAACTCGGAAGACAAAACTTCCTACAAATCTCGGAGAATTAAAACTCCTACAAAAATATTGGTTGTGATTACAAACAAACACACTATCAGATCTGGATCTGTATCCGTCTTCTTCTTTAGGAACTTCGGCTTGATCAGAAAATGTAGAAGACGACTAGAGAAAGATCCACGAATCTGAGATCTAGAACCACCTCGATCGAGAAAGTAGATCTGGAATCTTCAAGGCTCGGCAAGATCGAGTGATTCTCTTTCTTCTGGATCGCTGGAGAAAAGATCGATGAAAACGAAGGTCGCGATCCAAACTTTTCTTCTTCTTCCGTGAACGGCAATGGCGGCGGCGTGAAATTAGGGTTCACGGAATTTCTCTTTCTTAAAAAGAATATTTCTGTGTAATAACGCTTAAAAGTCATTTCTGAAAAGACCTATTTATAGGTGGGTTCCAACGGTCATAATATTGATTAATGATGACACGTGGACCAATCAGAATTGACAGATTCAAAATACTTATGATGAAAATGGACTTAGAAGAATTCTGGAGAAGTTGACTGCGATACTCGAGTAATGGAGGATATACACGAGTATGGAGAGATGGATTACTCGAGTAGCAAGAAGCAGTATACTCGAGTATAGAAAGAGAGAAATACAGGAGAGAAGAATGAATTACTCGAGTATCAAAAATGGTATACTCGAGTATCAGAATTGTATACTCGAGTAATAGAAAAGTGTACTCGAGTATCAAGACGATATACTCGAGTATCAAAAGGCTAAACTCGAGTATCAGAAAATATACCTGAGAAACATTTACATACACGAGTATCAGAGTCAATTACTCGAGTATGGAAGAATTTACTCGAGTATCAAAGATCAATTACTCGAGTATGAACATACTTACTCGAGTATCAGAAGATATACTCGAGTATAGAGAAAACTTACTCGAGTATCAGAAGTTATACTCGAGTATCAGAAAACACTTACTCGAGTATCAGGGTATTTACTCGAGTATCAGTACTTTGAATTTGCAGAGAAGAGAAGAAAAAGATCTACTCGAGTATCAAACATGATTTACTCGAGTATCAAGTTACTTACTCGAGTATGAAAAGAACTTACTCGAGTGACTAACTTAACTACTCGAGTATAGATATATTTACACGAGTGTTCAGACCCTACTCGAGTAAGCCAAACTGATTACTCGAGTATCTCACTAACTACTCGAGTATCGGACACAGACTACTCGAGTATTAAGACCTTACTCGAGTAAGTCTAACTGACTACTCGAGTATCTCTAACTACTCGAGTATGTCTTACTAACTACTCGAGTATTAAGCCTGATACTCGAGTATCATAAGGGGTTACTCGAGTATTAGGGACTTAGAAAAATTCTATGAGGAAATTTGCTCCAATGCTTCTGTCCATCAATCCAAGTGCATGAAGGAAGTGTATCCCAATAGAGAGGCTATACATGGGCCAACACTTTGGATCACACAATGAGGGATTACATTGTATGGTCCTGTGTTTGGTGACCTATTATAGACTGACATTGGTCTACACTTGGCATTAAGGACCTGCACACATACAACTTAAACACAGCATCAAATACACCTTAATTCATCTTAGTTCAAGGTCTGACCTCCTACAAATCTGAGGCATTGTGGAGACAAACCCCAACACTCACTATATTCTGAGTCTACATCAACTGTGTCGTCACACAGGACTTGTGTCGGCACACAGCAAAGTCTAGACTTAGTTAGTTGCTGGTGTATGATGAAGTGTTTGTGTCGACACTAACTATATTCTGAGTCTACATCAACTGTGTCATCACACAGGACTTGTGTCGACACACAGCAAATTCTAGACTAAGTTAGTTGCTGGTGTATGATGAGGTGTTTGTGTCGACACAACTACTCAGTGTCGACATATTCTCAAGATACAGTACCAAGAAGCTGAGTCGACATAAAGGCAGACATGTCGACATCATCAAAGGCTGTGTTGACACCTAAGTCACTTATGTCGACACATATTGACAGATGGTCTCGACGCTTTCTAACAGACAGTCTCGACAATTTGCTGACAAAGACAAAGACACAAGATCTGTTTGAAGACTTGACAGCTATGAGTTACAACAGGTCGACTGAAGCTGTCAGACTTGTCAGAAGTTTGTTAGAAACCGGATCAGCCGGTTACTAAGGATGAAGTCTATAATTAGACAGATTCAGAAGAAGAATACACATACACATATATAGAAACTGATTGATTGATCATTGTTGTGAGATAAGATCTCTAATCAAGAAAGTGCAAGGCACAGAAGAAGATCTTCGAGAGAAGATCTAAGAAGACTTTCTGAAGTGAACATCCACTCAGATTCAGTCTAAGTTGAATTCATTCAATAATTAAGAAGTATTATCAAGGGTTGTGGATAGAGAGAGATCCAGCCATTTCAAAACAAGAAGGAAGCTTTCACAGGTTTCTTAAGAAGCAATATATTCCAAAGGAAATCAACTCTAACTAAGTTCAGATTCAAGAAGCTTTGAAGAAAGCTAAGATCCAGTTGATTTCATCCATCAGCCTTTTCAAGAAGCTGATCAAGAACAGTCTTATTCCTTCTCTCACAACAGGAGTAAGATATTATATAACTTCACTTTCAAATTCTGTAGGATCTATTTATAGATCTGAGTTGTAAGCCTATTTTATAAAGGCTGAGTGTAGGAGAGGTATTCTCTGAGTGGTAGGGCTATTTATGCCTGAGTTGTAAGAGAAGGTGTTCTCTGAGTTGTAGGCCTTGTGGAAAGGCTGAGGTAGGGCTGGTTAGCCTGAGCTGTAGGAACCTTATAGGGTTCTGAGTTGTAAGAACCTTTCAGGGTTCTGATTTGTAGGATCTGAGGATCTGAGATAAAGGAGGAAGTTAGGCCGAATCTAGCACACTGCTAGATAGGTGAAGGGGGGAAGTGGATGTACCCAAACCTTGGGGAACCACTATAAATCTGTGTGCAATCTGTAATGTGTACATGTTTGTGATTGTTGTGATGTGTTAGCTGCAGAGTTTTCTAAATTTTATTATAACCTGTAGTTATATTCTGCCTTAAGTTAAAACAAGCATTAGAACCTATTCACCCCCCCTCTAGGTGTTTAGGTGGTCTTGAAAGTAAAACTATCACTACCGCTGCGTGGTATCTACTACCGTCGCGCGGTATCAAAGGCTGTTGCCGCTTGGCCCAATTGACATTGCGCTGTCAGTCCAATATAGCACCTTACTGCCACATGGCAGGCTACCGCCGCACGTCGAGTTACCACCAAGTGGTACTTTAACTTGAACTATCGCCACGCGCTAGCTCGTTACCGCCTAGCGATAGTCACTCAACGCTTTGTCGAAGGCATTGAGAGCGTTGAGTACTATCGCCACGCGATAGCATACTACCACCGCGCGATAGGCCTTTCGACGATTCATCGAAAGCGTTGAGTGATAGAGCCACGCGCTAGCTTACTACCGCAACGTGGTATATTCCAGAGCCCTAAGACAATTTAATTCCATGGCTAACGCTGATGTTAACTCTATCGCCGCGCGTTAACTTCCAATCATTGTATTTTTGGGGCATTACAATTCTCCCCTCTTTTAAGAAATTTCGTCCCGAAAGTTTATTTATTGAAAGGAAATCAGTACATCAGCTTACAACATTAATTTATAAAAACAACTTGGGAAATTCCTCTCGCATGGTTTGCTCACGCTCCCATGTTAGTTCTTCGCGACCACAATTGTCCCAACGGACTTTGACCATCCTGATTGCTTTGCTCTTTAGTTTCCTGATCTCCGTATCCTCGATTCGAGTGGGTCTAAGCTTCGTCGTCAGCCCACTATCGACCGGTACCTGATCATCAGCGATTACTTGTGTAGGCTCTTTCAAAGCTTTCCGCAGCACCGATATGTGAAACACATCGTACAAACCACTCAGCTCTGCTGAAAGAGCTAATCGATAGCCAGCTTCTCCAATCCTCTCAACCACTTCAAACAGACCAAGATACCTCAGACTTAACTTTTCAAGCGCTGAATCCTGGACACGCCTTTGAATGGCTTGATCTTCAGATATACCCAATCACCAACCGCAAACTCCATGTTATGATGCTTGGCGTTGTAGTACTTTTTATGTCTTTCCTTGGTTACCAATAGCCGCTCTCGTATAGTACGTATCGTCGAATTTGCATCTTCGACCTCTTTACGTTTGAATAACTTCGAATTGCCTATTTTCTCCCAAGATAAAGGAGTACGACACTTCCTACCGTATAAAGCTTCGAAGAGCGTCATCTGAATGCTAGATTGATAGCTATTATTATTATAGGCGAACTCGATCATATAGAGATGGTCCTCCCACCTCTTCCGAAAATCCAAGGCGCACATCCGGAGCATATCTTCCATTATTCTATTGGTCCTCTCGGTCTGACCATCCATTTGCGTATGAAAGGTCGTACTGAACTTTAGTTGAGTACCCAACAACTGGTGGATTAGCCTCCAATCAGCAGAAGTAAAGTGCCCATCTCGGTCACTAACGATGCTAAGGGGCACACCGTGCAATCTTACTATGTTGTCCACATATAACTTAGCCAGTTTTTCCACTGAATCATCCTTCTTGTTCGGTATGAAGTTAGATACCTTTGTTAATGTTGTTGTATAGGCCTGGGCGGACAGGCGGTTAAAGACCGGGCAGTTTGGTAATCGCGCGGGTTGGTGGGTTGTCTCTGGCGGTCTGATTTCTGAGCAGCGACAGCGGGTTGGCATGGCGGTTTGGTAACCGGGCGGTTAGCCGGTTACTCTCTGGGATATCGATGGTCGGCGTCTCGTCTCCTGGTGGTAACCGAGCAGGTTAGTGTTCTTACTAACCGCGCGGTTAGGCAGTTAGGCGGTTAACTTTGTATATGCTGTATTTCTGTATTTAGTCCCACATTGGGTATCTCTTCTCTATCTCATCTCCTCCATTCTATATAAGGGAGGCTATACCATTGTAATAGTTAGTTTTTTGGATAATAAAATTTCCATTACTCCAGTTTCCGGACTGTTTTTGGTCTATTCGCACATGGTATCAGAGGCAGCGATCTAGTCCCCCTGTTCCGTTGTCTTCTCGCCGCGTTCTTATCTTTCAGTTTGCCCGGTTTACTCATCCTTATCCGCGCGACCTCCCCTCTGCTTCTCTGCGCTCTTCTCCTTCTGTTCGCCCGGTTTACTCATCCTTATCCGCGTGGATTTCTCCTTTGCTCTCCGTAGCTTGGTCGTGGCTTCTCTAGCCGCTGGTGTTCCCCTTGTGACCGCTGCGGTCTCCTACTTCTGCTACTCGCCCGGTTTCCTTTCTTAACCGCGCGGTCTCCTCCTTCCAGAATGACTGTTTCTGATGTCTCCACCTCGACTACTGTCGTTACCCACCCTCCTCCTCCTCCTACTGCATCCCGGAACCTTGGAACAGTTTCTAAGCTTCTCGGCCCCAATTATCCTGATTGGAGTGTCTCGTTTACCTTTCTTCTCCGCTCTCAGCGCAAGCGTCATCATCTTACCGATGACCCTCCTCCTACGGACTCTAACCAGTTTAATGACTGGGATGCGAATGACGCTCTTGTTCGTACGTGGCTGGCAAACAGCTTGTCCGATGAATGTCTTCCGGTCATCCGTCACGATGAGACGGTCAAGCAAGCTTGGCTTCACTTAGCCGCCCTCTACTCCAAAGGGGGTCAAACATCTCGCATCTATACTCTGTATGCGGATCTCTTTGCTCGCCAATCCATGTCTCCTGCTGCGGCTTACCAACAGGTCCAAGCCCTTGGAGCGGAGATTCTTCAAAATCGTCCCCTCTCTGCTGACGTGGCCACCCAACTGAAGCACTTCCAGGAACTCCTGGTTGTTTGTTACCTTCTGAGGCTCCCGGATTCCTATGATATGATCCGACAGCAAATTCTTGGAGAAGCTGAATCTCCCACCCTGGATGCTACAGCTGCTCGCATTGCCGCTGTTACCTCTCTGCTCAATCGTCCTTTGCTTGCCGCTCCTCCTGCTCCGGATGCCTATGCCCACCAAGCACATCGTGGTGGCTCGGGTGGACGTGGTCACCAGTCTGGCGGGCGCGGCCCTTCTCGCTATCTCTGTTCTCACTGTGGCCGCACAGGCCACTTGATTGACCGATGCTGGACAAAGCATCAGCACCTTCGTCCCTCTGGTGATGCCCCCCACTCATCCAACTCATCTGCCTCAGTGGCCACGACTTCAGGTAGCGCCCATGTGGTGACTCAAGGTAAATGGCTAATCGACTCTGGCGCCACTAATCATATGACGGGCAATCCTCAGTGTTTTTCTCTCCTAGAAACACATGATCGATTGCCCCCGGTTCTCGTTGCGGATGGATCTCCCTCTCCGGTTCATGGGACGGGCATGGTTCAAGTCACTCCGTCCCTTCGCCTCGCGGATACTCTCTATGTGCCCAAGTTCCCGTGCAATTTATTGTCGGTTACTTCCCTTTGCAAGCAACTTCAGTGCTCTGTAACATTTACTCATGTTTCTTGTTCTTTTCAGGACCCGGACTCCAAGCGGACGATTGCTACTGGGATTGAGAGAGGCGGCCTTTACTTCCTTGATGATGTATCCGCTCTTTCAGCATTCTCATCCGCTTCTATAGATCTTCTTTAGTGGCACCTTCGTCTTGGGCATCCTCCATCACGTCTCATCCACCAACTGTTACCCCACCTACCTCAGCATGCTTCTCCTATCAACTGTGATGCCTGTCAGCTTGGCAAGCATCACCGCTCCCCCTTTCCTTCTAAGCAAGGTCATGGCTCTTCTAAGCCGTTTGACCTTGTTCACTCTGATGTATGGGGTCCTGCCCCCACCCTTACCATAGGGCGGGGTAGTTCCTATTTTGTAACCTTTATTGATGATTTCTCTCGATGTACATGGGTGTATCTTTTAAAAGAACGCTCTGAACTATTTTCTGTATGGCAATCCTTCTATTTTATGATTAAAACTCAGTTTGGTGCTTCTGTGAAAGTTTTTCGTTCAGATAATGCTAAAGAATACCTGAGTAATGAATTTTCTTCTTTCTGTATGCAACACGACATCATTCATCAAACTAGCTGTGTATATACCTCCCAGCAAAATGGGGTGGCGGAACGTAAAAACCGTCACCTCCTCGATGTCGCTCCCACTCTCATGGCACAGATGCAGGTTCCTCGTAGCTACTGGGGCTATGTAGTTCTCATCTCCTGCTTCCTCATCAATCGTCTTCCCTCGACAGTTCTTAAAAACAAAACACCTTTTTCCATTCTCTATCCGACCAAGAATGCTTTTCCCTTACCTCTACGCATTTTTGGCTGCACCGCCTTTGTTCAAAACCCTTCCGCAACTCGCGACAAGTTTTCCCCACGTTCCACCAAGTGTATCTTTTTGGGTTATTCTACTACTCAAAAAGGTTACTGTTGTTTTGACCCTGTTTATCGCAAACAGTTCATTTCGGCGGATGTAACGTTCTTTGAAAATGCCTCATAGTTCTCCTCTGACCTTACTCTTTCTCCGGCTGACTTGCCCTCTCTAACCATTCCCTCCGTCCCATCCACTCCTCTTGAGATTCCTCCATCACCAACTCCACCGCACACTCCGTCTGTTGATCCCCTGCCATCTTCCTCCTCTCCTCGGCCGTCTCTCTCCTCTCCCGGGCCAGCCTTCTCCGCCACGGATGCTCCGGCGACTGAGGAACTAGATGACCTGGAACTGCCCATTGCTCTTCGCAAAGGGGTTCGGTCGTGCACCCAGCACTCGCTGGCCGCTGTTGTTTCTTATGATCGGCTAACATCTTCTCGCAGGGACTTCGCCCTAGCCATCTTGGCGACTTCCACTCCTCGCAACTACCAGGAAGCCCTTGATGTTCCTCACTGGAAGGCGGCCATGGATGAAGAAATTGCTACTCTCTCTGAGCGGGGCACTTGGACTCTTGTGCCTCCTCCTTTTGGCACGGATGTGGTTGGATGTCGCTGGGTCTTTGTCGTCAAGTTTCGTCCGGATGGCAGCGTGGACCGGTACAAGGCCCGTCTTGTGGCCAAGGGATTTACCCAGACTTACGTTGTTGATTACTTCGACACGTTCTCTCCGGTTGCTCGTCTCAGCACTATTCGAGTTCTTCTATCGGTGGCAGTCAACAAGGATTGGCCTATTTCCCAGTTGGATGTTAAGAATGCCTTCCTCTATGGTGATCTTCATGAAGATTTCTACATGGAGCAACCTCCTGGGTATGTTGCTCAGGGGGAGACTCGAGTATGCCGGTTGAAAAAGGCCATCTATGGTCTAAAGCAGAGTCCTCGGGCATGGTTCGACAAGTTCAGTGGCATAGTTGGGGCAATCGGTTTCACAAGGAGTTCGGCGGATACTCCTTGTTCATTCGCAAGACATCCTCAAGTCTGGTTATACTAGCCGTTTATGTGGATGACATACTTCTTACTGGCGACGACCAAGCTGGTGTAGCCTTGACGAAGGTCCATATCCGCCAACACCTTGTCACGAAGGATATGGGTCCTCCAAAATACTTCTTGGGAATTGAAATCTCTCGGAAACTGTGCTCCTTGGTTCTCTCCCAACGCAAGTATGCTCTTGACTTATTGAAAGAGGCAGGATTGACGGGCGCCAAACCTGCTCGGTGTCCCATGGCTCCTGGAGAAGACAAAACATGGACTGACGAATCACCTCCTCTATCGGACACCACGAGGTATCGGCGTCTTGTTGGCAAACTCATTTACCTCACGGTGACCAGACCAGACATCTCTTATGCAGTAGGAAAGGTCAGCCAGTTTATGCAGTCTCCTAGGGAATGCCATCTTCAATCCGCTCTAAGAATTCTGGAGTATGTAAAGTCATCTCCTGGGAAAGGTCTCCTCTTTCAGAAGAATGGCCATTTGAGAGTTGAAGCGTACTCCGATGCTAGCTATGCGGACGACAAAGGGGATCGCAAGTCGACATCTAGCTTTTGCACGTTTGTTGGAGGAAATCTGGTTAGCTGGAAGAGCAAGAAGCAATCCGTTGTCTCCAAATCTAGTGCGGAAGCAGAATATCGAAGTATGGAGTCAACCACGGGCGAGTTGAAATGGTTGCGGGCTCTCATGCTGGATTTAGGAGAGGTCTACAACTATCCGCTTCCCATGTTTTGCGACAACAAGGTGGCCATCTACATTTCCAAGAACCCGGTCTTTCATGAGCGGACAAAACACATAGAGGTTGACTGTCACTTCATTCGGGAAGAAGTGTTGAAGAACCAGATTTGCACTCCGTTTGTTACGTCAGAGAAAGAGTTAGCAGATATCTTCACAAAGCCTGTATTCGCTTCCTTTTTCCACATTTGCAGCAAGCTGGGCATGATCGACATATATGCTCCAGCTTGAGGGGGAGTGTTGCTGTATAGGCCTGGGCGGACAGGCGGTTAAAGACCGGGCGGTTTGGTAACCGCGCGGGTTGGCGGGTTGTCTCTGGCGGTCTGATATCTGAGCAGCGACAGCGGGTTGGCATGGCGGTTTGGTAACCGGGCGGTTAGCCGGTTACTCTCTGGGATATCGATGGTCGGCGGCTCGTCTCCTGGTGGTAACCGAGCGGTTAGTGTTCTTACTAACCGCGCGGTTAGGCGGTTAACTTTGTATATGTTGTATTTCTGTATTTAGTCCCACATTGGGTATCTCTTCTCTATCTCATCTCCTCCATTCTATATAAGGGAGGCTATACCATTATAATAGTTAGTTTTTGGATAATAAAATTTCCATTACTCCAGTTTCCGGATTGTTTTTGGTCTATTCGCGCAGTTAATCGGTCAACGATCACCCACACGACATTGTTCCCGCTCTGCGATTTCAGCAACCAGTGCACAAAATCCATAGAGATATCATCGAACTTCCACACCGGAATTGGTAATGACTTCAGAAAACTTCCAGGATTCTGACATTTCGCTTTTACCAAGGCACAAGTCTGGCACTTCGCCACGTAAAGAGCTATGTCATTCTTCAAACCTGTCCACCAGAACATCTTTTTTCTTGTCCTTGTACATCTTTGTACTCCCTGGGTGAATTGAGTACTTCGTAAAGTGTGTCTCATACATCAATTCCTCCCATATTTTACCCACATTCAGGATGCACAAACGACCATCTTTTCTCAAAAGACCATCTTCCATGGAGAATTGGGAATTTGACCCATCCACTACATAGCGTTTCATACTTTCATCGAGTTCCGTTGCTCGCTGAATCCTGTCCGCAAGGTCATATTGTACCTCGGTCCAGTTCAAGCACGCATTTGCAGTAGAATTCTTATCAGCACAAGAAATCTCTAAAGCCTCCACCTCCTGAATAAGACACTCATCGTGCATTTGCAACCAACTTACCCTTACCGGAGTCCGCTGACTCATGACATCTGCGACCACATTTCCCTTCCCTAGAGTATAGTGTATCTTGAAGGTGTAGTCCCCGAGAACTCCATCCACCTCTGTTGTCGCATATTCAGATCCTTCTGATCTATTAAGTATTTTAGGCTCTTATGTTCCCTAAATATATCCACTTTCACGCCATATAAATAAAGACGCCACAGTTTAAGTGCAAAAATTACAGCCGCCAACTCCAAGTCGTGGACTGGATAATTCCGCTCATGCACTTTCAACTAGCGTGAGCCATAAGCAATAACCTTTCCAAAATGAAGAAGAATGCAGTCTAAGGCGCTCCCTAAAGCATCACTATAAATCTCGTAGCCGTCTGTACCACATGGAGAACTCAAGATAGGCGTCATGGTCAAACGACTCTTTAGCTCCTCAAAAGCTCGTGCGCACTCCGACGTCCAAACGAACTTTTGATCTTTTCTCATCAGTGTAGTGAGAGGTAAGGCTATCCATAAAAAGTTTTTTACGAAGCGCCTGTAGTAGCCAACAAGTCCTAAGAAACTCCTGACTTCTGCTATAGAAGACAACACAGGACAGTCCCGTATCGCAACTATCTTCGTCGGATCCACTGCAATACCTTCTCCACTAACCACATGGCCAAGAAAAGCCACCGACGACAGCCAAAACTCACACTTTGATAACTTGGCATAAAGCTTGTTTCTCCCCAGGGTGTGTAAAACCATCCGCAAATGATTTGCATGATCTTCTTCTGACTGAGAGTATACCAAGATATCATCAATAAAGACGATCATAAAAAGTTCCAAGTACTCTCTAAATGTTCGATGCATTAAGTCCATGAATACTGATGACGCATTTGTTAGCCCAAACGACATTACAGTGAACTCATATTGGTCGTAGTATGTACCAAACGCTATCTTGGGAATATCATCTTCCCGAATCCTCAACTGATAATAGCCAGACTTTAGATCCAGCTTTGAGTAGATAGTTGATCCCACCAGCTAATTGAATAATTCATCAATCCGTGGAATCAGGTACTTGTTCTTCTCCGTCAGCTTATTCAGCTCTCGATAGTCAATGCATAGACACAAGCTTCCATCCTTCTTCCTCATAAATAGGATTGGTGCACTCCAAGGTGACATACTTGGATGTATATAGCCTTGCTCTAGCAATTCTTGCAATTGAACTTTTAATTCCGTCATTTCTTTTGGTGCAACACGGTACGGTGAGCGGGCCACAGGTTTCTTACCTGGCACCAACTCTATAGTGAAGTCAATCTCCCATTGGGGTGGTAACCCAGGAAGATCCTTAGAAAACACATCTGCGTACTCCGACACAATAGGAATGTCACACAAACTGAGCTTCGGCTCAGCAACCTCCAATTGCGTGAAGAACAACTCTGCGCCCTTCCGAACAGCTTTAACTACCTGGAGAGCAGACATCAATATCCTGCCTGATCCTCGCATACCAGCGAACGTAGTCTCTCGTTCGGTGTTTTGTCCTAGTGTGACTTCCTTAGAGTTTTAATCTATACAGGCACGCTGTTCGGCGAGCCAGTCCATACCAAAGATTACATCGAACTCAGATATCAGCAGTACAGATGCCTTTAATCCAAAATCCCGACTTCCAATCCGTACCTCAAGATAATAAGACTTATCTGCATGCATCACGCATCTGTTAGGCAACAACACCTTTACTTTATCTATCGACATAAGAGTAGGCACTCCGATCCGTGATATGAAGTCCTCAAATAGAAAAGAATGTGAAGCACCTGTATCGAACAGTGTTCTCTTCGGATATTTCGATATCAAGACAAAGCCTAATTCAAACGAATCATACACAAGCAACGCACAAGATACTAAGTATGGAAAGCAGTAAAAACTGTATCTTAACTCATACCTGTTATGACGTCACTTTGTTTTATGGCCTCCTGTTGGCCAAGATTATAGACTCGGGGTTGCGCTTGAGATGTAGTTGACTCCACAACTGCTTTTCCCTTTTCAGCATAAGTCTCACCCATCTTTTTATCCGTCTTGGTATGGACACTCTGACATTCTCAGGCCATATATCCCACCTTGACACATATGTAACACGTGAGAGGGCCTCGCCCTTATGTTGCTTCAGAAGTACCAGTAGAAGGAGCCTGCCTAGAAGATTTTGACTTCCTACCCCATCTCTTACGGATGTCAGACTTTCCAGGACGTGACGTTTTGAACTCAGGCTTTATCACAACCAAGTCCCTCTTGCCCTGCACCCTCTTCATGTATTTTTCTAACGAACGAGCCGTATTCACCAACACTTGGAAACCATGGTTCATCGGACCCGAGAGCAATAACCTCAGCACATCTTACAGTCCATCGTAGAACCTGTTGGTCTTACACTCTTCGTCAACGAAAATAGACCCCGCATAACGTCCCAACCTGGTAAACTCATGGAGGTAGTCATCCACACTACCCTTACCCTGAGTCAACCGCTGAAACTCATTTTCCATGGAAATTCGTTGTGATGACGGTAGATGCTTTTCCAAGAACAGTCTCGAAAACTCCTCCATCGAGACCTTCGTTAGTCGCATGCCCGCGAAGTGGTGTAACTCCAACTCATCCCACCAAAGTCGAGCCTCTCCTTACAATAGGAAAGTGGCTAAGGTGACCTTCTGTCCCTCCTCTATCTCAATCGCCATAAATATCCTCTTGACGCGCGAAAGCCAGTCCTCTGCATGTGTTGGGGATCATGCACCCATAAACGTAGGCAGACCAAAGCTCATAAAGTGCTTCATTTGCCGTTCAGTCGCTCGCTTCTATACCAAAGCCTTTGCAGGCACTTGCCTAGCAGCTATAGGCTCGGCGACACCAACCTGTACTAGCACCATTAGAAGTCGCACCTGCCCAGTCGGCTGTGCATTCATCATTGAAAACACTACTTTAGCAACTAAGCACACTGTTTTCGCAGAAGGAGGAGGTGTGGGCACCTCAGCTGGTATCGCACTCTCTACAGAACGATGGGGTTCAGATTGCCCTGCACCACTCCTAGTCACTTATATGTGTAAAATACACAATTTAGTGACTACGAAAAAGGCAAACAACGACTATTAGGAAAGTGAAGGTTCCTAAAACATGTGTATTTTCATTCTTAAGTGGACATTCTTGAGTTCATTTTGTGTTGTAACGGTAAACACAAACACCTGCTCGCCACCCCTTAAAAGAATTCAATTTTGAATTCGACAAAGGAAGTCCGAGACAAGCTGATACCAAATTTATAACATCTCGATCCGTCACATGACATATAATAGAGGGTTCGGCTGGGGCCCCACACCATATCCCACAGATAGTTGGTAGATTTACGTATTAATATCAAAACTACTAACTGAATCCTAACTCAGAGCATTCTAGCAAAATCTCAAGGGTTAATTTGAACTCAACACATACGAATGTCCACTATATCTAAGTATCTCAGGAATGTTTACAAAATACACAAAAAGTTACGGCCTTAAGGCCTTACAACTGTTTCCTTTACAAAAGTGGTTTCATATATCAGCACGCAGGTCATCCACACATGAAACAGTAATAGTTCGCCTTTGGGCCTTTAAGGGCCAGCCAATAGGAGCATATGGGACTTCAACCCGCTACTTTCCACTTGGCTCTCCAGCACCTGCATAGCATGACCCACCAAAACGTGGCAAACAAAGCAACGGTCAGCATTAACTGACCAATTTATAATGACTTCACCCCTCACTCGAGGCGGCGGTTCTCCTTCCCTACAAACAGTACTATATATATTTTGCAATAGGAACGTGCAACTTAAGAACCATTCTCCACAGACGCAGGCTTGATCTTCCACACGCCCCGTGCACTCAGGGCACATTATTGGTATATCGGATCTCCCGGGTACCACCACCATCCATAGTCCCAGACTTGATGGTCGAAACTTGAGCATTTCTCTCTTTTCTTCCTATGAGTCGACAAAGTCAAAGGAGCTCTCATAGATTCAATCCAGTGTCTCACTCTAATTTGATCGTCATAAGGTGGATGCAGGTTAGCCAAAGCCCGTTGCTCAAACCGTCATGCGCCAAAATCTGAAACCTTCATGGCCGTGACATGAGGCGGGTTCAGCGTCTCCCTTGTGACCAAGAAAAACTATTTAAGTTCTCGCTAATACAACCCACTGGTCTCCCAGATACAGGCTTCTCAACCAATGGCCCATAGTTCTCCATGAGACAGGCCTCACAAGCATAGCTCACTGGGAGCTAGCTGGCGGTAACACTACCGCTGTGCGGTAGGGATAGAAGTCTCTTCTTCACCATTTTGGGTGTTTTCCTGGAGATCACCTCTAGTACTATCCCTACAGCATCGTGCACACCCCCAGACCCCGGATTCTACACATTGAACCATACGTTTTATCCACAGAGTCTTCTCCGACATGCAAATCAATTCATCACCAATCCAGACCAACCTGTACAAATGGGCTTCACACAACATGCATATTCTGTACTTTGATTCCGGATCTATATGCAAGTTTTATCGGGGATCACAATGATCTACCTATTGGAAACCACCCTTTTATTCATCTTTTGGTGAGGGGTTCTATGCACGTATGCAAATTTAGGACTTCACTTGTCCAAGTAGAAATTCGTTACCCTCGTAGGTCATTTTGGATCCATTATGAAGCCTTTTATCCGGTTGAAAAGGATCGCCTCACTTTCCCCCTCACGGATATTATCTCAGCTTTTAAATCTTACCACAGGATCTCCTTCCCCTAGATTGCAAGGCTTAGCCTCAGACTCTTGCTCTCAAGAACCTTAAGAACTAAGAGAAAGAACAATGAGAATTCATTCTCTTGTACAACTTATATGTGGAGGCTACCACCACGTAGTATCTACTACCGCCGCGCGGTATCAAAGGCAGTTGTCGCTTTGCCGAATCGACATCGCGTTGTTGGTCCAAAACAACCTCCACCTTACTGCCATGTGGCAGGTTACCACCACGCGTCGAGTTACCGTCAAGCGGTACTTTAACTTGAGCTATCGCCGCGCGTTAGCTCACTAGCGTCGAGACGTAGTCACTCAACGCTTCGCCGAAGGCATTGAGAACGTTAAGTACTATCTCCAAATGATAGCGTACTACCGCCGCGTGGTAGACCTCTCGATGATTCATCGAAATTATTGAGTGATAGCGCAACGCGCTAGCTTTCTACCGCTGCGGGGCAGATTCCCGAGCACTCAGACGATTTAATTCCATAGCTAACGCCATCGTTAACTCTACCATCGCGCGTTAACTTCAAATCCTTTGATTTTTGGGGCATTACATTCTTTGTCATCTGGATCTCGGCAGCCTGCGAGTATCAACAACAAACATTCTGGATTCATCAAATAAAGTGGTTACTAAGTCGCATAGAGAATTAAAAGCTACCGCATAGTCCTTCCACTGGATAGATTGCATCCCCAGATGGATCTCCTTCTGTGAGACGATCTTCAGTGCCTCCTGCGCCTCGAGGAGCCTCCTCGCAGTGTGATGGCCCAGCTCGGTAGCCCGCAGGAGCGCATGAGCTGTTTGATGGGTGAGCACCTCTGCCGTAAGATCTAGCATGGAATCGGCATCGGTTCTCCCATATAACGCGAATGCGACATCATAAGCATCCCCTTATCCTCCTAGTATTCCGACCAAGCGGGCAAGTTGGTGCTCATAGTCACCTTGTGCTCGCCTCCGCCTAGGAAACAAGCGGGCATCTGAAAGCATCCTTGTTGTCGCGCCTAAGATTGTAGTTCGGGTGGAAGTATGGCACCCCGACGTCCACCGGTGATTCCCTCCCATCGAAGAATTTGTGGGAGATCCTCGTATGCTTCCTCACATGGTCATGGGACTTGACTTTTTTCCTTACCCTTGTACATCTTCTGCGAGGAGCCCCCCTTGTCGCCAGCTCGCGACAAGCCCTTGGAGCCCGCGGAAGGCAGGATCTCCTCAACCTCAATAGACGGGTTCACTCAATCCTAGCGCGATGAAGAAACTTCCATCGCCAAAGGAAGTGCTTCTCATGGAAGTGTGCGAGTAGCTGTTGAAGTGGTAGAGTTGTAGAACAATGAGTAAAATCGCAACAACGATCAGAATCAATTCCGCGAGTATGGTGAGATATCTCCAGATTTTGACAAGTTATATATCTTCGTCGGGAAAGATCTCGTCCAGCGAGTTGACATTAAGACGCCAGTGGATGACATCGAATCGCCAGTCGCGGAAGGCTTCGAAAAGCTTCTCTCGCAGACCCTCAAGAATCGGCGGCTAGAAGGAGACTTTTGGTAGCTGGTGCAGCCTATGTTGCACCCCTTCGAAGTCCGACGATGACGACGACGACTAAGTATTCGCCCCACCATTGTTCATTGTACTGACCAAGGTGCAGACGTGGATGTTATAGAAAATGACACCATCGGCAATCGCGACGAAGGTGGAGATATTCCTGAAGATGGAGAGATCAAACGTGATATTCTCTTCATGTAGGAGCAGCGGAATCTCATGATCATGGTCAACCCATTCAGATTGCTTTGGGTGGGGACGATCCTGAAGTACCGCAGGATCTGGTAGTACTCTGGACATATAGGAAGTCGTATGCCGACTTTGAAGTGGCGGAGGGGAGAGACGATCTCACACTCAAGAAAAGTGTTTAGTCGCACGTTTCGGGTGGGGAGCCTGGCCAAGTATTTCTCAGGTAGAAGCCTTTTGCAGAAATCCTCTAAGTATCGCTCGGTAGCAACAGACTTCTTGAAGACGGCCTCGGTGAAGTTGATCGCAAGGGCCTGTCGGCGAGCATTGGCATCATTGCTAACAATCTTCTTCTATAAGTACAAGTTCAGCGAGAAAGCATGAGTGAAGAGCAGCGAGAATGCAGGCGCAAGCAAGAACGAAATACTCGTGAGCAAGGTATAACACCCCCATCCGTCGTATGACATATAACAGAAGGTCCAGCTGGAACCCGACGCCATATACCAAGGACAGTCGGAAGGGTTACGAAATAATACCAAATACTCAAATACTCATCCTAACACAGAGCATTCTAGCGGAATCTTTTAAACAGTTTAAAAGAACCCAGAATTTGCACAACCACGGCATGAATGTCAACGATACCACAAGAATGAAATCCATCAAATACACTAAAGAGTACATGACATTAAGGTCTTACAAATGTTCACTTGACAATATAATGTTTTACATACATCGGCTCACAGGCCGGACACACATGACAAAAGTAAACAACGGTTCGCTTGGCCTTCGAGGGCCAGCTCAGCAACTTGGGCTTCAGCCCGCTACTTAGTGCTTGGTTCCACAGCACCTGCAAGCAACATTCCACTGCACGGTGGCAAACAAAGCAACGGTCAGCTAAAGCTGACCAAATTATAACAACCCCTCCCCTTACTCGGGACGGCGGTGCTACTTCCCTGCATATCATTAGCCCAGCTAAATAGTAAAGTGCAAATATATATTTCGCCACAGGTGTAGGCTCGCTCGGCCAAACACCCTGTGCACTCAGGGAACATTCTCAGTGAATCCGGTCAATTCCGTGGCTTCACCACCACCCTCAGGATGGCAAACATTGTGAGCATTTTTGAGTCTTTCCGACCGCAGTCCAAGACTCCCGACCATGCCAGCGGCCAGTTCCACTTAAGGGCCTCTAGCACCGAACCGCAAAGCGCAGGTCCGTTTCCACCCGCCCATTGCTCACGCCTCCTAGTCACTTTAAGACATACGCGTGGGCCAAGCTTCACCCGGAGCCTAAAACATTTCAAAACATCACATAACCCAGTTATGTTCAAGGCTGGCTCCCCGTCCGCCAAGTTAGCGGAATCATGTTTCCGCCCAGTTTTCCGGGTGCGCCTTGGAGTTAATCCCCAAGGATTCCTGCTGCAATGTACCGCGTAGAAACCCGAAAACAACGCACGGAGTCTTCTCCGACTATTCATGCAATGCAACATCACCGATCTAGACAAACACGTTCGGGTAGGCTTCATACACAATGCCTATGCCCGTACTTCGATTCCGGACTCCAAACAAGGGAGACTTCACATATCTACCCCAAGGAACACCGCACACTCACCGCACACTCGCGGGAGCAGGTTTCCTATGCAGAAAGGAAGAGGACTTCATATGTCCAAGTTGAGAATCATTACCCTTGAAGTCTGCTTAGGCTCCATGAAAAACTCGTCAGATGAAAGGCTTCGCAAGGGAATTCTCTCCACGGATCTGGTCTCGGTTCTCACTTTCGTGCTCCGATGCTCCGCCGGCGGCCGGATTTCCCCCTTCCTTCTCCCTTGCTCTCTCCTCTCTCTAACTTCTTAGAAAGAGAGAGTTTAGGATGAAATGAGGAATTAAACCTCTAATCTCGGATTAAACACGAGCAGGAACTCATCTGGGCCGTTAGATCTTATTTAAAGAAAACGAACGGCTCAGATTAGCCTGAAATTCCTTAAGCTTGGGCCGAACACGGCTTTGCACACGGTCGTGTCCCAAGCCGTGTGCCTCGATCCAGCCACTAATATCGAGCAAAGAAAAGGACACGGGTTAGGACACGCCCGTGTCCAAACCTGACACGCCTGTGTCGGGTCCTCGACACGCCCGTGACCAGGGGCCGTGTCATGAATAACCACCACGCCAACCGTCACGCCGCTTGGTGGACACGGGTGGCGACACGCCCGTATCAGATGTTACACGCCCATGTCATACATTACCCGCCCGTGCTCCGGGCCATGTCCCTCAATCGACACAGGACCAAACTTCCAGAGGAGTACATTGCCATGTGACACGCCCGTGTCACAGGCCGTGTGCCTGACGCGCCCTGTGACACGCCCGTGTCACAGGTCGTGTTCGAGCACTCAATGCTCGTCGACCTCAACTCGACTACCCGAGCATGACACGCCATGTGACATGCACGTATCATAGGCCGTGTTCACCCTTCCTAGACACGAACTTGGCTCAAAACACCGCCTGGTTCACTTCTGAGTTTCGGGGCATTACAAATCTCCCCCCTTAAAGAATTTCATCCACGAAATTATGTAAAAGTACACAAAACTACTTAAAGATTACCTGCGTGGAATAATTCGGGGTATGCATCCAATATAGTCTGCTCTCATTCCCAAGAAAGCTCCTCTCGTCCGCAGTTATCCCAACAGACTTTAACCATTCAGATTTCCTTATTGCGGAGCTGTTTGACTTCAAAGTCTTCAATGTGAACTGGCTTGACCTTGGTTGTCAACTCATTATCAATCAGCACTTGATCGACCGCAAAAACCTAAGAAGGCTCTTGTACCACCTTCCGCAATACCGAAACGTGGAATACATCGTGTAGTCCACTTAATTCCACCGACAACTTCAATCGATACGTTGCTTCGCCAATCCGCTCCAGGTTCTCAAATGGTCTAAGGTATCTTAGACTAAGCTTCTTCAAGCGTCAAATCCGCGAGACACCCTTAAATGGCTTTATTTTCAAGTACACCCAATCGCCAACACTGAACTCCACATTCCTATGCTTGGCATTATAGTTTTTGCCTGTTTGTCCTGGGCGATCTTAAACCGTTCCTGAATAGTACGTACCATTGAAGTGATGTCTTCCACTGCCTGACGTTTATATAACTTTGACTCGCCTGTCTCCAACCAAGAAAACAGCGTGCGACATCTTTTCCCATACAGGGCCTCGAAAGGCGTCATACTAATACTCGCTTGAAAACTGTTATTGTAAGCAAACTCTACCATGTACAAGTGATCTTCCCACTGCTTTCCGAAATCCAAGACGCACATGTGAAGCATGTCCTCCATCGTCCTGTTGACCCTTTCAGTCTGACCATCCGTCTGCGGATGAAAGGTTGTGTTGAAACTCAGCTTAGTTCCCAACAACTTATGCACCAGCCTCCAGTCATTTGACGTGAAGCGTCCGTCTCGGTCACTAACAATACTGCGTGGCACACCATGCAACCATACAATATTATCCACATAGAGCTTGGCTAACTTTTCCACCAGATCTTCCTTCCTATTCGGGATGAAGTGCGACACCTTTGTCAATCTATCTACGACCACCCAAATGACGACATTTCCCCTTTACGACCTTGGCAAACCATGCACAAAATCCATGGAAATGTCGTCGAACTTCCATTACGGGATAGGCAAGGACTTCAAGAAACCTCCGGGCTTCTGGCACTCCGCCTTTACCAGGGCACAAGTTCGGCACTTTGTCACATAAAGTGCTACATCCTTCTTCAATCCTGGCCACCAAAACAACTTTCTCATGTCCCTATACATCTTCGTGCTCCCCGGGTGGATTGAGTACTTGGTATGATGAGCCTCATACATCAACTCCTCCCGAAGGTTATCCGCACTTGGGATGCATAGGCGACCGTCCTTCCTTAGCAGTCCATCTTCAACCGCAAATTGGGAATTTGACCCATCCAACGATTCATCCAAGATTTGCTTCATACTGCTATCCTGAACCAAAGCCCTCTGAATCCTATCAGCTAGGTCATACTGCACCTCCTTCCAACACAAAATTGCCTCGGCACGAGCCTGCTTGTCGACGCAAGAGATCTCCAATGCCTCCAAATCACAGATTAATCTCTCATCATACACCGCCAACTAGTTGGCCTGAGCCGGAGCCCTACGACTCAAAGCATCCTCCACTGCATTTCCTTTCCCAGGCACATAATGTATCTTGAAAGTGTAGTCCCCCCAAAAATCCATCCACCTTCACTGCCTCATGTTCAGGTCCTTCTGATCTAGTAAATACTTCAGGCTCTTATGATCGGTGTAAATGTCAACCTTTACACCGTACAGATAGTGCCTCCACAGCTTTAGAGCAAATATCACGGCCGCTAGCTCCAAGTCATGGACCGGATAATTTCTCTCATGAACCTTCAACTGTCGTGATCCATAGGCTATTACGCTCCCATGCTATAGCAGAACACAGCCCAAACCACTTCCCGAAGCATCGCTATAAATTTCAAACCCTTCGGACCCTCTTGGAGAACGAAAAATAGGCGCCATGACCAACCACCTCTTCAATTCTTCAAAAGCCTGTATACACTCCAACGTCCACATAAACTTTTGATCCTTCCTTGTCACCGTCGTGAGTGGTAGCGCTATCTGCGAGAAGTTCTCCACGAAGCGCCTATAGTAGCTGGCAAGCCCCAGAAAGGTCCGGACTTCCACCACCGTAGTCAACACTGGCCACTCCTGAATCGTCGCTATCTTCGCTGGATCCACCATTGTGCCTTCACCACTAACAATATGACCAAGGAACGCGATTGAGGATAACCAGAACTTACACTTGGAGAACTTAGCATACAACTGATTCTTCCTCAACGTCTCCAATACCATATGCAGATGTTTGAAGCAATCATCCTCACACCGCGAGTACACAAAGATGTCGTTGATAAATACTATCACGAAGTGGTCCAGGTACTCTCTGAACGTCATGTTCATCAAATCCATAAACACGGATGGCACATTGGTCAACCCAAACGGCATGACCGTAAACTCGTAATGCCCAAACCGCGTGCTAAACGCTGTCTTTGGGATGTCACTTTCTCTTATCCTTAGTTGGTAGTATTCAGATTTCAGATCTAGCTTCGAATATACCGTTGACCCAACCAACTGATCAAATAGATCGTCAATCATTAGGATCGGATACTTATTCTTTATCATAAGTTTGTCCAACTCCCGATAATCAATACAAAGTCGCAAACTCCCATATTTCTTGTTAACGAAAAGGACCGGTGCACTCCAAGATGACAAACTTGGACGCACATACCCTTGCTCTAACAACTCTTGCAGTTGTACCTTCAACTCCTCCATCTCCTTAGGCGCTATCCGATACGGAGATCGTGACACCGGTTTGGCACCCGGAACCAGTTCAATAGTAAAATCAATCTCCCGCTGAGGAGGGGCTCCCAGGAGATCATCTGGAAATACATCAGGATACTCAGACACCACTACAATACTGTCTAGACTAGGATTAGGCGTTGAAGCCTGTACTGAAATGACAAACAGCTCAGCCCTAGACCGAACTGCCTTAATCACCTGAAGAGCCGACATCATAATCTTGCTCGACATTTTCATACCCGCAAATGTAGTCTCCTGATCAGAATTCAGTCCCAACTTAACCTCTTTTCGGTTACAGTCAATGCATGCTCGCTGCTCTAAAAGCCAGTCCACTCCAAAGATTACATCGAACTCCACTAACGGCAGCACCGACGCTTGCAAATCGAACTCCTGATCCCCAATCCGCAACTTTACCACACAGACTCTATCCACGCGCATTGAGCACCCATTGGGTAACAACACATCCAGATTGTCCTTTGTCATCGAAGAAGGGACTCCGATGAGCGATACGAATCTTTCGGACAAGAAGGAATGCGAAGCTCCCGTATCAAACAAGGCTCTCGCTGGACTATCGAAAACTAACACAAAACTTAGCACCAAGATTTATAAGCTAATATGTAGAAAGGTAACAGCTACAAAAGTTTAACAGTAAATATTTAACTCATACCTATCACCATGTCAGCTTGCTTAATGGCCCCTTGAAGACCAAGGTTGTAAACTCTAGGCTGGGCTGGAGCATGGTGGGATGCGGTCGACTCTGTCGCCTTCCCCTTTTCCTCATAAGTTGCTCCAGTCCTCTTCTCGGACTTTGCACGTCCGCTCCTACACTCACGTGCAAAATGCCCCACCTTTCTACAGTTGTAGCACGCTCCTGAGACTCGACTTGAGTTTGCCCCCATCACACCAGACGAAGGGGATGAACTTGTAGTCTTCTGCTTCTTATTCCATCTACGGAAACCAGACTTTGAAATCGGCATTTTGAACTCTGACCTCTTTTCCCCTGGCTCCTTCTTCTCTTGAACTTTATTTGCGACCCTTTCCAAAGACCGAGCCGCATTAACCAAGGCTAGGAAGCCCTGTGCTTTAGGCCCATGAGGAGTAGCTGTAGGTCGCCCCGTAGGCCCTCATAAAATCAGTTTGTCTTCTGCTCTTCTTCAGTAAACATAGCATAACGACCTAACCGAGTAAACTCGTGGAGATACTCATCCACGCTACTCGCTCCCTGAGTTAATCCAGGTACTTATTCTCCATTTCAAGCTTCTGGGCAGAAGGTAGGTATCTGGCCAAGAACAACCTTGAGAATTCCTCCATCGGTACTTTAGCAAGTTGCCTTCCCACTAAGAGATGAACCTCCAACTCATCCCACCACATCCTTGCCACACCAGCCAATAGGAAGGTCGCTATTGTGGTCTTCTAACACTCCGCAGTTTCTATGGCGGTCATGACCCTCTTCATCGTAGAGAGCCAATCCTTAGCTTGAGTTGGCGTTCCCATCCCGTCGAACACCGGAGGATTAAAGATCATCACATGCTTGAGTTGTTTCTCCGTGGCTCTCCTTGGTGCTACCGGATCAACTGTCATGCGTTCTACCACACCCAGCTCTGCCACTCTAATCGGTTCTTGCTCATTAGCAGTTGGTGCGGGCTGCACTTATTGGGCATTGATCATAACAAAGACTGCTTTAGCCACTAATTTGATGGTTTCTGCTGAAGGAGGTGTTGTAGGCACGTCACTCGGTGCACTACTTTCCGCCGATTGCGGACGTTCCGATTTCCCAGCACCGCTCATAGGAACCTATAATAGCATAAACCCTTGATTAGGCGACACACAAATTGCTAAAAGCAATCACTGTAACACTCAGTTTCCTCAAAACAAGTGTATTTTTTCATTCCTAAGTGGACATTCATGGGTTCTTTTATGTTATAACGATGACGCACATAAATGTGCTCACCACCCCTTAAAAGAATTTGCCCACGAATTCAAATACAGACGACCGACACCCTGGCTCTAATACCAAATTATAACACCCCTATCCGTCGTATGGCATATAACAGAAGGTCCAGCTGGAACCCGACGCCATATACTACAGACAGTCAGAAGGGTTAAGAAATAATACAAAATACTCAACAACTTGTCCTAATACAAAGCATTCTAGCGGAAGCTTTTAAACAGTTTAAGAGAACCCAGAATTTGCACAACCATGGCATGAATGTCCACTATACCACAGGAATGAAATACATCAAATACACAAAAGAGTACATGACCTTAAGGCCTTACAAATGTTCACTTGACAATATAATGTTTTACAAACATCGGCTCACAGACCGGCCACACATGACAAAAGTAAACAACGGTTCGCTTGGCTTTCAAGGGCCAGCTCAGCAACTTGGGCTTCAGCCCGCTACTTGGCGCTTGGTTTCGCAGCACCTGCAAGCAACATTCCACCGCACGGTGGCAAACAAAGCAACGGTCAGCTAAAGCTGACCAAATTATAATGACCCCGCCCCTTACTCGGTATGGCGGTGCTCCTTTCCTGCATATCATTAGCTCAGCTAAATAGTAAAGTGCAAATATATATTTCGCCGCAGGTGTAGGCTCGCTCGGTCAAACACCCCGTGCACTCAGGGCACATTCTCAGTGAATCCGGTCAATTCTGTGGCTTCACTACCACCCTCAGGATGGAAAACATTGTGAGCATTTTTGAGTCTTTCTGACCGCAGTCCAAGACTCCCGACTATGCCAACGGCTAGTTCCACTTAAGAGTCTCTAGCACCGAACTGCAAAGCGCAGGTCCGTTTCCACCCACCCATTGCTCACGCCGCCTAGTCACTTTAAGACGTACGCGCGGGCCAAGCTTCACCCGGAGCCTAAAACATTTCAAAACATCACATAACCCAGTTATGTTCAAGGCTGGCTCCCCGACCGCCAAGTTAGCAGAATCACGTTTTCGCCCAGTTTTCCGGGTGCGCCTTGGAGTTAATCCCCAAGGATCCCTACTGCAATCTACCGCGTAGAAACCCGAAAACAATACACGGAGTCTTCTCCGACTATTCATGCAATGCAACATCACTGATCCAGACAAACACGTTCAGGTAGGCTTCACACACAATGCCTATGCTCGTACTTCGATTCCAGACTCTAAACAAGAGGGACTTTACATATCTACCCCAAGGAACACCTCGCACTCACCGCACACTCGCGGGAGTGGGTTTCCCATGCAGAAAGGAAGAGGACTTCACATGTCCAAGTTGAGAATCGTTACCCTTGAAGTCTGCTTAGGCGCCATGAAAAACTAGCCGGATGAAAGGCTTCACAAGGGAATTCTCTCCACGGATCTGGTCTCGGCTCTAACTTTCGTGCTCCGATGCTCCGCCGGTGGCCGGATTCCCCCCTTCCTTCTTCCTTGCTCTCTCCTCTCTCTAACTTATTAGAAAGAGAGAGTTTAGGATGAAATGATGAATTAAACCTCTAATCTCGGATTAAACACAAGCAGGAACTCATCTGGGCCGTTAGATCTTATTTAAAGAAAACGAACGACTCAGATTAGCCTGAAATTCCTTAAGCCTGGGCCGAACACGGCTTTGCAAACGGCCGTGTCCCAGGCCGTGTGCCTCGATCCAGCCACTAATATCGAGCATAGAAAAGGACACGGGTTGGGACACGCCCGTGTCCCAACCTGACATACCCGTGTAGGGTCCTCGACACGCCCGTGTCGGGTCCTCGACACGCCCGTGTCGGCTCCTCGACACGCCCGTGTCGGCTCATCGACATGCCCGTGTCGGCTCCTCGACACGCCCGTGTCGGGTCCTCGACACGCCCATGACCAGGGGCCGTATCACGAATAACCGCCACGCCAACCATCACGTCGCTTGGTGGACACGGGTGGCGACACACCCGTGTCAGATGTGACGCGCCCGTGTCAGACAATACACGCTCGTGCTCTGGGTCGTGTCCCTCAGTCGATACAGGACCAAACTTCCAGAGGAGTATACGACCATGTGACACGCCCGTGTCACAGGACGTGTTCCTGACACGCCCTGTGACATGCCCGTGTCACAGGCCGTGTTCGAGCACTCAACGCTCATCGACCTCAACTCGACTACCCGAGCACGACACGCCCTGTGACACGCCCGTGTCATAGGCCGTGTTCACCCTTCCTAGACACGAACTTGGCTAAAAACACCGCCCGGTTCACTTTTGAGTTTCGGGGCATTACTCAAGGTTCAGAAATCGCAATAGCGTACTAAAGGCTCGCCTACCCTTCTATTTCTAGGAAGAGGCCTGAGGGTATATCAATCTCGCGCGAGTATCAGCCTAAGTTGTGTGTTAACCGACAAATCAACCTTAGCTACGAATCATGTCTCGCGCAAAGTCATTCAGGAGATCGCCAGATCGCCTAAAGCTGCACAGACAACTCAGGTAATCGCAGGATGAAAACGAGTATCAATACAGAATAAAGCATCAACATAAACACAAATCGACATATCAAATGCGAGATACAAACTTAACATCTCAAATAAACTAATATTATTGTTCTTTACAATATCGCCAACGGCGAGCAAAAACAAAACAGAGAAATATCCTAAGTCCTAGGTGGTCGTTGCTCGGGAAGAGGTGGATGTCGTCTGCCCCAGCCCATCTCGTGTGCTCGCTCTCCACCACCATTGAATATTCACCCCGGCGCAGCTGGTCCTTCATCCTTTCTTGTAGCCTCGCCGTTCCCATGCTCGCCCGCATACCATCCAACTCCTTATGAAGAAGCTGTAGGCAATGATCGATCATCGATTGTCGCCGCTCCAGCTCGTTGATCATGTAGAAGAGGGCCTTGTAAGCTGCCAGCCGGTCTTGCAACTCTTCCATCTTCGTCATCCTCACCTCCAGTGCTGGGATCCGGCGATGAGGTTTGCAGATGGAGATTTGGTTGAACTTTACCTCCAGCTCGATGTATGCGTGAGCAGCAGCTTGTCAGTATTTATGAGAGGGAATCCTGAAGACATCGATGAAAGTTGCTCTGAGGGTTGCAGGGCGACCTGTCAAGAAAAAAAGAAGTCACCGAATCAGTTAGAAGTCAACATCAGTAGTAAAACCAATTCAGCAACAGGCGGGCTACCTTGCCGAGGGGATCGAGATCTGCGAGGGGAAGCGCTGCAGCGAGATGATTCTCACTGGCCAGACGACAGGACTCCCTAGCTCTAGGCGGCCTGCCCCTGTCCATGACCTCCGGGGTCACGACCTACAGTCCTCGATGAAAAATAGCTCGGTTGTATTCTTTCCCGATCTCGCAACGAGATTTCCTGCGGGATTTGAGGGGCCAAAGTTTCAGGGCAGATTTTGGGGCAAGCTTCATTGTTCGATGGCAAAGGAGGCGATGGAGGTAGAGGAGTGCTCTCCCTCGATTATGACGAGCTAGACGGAGGAGGTAGAAGAGTGCTCGTCAGGGGTAGAGACAAGTTAGTCGCAGGGCGAGAGGTCTTCCTCTCCCCTGTTTGCGAGGTCTTCGACGTTGGGAGATCCTTTCTCCTCTGCTCTGGAATTTGTTTTCTGGCCCCTTCTTGAGACCGACGTTGATCCGAATAGTATGCCCGGATCGAGGTATTGTCGAGCTTCGAGGGATACCAGTGGAGCTGCTCGCAGGGGAGCGACTTCCAGGTGCTCGCTAATAATAATCGACGGAGGAGCTGTGAGTATAAAATAAAAGTCAGTTAGGTAGAATAAAATTGATCGGCAACTTATACAGTCTTTGGCAAGATAACAACCTTGTGATACAACAAGCTCATTTTGCGGCTGTGCCTGAGACCCAGCGAGGTCCAGGGCAGGTGGAGAAGACGGCGTAGGGAGGCAAGAAGCTTCAGGAGTAGATTGCTCAAGAATATTGCTCAACCCAAGATCGTCGAGGAGCTTCTTGGTGTGGGCTGGAATGCCGGGATGGTCTGGCGGGAGGCGACATCCTCGGTAAGCGGAGGTGGGTAGTCATATTTGGAAGCAAGCAATTTCTTCAACTTCTTCTTCTTGAGCGGAGGAAGGTAAGCAACAACCTCGTCCTCTCGCGTCCTTTTTGTCCTTGTGGCTCAAGGAATCCAGACAAAATCGCAATACTCGCTTGGTAGACTTACTCGGCAGACTTAGAAATTGCGTGCGAGTTCAAAAGGCATGCCTCATGTAACATCCCATGTTACTTCTAGACCCCTTAACTTAGATTGGGTTAAGCATGGGGTGGTTTTTAGGGAAATTAGCTAGGTTTGACCCTAGGTAGTGTGTTGTAGCCATGTGGGGCCCATTATAGGACCAAGTCAAACTAGGTCAAACTAGCCTAAATAAGGACCCTAGCCACACCATGACCCCACCACATTGCCCTAACCCTAAAAACAATCTAAGTGGACCCTAGGGCATGTCACTAGGTCAACACTTTGACCCAGTTGACCAAAGTCAACCTTGGGCCTAATTTGGTAAAACCCACACTCATAAGCCCAATTAGCCTAAGTAGGGCACCCCCCTTGACCCAACCCAAGTTGGGTGGTGCCACTAGGTTCATGACCATCAAGTGGGGTCAGCCCACTCACCATGTTGACCAAGTCAACTCAAAGTCAACAAAGTCAACAATTTGACCTAAAAGAAGAAAATTAGCCCAACCCCTTTTCTCCTCTGGCCAAGCCCACCAAGTGAAGACCACCAGCAGCCAAAGCACCTTGACATCCCCTACCCCTCATAATCAGGAGAGAGAGTACATGCAAGGGGGGTGAAAATGGAATTTTGGTGAATGGGAGGAGAGAGAGATAGTGGAAGAGAAGAGAAATAAGCCATGTGGCCCTCCTTCCTCAGCTCCAAAACCTGCTGGCTGCCTTCCCATAGAAATTACAGAGAGTTAGGAGGCTGGGATGGCCACATGGCAGCAATGGTGATACAACCTATGCTCCAACCGAGCTCACCTCGGCCATATCTCCCTATACAATCACTCTAGGCCAAATCCAAGCCCACCAACAGTTTTAGAACGTCGAGAGGAGTTGAATTCTAGTGCTAGATCAGTGCTTTTGCTGGAGAATCCAGGAAATGGGAAGGAGATCGCCGAAGCACCTCCGCCATGCCAAACCGCTGCCAAGCTCGCCGCCGAGCCTCCATTCAAGTCCGTTTCGCCTCACCTCTACCCGTACTAGAATCCTAGATCAACTAGGGGAGATATCGGGCTCAATTGAGCCCGATGCCATGTGAGAAATGAGAGACTTTCCCAATCTTTTCTTACCTCTCGGGATCGCCGGCGCCGGTGCCTCCCGCCGTCTTACCGCCGGCAAAATATGGCCACCACCACCGTGAAGGTGGTGGCACCGTTGGCCGGAAGTGGGCCGCCTCAGCTGGCCGGAAACGACCCCGCAAGATGCTCCAGGAAGATTAAATCTGGGCCCTTGATTCATCGGTGATGACGACCCGATGCCCTCCATTCTTCTTTAAGATTCGTGCAAAAGCAATTAATATAATTTAAATTAAATATATGAATAGTGAATAACTGTCACACTTTTACAGTCACCTTTTATGTAAATTTTAAGGTACTTAGAGGCATCAAATTAACTTGACCCTTCAATGCAAAATGTAGCCTGGTATGTTACCTTTAAAATGCCATCCTAAACTTAGGTTTTGGTCCAGTGGTCTGGCCTGTAGGGAATTTTTCCCAGGACTAATCCTAGGATAGGGCATAAACTAAAACTTAATCCCATGCCAAACGAGAAGTCCCCATAGGCTGAAATTTTGGGTATGTGGTTTCTTTGGGCATATTTAGCCCATGCCAAAAATTGGGAATTTTTGGGACAACTTTGCCTATAGTTTTTGTCATAATATCAAAAACTAAATAAATGCAATAATTGGAGTTATATACCTCCAAATGGCCCAAATTTTGGTGGTAGGCCCTTGGTGACATCATTGGTGCATGATAAAAATTTCAGAACATTTGGATCACTGCATGTTTGTGTAATCCACTTGCATGTGTTGGCTTATGTATAGCCTTGGTGTGCCAATAGCAATAATTTAAATATTGTTCATTCAGCTTAATTGAGGCATCCAAAAATCATGCATTTGATTCCAGTGGTTCATTAGGGTAAAATTCACCCCTCAGATTAATTATGGGATTTTTGGAATAAAAAATCCCATTATTTGGAATTTTGAAAATATAGCCTTTATTAGAAAATAAATTGAGAAAATAGGTTTTGATCATGCAAAAATCCTCAAACTTTCCAAGTTAAAAAATAAGGTTATATTTGACTTAATAAAAATTGATCTTTCTGTTTGAGAACTTCTTGAGTAAAATACCTTGAAATGACCATTTTACCTTTATTGCATTTATTCATGAATTGATGGAAATATATATCAGAAAAATTTGGAAATATTCCTAGTGTTGTATAATTTTATTATTAGTCTTGTATAATTATCTCAGAATTTATGGATGTACTGATAATTTTTAAATCTACATAATGACATTTTTGTAAATATTTAAGAACGGGATTTGTTAGGCCATTACACCATAGAGGTTGATGAAACTCTTCCATTAGTATTAAATAAATGTCTTATATGCTCTGTAATTTTCCTAGAATTTTTGTAATTGAATTCCTTATACTTCCCTTGTAAAATGATAATTATGATGATTTTGTATTAATTAAGGAATAAATAGAAATACTAAAAGGAAAATTATAAATCTTGGAAGACAATTATATTTCACTATATTATAGGTCAGAAAAATTTCTCACATCAGTAGGATTATGATATGATATACTCCATGTGTTAAATGACTTGAAGGATTATTTGAAGAAATTAATTAATGGTATAAATAATTGGGAAAATTATGAAAATCATCATGGTCATCATATAGGTCCATACCACCCTAGGATAAATAATTTGAGACATATGGGATGGCGGAAGACCGTCGCCCTCCCGATAATAACTTAAGTCATTAGGATCGTCCAAGAGTAATAAGGAGAGTTGAGGGTGGATCATGGGTAGACATCAACTAAAAGTAATTATCCTTGCGAAAGGGAACTTTGGGCTTGTCATCCCATCTTAGTTCCTAGTGCCTTCGAGACCCCTTCAATGGGCATACCTTGGGCAGTCCTGGGATTAACCCTAATTTACTAAGTATAATAATCGGTAGGCAAGAGTTGTCTAATAGGCTAGGTAAACTGTACATGTTCTCACTCGTGCTGGGTTGGAAGTGTAACACCCCTATCCGTCGCATAGCATATAGCAGTAGGTCCGGCCGGGGCCTGATGCCATATACTACGGACAGACCGGTTGGTTACGCGTTGAAACCATACAACCAATCACCAACGTCCTACATAGAGTCATTCTAGCGGAACCAATTTCTTAAGTTGCACAAATAAAAGAACTCTGCCAAGCACGAATGTCCACTACTAGATAAAATAGGAATGATTAATACAAAGTACCGGCCTTATGGCCTTACAATAGTTCCCTCATACAAGAGTGTCTTTCATACTTCGGCTCGCAGGCCGGCCATACATGAGATAAACGGAAAACATAAAAAAGTTAGGCCTTCGAGGGACAACACTGCAACATGGGCTTTAGCCCGCTATTTCCCGCTCGGCTCCGCAGCACCTGCAAGCCACAATCCACTGCCCGGTGGTAAACAAAAGCAACGGTCAGCTATGCTGACCAAATTATAACGATCTCGCCCCCGTAATCGGGGCGGCGATGGTCTTTCCCTGCACTTTATTAGTATAGCATCAATATAGTGTAAACACACTTCAACACAGGCGTAGGCTCGCACGACCACACACCTCGTGCACACAGGGCACATTCACGGCGAACCGGCCAACGTCACGTCAATTCAAGCCATAGACGTTCCCGTTCCACCACCGCCCCTTGGACGGCCAACCATATGAGCATTTTGTCTTCTTGGCCTTGGTCACGATAATTTAATTCATAGACCGCCGAAGACCCTCATCCATGCCAACGGTTCCACCGATCGACATAGATCGGGTACGGTTCCGCCTGACCCGTGCTCATATCGCAACGACAATTTAAGCCATATGCGCAGGTCAAGACTCACCGAGTCCCGTTTCCACCACAATAATCACATAACCCGGTTATATTCACGTTGGCTCCCCGGCCACCATGTTGGCAAAACCCGCTTTTGCCCAGTTTTCCGGGTGCACCTTGGAGTTAATCTCCAAGGCTCCCTGCTGCAATCTACCACGTAGAAAACCCGAAAACGCCCAAACACCCGGAGTCTTCTCCGGTTCATATGCAATGCAACATCACCGATCCGGCTCTACATGTCCGGATAGGCTTCACACATAATGCCTATGCACGTTTTCGCATACGGACTCTATACAAGGGGGACTTTACATATCTACCCCAAGGAATGCTCCAACTCTTCGCTCACTCGCGAGAGAGGGCTTCCTATGCAAAGGGAAAAAAGGGCTTCACATGCCCAAGGATGAAAAATAATTACCCTTGCATTCTTCCGCGGCGCCTTGAAAAACTATGTGGTTGGAAAGCACCGCAACGGCATCACCTCCGCGGATCTGGACTCGGATCACGATTCGGAGCTCCGACGCTCCACCGGCGACTGGATCTTGGCCTCCAACCTCTTCCTTGCTCTCCCTTCTCTCTAAACCCTTAGAGAGAGAATGCCCAAATGAAAATGGGGTATTCCACCCTAATTCCCGGATAAAAGACCCCAGTAACAGCCCCCAACCGTTGGATCCAAAGCCAAGGAAACGAACGGCCACGATTAGGCCTGAAATTACAAAAACTGGGCCGAACACGGGTTGCAACACGGCCGTGTGCATGGCCGTGTCACCCATTCACCGTCTCGACTGACTCGAAAACCAGCACACGGCATTCGACACGGCCTCCGACACGTCCGTGTCACATGTGACACGCCCGTGTTGAGACCCGTGTCACATGTGACACGCCCGTGTTGAGACCCGTGTCACGCACCCCCCCCCCCCCCGTGTGCAATCGGCCAGCTTTCCCAACCCGAGAAGGACACGGCCTGCGACACGGCACCCGACACGCCCATGTCGCGTGTGACACGCCCGTATCTGGGCCCGTGTCATGGCCCGTGTGCATGACTCAGAAAACTTCCCAAAGTGACACGCCCTGGGACACGCCCGTATCCCAGGCCATGTTCAACTTCTCGACGATCGCCGATCGATAAAACGTCGACCACATGACCCGTGGCCGAACACGCCTGTGTCACGCTCGTGACACGCCCGTGTCACTCCCGTGACACCTGCTCCGAAATTGAGACTGGGCTTAAAACGTCACCCGTCCCTCTTTTGAGTTTCGGGGTGTTACAACTCTCTCCCCCTTAAAAGAATTTCTCCCACGAAATTTACTGAAGGAAAACAATAGAAACTTAAAGCTTTTAACGGTACCTGAGCGGAATAACTCCGGGTACTCCTCAAGCATAGTTTGCTCCCTTTCCCAAGAGAGCTCCTCCCATCCGCAATTATCCCACCGGACCTTAACCATCCGGATCTCCTTGTTACGGAGCCTCTTGATCTCAGAGTCTTCGATACGAACGGGCTTGACCCTAGTCGTCAACCCTTCGTCCACCGGCACTTGATCAACTGCGATCACCTGCGAAGGCTCTTGCACCGCCTTCCACAATACAGAGATGTGAAACACATCGTGTAGCCCACTCAACTCCACCGATAGCTTCAAACGGTATGCTGCTTCGCCGACTCGCTCCAGAACCTCAAAAGGTCCAAGGTATCTTGGGCTCAGCTTCTTCAAGCATCTCACCCGCGAAACCCCCTTGAACGGCTTCACTTTCAAGTATACCTAATCGCCTACCGCGAACTCCACGTTCCGGTGCTTGGCATTGTAATACTTCGCCTGTCTGTCCTGAGCGATCAACAAACGCTCCCGAATGATCCGCACCAACAAGGTAGCACTCTCCACCTCCTGCTTCTTGTACAACCTTGCCTCACTCATTTCTAACCAAGACAACGACGTGCGCCATTTTCTACCATACAGGACCTCAAAAGGCGCCATCTGGATACTCGCCTGGTAGCTGTTGTTGTACGCGAACTCCACCAAATACAGGTGGTCCTCCCAATACTTCCCGAAGTCTAGAACACACATGCGGAGCATGTCCTCCATCGTCCTATTGACTCTCTCGGTCTGCCCATCCGTCTGCGGATGGAAGGCTGTGCTGAACTTCAACTTTTTCCCCAGCATCTGCTGCACCAACCTCCAATCATTGGACGTGAAACGCCCATCGCGATCACTCACAATGCTGCGAGGCACACCATGCAGTCTAACTATATTGTCCACATATAGCTTTGCCAACTTCTCCACCGAGTCATCCTTCCTATGCGGAATGAAATGCGACACCTTAGTTAACCGATCTACGATCACCCATATGACGTCGTTCCCCTTCTGCGACCTTGGTAACCCATGCACAAAGTCCATAGATATGTCGTCGAACTTCCACTCCGGTATAGGCAAGGACTTCAGAAATGCTCCTGGCTTTTGGCACTCCGCCTTCACCAAGGCACACGTTTGGCATTTGGCCACAAACAACGCTATGTCTTTCTTGAGCCCCGGCCACCAAAACAGCTTCTTGAGGTCACGGTACATCTTTGTGCTCCCTGGGTGGATTGAGTACTTGGTATGATGAGCCTCGTACATCAACTCCGCCCGTAGGTTACTCCCTCTTGGGACGCACAACCGATGATCCTTCCTTAACAACCCATCTTCCACTGAAAACTGGGAATTTGACCCATCCAACGCTGCCTCCATAAGCTCCTTCATGGAGTCATCTAACTCCAATGCCTGCCGAACCCGGTCAGCCAAGTCATACTGAACTTCTGTCCAGTTCAACATTGCTTTGGCGCTCGTCTGCTAGTCAACGCAACAGATCTCAAGCTCCTCCAACTCCCGTACTAGCCGCTCATCATGCACCGACAACCAGTTGGCTTGGGCGGGAGCCCTACGACTCAACGCATCTGCAACTGCATTGCCCTTCCCGGGTACATAATGAATCTTGAAGGTGTAGTCCCCCAAGAACTCCATCCACCTCCTCTGCCTCATGTTAAGATCCTTTTGATCTAATAGGTACTTCAGGCTCTTGTGATCGGTATATATATCGACCCTTATGCCGTATAGGTAGTGCCTCCACAGCTTAAGTGCAAATATCACGGCCGCCAACTCCAAGTCGTGGACCGGATAGTTCCTTTCATGCACTTTTAGCTGACGCGATCCATAAGCTATGACGCTCCCATGCTGCAACAACACGCAGCCCAAACCACTACCCGAGGCGTCACTATACACCTCGAAGCCCTCGGTCCCACTTGCCGAACTAAGCATTGGCGCCGTGGTCAACCGTCTCTTCAGCTCCTCAAAAGCTTGCACACTCTCCTGCGTCCACAAGAATCTCTAATATTTCCTTGTCAACTTCGTGAGGTAGCGCTATCCGCGAGAAGTTCTCTACGAAGCGCCTGTAATATCCGGCAAGCCCGAGAAAACTACGAACTTCCGCGACAGAAGACAACGCAGGCCACTCCCGTATCGCCACGATCTTCGCCGGATCCACCGCTATACCTTCCCCACTGACAATGTGACCAAGGAATGCTACTGAGGGTAGCCAGAACTCGCATTTGGAGAATTTCGCATACAGTTCATTCCTCCTCAAAGTCTCCAACACCAGATGCAAGTGCTTGAAGTGATCTTCTTCGCACTGCGAGTACACCAATATATCGTCGATAAAGACGATCACAAAGCGATCCAGGAAATCTCGGAACGTCCTGTTCATCAAGTCCATAAACACTGATGGCGCATTCGTCAGTCCAAACGGCATGACCGTGAACTCGAAATGCCCATATCTTGTGTTGAACGCCGTCTTCGGGATATCACATTCCCTTATCCTCAACTGATAGTACCCCGACTTCAAGTCCAACTTAGAATATACTGACGATCCGACTAACTGATCAAAGAGATCATCAATCCTTGGGATCGGGTACTTGTTTTTCTCCGTCAGTTTGTTCAATTCTCTGTAGTCGATACATAGCCGCATACTACCATCCTTCTTCTTAACGAAGAGGACCGGTGCGCTCCAAGGCGACGAGCTTGGACGCACATAACCTTGCTCCATCAGCTCCTCTAGCTGAACTTTCAACTCTGTCATCTCCTTAGGAGTCAACCTATACAGAGCACGTGACACGGGTTTGGCACCCGGCACGAGCTCGATGGTGAAATCAATCTCTCGCTACGGTGGGGCCCCGGGAAGACTATCCGGGAACATATCGGGGTATTCACAAACCACAGGGATGCTATCCAACGTGGACTTTGGCTCTACAGCCCCCACTATTGTGAAGAACAGCTCTGCACCAGCACGAACTGCCTTTACCACCTGAAGAGCAGACATCAGCGTCTTGCTCGACCCCTTGAGTCCCTCGAATGTTGTCCCCCTCCCAACACCTAGCTTGACCTCCTTCCGGTCGCAGTCAATCAAAGCTTTCTGCTCCGAAAGCCAATCCATCCCAAAGATAACGTCGAACTCTACTAGCGGCAGTAATGACGCTAGCAAGTCGAACTCTTGGCTCCCAATGTGAACCTTTACAGCGCACACCCTGTCCACACGCATCGAGCACCCATTCGGTAGCAGCACATCCAACTTGTCCTTCGCCATCAAAGAAGGGACTCCGATGCGCGATATAAAATTTTCGGACAAGAAGGAGTGTAAAGCTCCCGTATCTAACAGTGCCCGTGCCGGACTATCGCTAATCAAAACAAAGCCTATACAAACAATATTAGGCTAACAAGCAATAGATAACAGTAGTTAAAGTTAACTTGCGATAAATTAACTCGTACCTGTCACCACGTCAGCTTGTTTAATGGCCTCCTAATGCCCCAAGTTGTAGACTCTAGGCTGAGTCAGAGCATAGTGGGACGCGGTTGACTCCACCGCCTTGCCCTTCTCTTCGTACGTAGCTCCTTGTTTTCTCTCGGACTTTGGGCGTCCTCTCCAGCAATCGCGGGCAAAGTGCCCCGTCTTTCCACATGTGAAACAAGCGCCCGGGGTTCGATTAGTAGTTGTCCCCGAGGCACCTGTAGAAGAAGCTGGACCTGACGTCCTAGCCTTCTTGTAGAATCTTCGATAGCCCGACTTCGACGTAGTCGGCGCCTTGAACTCTGATTTCTTCCCACCAGATTCCTTCTTAGCTTGCACATTTCTCATGTCCTTCTCCAAGGATCGGGCCGAGTTGACCAAGGTTAGGAAACCCTGCGCCATGGGCCCTGACAGTAGCAACCTCAGCTCATCTCTTAACCCTTCATAGAAGCGGTTAGTCTTTCGCTCCTCGTCGGCAAAGGTAGCGCTAGCATATCTCCCTAACCGAGTAAACTCGTGGAGGTACTCATCTACAGTGCTATCTCCTTGCACCAACTTTTGGAACTCGTTCTCCAATGCGATCCTCTGCGCTGAGGGGAGGTATCGAGCCATGAACAATCTTGCAAACTCCGCCATAGGAACTTCGGCCAATGGCCTTCCCCTCAACTGGTGTAGCTCTAGGCCTTCCCACCATAACCTTGCGTCCCCATCCAAAAGGAACATCGCTATTGTAGTCTTTTGCCACTCTTCTGTTTCTATTGCTGTCATGACCCTATTGACTCTTGAGAGCCAATCCTCAGCCTGGGTCGGGGTTTCCGATCCCGTGAACACCGGTGGATGGAAGCCCATCACATGCTTCAACTGTCTTTCAGTTGCTCTTCGAGGCAACTCCGGCTCCACCGCCACCTGCTCAACCCTTCTAGGCTCCGCCGCTTGGAGCGGCACTTGCTCCTCCGCAGGAGCAGGCTGCTGCACCTGTCTTGCAGGTTGCGCATTAATCATAGCAAAGACAGCTTCTTCCACCAATCTAATGGTCTCGGCAGACGGAGGTGTTGCAGGCGCTTCACTTGGCGCACTGCTTGCCTCAGAACCTGGCCGTTCTGACGGCCCAGCACCACTTCTGGTCACCTATAATCGTGCAAAACACAGATAAGCGACCAAAAACTATTGCAAACAGCAATTATAGGAACACGCAGGTTCCTCAAACATGTGTATTTTCATTCCTAAGTGGACATTCATGGGTTCTTTTCATGTTATAATGATGACGCACACACATGTGCTCACCACCCCTTAAAGTCAATTCGCCCACGAATTCATTTAAGTTTGACCGAAACCAGTAGTCTGATACCAATTGGTAACACCCATATCCGTTGCATAGCATATAGCAGTAGGTCCGGCCGGGGCCCGATGATACTACGGACAGACCGGTTGGTTACGCGTTGAAACCATACAACCAATCACCAACGTCTTACACAGAGTCATTCTAGCGGAAGCAATTTCTTAAGTTGCACAAATAAAAGAACCCTGCCAAGCACGAATGTCCACTACTAGATAAAATAGGAATGATTAATACAAAGTACCGGCCTTATGGCCTTACAATAGTTCCCTCATACAAGAGTGTCTTTCATACTTCGGCTCGCAGGCCGGCCATACATGAGATAAACGGAAAACATAAAAAAGTTAGGCCTTTGAGGGCTAGCACCGCAACATGGGCTTTAGCCCGCTATTTCCCGCTCGGCTCCGCAGCACCTGCAAGCCACAATCCACCGCTCGGTGGTAAACAAAAGCAACAGTCAGCTTTGCTGACCAAATTATAACGATCCCGCCCCCGTAATCGGGGCGGCGATGCTCTTTCCCTGCACTTTATTAGTATAACATCAATATAGTGTAAACACACTTCAACACAGGCGTAGGCTCGCACGGCCACACACCTCGTGCACACAGGGCACATTCACGGCGAACCGGCCAACGTCACGTAAATTCAAGCCATATACGTTCCCGTTCCACCACCGCCCCTTGGACGGCCAACCATATGAGCATTTTGTCTTCTTGGACTTGGTCACAATAATTTAAGCCATAGACCGCCGAAGACCCTCATCCATGCCAACGGTTCCACCGAACAACATAGATCAGGTACGGTTCCGCCTGACCCGTGCTCATATCGCAACGGCAATTTAAGCCATATGCGCAGGTCAAGACTCACCGAGTCCCGTTTCCACCACAATAATCACATAACCCGGTTATGTTCACGTTGGCTCCCCGACCACCATGTTGGCAAAACCCGCTTTTGCCCAGTTTTCCGGGTGCACCTTGGAGTTAATCTTCAAGGCTCCCTGCTGCAATCTACCACGTAGAAAACCCGAAAACGCCCAAACACCCGGAGTCTTCCCCGGTTCATATGCAATGCAACATCACCGATCCGGCTCTACATGTCCAGATAGGCTTCACAAATAATATCTATGCCCGTTTTCGCATACGGACTCTATACAAGGGGGACTTTACATATCTACCCCAAGGAACGCTCCAACTATTCGCTCACTCGCGAGAGAGGGCTTCCTATGCAAAGGGAAAAAAGGGCTTCACATGCCCAAGGATGAGAAATCGTTACCCTTGCGTTCTTCCGCGGCGCCATTAAAAACTATGCGGTTGGAAAGAATCGCAACGGCGTCACCTCCGCGGATCTGGACTCGGATCGCGATTCGGAGCTCCGACGCTCCACCGGCGGCCGGATCTTGGCCTCCAACCTCTTCCTTGCTCTCCCTTCTCTCTAAACCCTTAGAGAGAGAATGCCCAAAAGAAAATGGGGTATTCCACCCTAATTCCTAGCTAAAAGACCCCAGTAACAGCCCCCAACCGTTGGATCCAAAGCCAAGGAAACGAACGGCCACGATTAGGCCTGAAATTACAAAAACTGGGCCGAACACGGGTTGCAACACGGCCGTGTGCATGGCCGTGTCACCCATTCACCGTCTCGACCGTCTCGAAAACCAGCACACGGCATTCGACACGGCCTCCGACACGCCCGTGTCACATGTGACACGCCCATGTCGAGACCCGTGTCACGCCCCCCCCCCCCCCCCCCCCCGTGTGCAATCGGCCAGCTTTCCCAACCCGAGAAGGACACGGCACCCGACACGCCAGTGTCGCATATGACACGCCCGTGTCTGGGCCCGTGTCATGGCCCGTGTACATGACTCAGAAAACTGCCCAAAGTGACACGCCCTGGGACACGCCCGTGTCCCAGGCCGTGTTCAACATCTCGACGATCGCCGATCGTCAAAACGTCGTCCACATGACCCGTGGCCAAACACGCATGTATCACGCCCGTGACACACCTGTGTCACGCCCGTGACACACCCGTGTTACGCCCGTGACACCTGCTCCGAAATTCAGACTGGGCTTAAAACGTCACCCGTCCCTCTTTTGAGTTTCGGGGTGTTACTGGAAGGACTTGGAGTCTGTTGACTACTTGCTCACCCGTACAGAGTTCGAGGGAATTGTTGAGTTATATGCTCACTCATGCCGGGTTGGAGGGACATGGAGTTTGTTGACTACTTGCTCACCCGTGTAGAGTTGGAAGAAGTGGTTGGTTTACTTGCTCACCTAGGCAGGGTTGGAGGAACCAGGACAGGTTGGTCCTTCGAGCTGGAGACTCGAGTTGAAATAATTGCATGTGCATAAAGAAAATGGTGGTGGGTCATGCGGTACTGGGCCAATCGTTACACCGATGGCAGTACGATGACTTGGGTGAAGTGTACGGGTGGAGGGGCCAGTATGTTGTTTAATACTGCGGTCAGGCATACAATCCCCAAAGACGTGCACCCGACCTAAAAGTCTAGCAGGCAGCTAGCAATTAGTATGCAGAGACTCTATAGTCACTTGTCGGTGTACAGAGGCGTACAGGAGAGGTCTTGGCCTAGTAGTGTGTATACCCGCCTAGAAAGCAGAGAAGCCCGATCCACTGCTGCAGGAGCCACGACGGCGATACCTGAGAGTGATGCTAGCTCTCGAAAAGTGGGAACTAAAGGTCTGTGATCACGGAGTCGTTGTGTGTGAGTTGCACTTGCCTGCTGCATATATTGCATCATAATATTCAGTCATATTAGAGCATACGCTTCATAGATCCTTATCGTATAAATTAGTATGAGCTCTTTTATATGATAAGTTATATTTCCTGGAAACCGTAACTTATAAATTTGTATGGGCATTTTTATAAGTTAAGGTACGCTCTGTGATGATAGTGTAGTGGTAGTGTAGTTTTACTTTCCTGCATTAATTTCAATTCTTTTATTTACTGTACCGCACTTTACTTCTACATATATACTGTGCTTAGAACTGTTAGAGTAGACATATACTATACAACTGCTAGATAATCTTTGTCACTTGTTTCCACTTTTGTTACCCCTTGTTGTCCTCCGCTTCATCCTCCCGCTCGGTGCCTAGGAGCTGTGGAGCAAGGTGCGGAGGAAACGACTTAGTCTTTTGACTAATGGTCGGTGACCATATCATTTTAGGAGCACGAGGAGATGGAGCAGCACGTCGAGGAGGCTGGACTTGAGGAGCAGATGCCGATACCACCTACTACCACTACTGGAGCACATGTTCAAGTGAGATGAGATGAGATGATAGACTCCGCTGCTATTAGATTGAGAGAGAGAGTTATTTGATATTGATGTACTCGGCATAAGCTTTTATTCACTTTCATTTTCGTACTCATTTTGGACTATATTCATGTACTTTTCTTTTGATACATATATGATTAGTACTGTGGCTGTGGACTGTGATATTTACTCTGTTTAATACTTATATTTCTCATATTGTCCGACAGGTTTAAGATCGTACTAGCCGGCAGAATCGGCGACTTGCGGTGTCGACTAACCCATGTGTTAGTGTCACCGTAAGGCGGCGGTTCTGGGAATAAGATCCGGGTTAGCCCCGGATAGGGGGGACGGATCTTACAAACTGGTATCACTTGAACAAACGATCATATGAGAAAGAGTCCACAACACTGGAACACCCCGCTCGAGCATTTGTTTACGGACAAACTATGTCGCGGAAGCAATGGTGTGCCCACGTGTAAAAGTCGCATAAAACAGTCAATTAAACAATGAGTTAGGCCAATTTTTGACGTTTACCTTAACTTTATGCAGCCTCCGCAGGATGTGGTTCCTCCCCCTCTGGCTGCCATTCTGTTCATGCAGATAGAGATGGGACAAACTCTGACGGCCATCCTAGATGCCTTCAGAGCCCAGCAAGCCCCGACACAGCTGCCAAACCCAGGGTCGAGCTGGTTGAATGCCTTTAAGAGTCTGTCTCCACCGGTGTATCGCGGGACAGAAGACGCTGTGAAGACGGAGGAGTGGTTGGATACCATTCAGGAGCTGTTAGCTGGCATCAGCTGCCCAGTCAGACAGGCAGTCCCCCTTGCCACCTTGGTACTAGAAGCTCATGCAAAGAGGTGGTGGAAGTCTGTACGAGACTCTATATACGCTGATAGGGAGCTGATGGATATTACCTGGGAGGAATTCAGTGATGAGTTCTTGGAGCACTATGTATCCTCCACAGACCGAGATGCCTTGGAAGCTAGATTTCTGAACCTCCAACAGGGAAGTCGATCCGTGATCGAATATCAGAGAGAGTTATCCCACTTGGCTAGGTTCGCGGGATTCCACGACTGGGATGACCGGAAGTATGCAAAGAGGTTCTACCATGGGCTCCGGGACACCTTGAGGCATCCCTTATTGTTCATATCGCATGGCACCACTATACAGATCATTGAGATGGCGCAGAAGCTGGAGGATGACCAGCTGATGGTACAAGGCAGAGGGAAGAGACCGCTAGAGGGGTCATCATCCGGAGAAGGTAGCAGGACATCTCAGAGAGGCAGGACCATAGGATATAAGAGGGGTGGGGGACGTCGTCGTCCCAACTACAGGCAGGATCAGGGGCCTCCACCACCATTGGCTCCCCCACCTCTGCAGATGCAAGGGCCGGTGAGGCAAGACGATCGGGGTCAGAGGCAGATCACGTGCTTTGGATGCGGCCAACCTTGACACATCAGGTCGCAGTGCCCACATCAGATACACACACTCCCTCCTCCTCCACCTCCAGTGGCCCCTCCAGTACACTAGGGTCGAGGCCGAGGATGAGGTCGAGGCCGAGGTCGTGGACATCATGGTCGAGGACGTGGCTAGGAATAGATGTACGCCCTGGATCTTGCAGAGCCTAGGAACCCTGAGGAGGTGATCACAGGTACTTTAATTATTGTAAATTAGAACTTTAACTTTATAGTACCTTGAAAACATTAGAATTAATCTTTATCTTTGAACTCAAACAAAACCCAGGGATAGTCATGATCAACGGCAAGCCCGCCCACACCCTCTTCAACACGGGTGCGTCCCACTCATTCGTGTCGGACATATTTATCGAAGGACTTGAGGGTGTGGAGAGGTTCCCTGGCCTAGAGATGAGGGTGCGCTTCCCTGATGGCTCGGAGCTTCGGACCACAGATAGTTGTAATATGGAGGCCGAGATCGGGGGCAAGGCATTTGAGGCTCCGGCGGCGATCTTGAGATTGCCGGATTTCGATCTGATTTTGGGCATGACCTGGCTCCATTGGAACCATGCCCAGATCGACTGCCCCGCAAAGAAGATTACACTCAGACATGGAGATTCTTATGTCACCATCGAGGGTATCCGTCCCATCCCCCATCTATCTTTATCTTCTGTACAGGCTGTCAAGGCCTACGAGCAGGGGGAGGAGGTGTACCTCATATGCTTCGAGATGGCGACAGTCGAGAGTTCCATAGCCGATATCCTGGTGGTTCGGGATTTCTCCGACGTATTCCAGGAGAAATTGCCTGGACTACCACCGGCTCGAGATCTGGACTTCAGAATTCAGCTAGTGCCGGGGGCGAGACCAGTGTCCCGGGCACCTTATAGGATGGCTCCCAGGGAGCTGGCAGAGTTCAGAACGCAGCTTCAGGAGTTAGTGGATTCGGGATTTATGCGGCCGAGTTCGTCGCCATGGGGAGCACCGGTTTTATTTGTGAAGAAGAAGGATGGATCCCTCCGACTGTGTATAGATTACAGGGAATTGAACAGGTTGACGGTTCGGAACACCTACCCGTTGCCCCGGATAGATGAGTTGTTTGATCAGCTTCAGGGAGCCTTCTGGTTCTCTAAGCTAGATTTACGATCCAGCTATTATCAGTTGCGCATCCGGGAGGAAGATATACCGAAGACAGCATTCAGCTCACATTATGGATTATACAAATTCACGGTCATGCCATTTGGGCTCACAAATACCCCCTCAGCATTTATGACGCTCATGAACTGTGTGTTCGAACCTTATTTGGATCGCTTTGTCATAGTATTCATCGATGACATCCTGATTTACTCCCGGACTCAGGAGGAGCATACCGGGCACTTGGCACAGGTTTTATAGAGACTGAGGGAGTTTCAGATGTATGCCAAGTTCTCGAAGTGCCAGTTTTGGATGCAGGAGGTTGGTTTCCTGGGGCATACTATCAGCGGGGCTGGATTGGCAGTAGATCCAGCCAAAGTAGAGGCAGTGCGGGATTGGCCACGTCCAAAGACAGTGCCAGACATCCGCAGTTTCTTGGGTTTAGCAGGTTATTATCGCAAGTTCGTGGAAGGGTTCTCGAGGATAGCCCTCCCCCTCACGTCCTTGACGAAGAAGGATGCGGTGTTTGTTTGGACAGAGCAGTGTGAGGCGGCTTTTCAAGAGCTGAAGGACCAACTCACTTCATCCCCCATCCTTGCACTCCCATCTAGGAGTGAAGGATTCCAGATTTATACAGATGCCTCCTATCAGGAGATTGGTGCTGTCCTGATGCAGCATGGACACGTTATCTCTTATGCTTCGCGACAGTTGAATAAGCATGAGCATAACTATCCAGTACATGATCTCGAGCTCGAGGCTGTGGTATTCACCCTCAAGACATGAAGACACTACTTATATGGGATCCATTGTGATATCTATTTAGATCAAAAGAATCTCAAGTACATTGACATGCAGAAGGATCTAAACCTGCGCCAGAGGAGATGGCTTGAGTTCCTCTGCGATTATGACTATGAGATGCACTATCACCCGGGGAAGGCGAACACTGTTGTGGATGCCTTGAGCAGGAGAGTCGACACCTCTGGACCGGAGCCTCGGATGATGTCTATAGAGCTGCTTCGCATGATGGAGGATATGCACATTACCATGGTTTCGGAGGCCGAGCCAGTGGTATACAGAGAGTACTTGAGTTCTTTGATCAGTGACGATGACATCCGGGAGCGCATAGTTACACATCAGAGATTGGATGCTGATTTAGAGCCTATTTTCGGCGCCCTGTAAGGGGGCAAGTATGAGGACTACACGCTGCAGGACAATCTTCTTCGATTTCGTGGTCGAGTGTACATTCCAGCAGGAGATGGTATCCGGGATGACATCCTCAGAGAGGCACACTGCTCCAGATACTCAGTGCATTCCGGCATCACCAAGATGTGGGCTGACTTACGACGGACCATGTACTGGCCAGGGATGAAGAGGGAGATCATCTATTTTGTGACACACTGCGAGACCTGCCAGCAAGTGAAGGCCGAGTACAAGAGCCCGGGTGGTCTATTACAGCCACTGCCAGTCCTAGAGTGAAAGTTCGAGGACATTAGCATGGATTTTGTTCACGGATTTCCTCGCTCCCACTCTGGGCACGATTCCATCTAGGTTATTGTAGACAGACTGACCAAGGTAGCGCGGTTCATTCCGGTCAGAAAGGATGCTCCAGTTGATGTGTTGGTGAGAGTGTTTGTGGAGCAGTTCATCAGATACCATGGCGTCCCCAGGTCTATTGTTTCGGACCGAGACGGTCGCTTCACCTCCAGGGAATGGAGGGCAGTGCATGCTTACTTGGGTTCCAGACTCACCTTTAGCACTGCCTTCCATCCGCAGACCGATGGTCAGACGGAACGGACGATCCGGACGATCCAGACTATGGAGGACCTGCTCAGGCTATGTATATTGGATACAGGGAAGCCTTGGGAGAGACTACTGCCACTGATTGAGTTCTCGTACAACAACAGCCACCAGTCCAGCATCGAGATGGCTCCTTATGAGGCACTCTATGGGAGGAAGTGCCGGACACCGCTATCTTGGGTTCAGGATGTGGATACTCAAGCTCTCGGATCAGATTTTGTGGAAGATACGGAGGCCCTGATTCGTTTGATCAGGGATCGGCTATTGGAGGCACAGAGCAGGCAGGCAAAGTACTATGATGCTCGGCACCAGAAGGTGGAGTTCCAGGTTGGGGACAGGGTTTTCCTGAATATATGTCCAGTACATGGTGTCTCTCGGGTGCGGAGGCACAAGAAGCTTAGTCCGCGATACATGGGGCCTTACTTGATCTTGGAGCGGATCGGCCCCTTGTCTTACCGACTGTAGCTGCCACCGGAGTTGAGTACCTTACATGACATCTTCCATGTCTCTTCCTTGCGAAGATCTCTTCTTCGGCCGGAGCAGCACATTACTACTACAACCGGACCGGTAGAGCCTGATAGATCAGTTAGATTGGAGTCGATCCGGATTGACGATACGACCGTCCGAGTGTTGCGGAAGAAGAAGGTCCCTCTCGTGAAGGTGTTGTGGTCCCACCATGGATGGGAGGAGCACACCTGGGAGCCGAGGGATCTGATGCTGGAGCAACACCCGGAGCTATTTGTATCAGGTACTTTTAATTATGTTTTAAAGTTGCTTAAAATTCTTGCAAGTAGAACCCCGTAGACCTGAACTTAAATTTCGGGGACGAAATTTTTTTTTTGTTTATAGGATTTGTAACATCCCATGTTACTTCTAGACCCCTTAACTTAGATTGAGTTAAGCATGGGGTGGGTTTTAGGGAAATTAGTTAGGTTTGACCCTAGGTAGTGGGTTGTAGCCATGTGGGGCCCACTATAGGACCAAGTCAAACTAGGTCAAACTAGCCTAAATAAGTACCCTAGCCACACCATGACCCCACCACATTGCCCTAACCCTAAAAAAAATCTAAGTGGAACCTAGGGCATGTCACTAGGTCAACACTTTGACCTAGTTGACCAAAGTAAACCTTGGGCCTAATTTGGTCAAACCCACACACATAAGCCCAATTAGCCTAAGTAGGGCACCCCCGCTTGACCCAACCCAAGTTGGGTGGTGCCACTAGGTTCATGACCATCAAGTGGGGTCAGCCTACTCGCCATGTTGACCAAGTCAACTCAAAGTCAAAAAGGCAACAATTTGACCTAAAAGAAGAAAATTAGCCCAACCCCTTTTCTCCTTGGGCCAAGCCCACCAAGTGAAGCCCACCAGTAGCCAAAGCACCTTGACAGCCCCTACCCCTCATAATCAGGAGAGAGAGTACATGCAAGGGGGTGAAAATGGAATTTTGGTGAATGGGAGGAGAGAGAGAGTGGAAGAGAAGAGAAATAGGCCATGTGGCCCTCCTTCCTCAGCTCCAAAACTTGTTGGCTGCCTTCCCAGAGAAATTACAGAGAGTTTAGGAGGCTGGGATGGCCACATGGCAGCAATGGTGATACAACCTATGCTCCAACCGAGCTCACCTCGGCCATATCTCCCTATACAATCACTCCAGGCCAAATCCAAGCCCACCAACAATTTTAGAACGTCGAGAGGAGTGGAATTCGAGTGCTGGATTAGTGATTTTGCTGGAGAATCCAAGAAACGGGAAGGAGATCGCCGGAGCACCGCCGCCATGCCAAACCGCCGCTAAGCTCGCCGCTGAGCCTCCATTCAAGTCCGTTTCGCCTCACCTCTACCCGTACTAGAATCCTAGATCAACTAGGGGAGATATCGGGCTCAATTGAGCCCGATGCCATGTGAGAAATAAGAGATTTTCCCAAGCTTTTCTTACCTCTCGGGATCGCCAGCGCCGGCGCCTCCCGCCGTCTTACCGCCGGCAAAATATGGCCACCACCACCGTGAAGGTGGTGGCACCGTTGGCCGGTAGTGGCGCCACCTCAGCTGGCCGGAAACGACCCCGCAAGATGCTCCAGTAAGATTAAATCTGGGCCCTTGATTCATCGGGGACGACGACCCGATGCCCTCCATTCTTCTTTAAGATTCGTGCAAAAGCAATTAATATAATTTAAATTAAATATATGAATAGTGAATAACTGTCACACTTTTACAGTCACCTTCTATGTAAATTTTAAGGTACTTAGAGGCATCAAATTAACTTGACCCTTGAATAAAAAATGTATCCTGGTGTGTTACCTTTAAAATGCCACCCTAAACTGAGGTTTTGGTTCAGTGGTCTGGCCTGTAGGGCTTTTTTTCTAGGACTGGTTCTAGGCTAGGGCAGAAACTAAAACTTAAGCCCAGGACAAACCAGAAGTCCACATAGGCTGAAATTTTGGGTATGTGGTTTATTTGGCCATATTTAGCCTCTGCCTAAAATTGGAAATTTTTGGGACAACTTTGCCTATAGTTTTTGTCATAATATCAAAAACTATAGAAATGAAATAATTGGAGTTATATACCTCCAAATGGCCCCAAATTTGGTGGTAGTCCCTTGGGGAAATCATTGGTGCATGCTAAAAATTTCAGCACATTTGGATCACTGCATGTTGGTGTAATCCACTTGCATGTGTTGGCTTATGTATAGCCTTGGTGTGCCAATGGCAATAACTTAAATATTGTTCATTCAGCTTAATTGAGGCATCCAAAAATCATGGATTTGATTCAAATGGTTCATTATGGTAAAATTCACCCCTCAGATTAATTATGGGATTTTTGGAATCAAAAATCCCATTATTTGGAATTTTGAAAATATAACCCTTATTGGAAAATAAATTGAGAAAATAGGTTTTGATCATGCAAAAATCCTCAAACTTGCCAAGTTAAAAAAGAAGGTTATATTTGACTTAGGAAAAATTGATCTTTCTTTTTGAGAACTTTTGGAGTAAAATACCATGAAATGACCATTTTACCCTTATTGCATTTATTCATGAATTGATGGAAATACATATCATAAAAATTTGGAAATATTCCTAGTGTTGTATAATTGTATTATTAGTCTTTTAAAATTATGTCAGAATTTATGTATGTACTGATAATTTTTAAATCTCTATAATGACATTTTGGTAAATATTTAAGAATGGGATTTGTTAGGCCATTACACCATATAGGTTGATGAAACTCTGCCATTAGTCTTAAATTAATGTCTTATATGCTCTGTAATTTTACTAGAATTTTTGTAATTGAATTCCTTATACTTCCCTTGAAAAATGATAATTATGATGATTTTGTATTAATTAAGGAATAAATAGAAATACTTAAATAAAAATTATAAATCTTGGAGTACAATGATATTTCACTATGTTATAGGTCATAAAAATTTCTCACATCAGTAGGATTATGATATGATATACTCCATGTGTTAAATGACTTGAAGGATTATTTGAAGAAATTAATTAATGGTATAAATAATTGGGAAAATTATGAAAATCATCATGGTCATCATATAGGTCCATACCACCCTAGGATAAATAATTTGAGACATATGGGCCGGCGGAAGACCGTCACCCTCCCGATAATTAAGTCATTAGGATCGTCCAAGAGTAATAAGGAGAGTTGAGGGTGGATCATGGGTAGACATCAACTAAAAGTAATTATCATTGTGAAAGGGAACTTTGGGATTGTCATCCCATCTTGGTTTCTAGTTCCTTCGAGACCCCTTCAATGGGCATACCTTTGGCAGTCCTGGGATAAACCCTAATTTACTAAGTATAATAATCGGTAGGCAAGAGTAGTCTAATATGCTAGGTAAACTGTACATGTTCTCACTCGTGCCGGGTTGGAAGGACTTGGAGTCTGTTGACTACTTGCTCACCCGTGCAGAGTTGGAGGGAATTGTTGAGTTATATGCTCACTCGTGCGAGGTTGGAGGGACTTAGAGTCTGTTGACTACTTGCTCACCCGTGCAGAGTTGGAAGAAGTGGTTGGTTTACTTGCTCACCCGGGCAGGGTTGGAGGAATCAGGACAGGTTGGTCCTGCAAGCTGGAGACTCGAGTTGAAATAATTGCATGTGCATGAAGAAAATGGTGGTGGGTCATGCGGTACTAGGCCAATCGTCACACCGATAGCAGTACGGTGACTCGGGTGAAGTGTACGGGTGGAGGGGCCAGTATGTTATTTAATACTGCGGTCAGGCAGACAATCCCCGAAGACGTGCACCCGACCTAAAAGTCTAGCAAGCAGCTAGCAATTAGTACGCAGAGACTCTAGAGTCACTTGTCGGTGTACAGAGGCGTACAAGAGAGGTCTTGGCCTGGTAGTGTGTATACCCGCCTAGAAAGCGGAGAAGCCCGATCCGGGTCTACCGGAGCCACGACGGCGGTACCTGAGAGTGATGCTAGCTCTCGAAAAGTGGGAACTAAAGGTCTGTGATCACGGAGTCATTGTGTGTGAGTTGCACTTGCCTGCTGCATAATTTGCATCATAACATTCATTCATATTAGAGCATACGCTTCATAGATCCTTATCAAATAAATTAGTATGAGCTCTTTTATATGATAAGTTATATTTCCTGGAAACCTTAACTTATAAATTTGTATGAGCATTTTTATAAGTTAAGGTACGCTCTGTGATGATAGTGTAGTGGTAGTGTAGTTTTACTTTCCTGCATTAATTTCAGTTCTTTTATTTACTGTACCGCACTTTACTTCTATATATATACTGTGCTTAGAACTGTTAGAGTAGACATATACTATACAACTGCTAGATAATCTTTGTCACCTGTTTCCACTTTTGTTACCCCTTGTTGTCCTCCGCTTCGTCCTCCCGCTCGGTGCCTAGGAGCTGCGGGGCGAGGTACGGAGGAAACGACTTAGTCTTTTGACTAATGGTCAATGACCATATCATTTTAGGAACACGAGGAGATGGAGCAGCACGTCGAGGAGGCAGGACTTGAGGAGCAGATGCCGATACCACCTACTACCACTACTGGAGCACATGTTCAGGTGAAATGAGATGAGATGATAGACTCCGCTGCTGTTAGATTGAGAGAGAGAGTGATTTGATATTGATGTACTGGGCATAAGCCCTTATTCACTTTCATTTTCGTACTTATTTTGGACTATATTCATGTACTTTTCTTTTGATACATATATGATTAGTATTGTGGCTGTGGACTGTGATATTTACTCTATTTTATACTTCTATTTCTCATATTGGCCGACAGGTTTAAGATCGTACTAGCCGGCAAAATCGGCGACTTGCGGTGTCGACTAACCCGTGTGTTAGTGTAACCGTAAGGCGGCGGTTCTGGGCATAAGATCTGGGTTAGCCCCGGAGGGGGGGGGCGGATCTTACACTTCAAAGACCAGTTATCCCCCTATTTATAGAGTTCAGCAGACATCCATCGGTAGCAAGTAACCCAGATACTCGCTAAAGTAGCTCGCCGAATAAGTATTGGATGTTTCTTTTCGAGCTCCCATGTCTCTCGAAAAGAGCGGGGATATGATTGTGTATATCCATATTCGTCGAGGGTGGACCCCTCTAGAGCCAGGTCAGCAAGAGTCAAGAGTCAGGTCAGCAAGAGTCAAGAAGCAGGTCAGCAAGAGTCAAATTCTGTAAGTCAAGACAGAAGTCAGAGTCAACGCGCAAGACAGTAGAAGACTTGGGCGAGTATGACGTGCTCCTCTCGCATACTCGTCAAGTAGACAACTAGGGCTGTTACTCGCCCTGCCGAGCAAGCTCCCCTAAGAAGTCGCCTAGTCGTCATGGGTGGGGTTATAAATATGACACCCCCATCCCTTTGGATTTGCTTATAAATAGGATCCCAGGGGTACGAGGAGATGGATTTTAGAATCTCGTAAAAGATCTCTACCACTTCATTTTCTAGATTTTGAGCTGAGCCTTTGGATCATTTCTTCAGAGAGACAGGTCACAAGCTTGCGACTATCCATCTTAGTCGCTGCCTTGACTTCGTCACCAGTTACAATCTACCTCGTACCCTGCTCGGTCACCTTTGGTTGTGGAGAGGAAGCTTCTTCTAAGCTTCTGAGTATGTGGTGAGACTTCCATGCTGCAGCGCTTGGAGTCCTTTTTGTTGTCTGACTGTTTTTGCGTCTTTGCCGGTTAGTCGTCGAGCCCGACCGCTAAACCGATAACTTTAAACTGCATTGATCTGAAATTTGAAGCAGAAATTTTTCCGACTTCAACACTTATGTTTCTCAATAGAGATCGGTAGAAATTTAAGCAGTAAAGCCAGGTGGAAAAGAACAAAAAATATGATGCTAAATCAAAAATCATCATGATATATTTAACAAAATATCATGCCTACTCCATTTTATAAATAAGATCAGATTTAAACGCTGCTTACTGACTACTATTCAGCTAGATTTAGTTAGTGGTTACGTCTATGGATGCAAAAGAGTCTCACCTTGTCAAAATTTTCATTCTCGAGCTTGAGCTTAAGCCTATTTCTCGAGTTTGAGCTCAATGCCTACTTATCGAGTTTGAGCTTGCGAGATCGAGTTGTTCACAAGTTTTTTTAGCTCATAAGTTTTATTTTATTTTTCTTTTTTTAATATATAAATAAAAAAACACGCGAGCTTATGAACAATAATATGTTACCTCGAGCTCGACGCGTAATCCAGCACAAGTTGCGCTATTTTCAAGAAGACTTTTCGAGCTTTCAACTTGGCGCAACTCAACTTTTTGAATGAAAAAGATAGGTAGACCTAAGCCACTATGAGAACCACATCGTGTTCAACATTAATAAAACTAATAGACGAAGAGAAAGTGAGCACAAAAGCTTGTCAAACAGCTGGTTAATATGGAGCGGGATGGGGTCACGTAAATCCCATGCAACCACCAACCATTAAACTCAGTCCTCATCGGAAACCGACCACGTCCTATTCAATAGTAACCCCTATCTAAATCACCCCCGTCGAATAGAGAAATTTTTAGGTGCGTTTCTCCCACGTAAGATCACCCTACTCGCGCGCATCAAACTGTTGGTTTCTACAAAAACAACATGATTGATCAAAATAATCTCGTATTTGACGATACTTACAGTATTTTAAGAATACTGCAGTATTCCACGAAAACAAATCCACCGTATATAGGATACCAGATCATACAGATGTATTTAATCCTGCACCTAAACCCTAGGTGGGAGAAACGCACCTAAACATTTCTCTGTCGATCTGTCACATTTCCAATCAATCCTCATTTCCGGCTTTTTGTCACTTTGCAGTCCCGCATAACCCTACTTTGGCATTTTGCATCCTGAATTTTTAAAATTAGCACTTTGCACTCAATAATTGCAGATTTTTGGCACTTTGTACCTCAAGACAGAAATTTAAGGATTATTTAGGTCTAGGCATCACCGAAAATACTCATTTTGGTACTTTATAAATTGCCAAAATAAGGTAGTTCGGGGTGCAAAGTACCAAAATAAGCATTTTAGGTGGTGCCCGGACCTAAATACCCCTTAAATTTCAATCTTTGGGAGCAAAGCGCAAAATTCATAATTAAGGGATGCAAAGTGCCTATTTTAAAATTTTGAGATGCCAAGTACAAAAATAGGATAATTCAGAAATGCAAAATATCAAAAAACCCCTCATTTCCTTAGTGGTTAGAGCTAACAAAACTTAATTCCTAATTAATACGTACTTTTCACCAATTTCAAAAATATGCCCGGTTGTTTGTAATTCTATTCCATCAAATCCTCCACCGCTACAAGCCTACAATTCTCAATTAGCAACAACCATATTCTAATAATGCATAAAGAAACAATAAGGCTTCGTTTGGAGAACTTGTTTTTACCTGTCAAATTGTTTTGATCGCATGAATCCGGTTCATGCGGTTCTAATCACTCGATCGGTGAAAATAAATTCTCTCAAATAGAGCTTAAGTAAAAACTTAGGCTTCGCCATCATTTGGTTCGGTGTTCCGCCGCCTCCGTTTCGAGCAAACGCCACCGGACGGCGGGTAAACAAACGGCCTCCGACGGCGTTTGCTCCATTTGCACCCGCAGCAAGGAGGAAACGGGCCGATCCGCTCCGTTTCGACCCCCACCGGCTCCAAAGTTACGTTTCCACCCACAAGATACACCACCACCGCCCAACCAAATATTATAAGATCCAAAACGCCAAGATTGAAGCAATATTTATGGCAGACAGGCAGGGCGCGTGCAGAAGAAAGAAAGACATGGGGGCTATTACTACTTATTAGACAGGCCCATGTAATAGAGAAATAGAGAAGCGGAGAGATTTCCTCTTTATCTCATTTCTCGTGTGCTCTCCTCTTATTCCATGTAATGGAATAAGAGGAGGACGAAGCGGTAGAGTCTCTCCTCTCATCAGCTCTCCCTCTCTCTCTTATGGCCGTTCCAGCCTTTTCTCCACTGCTTCTATTAGAGGGAGATGAAAAGAAAGGTCTTTCGTGGCCAAGCGACCCCGAGAGCGATCTAACCGCAATGGCTTCCTCCTCTAATACTTCTTCTTCGGCATGGCTGAATTGCGAGATGGAGGGCCTGGTTCACCGTTACGCCGAACAGATAAACGAAGGCATCTCCGAAATTCACGGTAGGAATTGGGAGGCCATGACCTTGGCTTTTGTCGCTCGACTCCGAGAGAAGGAGGCGCAGACTGAGCGTTTGTGGATTGAGAACGCGGCGCTGCTCGAAAAACTCCGAGCGCTGACCCTTCAAAACCATCAGTTATTCGCGGTGGCGCGCCGGTGTGAGGCATTATCAGCGACGCTTCGAACGAGTTTTGAGGCTGTTATTCGACAGAACGATGCTGCGGCGCGCGAGCGTGAGGGGTTTGGAGATAGCTGTGAGGTTGGAGATACAGAGTCTTCCTGCGGCCGCAAGGCGATGATAACGGTGGCGGATGGGTGGCGGTATCGGTGCCGGGTTTGTGGAGAGAGGGAGGTGTCCGTAATGGTTATTCCGTGTCACCATCTTTGTCTTTGTGTGGTTTGTGAGGCGGTTGCCTGCGAGTGCCCTTGCTGCTGTGAGCCCAAGCGAGGGGCCATTCAGGTCTTACTGTAAAGCACATTTTTTGGTTCTTCTAAATATTTATGGGTACACCTAATTTGAAGAAAAGATAGGGGCAAACCAAACTCCTCGCCACCCGTTTCCGCTCCGTTCATCTCCAGCGAGAGTTTCGATTCGGAGCAGTGGGTGATGAACATCCACCTCTCTCTTGTTTCTGCACTGTTCATCGCCGAAAGAGTAGGTGAGCAACACACCTCTCGCAAGTAAAAATTTGGGATGTATGCATGAATTTTTAGTTTGCACGTAAAATTAATTTGCACCCATATTTAATATTGTTTGGTGTGCATGCTATCATTCTTTATTGCTTGCAAACTTGAAGATTGCAGAGAGCTTTTACTCAAAACAAAAATGTATTTATCAGCATTATGTCATTTTCTCTTTGAATCAGTGCACGTTAAAATCGTCTTAGGTTCAGTTCATACGGTCATAACTGCTTCATCAATGAAAATAAGTCCCTCCCATCCCAAACAGAGTCTATCTTTTTTTTTAAGGAGTTAAGAGAATTTGGTTTTTATTGTTATGTTTATGAAAAATCTTATCCTATCGAATTGGCTTTTAACAATGATAATGCATGCCAGACCACATGATTGAACAGAATTTTGTTTTTATTCGACGTGTGATTAAATAAGTTCGAATGGATAAACTCGGCAATTAGGCCTTCAACAAATTTCATTTGTGACGGTTGGACAAGGGACTGGGGCTGAGTGTAACGTCCTGATTCGCGTTAGGCCTCTCGTGCGTATTTTTAAGTCAGGGGAGTTGGCTTGGGGTCAGGGAGTGCTGACAACTATGCTTACACTTGTGTAAGGGAGGTGAAATGACGTCCAGAGTTGGACACGGGTAGTGACGCAGGCGTGTACATACCCGTGTGGTACTCTGGTGTCAGGATTGGAAATTCGTGGAATTTCCAGAGAAGGACACGGGTAGTGACACGGGCGTGTCCCTGCCCGTGTGTATTTGGACACGGGTAGGGGCACGAGCATGTCCTACCCGTGTGTGTAACTGATATCGTCGATCGTGTTTCCCGAACAGGACACGGGTAGATACATGGGCGTGTCCCTACCCATGTACATGTGTCCAAGTGTTTCCCGAGCAGGACACGGGTAGAGACACGAGCGTGTTCCTACCCGTGTGTAAGTCCCCAGGAAGCTGACCGTGTTTCCCGAGCAGGACACGGGTAGGACACGGGTAGGTACACGGCCGTGTCACGTTGACACGGGTAGAGACACGGGTGTGTAGCTACTCGTGTTTGTGTGTCCAAACGGCAGACGAACCGTCGACGATGCTTCGCCCGAGCAGGACACGGGTAGGGACACGGGCGTGTCCCTACCCGTGTTGGTTCCATATATATAGGATTTCTGAAATCCTCGCCGCTTTCATCCTCTTCCCAAGCCATTTCTGTGGAGATACTGGTGCTGGAGCCAACCTTCATCCGTGAGGAACCACCGCCGCCGAGGAGAAGAAGATGCAGTCGAGAAGGGCGACGAGATCCTTTGTCGGAAATGATGGAAACGCCGGAAACAAGCTGAGCTTCCTCCCCTCTCCCTTGGTGCTAGATCTGTAGATATATTTAGGTGAGATGTCGACTCAAAAGTGTCTAGACTTGCGATATGATGAATTCCCTAGGAAGTGGCCATTCTAGGGCTTGTGCTCTATGGATAGTGGTGTCTTCAACCTCTCCTTCCTTCTATGTGAAGATGATGGATGGTTTCGTGAAGATAAATGGCCTTATAAGGGTGAATTAGGGAGGAGGAATTTCTGATGTGAATCAGGAAGATCGGCAATAGGAGGAAGACGAACCGATGTTGTTCATTCCGCCTTAAGATGCGTACAGAAATCTATGTTCTGCAGGCAGCGATCTACGTGGTCATTTTCAGTTATGATATGGCCAGATCTGGGCTTTCAACTAAACACTAAAGTCATAGTCCTTGGAAATACCTTTCCAACGAGTGGTTACACGTCTTCAGGTGAAGTCTGTAGCCACGAGAAAGTCTGATCGAAATTGATGGCTGTCAAGTTAAGCATGCAGAAACTGTAATCTATACGCAGCAGACCTTGAAGCCGATTTCTAGTGTGTTACGGTCTGATCTGGGTGAGGGACCGAATACAAAAGTCGTAACCCTTGGAAATACCTTTCCAACGAGGGGTTAAACCCTTTCACCGGATTCCTGTAGCATCAGGAATCCCCTTTTGAAGTTCTGTACTTTACTCATTTCTTGCACGTTTTGTTCTCAGGTTTAAGTAAATCCATGATAGAAGGTGGTAGAGGGATTGTTGTGAGATGGTTGATAGATCCTTATGTGAACTAGTGGGTTGATGAGTTGGATTGTATAAACAAATAAGTTATGTGAACCGGTAAGGATGAGCTTGACACTAGCAAAGCGATGTATATTATGTGAAAGAGGATTGAATAAAGTTAGTGCATACTCGCAGGATACATAAGGTCAATGGAATGTGTATTGTAGTCCACTGCGTAGGGTCGTGTCTCTCTACGGGTAACAGTGAGTGATGTTATGTTGTACTAGGTGGCTTGATACCTAAGGTTTACAAGGAACCCTTGAATGCTTGAATGCAAGAAAATGTGGAAGGTATGATAGTGGGTGAGTGTTTGCCGCACTTGATTGATTATGGTTATAAGGGACTCGATGAGGAGCCCTTGTGTGTTGTTGAGCTCGAGATGTGAAATTGCATGCGATGTGAGTCGACATGTGGTATCGGAATCCTGGGTTAAGGATAGTGTGGTAGGTCTACGGGCTCGCCAGTCGTCACACCGACGGGAGTTGATGGTTAGACCTTGGGCGGTTGGGCTTGGTCCTTGGTGCTCATTCCCGGGGCTCCTTCCGTGCCAAGTGAATGGTTAGGCTTGGTCCTTGTGCTTCTTATGAGGCTCCTTCCGGGTCACAACATAGGCCAGTTCGGGGATTGGTTCTCGGTGCACATCTACCCGAGACTCCCGCTGAGCTGTAGTACATATGTGAGTTCCGCTGTTATGTTTTAAGCGTTGAGGCATATGGAGGCCTAGGCTAGGTAGTGTGGATGCCATCCTAGTAGTGGAGATGCCCGCTCTACTGTTACCGTCTGGCCACGTCGGATGACGCCAGAGAGGTTAGCTACCTACTCGAAAAGTGGGAACTACAAGTCTGTGTTGACATAGCGTTTGCATGTGCGTGTCCATGAGTGAGTCTTGCATTGCATACATATCATTACATACATTAAATTTAGATCCTCATCGTATAAGTTTGTATGGGTACTCTTATACGATGAGTTACTTTACTGTTGAGCCGATCCTCAACTTATATGTATGTATGGACATTTATATATGTTGAGTTACTTTCTGTTGTAGCTTTACACTTTCATAATCTGTCATAGATGATAGAACTGCTAGAGTAAATGGTTTGCTTATTTATTGTGCTGCTTTATATACATTGATATTGTTCACCTTTTACCACCTATTTGTTCTACTACTTATATAAATATATTGTACTCTTGTTCCTTTCTCCGCCTGGTGCCGAGGAGTCGCCGGGGGAGCGGATGTGATAGTCACTTAGTTTTTATGACTAACAGTTGCTACGTCTTCCTATTTAGGAGGAAACCCCGCAGAGAGAGCAGCAACAGGTTATGCAATAGGAAAGCCAGGAAAGGACGACAGGGCCTGAAAGGACGGTGTCGTCGCTACCATCAGTGACTGATATGAGTCTTTGAGAGACCCTTTATGTAGCCCCTTTGGGCAAATTTTACTCGTACTCTGATAGAGTAGAAGCTTGTTGTAGCTTATTTTATTTGTTGTACTTTTGGACTATATGCTTATATGTGGATTGACTTCTGATTATATGTTTGGTTGGGTTGACAATGTTTGACATTGGTTATAGCCGACAGGATAGGCGTCTTGTGGTACAGGTTAGCCCGAGTGCTAGCGCTACCTCAAGGCGGCTGTTCTGGGCATAAGACTCCTCTCGTGTCGTGTCTTGTGTTCTGGGCGGGGGGGGGGGGGGTGTCTTACAAATTGTATCAACTTGCTACGATCCTGAATTAGAGAAGTCATTTAACAATGGTTCCATCCCCGTTCGATTAGTTAGTTTGAGGACAAACTGACTTAGCGGAAGCAGTGGTGTGCCCATATGTAATTCACACTAAGTATGTCCAACTTTGACCTTAAGATTAGCCAACCTAACCTTATGTTTGTATTTTACGTGTAGATCTTAGTGCACGTTGAGCCAATGGGGGGCACCTACGCCCCGTCCGTATCCACACAGTTCCAGCAATCGAAGCTAGGACAAACATTCACAGCTATCCTGGATGCCTTCAGATCCCAACAAGCCCCCGTACAATAACAAGTTCCGGGCTCCAATTGGGTGAGCACTTTTCGAGCTCTCTCCCCTCCTGCCTACCTTGGGACAGAGTCGACAGTGCATATGGAGGAATCGCTCGACACCGTACAAGAACTATTGGAAGGAATTAGATGTCCAAGCAACATGACTGTGACCCTGGTAGTGACACTCCTAGAAATACACACCAAGAGTTGGTGGAAGTCCCTCATGGGCTCCACCTTTCATGGGTGAGTGTATACGGAGATCAACTAGAACGAGTTCTCGGGAGCCTTTTTAGAGCACTTCATTCCCTCGTCTGCTCGAGACAAACTCGAAGAGAGATTTTTACAATTGAAGCAAGGATCGGAGTCGGTCACGGAGTATCAATGAGAGTTCCAACATCTTCGAGATTTGCTGACTCATATGCCTTGGATGACAGAGGATATTCTAACCGCTTCTATAAAGGGCTGCGGGACCCCCTGAGGCAGGCCCTTTTTTTATAGCAGACTCTAGCTTGGCGGAGATAATTGACATGACGAAGAGGCTAGAAGCAGACCACTTGGGAAGTTGTAAGAGACCTGCTGAGGGAGTGATGGAAGCTGGCCCTAGCAATAGAAGGAGACACGACTACGGAGGAGGAAGAGGACATCAGAGAGGTGGCAGGCATTTCCACCAGAATTTTAGAGTGGAGCACCCGATTCCATAGCCGCCAGTATTGCCTCCACCACTACAGCCTCAATAGTTTCAGCAACCCCGGGGGGGGGGGGGGGCGGCATGAGCGAGTGTGCTTCGAATGCAACCAACCGGGCCACATTCGACGCTATTTCCTGCAACTGTTTGGAAATGCGCCTCTTGCTCTTCCCCCTCCGACAGCTCCTCGAGGGCGGGGACATATACGTGGTCGAGGACGAGAACAACGAGGAGGAACCCCAGACCTGCTCAGAATCAGGTGTTCACGCTGAACATGTCACATGAGCGGAACCCTCAGGAAGTGATTGCAGGTATGTTGTAGTTAGTATCATATTTTCATTATTAATCTTAAGTTGCTTAAGACATACTAGATATCTAGCTTTGAGTATTGCTATTGGTACTTAGGCACCGTGGTGGTCGGCGGGAAACCGGTCTATACGTTATTCGATACCGGTGCCTCACACTCGTTTGTGTCTGCGGACTTCATTAAAGACCTAGAAGGAGTGCAATATTTCACTGGTATTGCTCGAAGAGTACGCCTCCCAGATGGCTCTGAGATTACTGCAACCGCCAAGTGCGAATTAGAGATACTCATTGGGGTAAAGACCTTTGATACCCCTGCCACAGTTTTGAGAATAGCATAGTTCGATCTCATTCTGGGCATGGCATGGCTGGATTGGCACTATGCAAGAATTGACTACATGGAGAAGCGAATTTACTTGAGACATGGAGACACTGATGTCATCTCTCAAGGTATAAAATTCACGCCTCGTTTGTTATCATCTTCAATTCAGGCCTTGAAAGCTCACATGAGAGGGGATGAAGTTTACATGATATGTTTTGAACTGAATGAGATGAAAATAGATATGAAGGACGTGCGAGTGGTGCGAGATTTTCCCGAGGTATTTCCTGAGAAATTGCAAGGATTACCCCCGCATAGAGAAGTGGATTTTCAAATTAAGCTAGTACCAGGAGCCAAGCCCGTTTCCAGGATCCCTTACCGGATGACACCGAAGGAACTCGCAGAGTTTAGAGTTTAGTTGCAAGAGTTGGTAGAATCAGGGTTTGTTTGCCTCAGCTCATCACCTTGGGGAGCCCCTATTCTATTCGTTAAGGAGAAGGATGGAACCTTGCTGTTGGGTATTGTACCCACAAGAACCTATATTTGGAGAAGTCACCCTTGAACTAAGATGAATTAAGTTGTATGTGATGTGTTGCTTGAGTTATGTGTTTGCAGGATTATATTGCCAAGTATAGACCAATGTCAGTCTACAATGAGTCATCAAACACATGACCATACAATGTAATCTCTCATTGTGTGATCCATGGTGTTGACTCATGTGTCGCCTCTCTATTAGGATACACTTCATGTTTCAAGCACTAGGATTGATTGGAGAAAGAAATGTTGCTGAGTTTGTTGAAGAAGAGATAATTCTATTTCAGAAAATTTTCTAAGTCTTTCACTCGAGTAGTACCTTATATACTCGAGTTAAATACTTAGATTATACTCGAGTAAGCCTATTTGTACTCGAGTAAGGGAATGGCTCTCGAGTAGCCTGAATAAAACTCTCGGGTAGCCAAGTCAATTACTCGAGTAGATTATCTCTTACTCTCGATTTAACAGAATTTCCTCTAAGAAATTTTTCTAAGTCCTTTACTCGAGTAATCAGGTTAACCACTCGAGTAAATAAGTTTTTTATCTCGAGTTATAGAAGACAGTATTCGTGTTGTTTTACTTCACTCAAGTAGTCAAGATCATATACTCGAGTAGTCTATCTACTACTCGAGTAGTCCAGGTTTCATACTCGAGTGATAAGTTTTCATCCCTCAGAATTCTTTCTAAGTCCATTACTCGAGTAGTGATATCCATATACTTGAGTAGTTTATCTTCTCTCGAGTAGTCCAGTTCCAGTTCTCGAGTAATCCGTTGTCCTCACTCAGAAATTATTCTAAGTCTTTGACTCGAGTAATCCTTTTTCCTCTCGAGTAGTTAATTTCTATTCTCTCGAGTAATACTTCTTGTACTCGTGTAGTTCAACTCCACGTCCTGAGTAACTATGTTAGCACTCGAGTAAGTCTTTATGTACTCGAGTAGTTACTTAATCTATTCTGAATTTTTTCAAGGACTTCTACTCGAGTAGTCTGTTTCTATTCTCTCGAGTAATCATATTAATACTCGAGTAGCTTATATTTTACTCGAGTACTTCAGTTAGATTTTTTAGAATTTCGCTAAGTCCATAACCAACAGGATTTTCAAATGACTTGACGTGATTGGTCCACTTGTACGTCATTAATGCTAATTATGACCGTTAGGGAGATCTTATATAAGGTCTTGTCAAACCGACTAACCCTAACAAGCTGTCAAAGACATATTCTAAGTTTCTGAATCACATTTTCTCTTTCCAAAAATGGAAGCCGCCGCCGATCTTCATCGTGCAAATCGCCTAGGGCTTGCGTTCAAGAAGATTTAGAATCAAGGTCGACTTACAGATTGAGATTGCTTTTCAACTCCTCATCATCTCTCGGATCGTGTGAGTCAAAGAAATTTCAGATCAAGATCTTGCCGAGTTTCTTCTTCAACTATTTCTGATAAAGCCGCAAGTTCAAAGAAAGAAGATTTTGGCCGAGATTTTCTAGATCTGAGAAATCATTGTTTGTATTTCTACGAATCTTTTCTTATATCTTGTAGGAGATTTCTCTCTGAGTGTAGGAGCATTTTCTTTTGTCTCCGAGTTGTTGGAAGTTTTATCTTCCGAGTATAGATCTGTGTTGTGGATCGAGATTGTAGGAACTTTTTTCCGAGGCGTAGGATTGGTTTTCAATCCGAGATAGTGGAGTAGCCGAGTCTAGTGGTTTGCTAGATCGGTGAGGTAAAGTGGATGTACCCAAGGTTGGGGAACCATTAAAAATCTTTTGTCTTCTGTGACTGCTTGGTTGATAATTGTGTGCATAGATCTCAAAACTTTTATTCCGCAAAAAGATGCACAACTCACCTATTCACCCCCCTCTAGGTGATTTAGGTAGACAACTAAACCACTAAAAAGTTAACACCTTGATCAGATCAGTCTCTAGTTGTCTCTTGAGATTTTCCAAGCATGGACAAGGCTAAAGATTTTGCCAAGCTTCCATTGTATACCAAGAATAACTTTCCTATGTGGAAAGAAAGAATCAGATTTTTCATGGAAGCTATGGATCCTAGGATCTTCCTGATCGTTGAAGAAGGTCCTTACATTCCCATGACCGTCTCCACAATAGATCAACCAAAGAAAGTTCCAAAGAAATTAATGGATCTAGACAAAGACGAGATTGCACTTGTGTCTTTAGACAAGAAGGCCAAGAATATAATAGCAAGTGTAGTCAATGACTCAATGCTACAAAACTTTATCCACTGCTAGTCTGCTAAGGAGATGTGATAGTCCCTCGTCATTTTTATGGAAGGCACAAAAGAAGTTAGGGATGATAGAAGATCCCTTCTGAATCAGAAATACAAAGCCTTCCGATAAGGACACAAGGACACCATTGCTGACACCTTTGAGAATTTCTTCAAGATAGTCAACGGCCTCAGGGTCTATGGCCGAGTCTTCACAAATATAGAATTGAATGATAAGTTCCTAAGATCCCTAACCAAGGAATGGGATAACAAGGTTTGTGCTATTCAGGAATTTGGAAAGCTAGCTGAGACAGACCCTCAGAATCTCTTCGGGAAGCTAATTTCATATGAGCTTTAACTCAACACAAGGAAAGCTGAAGAAGAGAAGAGAAAGTCTGCATCCAAGGAGAAGTCTATTGTTCTAAAGGCATACACCTCAAGGAAGTCAAAGGTTACCTCTCCTGCCCCAGCACAAGAAGAAAGTGAAGAGGAGTCTTCTGAGCCAAGCACTTCAGGCTCAGAGCTATCTGAAGGAGATTTCTCTCTACTCTCACGATAGTTCAAGAAGTTCTTGAATAAAAGGAAGCAGTTGAAAGGCAAGGATGCCTCCTATAGAAGATCACGACATGATAGTGATCGACACAGAAATGGCTCAAGCAGCCATGATAGGTATAGTTCTAAACCGAATAAACATATTTCGATTGACATCGTTTGTTACTGTTGTAATAAGTCAGGTCATGTCATTACTGATTGCCCCCACAAGATGAAGGAGGGTGGAAAGAGAGAAGAAAAGAAGTCCTCATAAAATAAGAAGAGGACAGAGAAGAGCCTAATAGCCAAGAAGGGCAAAACTCTTAGTGACTCCAACTCATCTGAGTCGAGTGAAGAAGAAGAAGCCTACTTTGGGCTTATGGCTCAGACAGATGATGAACAAGAGCCCCAGTTCACTAGGAAGGTAAACTCTCACACTCCTCTTTCAGAATCTGAAGCTTCTGAGAATGATAATGAGGACAGCTCTTCTGACAATGAGTCTGAACTCATGGCCCAGTACAAGGTGTTAATCAAGGCTTATGATAAATGTCGACGAGTCGTGAAAACTAAAGCTAAAGAGATAAAGTCTCTAAAAGCTTAAGAGAACACCTTGAGAGAGGAAGTTGCTAAGGATGACTCACTCAAAGAGAACTTCAATACTGCTATTGAAGAATATAATAAGACTCTAAAGTACCTTTACTTAATAGATAAAATCATCAAAGAGTTGGAAGAACAACTTGCTGCTAAAAAGAAACTTGTTGAAAGTTTCTCAAAGCCCAAGACTGTCCTTCCACTCGTTGCTGAATTCTCAGCTAAGGCCAAGGGTGCTGGGCTAGGCCATGTAGAAGCTCCTAGTAAATCTTCTAGGAGAAATAAGGCTCAAAGAAAGAATAAGGCCGCCAAGAAGGCCTTGGCCAAAGAGAAGGGGAAAGCCCCTAAAGATCAGACTTCTTTCAAAAAAGTCCTATTTCCAACTAATGAGTTTGATCTTGACTCGTCCTATGGTCACTTGATTAGGCCTACTTATATTGAGCCAAAGTCCCGTTACCAAAGATGGACTCACCCCAGAAACTTTTGTGAGAGTGTCTTTAAGGCACCTTATGAAAAAGTTATTCTTCAGAGCTATGACCCTTATAATCATGGTCATAACTTCAAGAAAGCACCAAAAGTAAAGCCTATTATGGAAAAATAACTGAAGGAGAAGAAATCATGTGATTGCCATCACCATGAAGCTTCTTCCTACAGGAATGCTGCCCCTGCTAGACCACTATCTCAGGAGGTCAAGCAGGAGAACTTAAGGCAAAGATACAATATGTGTGACTATTGGTGTTGTGGCAAAATTGGCCACTTTGCCATCGATTGCTGGTTTAATCCCAGAAACTTTGTTACCCCTCAGATTAACAATATGAGAAAGATTGCTCATAATGCTAATATATGTAGGGGGAGTGATCTAACTAGAGACCAAGGACCCAAGCAAGTTTGGGTTCCTAAGGTAAACTGATTTGTAATTACAGGTATGTCCAAAGGCCAACAAAACGCCGATCTGGTATTTGGACAGTGGATGCTCTCGACACATGACCGGGACAAGAAGCCTACTTCAGAACTATTCTCTAGTATTGAACGGGCCAAAGGTCATCTTTGGAGGTTCAGATCGAGGAATCACTAAAGGTTATGGTATGATCACTAACGGTAGTGTATCCTTATCAGATGTGGCTTATGTTGAAGGATTGGAACACAATCTCATAAGCATAAGCCAGCTCTGCGATAAAGGATACATAGTTGAATTTTATGCTGACAAGTGCTTGATAAAGTCTGTTCACAATATGGAAACGATTCTATCAGGCACTCGAAAAAGATATATATTTTGTTTAAATTTCATTTGTATAGACTCTTCTACACCAGTGTGTTTTTTAGCAAAAGATAGTGCGTCTCTTAGTGACCAATGACACAAGAGACTAACACATATTAATTTCAAAACCATTATTAAATTATTTTCACTGAATTTGGTACGTGATGCCACAAATGTCAAGTAAGTCAAAGATAGACCTTGTCATGCATGCGTAAAAGGCAAGCAAACAAGGGCTACCTTTAAAAGCATTATTGGCAAAGACTCTTATAGATGTCTACATTTACTTCATATGGACTTGTTTGGTCCACTGCAAGTTAGAATTTTGGGAGGTAAGGATTATACGTTGGTTATTGTTGAGGATTACTCACGCTTTGCGTGGGTGTTCTTTCTGAAATACAAGTCAGATACCTTCGACATCTTTATTAATTTTGTCAGGCAGGTCTAGAATGAATACAACTATTCCGCGATCAAAATCAAAAGTGACAATAGAACAGAGTTCAAGTCTGGGTCCATGACAGAATTCTTTGAAAGTTTGGGTATCTTTCATGAGTTTTCCTCTCCTCGTACTCCTCAACAAAACGGAGTGGATGAGAAAAGGAACATAACACTCATAGAGGCATGCAGGACCATGTTGAGTGATGCCTCACTTCTGCAATATTTATGGGCTGAAGCCGTCAACAGCGCATGTCATATGCAAAATCGAGCACTCATAAATAAGAACCATGATAAAACATCTTACAAACTTCTAAAGGGCAGGAAACCGACTGTTTCATATTTTAGAATTTTTGGTTGTAAATGCTTCGTGCTTAACAATGGCAAGTACCATACTACCAAGTTTAGTGAAAAGAGTCTTGAAGGTATTTTTGTAGAATATAGTAGCCATAGTAAGACATACAGGATATTCAATAGAAAAACTCTGGTTATAGAAGAATCAATAAATGTTGTATTTGATGAGACGAGCTTGCTGCAAAGCAACTCTTATAGTGTATTCATTGAAGATGCAGGTACAAAGTTGAAAGAAATTTGCTTGGATGAACCAAATGAAGATGAATGTGAAAAGTTCATCAAGATCACCACTCCAACCCCTATTGGAGAGGTAGATGATCAAGATGAAGAAGTAGTCCAAGTTGATGAAGTCATTCCTGTGATTGAAGAAGCTCTAGATGCAAGGACTCTAGAGCTCATACATCTGAAGGATCACCCCATGGACCAAATCATAGGAGATCCCTTAGATGGTGTCAGAACTCGTAGAGGTACTACTAATGAAAATCTATATTTGAGCTTTCTCTCACAGGTTGAACCAAAGAAGTTTGAGGAAGCAAACTCAGACGCATCATGGATTATGGCCATGGAAGAAGAGTTAAATTAGTTCAAGCGCTGCAAAGTATGGACACTTGTTCTAAGACACAAATGCAAGAACATCATCAGAACGAAGTGGGTCTACAGGAACAAGATGGATAAGGATGGAACGATCATAAAGAATAAGGCCAGACTCATTGCCAAAGGATATTGTCAAGAAGAAGGAATTGACTTCGACCAAACTTATGCTCCAGTGGCAAGACTGGAGGCAATCAGGTTGTTCCTAGTGTATGCTGCACTTAAGTGCTTCACTGTCTATCAGATGGACGTGAATTCTGCCTTTCTTAATGGTGACATAAAGGAAGAGGTATATGTGGAACAACCTCCAGGTTTCGTAGATTCTAACTTTCCTAATTATGTTTACCTTTTACAAAAAGCTTTATATGGTCTAAAACAAGCTCCTCGAGCTTGGTATGAGACGCTATCTAGCTTTCTTCTTGAGAACAAGTTCACAAGGGGAAAGATAGATGAGACATTATTTCTTAGGGGAATAAAAGGCAAGATTTTGCTAGTGCAAATCTATGTCGATGACATTATTTTTGGCTCTACTAACGACAACCTCTGCAAGAAGTTTTCAAAATTTATGCAAGGGAAGTTTGAAATGAGCAGTATGGTAGAGCTGAAGTATTTCTTAGGGCTTCAGGTGAAACAATCTGAAGATGAAATTTTCATCTCGCAGACTAAGTTCACCAAAGAGCTAATTAAGAAATTCGGAATGGAGAACGCACCCTCTATGAGGACTCCAATGGGTTCAACTATATCCCTGGATAAGGATGAGAAAGGGAAACCTTTTGATGAAACTAAGTACAGAAGCATAATTGGATTCTTGCTTTACCTTACTGCAAGTAGACCATACATAATATTCTCTACATATATCTGTGCTAGATTCCAAGTGAACTGTAAGGAATCTCACTATGCTGCTGCAAAGCGGATTTTTAGATACCTTAAAGGTACACCGAATCTTGGCTTATGGTACCTAAGAAGTAATGATAGCGAACTAATTGATTTTTCAGATGCAGACTTTACAGGTAGCAAAGACGACAGAAAAAGCACTTCCGGGACTTCCAATTCCTTGGAAGAAGGCCCATTTCCTGGAGTAGTAAGACACAGAACTGTGTTGCAATCTCAATAGCTGAGTCAGAGTATATCTCTGAAGGCAGTTGTTGTGCACAACTGCTATGGATAAAGAATCAATTTGAAGACTACAACATGAAGTTTCAAAACATTCCATTGTTTTGCGACTCATCCAGCGCAATTGCAATAGCCAACAACCCAGTCTCTCACAGTCGGACAAAGCACATAGAGCTGAGATACGACTTCATCCGGGAGCATGGGGATATAGATCTACAATATGTCTCTACAGATATGCAAATTGCAGATATTTTCACAAAGCCACTGGACGAGACCAAGTTCTCCTTCTTCAAAACAGAACTTGGTATGCTCAACAAAGAATATTAGAGAAAGTGGACTCACAAAAAGGCTCAGAGATCAAGAAATCAGTCAAAAGTTGATATTTTTCAAAATTTCTAACTTTATGACTCGAGCAAGACAAAGACTACTCAAGTAAGAAGTAAGTCACTCGAGTACCTACTTGACCTACTCGAGTATTTCTTCAGCCACTTGAGTAACCTACTCGAGTAGTAGAAAGACCTACTCGAGTACTAAAACGTCACTCGAGTACTTCTGCTTATCTCACTCGAGTACTTCTATATCTTCACTCGAGTACTGCCAAACATCTCGAGTATCAGGAATTCAGGTTTCTCTCTTCGATTCAAATTTCTTTATTCGCAACCCGAGGCTTATTCCGCTCTCTCCCAGGTATACAAGCTTAATTTATTTCTTAAGTATAGATAAATTAGGGTTATATAAATAGAAAGGTCCGGATTTCAATTTTCTACACGGATCAAATCCATTCACTCGAGTAAGCCGACAGATGTTTCGTCTTCCACCAAAAGTTGCAGAGCCCGCGCCGTCTTCTTCCTCGCACTAGATTTCTCTCAAATCTCTAGATCATGGCGCCCTCTTCTAAGATTGGAATAGGTTCAGAACTTATTTTCGCAGGAATCGTCGACATATCAGAAGACTTTCGCAACCTTCTAATTCTCCTCGACACTGCCGACCTCATATTTGTTCTACAACAGCCATGTAAGCTTCTTTTTCCTGAGGTTGAAGAATTCTACAAGAATGTCAAGGTCAAGAGACATGGGGCAGTTCTCAAGTCCAAAGTGAAAGGAATCACAATCAAGCTAAACAAAATCTCTGTCTCTACTCTTCTTCGATTGCCAGTCTGGATAAAGAAGATGACCTAGGTCCTGAAGACTATGACAGGACTTGTCTGTTTTGTGGTGTCTCTCCAGGATCTCTCACCATCAAAAGATCAGCACTGAATCCAGAAGGAAAACTCTTGGTGGATATGTTGGGTACACTGAAAAATATGTACCAGATTTGGAGAAGCCTTATCTTACTCAATGATATACATCAATTTATATTTGATGGATGTTTGAGTTTCATTGTGCAGGTGTAAGGTTTGCAAGAAAATTCTATATGTATAAGTGTCGACACTTTTGAAGAATTGTGTCGACACCGAGAAGTTATGTCGACACCAGAAGTAAAGTTGTGTCGACACCCAGAAGTTGTGTCGACACAAGAAGCAAAGCTGTGTCAACACCCAGGCATTGTGTCGACACTTGAAGAAGAGGTTGTGTTGATACCCAGAATTGTGTCGACACCTAAGGCAGGAATTGTGTCGACACCTAAAGCAGAAGCTGTATCTACACCCAGAAATTGTGTTGACACCTGAAGAAGGTTTGTGTCGACACACAGGACTTGTGTTGACACACACTCAATGCCATCTTACAACAACAGCTATACTGGGTCTGAAGGCTTGTGTCGACAGCTAGACACACACTCAACGCCATCTTACAGCAACAACTATTCTGAGTCTGAAGGCTTGTGTCGACACACAAGACTTGTGTCGATACACACTCAACGACAGCTAGACATACACTAAACGCCATTTGTCTGCATTAGCTATGTCAAGACCAAAAGAGTTGTGTCGACACACAGGACTTGTGTCGACACAAACTCAACGACAGTTGGACATACACTTAATACCATCTATCTGCATCAGCTATGTCAAGACCGGAAGCAGTTGTGTCGACATACAGGACCTGTGTCGACACACACTCAATGACAGTTGGACATACACTCAACGCCATCTGTCTGCAGCAGTTATATCGAGACCAGGAGCAGTTGTGTCGACGCGCAGGACTTGTGTCGACACATACAAACAGAAGTTGTGTTGAGTAGCAGAAGAATGACTATATCGACAGATGGAGTGTTGTGTCGACATAACCAAGACTTGTGTCGACACTTAGTCTATTTGTGTAGACACATATGAAGCAGTTTGCTGAGTGGTTCATGCTGACTTGTAAAGTCTTTCAGGAATCAATTATCATGACTAGTGACTCGACAACTATCATACCCAACAGGTCGAACACCTTTGTCAGAACTATCAAAAGGTTGTTACAAACCGGATCAGCTGGTAATCATGAGAAAACTCTATATAAAGGACTGATCCGTGACAACTTATAACAACTAATACAGAGATAAAAAGGTGAATCATCCAGAGAAAGAATTCAACAACAAGAAAAGGTGAGACCCTTAAGAAGGCAGATTCTGAACAGTCTGCAGAGAAGATTCAGATCTTATTCTGAATTCAAGGAAGGAGCTGACATGAGATCAACTTCTACATCAAGTATAGTTCAACCTTATTTTTTTCTATCAAGAAGTTTTGAAACAGCTAAGTCAGGTTGGATCTGAAGATTCAGTTTATTCAAGAACTGATCAAGAAGCTCACACCTATAGAGAGATCTATCTATTGATATTTTTGTATCTTTTAAATACTCAATTACTTGTAGGATCTTTTATTAGATCTGAGTTATAAGCTTATAATTATAAAGGCTGAGGTAGGGCTAAGTGCCTGAGGTGTAGGACTTATGATTGTCTGAGTTGTAAGCCTAGTAATAAAGGCTGAGGTAGGGCTGGGGCCTGAGGTAGGATTCTTGGGAAGAATCTGAGGTAAGACTTGTATAAGTCTGAGCTGTAGGGACGAATCTGGTTCTGAGTTGTAAGATCTGTGGATCTAAGTAAGTGGAAGGAAGTTGGGCTGAATCCAGTTCTCTACTAGATAAGTGAAGGGGGGAAAGTGGATGTACCCATACCTTGGGGAACCACTATAAATCTGGTGTTTGCTGTGCTGTGATTTATGTTCTGAGAATTGTATGTTCTGTGCTATGTTAATACTAGTTAATTTGCCTGAATTATAAAAGAAAATTGGAACCTATTCACCCCCTCTAGGTTTTTAGGCTTTTGAAATAAGTCTTTCAAGTGGTATCAGAGAGAGGTTACTCAAAGATTGACCTAACAGTCTGAGTGAATCTCCAAGGCAATTAACAGATTTCAAGAATGGGTTCAAATGAGAATCAAAAGGAGTTTGGATCTATGAAACTACCTATCTGCAGGAAAGAATGTTTTGGCATATTGAAGGAAAGGGTTAGATTGTTTATGGAAGCTTCTGATCCAAGAATCTACATCACTGTATAAGAATGCCCCTTCATTCCAATGAAGGTATCAGTTCTGGATGCAAATATTAGAACCCCAAAGAGTTATTCTGAAATGACAAAGGATTAGATCATCCTGACAACACTAGACAAAAAAGCACAGAACATTATTATAAGTGCCATAGATGATGCCACATTTCAGAATCTGGTGCATTGTAAAACCTCCAAGGAAATGTAGGACACCCTAATTGTCTACATGGAGGGAATAGAAGAAGTTAGAGAGGACAGGAAGTCTATGCTGAATCAAGAATATGAAAGCTTTAGACAAGCCAAGACTGACAACATAGCTGAATGTTACAAAAAGTTCTTCAGGATAGTTAATGAGCTGATGACATATGGAAGAGTCTTCAACACATATAAACTGAATGAAAAGTTTCTCAGGTCTCTGACAAAGGACTGGGACACAAAGATTTGTGCCATTAGAGAGGTGGCCAAGCTTGCTGATACACCTCCTCCCACACTGTTTGGAAAGCTGCTATCATATGAAATGCAGCTCATTGCTAGAAAGGAGGAAGAGAAGAGCAGTAGGTCCGAGTACAAGGATAAGTCAGTTGTCTTCAAGGCTAAAGGCACAAGAAAGGGACGGAGAAAATCTCCTTCTCCACCCAGAAGGAGTGCTGAGGCAGAAGAAGGAATTCCTGACAACAAGTCATCAGATAGCCACACCTCTGATGAGGACTTTGCTGCCTTTACAAGGCAGTTCCAAAGGTTTATGAAAAAGAAGAAGTGGAGAACCAAACCATCAACATTCTTTTCCAAGGATGAGTATTACAAGAAAAAGATGACTCCCAAGGAGGACAAGTATGCCTCAAAACCTAGTAAACAAACTAATTCTAAGATTGTTTGCTATTATTGCAATAGGCCAGGGCATGTCATAGCTGACTGTTCAGACAAGAGGACTAAATCTAAGGACAAGAAGAAGCATCAAGTGAAAGGTAAGAAGGAGAAATCTTTTTTTGCTCAAAAGCAGAAGAGTTAGATAGACTCTTCATCTTCAGGATCATGAGAAGAAGATGATGAAGAAGCATATGTTGGGTTGTTCTCAACAGAAGAGGATTCTAGGGAACTAGAATTCCTACAAAGTCTAGACTCCATAAATGGAGTGAAAGATTATTACTGTAGAGGGTTGATGGCTCAGTCAGAAAATGATCAGTTCCAGGATCAGCCTGGTCCAAGCAAGGTATACAGTTCTCACCCAGCTTCTGATTATTTCACTGGATCAGAATCAGAAGCATCTGCATCAAGAGATGTGAATGGTTCTGAGTTTGAAGGGGATGTACACAAACTCATTGATGAGTATGGTGGGTTGTTTCAAGCTCTAAAGAGAAGCAAGCTTCTTGTCAAGGAGCAGGCCAAGGAGATTGAATCTCTTAAGCAGGCATCATCAGAATCAGCCAAGCTGATTGATTTGAAACTGAAAGAGGTTGTCAAACTGAAGAACATAACTGTTATTCAGATGGGCAAAATCTCTTTCAAGGACAATCATATTAAGAATTTGGAGGCAAGACTCCAGAAAGAAAGAGAGTTAGTGGCTAAATTCTCTAAGCCAAAATCTGTCTTGCCCTTAATATAGACAATTTTATTTCTCAGAAAAGAAAGACTGGTCTAGGTTTTATGGGAAGAACTAGGGCCACCAATTCTCATGGAAAAGTATGGCCCCAGTTCAGCCACTAGCCCCCCCTATTTTCTTTAGGAAGGTGATGCAACCTACAAACAGGTATGATCATGAAATTACTTATGGTCACTATGAGTATGGAGATCACATTGGCAAGTGTGCAAATGGCAGTAGGCCACTATATAGGCAAGCCCATCAGGTTCAAAAGGAATTCTTGGGGTTTGCTGCTCCAGCACCTACACATAAAAAGATTGCTGGCAACAAGGTTATGAAGTTTATACCTAAGAGAAGGTACAATAGATTTGAGTGTTGGTGTTGTGGCAAGGTATGACACTTTGCCATGGATTGCTGGTTTAACACAAGTGTTAAAACTAAGTATAGTTTACCTGTCAGAACAGCTACAGGATTTTAAACTAACAAGGACCTAAGACCCAATAATAATTTGGGTTCTAAGGATGAGTGATTCTTTATTTGATGCAGGTGAATCCAAGTGGCCATACACCTATATGGTACTTGGATAGTGGATGATCCAGACATATGACTGGAATAAGAAGAATGTTGAGGGATTATGTACCCATAGAGAATGGACCCAAAGTAATCTTTGGTGGATCAGAAAAAGGAATCATCAAAGGATTTGGTAACATTTCTAGTGATTCAATTACTATCACTAAAATGGCTTTTGTGAAGGGTCTAAAACATAACTTGATTAGCATAAGTCAACTTAGTGATCTAGGTTATGACATCTCTTTCCTCAAAGGGGAGTGCCAAATAAGGAGGTCAAGTGATCAAGAGATCATTTTGACTAGCACTAAGAAAGGGAATGTATATTGTCTTAACCTAGATTGTGAGTTTAACATCTCACCCATTTGCCTAGTTGCAGGTGAGAAAGCTTCACTATGTGTCAAATGGCACAAGAGGCTAGCTCATCTAAACTATAAGTCTATATGACAGCTATTTAGCATGGGATTAGTGAGGATTGGTCCTCAAGTTAAGTGTATTAAAGAGGGTGTGTGTTCAACTTGCCAAAAGGTCAAACAGACTAAGTCCTCTTTCCATGCACTTGATACTAAAGATTCAATGAGATGTTTATATCTCTTGCATATGGATTTGTTTGGTCCTATGCCAATTCATAGTCTTGGTAGGAAAGTATACACATTTGTTATTGTGGATGAATATTCTAGATACACATGGGTTTTCTTCTTGAGGAAGAAATCTGAAACTCCTACTGTTTTCCAGACCTTTATTAGACAAATTTAGAATGAATTTAACAATTCAGTGGTCAAAATCAGAAGTGATCATGGAACTGAATTTCAGTCTGAATGTATAATAAAGTTCTGTGAAGAACTTGGGATTCATCAGGAGTTCTCCTCACCTAGAACACCTCAGCAAAGTGGTGTTGCTGAAAGAAAGAATAGGACTCTAATTGAGGCAAGTAGAACACTACTTAGTGTTACTACTCTCCCTGAGTACTTCTGGGTTGAGGCAATAAATACTGCATGTCATGTACTCAATAGAGCCTCCATCAATAAGAAACATAAGATGACTCCCTATCAGATTTTGAAAGGTAGAAAACCAAACATTTTCTACTTTAGAATCTTTGGTAGCAAGTGTTATATCCTAGTTAATGGTAAGCACTACCAAATAAAGTTTGCTGTCAAATCCTTAGAAGGGATATTTGTTGGGTACATCAATAACAGTAGGGCATACAGGATCTACAACTTGACTACCCAAGTTGTAGAGGAATCAGTTCATGTTGTATTTGATGAGTCTAAATTGATTAACAGTGAATTGTCTAGTTCTTCAGTTAGTTCTACAGGTCTAACAGACAGGCTGGACAAGCTGACCATCAATGATGAAGCTCCTGCTAGGATGGATAAAGAAAAAGATGCATACTGTCCAGGGGAGAACAAGACTCACTAGATGATGAAGATAATGAGGAGCATCAGGTAGAGTAAAATGAAGAAGGCCATAAGGTTGACAGGTTTCCTCCAGCTAGAAGACACCTGAAGGATCATCCAACTCACCAAATCATTGGTGATGCAAGTCAAGGTGTCCTAACAAGGAGTAAGAGCATGAACACAGTTCTATATTCTAGCTTCTTGTCACAAATAAAACCCAAGAAGTTTGAAGAAGACATGCTAGACACAAACTGGATTGATGCTATGCAAGAAGAGCTGAATCAATTCAGGAGATGTAATGTCTGGGAACTAGTTCCTAAACCAAAGGATCACAACATTATAGGAACCAAGTGGATCTACAGAAACAAACTTGATGAAAATGACATTATTATAAAGAACAAGGCCAGACTGGTAGCAAAAGGCTACGGGCAAGAGGAAGGGATTGAATTTGATCAAACCTTTGCCCTAGTAGCAAGGCTAGAGGCTATAAGGATGTTCTTGGCCTATGCTGCCTATCAAGGGTCCAAGGTATATCAGATGGATGCAAAGTCAGCATTTCTGAATGGTGACTTAAAAGAGGAAGTCTATGTTGAACAACCCTCAGGTTTTGTAGATTCTCATTATCCTGATTATGTATATAGGATTAGGAAAGCTCTATATGGTTTGAAACAAGCCCCTAGGGCTTGGTATGAAACCTTGTCTGCTTTTCTTATTGAGAATAAATTCTCTAGAGGAAAGATAGAGAAAACTCTATTCTTTAGGGAATCTAAAGGCAAGATAGTTCTAGTCTAGATATATGTTGATGACATTATCTTTAGTTCTACTGAAAACAACCTTTGTATAAAGTTTGCCAAACTTATGCAAGGGAAGTTTGAGATGAGTAGTATGGGTGAGCTAAAGTTCTTCTTGGCACTTCAAGTAAGACAGACTGATGATGGATTGTCCATATCCCAGCCTAAGTTCACTAAGGAGTTGATTAAGAAATATGGTATGGACTCGGCCTCTACCATGAAAACTCCAATGGGAACAAGTATGCCTATAGGCAAAGATGAGACAGGGAAACCTGTTGATGAGTCTTTGTATAGAGGGATAATTGGCTCCCTACTCTACTTGAATGCTAGTAGACTTGACATCATGTATGCTACATGTGTCTCTGCTAGGTACCAAGCTTGCCCAAAGGAATTTCATTATACTGCAGTTAAGAGAATTTTGAGATATCTTAAGGGCACACCTAATCTAAGTCTTTGGTACCCTAAGAATATAGATTTCATACTAACAGGTTTCTCAGATGCAGACTTTGCAGGATGCAAAGAAGACATAAAGAGTACTACAGGAACCTGTCAATTCCTAGGTGGAAGGCTGGTATCACGGTGCAGCAAGAAGTAGACCAGTGTAGCTATATCAATAGCTGAGTCTGAATATGTAGCTGCAGGAAGTTGCTGTGCACAATTATTGTGGATAAAGCACCAACTTGAAGATTATGACATCAAGGTAAGTGGAATTCCACTGGTTTGTGATTCAAGTAGTGTTTTTTTTATTGCTAAGAATCCTGTACCACACAGTAGAACCAAGGATATAGAAATTAAGTTTCATTTCATAAGAGAATATGTGGAAAAAGAAGATATTAGTCTAGAATTTGTAAACACAAATAATCAAATTACTGATATTTTTACAAAACCTCTAGATGAAACTAAATTCAATTATTTTAAAATTGAATTAGGTATGTTGAACCTAGAATAGGTCAGCATAAGTATTCCTAAGTAGAATATGTCAGTACAAAATTTCTCTGGAAATTTATCTATGTACAAAGTTTGTGTCGACACAAGCAGACTTTGTGTCGACACACTCAGTATGTTGTGTCGACAAAGAAAAAGGATGTGTCGACACAGAAACAGTATCTGTATCGATAGAAGAATAGGTGTCGACATAACTCTATCGAGACTTTAAGTTAGCTGATTTTTGTGTCGACACACAGAAATCAAATTCGACACTCTGTGTCGAGACTTAACAAGTCCATTTCGACACTGACATAAGTATGTCGACACATAGATGTGTCGACTAAACCTAAGTATTGTCGAGACTTAGTATTATTACTAAGGCGCATATTTTGAACTCCCCTTTACATCTAGACTATAAATAGGTGAAGCCAAAATCTGGTTGACAATGCTCTCCAAATTCATGGCTCTGCACCTTGTGTTGAAAAAGACCCTCTCTTCTTTTCACTACCATCTCTCTCTCCCGACAATGGCGCCACATCAGGATGACAAAGTGAACGAAGGCTATGAGCTAGTTCGTGGTGGATTCACGACAGCATCGTAAGAAATCTAGGGTGTAATTAACCTAATTTCAGAAAATGGTTTGGAATTCTTGGTCTAAGAACCGACTAAGATCTGGAAGAAGGAAGTCATGGAATTTTATTCATCAGCCACTATGGACATAGACGAGAAGAAGATCAAATCCACAGTACAAGATTCCCGAGTGAAACTTACACTGAAGACGATTAGGAAATCACTCCATCTTCCTAAGGTTAAGGATGAAGATGACATCATTTCATCAATGACAAAAGATGTTTTAAGCTGGTGCAGGCTAAACCCTAATACCAAGGTTGGATCATCCATCACAAGGAAAGGGATGAATTCACAAGGGAAGTTCCTGTCTGAAATAGTAGGCAAAGTGATTTTATGTAAAATAGGTGGACATGACAGAATTTCAGCCTCTATGTTCCATCTAATGACAAGAATAATTTTCAGGCTAAAAATAGACTGGGCATCAATAATCTTTGACAAATTACAAGAAGGTATCAAGAAACCAAATCTGGGAAGGATTCTGAGTTTATATTTATCTTCAGCAATACCAGATTTAATGAGCCTTCCAAGAATAAAATTCAACCATATGAGGAGAATGGACACCAGAATTCTGTCTAGGTGGGATAGAGTATTAACCAAGGAGGTTTCTACTCCACAAAAACAGACCAAGAAAGAAAAGAAGAAGAAGGAAGTTGTTCAGCAAACAGAATCCTCTAGTGATTTTGAAGAGGAAGTGGTCTTCAGTTCAGATGAAGACAGGCAACAAAAAGATGCTCAATATCAAGTTGAGAGCAGTGTGCTCCCAGAGCAATAGATAGTCACTACTCCAGGGGGAGAAAATCCTGCACCAGCAGTACAAGATACTGTACTTTCTGAGCTGCCTGCTCAATGGGGAGCAATTGATATATTTACTCTAGAGAGTGAGTTTGCAGCTGATACAGTAATGGATATTGTATCAGATATCAATAAAGAAGCACTGCTAAATGTGTAGGAAGATGCACAAGATGTGCAGGTTAAAGATACTGCTCAGGATGAGTAAGTAAGTATCTCCTTTCTAGAGAGGTCCCTGGACAAAGATCTGGATGTCCAAGGAGAACCTTTTGTTTTCCAAACTAATCTTGTTTCTCCTATATAGATACAACAAGAGTTCAACATGGAAGAGCTATTCTCTGATTTCCCAGCTGCAAGGACTGAGGGGGGAGCAATCACAGATTGAAAAGAAACTGCCAGGGACTGAGGGGGAGGAGCCACTAAATACCCCATCTAGTAAGGAAACTGTTGATATAGAAAGCTCATCACAACCCTCTGATGATGAGGAAGCCTCTATGGCTAAGAAGAGGAAGCTAGTTGTAATTAAGAAAAGGAGCTCAGGCTACAAGAAAGCCTTGCAATCAGTCACTCAACCATCTTCTCCAAGCATGGATTTCAGTTCATTACTGGTCCAATTGCAAGTTAAATTGGATGAGCAAAGGCAGTCTTTAGAAAAATATATGGATGAGTCAAATAAAGAACTGCAGTTTCAGCTAGCATAAGACATTAAGTCAATCAGATTTGAAGTCAATCTGCATAAGAAAGAGATGACAGATTGCTTCCATAAGGGAGGTAATGTTATAGTATATTTGGCTGAACAACAAAAGCTTAAAAAGACTGAGATTGAGGACATTGCCACCAAGCAAGGATATGTTTTAGAAAATCAATTCAGGTCCAATGAAAATCTCAAAGACTCCCATGAAGAAATTCTCAAAAAACTGGGAAGTATTTCCACTGATCTGAAATCTGAAATATCAAAGAAAATACAAGAAGATTTAGCTGCTGTCCAAACAGCTATTTGAGCCTCTTAAAAGACAATTTCTGATACCCTAATTAAGTTCAAAGACTATTACAAAGAAGGTACAGAATATCTTGCTGATCAGATAAGGTTTCAAAAGACTGATCTGAGGGATCATATAACTAGAGAAGTCATAAAGGGGGAGAGATTATTAGTCAAAGCTAGCTCTGACCATGCAAAATGGGTCTCTAATTCCATCAGAGCTACACTTGGCTTTCCTCCTTTGTGTGATAATGACAATGTTGTTGAGTCTTGAGTGCAACCCTGGAATATTGAAGGAGATCAGCCTGAAGTTCCACAGGTTATTTACCCTCCTACTATGTAACACCCCAAAAATCTCAAAACTAGATTTGAGGTGCAGGCTGTTTGACATAGCCTAGGACACGGGCGTGTCCCAGGGCGTGTCGGGGGTACACGGCCTGGGACACGGGCGTGTCCCAGGGCGTGTTCAGGATGGTCAATGATCGGTGGTCGACTATCGTCGAGCCTGTGACACGGCCTTGGACACGGGCGTGTCCCAGGGCGTGTCACTCAAGAAATGGCTAGACTGAGTCAGAGATTTACACAGCCCGGAACCAAGCCTTGAACACGGCCGTGTCAGTTTGACACGGGCGTGTCCGAGGGCGTGTGCCTACCCGTGTACTGCTCAGTTGGTTTTAGAGCTCGTTGAGTACCGTGTAACAGGGGTGACACGGGCGTGTCACATGACTGACACGGGCGTGTCAGGTTCGACACGGGTGTGTCGATGTCCGTGTTCTGGTAGATTTTCAGTTAGTAAGTGTGGCGCGTGTGCCGCTTAAGGGTACATGGCCTGTGAAACGGGCGTATCACAGGCCGTGTCAGCCAAAAAAGTGGAATTTTGGGAAAATCGTGGCCGTTCCTTTTCTCTATTTGGATCCAAGGGCTCAGGTGAGTCCTTGCTGGATTAAAACACCAGAGGCTTGATGAAGAGATCATTCTTCATTTGGCTAAGTGAAGAGAGAAAGAGAGAGGAGGAAGAAGAAGGAGGAGGAGATCAAACCACCGGTGGAACTCCCGTGGTCCGATTCGAGATCCGAGGCCAGAGCTGTGAAGGCAAAGGTTCTGCGGTTCTTTCTCACCGGCTAGATTTTGATGGCTCCCAAGAGATCGTCAAGGGTAACGATCTCCCTTCTTGGACATGTGAAGTCCTTCTTTTCTGTATTGCATAGGGAAAACCCTTCCCCGCGAGTGTGCGGTGGGTTGTGGCATCCCTTGGGGTAGATATGTGAAGTCCCCCTTGTTAGAGTTCGGAATTGGAGTACGGATCTAAGCATGCTGTGTGAAGCCCATCTGGACATGTTGGTCTGGATTGGTGATGCTTGTTTGCATATCGGAGAAGACTCCGTGGTTATGGCTTGTTTACCTTGTGCCTACCTGTTGCTTGGTGCAGCAGGAAGTACTGGATGAAGTCCAGGAAATGAAGAGGGTTGGAAGCAACTCTTGTGGCCATGCGTTGCCACTTTGTGTGCGGTTGAGCTGTTGGGCTGCAACTCGGTGAAAAGGCAGATTGCCGAACAGGAAAGGTGAAACCGACCCGCGCCTATAAATTGCCATGGATACTTCCGTATTCGAGGTGGCACGACGACTTGAGCAACGGGGGGGTGGCTGATCCGTACCTGCGTTATGTCCGTCCGACTTGGAAGCCTGGTTGTGGGTTTTGTTGGAGCGCATAATGAGAGTCTTAGGCCCGCGCGCCAAAAAGACTACAATGCTCAATACCGTGTAAACGTTGGTGTTGACCCTGGTTTTCCGGTGCACCAAGAATGTGCCCTGAGTGCACGGACTGTCGGGCCGTGTGGCCGACGGTTGTGATGGCTTGAATATGCCTGCGAGCACATAGTTGCTATTGTTGATACCATGCTGTGCAGGGAAGGAATGCTATTGCCCCGAGAAAGGGGTAGATTGTTATAATTGGGTCAGCTGAATGCTGATCGTTGCCGTGTTTGCCACCGTTTGGGTGGATTGTCCCTATGCAGGTGCTAGAGAGCCAAGTGGTAAATGAAGGGCTGAAGTCCCTACTGCTGTTGCTGCTGCTGCGGCTAGCCCTTGAAGGCTACGCGAATGGTTTTGTTTGTTTTACGTTTACTCATGTATGGCCAGCCTGCGCGCCGATGTTTGTAATCCATGATGTATGTAAAGAGGAACTGTAAGGCCTTAAGGCCAACCCTTCACCTTTGTTGTACATTCCGTGGCTGTATATATAACTGTGGTTTATATATTGGACATTCCTGGTTAGAGTTCAAATTATATCTTAAAGCTTCCGTTAGAATGCTCTGTGTTAGGATACGTTTATGGTTTGGTATTATTCTGTGACCTCACCGTCTGTTTGTGGCATATCGTGTGGGGCCCCAGCCGGACCTTCTACGATACGTCACGTAACGGATGGGGTCGTTACATTTTGGTATCAGCTTCGTTCGGTCTTCCTCTTTCGAATTCGTGGTCGAATTCTTTTGTGGGGTGGCTAGCGCGTGTTTGTGCGCCCTGCTGTAACGCTAATGAACTCTGGAATGTCCACTAAGGAATGTACAAAATCTTGTTTGAGGAATCTGCGCGTTCCTTTTCTGTTGTTTTGCTTGCATACGATCGCTAATGTGTGTCTTGTCCACCTATAGGTGACGCGTAGTGGTGCTGGGCAGTCTGAGCCCCAGCGCTCTGATGAGAGTGCAGCACCAGCTGAGGTGCCAACACCTCCTCCATCCGCGAAAACTGTTCGCTTAGTTGCTGAGGCTCTATTTTCCATGATTCAGCCGACCGGGCAAGCGCAGCCGGCAGTAGTGCCAGTTCGTGTTGATGTAAGGCCCGAGCCGGTTGAGGCGGTCGATCCACGAGCAGCTGACCGACAGTTGAAGCAATTCATGAGCTTCGATCCGCCTACGTTTACGGGACTGGGATCCCCAACGCAGGCAGAGGATTGGTTATCGCGTGTCAAGCGGATAATGACAGCGATCAAGGCGGAGGAAACTTTAAAGGTCACCTTGGCCACCTTCATGCTCGAAGGAGAGGCGCGGTTGTGGTGGGACGAGGTTGAGGTACACCATTTGGCGGGCAGGCAATTAATGCAAGTATCGATTGAGGAGTTCTCTCGAATATTTCTGGCGAAACATGTCCCAGCGGCGCAACGCATTGCCATGGAAAATGAGTTCCAACGGTTAAGGCAAGGAGAAGATAGCGTGGATACCAACCTGCATGAGTTTACCAGGTTGGGACGGTATGCGGGAACAATCTTCGCGGATGACCAAAGGAAAACAAATAGGTTCTATGAAGGATTGCGGGATGAGTTGAGGTTCCTGCTTTCGAGTTCAGTAAACCAAGGGTTTCAGGCGTTGGTTGATACTGCATTTGCGTTGGAGAAGGACATGAGACAGGTGTAAGGGAACAAGGGCTTGGTTGTGTCAAAGCCAGAGGTTCAAGCACCTCGCCCTAGCAAATCGTTCTACCAGAAGAAAGGGGGCAAGAGGTCCAAGCCGTCTGGGCAAGTGTCTACGACCGTTGTGTCGGGGGCGACGTCAAGGCCGGAGTCTTGTACATGCTATACTTGTGGCCGGGTGGGGCATATAGCCCGTGATTGTCGGGTTGTTCAGCCCAAAGGGGAAAAGAAGACGGGTGCGTCTTATGCTGAGAAGGGCAAAGCGGTGGTTGATTCCTCTGCGTCCCAGGCACAGCCCCGAATCTATCACCTTGGCCAGCAGGAGGCGATTAAGCAAAGTGACGTTGTCACAGGTACGATTGAATATAGATTATTTGCTTACGTGCTATAGCATTTGGTTATGTATAGCTTGTGCATGATGTGTGTGTGCTGCAGGCTTTGTCCTGATTCGGAATAATCTGGCAAGAGCCCTGTTTGATACGGGTGCTTCGCATTCTTTTCTGTCTGAGGACTTCGTATCTCGAATTGGGGTGCTGAGTCATGTGACGGTTGATAGTACAAGGGTGCTATTGCCGAATGGCTGTGTGATGCTTGCGGTTAGGGCTTGCGATGTGAATGTTCAAATAGGAAGTCGGGATTTCGGTTTGAGTGTAGCTGTGCTACCGTTATCGGAGTTTAATGTGATCTTTGGCATGGACTGGCTCTCGGAGCAGCGTGCCTTTATTGATTGCAACTCCAAGGAGATCACACTGGGCCAGAATACCGGACTTGTGACGAAGTTTGCTGGTATGCGAGGAGTTGGCGGGACTTTGTTGTCTGCGCTCCAAATCATCAATGCTGTTCGCAAGGGCGCAGAGTTATTCTTCACGCTAATTCAGGTTATTGAGCCAAAGGCCAGTGTCGGTGAAGTTCTGGTTGTGTCAGAGTTTGCCGATGTGTTTTCTAAAGATCTTCCTGGGTTACCACCCCAGCGGGAGATTGACTTCTCTATTGAGTTGGTGCCAGGTGCTAAACCTGTGGCCCGCTCACCATATCGCGTCGCGCCAAAAGAGATGGCTGAATTGAAAGTCCAATTGCAAGAGTTGTTGGAGCAGGGATACATACGCCCAAGCATGTCACCTTAGAGCGCGCCTGTTCTATTTGTGAAAAAGAAAGACGGTAGTTTACGGTTATGTATTGACTACCGTGAATTGAATAAGCTAACGGAGAAAAACAAATATCCGATTCCACGGATTGATGACCTATTTGATCAGCTGGCAGGATCAACGGTCTATTCCAAGTTGGATTTGAAATCGGGATATTATCAGTTGAGGATTCGGGAAGGTGACATTCCCAAGGCGGCGTTTGGAACACGCTACAGTCATTATGAGTTCACGGTAACGCCGTTTGGCTTATGTAATGCGCCATCGGTATTTATGGATCTAATGCATCGAACGTTCCGAGAGTACTTGGATTTGTTCGTAATTTTGTTTATCGATGACATCTTATTATACTCTCAGTCGGAAGAGGATCATGCAAACCATTTGCGGTTGGTCTTGCATACCCTGCGGAGGAATAAGCTTTATGCCAAGTTCTCAAAGTGTGAGTTCTAGCTCTCTTCAGTAGCCTTTTTAGGCCATGTGGTAAGTGGTGAAGGTATCGCGGTGGATCCGTTGAAGATAAGTGCCATTCGAGATTGGCCAGTGATGTCTTCGGTGGCCGAGGTCAGGAGCTTCCTTGGGCTTGCGGGCTACTATAGACGGTTTATGGAAAACTTCTCATGGATTGCTTTACCTCTGACCACGCTGACGAGAAAAGATCAAAGGTTCATTTGGACGGCGGAGTGCGCGCGAGCTTTTGAAGACCTGAAGAGTCGTTTGACCACGGCGCCTGTGTTGATATCGCCATGTGGTACAGATGGCTATGAGATCTATAATGATGCTTCCGGGAGCGGCTTAGGTTGCGTTCTTCTGCAGTTTGGTAAAGTGATTGCCTATGGCTCACGCCAGTTGAAAGTGCATGAGCGGAATTACCCCATCCATGATCTGGAGTTGGCGGCGGTAATCTTTGCGCTAAAGTTTTGGCGGCACTATCTTTATGGCGTGAAAGTGGACATTTATACAGATCACAAAAGCCTAAAGTACTTGTTGGATCAGAAGGATCTGAATATGCGACAACGAAGATGGATGGAGTTCCTTGGGGACTACACCTTCGAGATTCACTATACACCCGGGAAGGGAAATATAGTCGCTGATGCTTTGAGTCGGAAGCCTCCGGTACGGGCAAACTGGTTGCAGTGGCATGATCAGCGTTTAATCCAGGAACTGGAAGCATTGGAGATATCTTGTGTTGACAAGGGTTCTTCGACCGATGCATGCTTGAACTGGACGGAGGTTCAATATGACCTTACGGACAGAGTTCGGCGAGCAACGGAGCTTGATGAAAGTCTCCAGCGCTATGCTAAAGATGGGCCGGATGACCAGTTCTCTTGGGATAATGGTTTGTTACGAAGAAATGGTCGAGTGTGCGTTCCGAGTGTGGGTAAATTGAGGGAAGAGTTGATGTACGAAGCTCACTTTGCAAAGTACTCAGTTCACCCAGGAAGCACAAAGATGTACAGAGATCTGAAAAAGCTGTTCTGGTGGCCCGAACTAAAGAAAGATGTAGCACGTTATGTGGCGGAATGCCATACTTGTGCTTTGGTGAAAGCGGAATGCCAGAAGCCTGGCAGTTTTCTGAAGTCGTTACCCATTCCGGAGTGGAAGTTCGATGACATTTCGATGGATTTTGTGCACGGGTTGCCGAGATCTCAACGCGGCCATGATTCAATCTGGGTGATTGTGGACCGGTTGACAAAAGTGGCGCACTTCCTTCCAAACAAAAGAGACGATTCAGTAGAAACCTTGGCCAAGCTCTATGTGGAGCAGATTGTTCGACTGCACGGTGTTCCTCGGAGCATCGTCAGTGACCGTGATGGGCGATTCACATCGAATGATTGGCGGCTAGTTCATCAAATGTTGGGTACAAAATTAGCGTTTAGTACGGCCTTTCATCCCCAAACGGATGGCCAGATTGAACGAACCAACATGACGATGGAGGACATGCTCCGCATGTGCGCCCTAGACTTTGGTAAGAGATGGGAAGATTATATTTTTCTTGTAGAATTTGCCTATAATAATAGCTACCAAGCGAGCATCGGTATGGCACCATTTGAGGCTTTGTATGGTCGTAAATGCCGTACACCGTTAGCTTGGGCAGAAGCAGGCGAATCTAAGCTGAGTGGGAAAAAGGAAGTCGAAAAAACTACCTCGCTTATACGCTCTATTCGGGAGAGGCTATTGATAGCCCAAGATCGTCAAGCAAAGTACTACAATGCCAAACACCAGAATGTGGAGTTCACGGTGGGTGATTGGGTATATTTGAAGATCAAACCCTTCAAAGGCGTGTCCAGGATTCGACGGTTGAAAAAGCTAAGTCCAAGGTACCTTGGTCCATTTGAAGTGGTGGAGCGCGTTGGGGAAGCTGCTTATCGACTAGCGCTATCAGCAGAGTTGAGTGGCTTACATGATGTATTTCACATCTCAGTACTCCGTAAAGCTGTCAAGGATCCAACTCAAGTAGTGGAGTATGATCGGGTACCGGTCGAGTATGGGCTAATGACGAGGGTTCGACCCATTCAGATCGAAGATCGAGCCGATAAACAGTTGCGGAACAAGGTGATCGGGATGGTCAAGGTCCGATGGGACAATTGTGGCCGTGAAGAGCTAACATGGGAGCGAGAGCAGACCATGCGAGCTGAATTTCCCGAGCTGTTTGTGTAAACTGTAGACCGTGTACTTGTGTTATTTCAGAGTTATCAAGTTATAGTATTGTGTTTCTTATTTCCTTACCGTGTCAAATTTCGGGACGAAATTTTATTAAGGGGGGGAGGATTGTAACACCCCAAAAATCTCAAAACTAGATTTGAGGTGCAGGCTGTTTGACACGGCCTGGGACACGGGCGTGTCCCAGGGCGTGTCGGGGGTACACGGCCTGGGACACGGGCGTGTCCCAGGGCGTGTTCAGGATGGTCCACGATCGGTGGTCGACTATCGTCGAGCCTGCGACACGGCCTTGGACACGGGCGTGTCCCAGGGCGTGTCACTCAAGAAATGGCTGGACTGAGTCAGAGACGTACACGGCCTGGAACCAAGCCTTGAACATGGCCGTGTCAGTTTGACACGGGCGTGTCCGAGGGCGTGTGCCTACCCGTGTACTGCTCTGTTGGTTTTAGAGCTCGTTGAGTACCGTGTAATAGGGGTGACACGGGCGTGTCACATGACTGACACGGGCGTGTCAGGTTCGACACGGGCGTGTCGATGCCAGTGTTCTGGTAGATTTTCAGTCGGTAAGTATGGCGCGTGTGCCGCTTAAGGGTACACGGCCTGTGACACGGGCGTGTCACAGGCCGTGTCAGCCAAAAAAGTGGAATTTTGGGAAAATCGTGGCCGTTCCTTTTCTCTATTTGGATCCAAGGGCTCAGGTGAGTCCTTGCTGGATTAAAACACCAGAGGCTTGATGAAGAGATCATTCTTCATTTGGCTAAGTGAAGAGAGAAAGAGAGAGGAGGAAGAAGAAGGAGGAGGAGATCAAACCACCGGTGGAACTCCCGTGGTCCGATTCGAGATCCGAGGCCAGCGCTGTGAAGGCAAAGCTGCTGCGGTTCTTTCTCACCGGCTAGATTTCGATGGCTCCCAAGAGATCGTCAAGGGTAATGATCTCCCTTCTTGGACATGCGAAGTCCTTTTCTGCATTGCATAGGGAAAACCCTTCCCCGCGAGTGTGCGGTGGGTTGTGGCATCCCTTGGGGTAGATATGTGAAGTCCCCCTTGTTAGAGTCCAGAATTGGAGTACGGATCTAGGCATGCTGTGTTAAGCCCATCTGGACATGTTGGTCTGAATTGGTGATGTTTGTTTGCATATCGGAGAAGACTCCGTGGTTATGGCTTGTTTACCTTGTGCCTACCTGTTGCTTGGTGCAGCAGGAAGTACTAGATGAAGTCCAGGAAATGAAGAGGGTTGGAAGCAACTCTTGTGGCCGTGCATTGCCACTTTGTGTGCGGTTGAGCCGTTGGGCTGCAACTCGGTGAAAAGGCAGATTGCCGAACAGGAAAGGTGAAACTGACCCGCGCCTATAAATTGCCATGGATACTTCCGTATTTGAGGTGGCACGACGACTTGAGCAACGGGGGGTGGCTGATCCGTACCTGCGTTATGTCCGTCCGACTTGGAAGCCTGGTTGTGGGTTTTGTTGGAGCGCATAATGAGAGTCTTAGGACCGCACGCCAAAAAGACTAGAATGCTCAATACCGTGTAAACGGTGGTGTTGACCCTGGTTTTCCAGTGCACCAAGAATGTGCCCTGAGTGCACGGACTGTCGGGCCGTGTGGCCGACGGTTGTGATGGCTTGAATGTGCCTGCGAGCACATAGTTGCTATTATTGATACCATGCTGTGCAGGGAAGGAATGTTATTGCCCCGAGAAAGGGGTAGATTGTTATAATTGGGTCAGCTGAATGCTGACCGTTGCCGTGTTTGCCACCATTTGGGTGGATTGTCCCTATGCAGGTGCTGGAGAGCCAAGTGGTAAATGAAGGGCTGAAGTCCCTACTGCTGTTGCTGCTGCTGCTGCGGCTAGCCCTTGAAGGCTACGCGAATGGTTTTGTTTGTTTTACATTTACTCATGTATGGCCGGCCTGCGCGCCGATGTTTGTAATCCATGATGTATGTAAAGAGGAACTGTAAGGCCTTAAGGCCAACCCTTCACCTTTGTTGTACATTCCGTGGCTGTATATATAACTATGCTTTATATATTGGACATTCCTGGTTAGAGTTCAAATTATATCTTAAAGCTTCCGCTAGAATGCTCTGTGTTAGGATACGTTTATGGCTTGGTATTATTCTGTGACCTCACCGTCTGTTTGTGGCATATCGTGTGGGGCCCCGGCCGGACCTTCTACGATACGTCACGTAATGGATGGGGTCGTTACATACTGACTTTGATATGGTTCAACAAGAAGTGCAGACAATGTAAAGTCCTTCATAGGAGGCATCAAAGGTGATTATTGAAAAAGTAGAAATGTCAGAGGCTGCCAAGCAAGCTCAAAAGGAGGCACAATTATCTAAGAAAAGGTTTAGAGAACAGGCTGAGTTGAAGCCAGATTTTGAGCAATGGAACCCTACTTCCAGGAATATTATTTTGACTGCCTGGAAGGCTGTAAAGGATAAGACCCATGACAGGGGCAAATGGTATTCTGAGCAAGAATGGAATAAATATCAAGCCAGGCAAGAAGCCATTCTTCAATTCAAAAGGAGTGCAAAAGCTGGGAAGTTAACTGCTAATGCTCTGGAGCCTAGCAGGTACTTCCCCAAGCCCTTTCACTATTTTGAAAGGCAAAGGATAAAGGCTGAAGAACAGAAGAAAAAGGATCTCAAAGGGAAGAAACTTGCTGATGATACAGATCCTACTGTGCAGGCAAAGATTCAATCTGGAAATGGCATTGTAATTAAGGAGCCTAGTCAATCATAGGATAGATAGCTTATGTATAGAACAATGTAACTTTTTGCTTTTGTTCTAAGGAAAAAACATGTAAAGCCAGAATTTTCTGATTAATAAATAAAATCAGCTTCACTATTGATTTTAGTTGTTTACATTGTTTATATATTATCTTACACTAAAATGTATGCACATCTATTTTTATGTGCTTTATTATAAGTGATGTATATCTTTGACTAAGGGTTATGACTTCTCCAAATAAGGGGAGATTGTTGGGTACACTGAAAAATATGTACCAGATTTGGAGAAGCCTCATCTTACTCAATGATATACATCAATTTGTATTTGATGGATGTTTGAGTTTCATTGTGCAAGTGTAAGGTTTGCAAGAAAATTCTCTAAGTACAAGTGTTGACACTTGTGAAGAATTGTGTCAACACCCAGAAGTTGTGTCGACACCAGAAGCAAAGTTGTGTTGATACCCAGAAGTTGTGTCGACACTAGAATCAAAGCTGTGTCGACACCCAGGCATTGTATCGACACCTGAAGAAAAGGTTGTGTCGACAACCAGAATTGTGTCGACACCTAAGGCAGGAATTGTGTCGACACCTAAAGCAGAAGCTGTGTCGACACCCAGGAAATGTCTCCATACCTGAAGAAGGTTTGTGTCGACACACAAGACTTATGTCGACACACACTCAACGCCATCTTATATCAACAGCTATACTGGGTCTGAAGGCTTGTGTCGACAGCTAGACACACAGTCAACGCCATCTTACAGCAATAGCTATTCTGAGTCTGAAGGCTTGCATCGACATACAGTACTTGTGTCGACACACACTCAACGACAGCTAGACATACACTCAATGCCATTTGTCTGCATAAGCTATGCCAAGACCAGAAGCAGTTGTGTCAACACACAGGATTTGTGTCGACACACACTCAATGACAGTTGGACATACACTCAACGCCATCTGTCTACATCAGCTATATCAAGACCAGAAGCAGTTGTGTCGACACACAGGACTTTTGTCGACACACACTGAACGACAGCTGGACATACACTCAACGCCATCTGTCAGCAACAGTTATGTCGAGACTAGGAGCAGTTATGTCGACACACACGACTTGTGTCGACACATACAAACAGAAGTTGTGTCGAGTAGTAGAAGAATGACTATGTCAATACATGGAGTGTTGTGTCGACATTACCAAGACTTGTGTCGACACTTATTCTATTTATGTCGACACATATGAAGCAGTTTGCTGAGTGGTTCATGCTGACTTGTAAAGTCTTTGAGGAATCAACTATCATGACTGGTGACTCGACAGCTGTCATAACCAACAAGTCTGACACTTTTGTCAGAACTGTCAGAAGGTTGTTACAAATCGGATCAGCCGGTAATCATGAGAAAACTCTATATAAAGGACTGATCTGTGACAAATTATAACAACTGATACGGAGATAAAAAGGTGAATCATCCAGAGAAAGAATTCAACAATAAGAAAAGGGGAGACCCTTAAGAAGGCAGATTCTGAACAGTCTGCAGAGAAGATTCAGATCTTATTCTGAATTCAAGGAAGGAGCTGACAGGAGATCAACTTCTACATCAAGTAAAGTTCAACCTTATTTTTTTCTATCAAGAAGCTTTGAAACAGCTAAGTTAGGTTGGATCTGAAGATTCAGTTTATTCAAGAACTGATCAAGAAGCTCACACATATAGAGAGATCTATCTGGTGATATTTCTGTATCTTTTAAATACTCAATTACTTGTAGGATCTTTTATTAGATCCGAGTTGCAAGCCTATAATTATAAAGGCTGAGGTAGGGCTAAATGCCTGAGGTGTAGGACTTGTGATAGTCTGAGTTGTAAGCCTAGTGATAAAGGCTAAGGTAGGGCTGAGGCCTGAGGTAGGATTCTTGGGAAGAATCTGAGGTAAGACTTGTATAAGTCTGAGCTGTAGGGACCAATCTGGTTCTGAGTTGTAAGATTTGTGGATCTGAGCAAGTGGAAGGAAGTTGGGCTGAATCCAGTTCTCTACTGGATAGGCGAAGGGGGGAAGTGGATGTACCCATACCTTAGGGAACCACTATAAATCTGGTGTTTGCTGTGCTGTGATTTATGTTCTGTGCTGTGTTAATACTAGTTAATTTGCCTGAATTATAAAAGAAAATTGGAACCTATTCACCCCCCTCTAGGTGTTTAGGCTCTTGAAATAAGTCTTTCAGGATATCATTGGGAAGATACTTCTATGCAAAACAAATTCTATCATGGATATTTCATTCAGCTTCTTTGATAAATGCAAGCCATTGTCTGCAAGAAAAGGTATAATTTTGGGATGTTAATTCTGGATAAGATCAAGGACAACATAAAGGTTCCAAATTATACTAGGATTATTTCTCTTCTCCTCCATGAGATTAATCCTGAAGTATTCAACTTCTCCAAAGGGACAATTCTCCAACACATGAAGAAAGTCTCCATTTCATATATTCAGAGATAGGAGCTTAAGCTTCAAAATCCAGTCTAGGATGCTAGAGCTCATGAGCAGCCTGCTTCTAAAGAGACTTCTACTTCAGAGGATAGGACTCCATCTCCCTCTCTCCAACATGTTGCTGGAAAATCTGGTGAAGCAATTGAGTGGGAGCCTGCTTCTTCTATTTCAGACAGAATTCCTTCTTCTCCTGCCCATTCAGAACAGCAAGACATCATTCCTTCTCCTCATGCTCATTCAGAACAGAAGCAATACAGTATCCTAGCTCCTCCTCTAGATATATCCTTCCAACCAGCTACTTCAGAAGCACTTCATTTAGATGCCCAGGTACTAGAAACTATTCTCTCCACTAGTGAGGATATAAACAAGATGATTGAAGAATTAACCACTGATGAACCCCTTACGCCACTTCAAAAAGAGCAAACTGCTGAACAAACAAGGCTACATACTCCTGTCCCTTCTCCATCACCAGCACCTTCTGTATCACCTGTGCAATCCCCAAAGTCACCTACTAATCATTCTCTAGTTGCTGAGCAAGATCAACAAGAGACCATTCCACTTTCAGATGAGGATAAAGGTTCTCCAGAGCCTGTTGAAGCCCCTTTGAGGAACTTAGACTTCTCTCTTCCCACCTTCACTGGTGAGGAAGAAGATGTTTTTGTCCATACTACAAGAGCTCAAAGCTCAGTAGTACTTGAATAAATTGTTCCATGGAAAGCCCCTCCTCCTCCTGCTCCTATTCCTGCTGCTGCTACTGTTATTGTTTCTAATACACCAGCCTCTTCAGATATTATTGGCAAGATTGAGCAACTATTGTCAGAATAGAAGAAATACTTTGATGATTCCTTGAAGATAGTTCAAGACAAGGTCTCTGCTCTATAGAAAGAAATGAGTAGAGGATTTGCTGAGATACAGCACAACACAGATCAGTTGAAGCACCTTTTCAGAATAGGTGGCAAGGATTTGGACCACACTATTACTAGTGTTGGTGAGATTATGAACCAATCTCTCACTGGCCAATATTCAAATTGAACTTGAGAAGAAAGCCCAAGAGCATGTAATGAAAGTCTGTGAAGAAGTGGGCCTCTTCAAGGATGACACTATAAAGAAACTTTGTCTAGAAGTCAGGGTGAGAAGTTAGTAAAAGAACAAGTTGAAAAATATGACTCTAATTTCCAGACCCTATGGAATGAGAAAATAAAGGAGATCAATCAAGATGTGCTAGCTCAGATATAGTCAGTAAAGTTCCACACCTATGATACCACTGTTTGGATTCATAATCAAATTTTCCCAGAATTTCAGGCTGATCCAAATATCATTCCACACCATCTAAATCCACTTGCTGAAGGCCAGCCAGCTCCAGCTCAAATGCCAACCTTCTCTCCCAGGCCTGATGATGCAACTCAACCTCCTGAATCCTATTCTCAGATATGGGAATCTGACATTCCTAAAGACTTACCAGAAATTCAGATCCCCAAAAGAAGGAAATATAGAGAGGGCTCCTCTGCTAGTAAATCCATTCCAAATCCTGAAGCAGAAAAGAGGAAAGCTACAGAGTTTGCAGAAATCTGGTCCCCAACTTCAAAGTCCCTCATTCTAGAAACTCTCAAGCTTGTCATGTGTAACGCCCCGAAACTCAAAAGATGGACGAGTGGCATTTTGAGCCAAGTCTGGGACTTGGTAGAGGTGACACGGCCTGGGACACGGGCGTGTCTTAGGAGCGTGTCGTGCTCGGGTTCGGCAATGGTCGTGCGGTCGATGAAATTGTAGTTGAAGAGCGCCGAACAGCAAACACGGCCTGAGACACAGGCGTGTCCCAGGCCGTGTCCTACTCGGATTGTTAGCCGAGTTGTGTAGGGGGCAGACACGGCCTAAGCCCAAGCGTGTTCGGGTCCGACACAGGCGTGTCAAATTCGACATGGGCGTGTCAAACACTCGTGTTCTCCTAAGTCTGGTGCTGGACATGTGTCATTGGAGGAACACGCCCAGCTATACGGGCATGTACTGGATGACACGGGCGTGTACTTGATGACACATGCGTGTACTGGATGACACGGGCGTGTCGAGTGCCCGTTTTCTTTTTGGGATGCGACGGTTTTAGCGGCGAATGAGTTACACGGCGTTGGACACGGGCGTGTCGCAAGCCGTGTTCGGCCCAGGGAGTTTAATTTCAGGGCGAATCGTGGCCGTTCGTTTCCTTATTTTGGGATCTAATGGTTCAGGCCTCTCCATCCTAGGGTTAAGGCCGGGATTGGGGTTTTAAACCCTCACTTTTCATTGGCCACTCTCTTTCTAAGTTCTAGAGAGAAGGGAGAGCAAGGAGGGAAGATACGGTCGCCGGAGGAGATTTGGAGCGCCAAATCGCAAAACGAGTCCAGATCTACGGAGACAAGATCATCGCGGTGCTTTTCATCTGTATAGATTTCCCTGGCGCCGAAGAGGAATGCTAGGGTAACGATTCTCTACTTGAACATGTGAAGCTCTTCTTATTTTGCATAGGGAAAATCCGCTTCCGTGAGTGTGCGGCGAGTTTGCGGTGTTCCTTGGGGTAGATATATAAAGTCCCCCTTGTTTGCATTTAGAGTCCGAAATCGAGAAACGGACATAGGCATGGTGTGTGAAGCCTACCCGGACAAGTTGGTCTGGATCGGTGATGTTTTACTATGCATGATTAGTCAGAGAAGACTCCGTGCCTTTGGTTATTTTCGGGTTTCTATGTGGAGACTGCAGCAAGGATCCTTGGGGGTTAACCCTAAGGCGCACCCAGAAAACTGGGCGGAAATGCATTTCTGCCATCTTGGTGGCCTAGGAGCCAACCTTGAACATAACTGGGTTATGAGCTTGAATGATCGAGTTTGGGATCCGGCGAAGCTTGGCCTACGCATTTGGCTTAAGTTTGATAGTACGGTGTGAGCAACGAGCTTGTGGAACTGAACCCGGGCTATGTGGTTTGGTGACAGATACCTGAAAAAAGGACTGGCCATTGGCATAGTCATGCGAGCCTTAGGCTTAGGTCGGAAAGACTAATTGCTCATGATATTTGCCGTCCAAGGGATGGTGGGTAGATCGCGGTTTTGACCGGGTTCACCGAGTTAGTGCCCTGAGAGCACGGGGTGTGTGGCCGTGTGAGCATGCGCTTGTGATGTTGTGTTTATACACTATATTGCTTGTTACGTTAACAAGTGCAGGGAAGGAGCTTTGCCGCCCCGAGTTTGGGGGCGGAATCGTTATAATTTGGTCGGCTTTAGCTGACCGTTATTCTTGTTTACCACCATTACAGTGTTTTGTGCTTGCAGGTGCTGCGGAGCCGAGCAGCAAATAGCGGGCCAAAGCCCAAGTTGCTTAGCCGGTCCTCGAAGGCCTTGTTTGTTTTCTTATTTAAATCATGTGTGGTCGGCCTGCGAGCCGAATTTTGTAAGACACTACTTTATATATTGTGAACTTGTATTTCATTCATGTTGTTTTTGTTAGTGGACATTCGTGCTTATGGCTTGGTTCTTGCTTTTGCAACTTAATAAATTACTTCCACTAGATGCTCTGTATAGGACGTATGTTTTGGTTGAATGGTTTCATCTAGTAACTCGCCGGTCTGTCCGTGGTATATGACATCGGGCCCCGGGCGGATCTACTGCGATATGCTATATGACGGATATGGGTGTTACAATTTGATATCAGACTACCAGTTTCGGTCAGACTTAAATGAATTCATGGGCGAATTCACTTTAAGGGGTGGTGAGCACATGTGTGTGCATCATCGTTATAACATGAAAAGAACCCATGAATGTCCACTTAGGAATGAAAATACACATGTTTGAGGAACCTGCGTGTTCCTATAATTGCTTTTTGCAATATTGTTTGGTCGCTTATCGGTGTTTTGTACGACTATAGGTGACCAGGAGTGGTGCAGGGCCGTCAGAACGTCCAGTTTTTGAGGCGAGTAGCGCACCAAATGATGCACCGGCAACACCTCCTTCAGCTAAGACCATACGATTGGTAGCGGAGGCAATGTTTATGATAATTAATATGCCGCCTGAGAGACAGGTGCAGCAGCCTGCCCCTCCTGTGGAGCAGGTACCGCTCCAAGCGGCAGAGCCAAGAAGAGTGGAGCAGGTTGTAGTGGAGCAAGTGTTGCCTAAGAGAGCAACGGAGAAACAGCTCAAGCACGTTATAGGCTTCAATCCTCCAGTGTTCTCGGGGATGGGAACCCCAACACAAGCAGAGGATTGGCTCTCCAGAGTTAAGAGAGTGTTGATAGCTACTAAGACGAAAGAGTGTCAGAAGACCACAATTGGCATGTTCATGTTGGATGGTGACACAAGATTATGGTGGGAAGGCTTGGAGCTACAGCATTTGAGGGGTAGATAGCTTATTGACGTCTTGATAGAGGAATTTTTGAGATTGTTCTAGGCTCGATACCTCCCCTCAGCTCAGAGGATTGCTATGGAAAACGAGTTCTAGAAGCTGGTACAAGGTGAGAGTAGCGTGGATGAATATCTCAACAAGTTTACTCGCTTAGGTAGGTATGCAAGCGCTACCTTCACTGATGAGGAGCGAAAGACAAAACGATTCTACGAAGGTCTAAGGGATGATTTGAGACTACTACTCTCGGGGCCGATGACGCAGGGTTTCCTGACCTTGTTCAACACGGCCCGATCTTTGGAAAAAGACATGAAGAATGTGCAGGCAAAGAAAGACTCCGGTGTTAGGAAGTCAGAATTCAAGGTGCCGTCTTCAAAATCCAGTTTTTGCAGGTGGAATAAGTAGGCTAGGACATCGGGTCCAGCCCCTTCTTCGGGTGCCTCAGGGGAAACTACCAACCGAACCCCGGGCACTTGTTTTACTTGTGGGAAGACGGGGCACTTTTCCCGTGACTGTTGGAGCGGACATCCAAAGTCCGAGAGGAAGCAGGGAGAAACTTACGAGGAAAAGGTCAAGGTGGTGGATTTAACCGCATCCCATTATGCTCTGAATCAACCAAGAGTCTACAATCTGGGCTAGCAGGAGGTTATCAAACAGGCAGATGTGGTGATAGGTACGGTTTAAATTTATAGCAAGTTAGCTTTAAATACTGTTACCTAGTGCTTGTTAGCTTATTACTGTTTGTATAGGCTTTGTTCTGATTTGCGATAGTCCGATAAGGGCACTATTCAATACGGGAGCTTCGCACTCCTTTTTGTCCGAAGGTTTCATATCGCGCATCGGATTCCCTTCTTCGATGGCAAATAAAAAATTGGACTTGTTGCTGCTGAATGGGTGTTCTATGCGTACGGACAGAGTATGTGCCGTAAAGATCCATATTGGAAGTCAAGAGTTCGACTTACTAGTACCGTTACTGCCGCTAGTAGAGTTCGGCGTCATTTTCGGTATGGACTGGCTTTTGGAGTAGAAGGCATAAATAGATTGCAACCGTAAAGAAGTCAAGCTGGGTGCTGGGCGGGAGACAACATTTGCGGGACTGAAGGGGTCGAGCAAGACTCTAATGTCTGCTCTTCAGGTGGCCAAGGCAGTTCGTGCTAGCGCAGAGATGTTCTTCACGCTAGTGGAGGATGTAAAGCCTAAGCCCACTTTGGCTAGTATCCCAGTAGTATGCGAGTACCCCGACGTGTTCCTAAACAATCTTCCCGGAGCCCCACCTCAGCGGGAGATCGATTTCACAATTGAGTTGATGTCAGGTGCCAAACCTGTGTCACGCTCTCCTTATAGGTTGGCGCCTAAGGAGATGGCAGAGCTAAAGGTTCAACTAGAGGAGTTGTTGGAGCAGGGCTATGTGCGTCCAAGTTCGTCGCCTTGGAGCGCACTGGTCCTTTTCGTTAAGAAGAAGAACGGAAGTTTGCGGCTCTGTATCGACTATAGAGAGCTGAACAAGCTAACAGAAAAGAACAAGTACCTGATCCCAAAGATTTATGATCTTTTTGATCAGTTAGTCGGGTCATCGGTGTACTCCAAATTGGATCTGAAGTCCGGTTACTATCAGCTTAGAATAAGGGAAAGTGATATCCCAAAGACAGCGTTCAGCACAATGTATGAGAATTTCGAGTTTACAGTCATGCCGTTCGGGCTGACTAATGCGCCATCGGTGTTCATGGATCTGATGAACCGAACGTTCAGGGAGTACTTAGACCATTTGTGATCGTCTTTATTGACGACATATTGGTGTACTCACTGTACGAAGAAGATCACTTCAAGCATCTGCATTTGGTTTTGGAGACGCTGAGGAGGAACGAACTATACGCAAAATTCTCCAAATGCTAGTTTTGGTTGTCCTCAGTAGCATTCCTTGGTCACATAGTCAGTGGTGAAGGGATTGCGGTGGATCCAGTGAAGATAGCTGCGATATGGGAGTGGCCTGTGTTGTCTACAGTAGCGGAGGTCCGGAGTTTTCTGGGGCTTGCCGGCTATTACAGGCGCTTCGTAGAGAACTTCTCGTGGATAGCGTTGCCTCTCATGACGTTGACAAGGAAAGATCAGAAGTTTGTTTGGACGCAGGAGTGTGCACAAGCTTTTGAAGAGTTGAAGAGTCGGTTGACCACGACGCCAGTGCTAAATTCGCCGAGTGGGGCCGAAGGCTTTGAGATCTACAACGATGCTTCGGGCAGTGGTTTGGGCTGTGTGCTGCTGCATCATGGAGGTGTTATTGCATATGGCTTGCGTCAGCTAAAGGTGCAAGAGAGGAATTATCCGGTCTACGACTTGAAGTTGGCGGTCGTGATTTTTGCGCTAAAGCTGTGGAGGCATTATTTTTACGGCGTAAAGGTCGATATCTATACCGACCACAAGAGCCTAAAATACCTGTTAGATCAGAAGGATCTGAACATAAGGCAGCGGAGATGGATAGAGTTCCTGGGGGACTATACATTCAAAATTCATTATGTGCCCGGGAAAGGAAATGCAGTTGCGGATGCGTTGAGTCGCAGGGCTCCCGCACAAGCCAACTGGTTATCGATTCATAATGAGCAGTTGATTCGGGAGTTGGAGGCATTAGATATATCTTGTGTTGACAAGCAGACTAGCGCCGAAGTATTATTGAACTAGACGGAAGTTCAGTATGATCTGGCTGATTGGATTTGGAAGGCTAAGGGTTTGGATAGCAGCATGAAGGAAATCATGGATGCAGCTTCAGATGGGTCAAATTCCCAATTTACAATTGAAGATGGATTGCTAAGGAAGGACAATCGTTTGTGCGTCCCAAACGTGGGTAATTTACGGGTGGAGTGGATGTATGAGGCTCATCATACCAAGTACTCAATTCACCCAGGGAGCATGAAGATGTACTGAGATCTGAAGAAGTTGTTCTGGTGGCCAGGACTCAAGAAGGATGTGACACTATATGTGGCTGTGTCAGACTTGTGCCTTAGTGAAGGAAGAGTGCCAAAAGCCAGGGGGTTTCTTGAAGTCTTTGCCTATTCCGGAGTGGAAGTTCGACGACATTTCAATGGACTTTGTGCATGGTTTGCCAAGGTCGCAGAAGGGAAACGACACCATCTGGGTGATCATAGATTGGTTGATAAAAGTGTCGCACTTCATTCTGCATAGGAAGGATGATTCAGTGGAGAAACTGGCATAGCTTTACGTGGATAACATTGTTAGACTGCACGGTTGCCCTGCAACATCGTGAGCGATAGAGATGGACATTTTATGTCCAATGACTGGAGGTTGGTGTAGCAAATGCTGGGAACTAAGTTGAATTTCAGCACAACCTTTCATTCGTAGACGGATGGGCAGACCGAGAGGATCAACAGGACGATGGAAGACATGCTTAACATGTACGTCCTAGACTTCGGAAAGCAATGGTAAGACCATCTGTATTTGGTGGAGTTTGCGTAAAACAACAGCTACCAAGCGAGCATACAAATGGCGCCCTTCGAGGCCCTATATGGCAGAAAATATCGCATGTCGTTGTTGTGGTTAGAAACGGGTGAGGCAAGGTTGTACAAAAAGCAAGAGGTGGAAAGCGCCACTTCATTGGTGAGAACCATTCGAGAGCGTTTACTGATCGCTCAGGATAGGTAAGCTAAATTCTACAATGCCAAGAATCGGAACGTAGAGTTCGCGGTTGGCGATTGGGTGTATTTGAAGATAAAGCCGTTCAAGGGTGTTTCACGGGTACGACGCTTGAAGAAGCTGAGCCCGAGATACCTTGGACCATTTGAGATTCTGGAGCGGATCGGTGAGGCGGCTTATCTTCTAAAGCTATCGGTGGAGTTGAGTGGTCTACACGACGTATTCCACATATCAGCATTGCGAAAGGCTGTGCAAGAGCCTTCACAGGTGATCGCGTTTGATCAAGTACCGGTGGACGAAGGGTTGATGACAAGGGTCAAACCTATTCGTATTGAGGACTCTAAAGTCAAGCGACTTTGTAACAACGAGATCAGGATGTTCAAGGTCCGTTGGGACAATTGCGGTTGGGAGGAGCTCTCCTGTGAGCGAGAGCAGACCATGCTGGAGGAGTACCCAGATTTATTCCACTCAGGTACCACTTTTGGTTTTGTGTATCTTTATCTTTCGGTAATTTTGTGGATGAAATTCTTTTAAGAGGGAGAGAGTTATAACGCCCTGAAACTCAAAGAGGGACGGGTGGCATTTTGAGCCAAGTCTGGGACTTGGTAGAGGTGACACGGCCTCGGACACGGGCGTGTCCCAGGGGTGTGTCATGCTCGGGTTCGGCGATGGTCGTGAGGTCGATGAAATTGCAGTCGACGAGCGCCAAACAACGAACATGGCCTGAGACACGGGCGTGTCGCAGGTCATGTCCTACTCAGATTGTTAGCCGAGTTATGTAGAGGGAGAGACACGGCCTGAGCCCAGGCGTGTCCGGGTTCGACACGTGCGTGTCCAATTCGACATGGGCGTGTCGAACACCCTTGTTCTCCTCGGTCTGGTGCTGGACCTGTGTCATTGGAGGAACACGCCCAGCTACACGGGCGTGTACTGGATGACATGGGCGTGTCAAGCCTAACATGGGTGTGTCGAGTGCCCGTGTTCTTTTCGGGATACGACGGTTTCAGAGGCGAATGAGTTACACGGGCTTGGACACGGGCATGTTGCAAGCCGTGTTTGGCCTAGGAAGTTTATTTTCAGGGCAAATCGTGGTCATTCGTTTCCTTATTTTGGGATCTAACGGTTCAGGCCTCTCCGTCCTAGGGTTAAGGCCGGGATTGGGGGTTTAAACCCTCACTTTTCATTGGCCACTCTCTTTCTAAGTTCTAGAGAGAAGGGAGATCAAGGAGGGAAGATCTGGTGTCCGGAGGAGATTCGAAGCGCCAAATCACAAACCGAGTCAAGATCCATGGAGGCGAGATCATCGCGGTGCTTTTCATCCATGTAGATTTCCATGGCGCCGAAGAGGAATGATAGGGTAACGATTCTCTACTTGAGCATGTGAAGCTCTTCTTCTTTTGCATAGGGAAAACCCACTCCCGTGAGTGTGCGGTGAGTTTGCGGTGTTCCTTGGGGTAGATTTGTAAAGTCAACCTTGTTTGCATTTAGAGTCCGAAATCGAGAAACAGACATAGGCATGGTTTGTGAAGCCTACCCTAACAAGTTGGTCTGGATCGGTGATGTTTTACTATGGATGATTAGCCGGAGAAGACTTTGTGCCTTTGGTTGTTTTCGGGTTTCTACGTGGTAGATTGCAGTAGGGATCCTTGGGGGTTAACCCCAAGGCGCACTCGGAAAACTGGGCGGAAACGCATTTCTACCGTCTTGGTTGCCTGGGAGGAAACCTTGAACATAACTGGGTTATGTATTTGAATGATCGAATTTGGGATCTGGCAAAACTTGTCCCGCGCATTTGGCTTAAGTTTGACAGTGCGGTGTGAGCAACGGGCTTGTGGAACCGGACCCGGGCTATCTGGTTTGGTGACAGATACCTAAAAAAGGGACTGGCCATTGGTATAGTCGTGCGATCCTTAGGCTTAGGTCGGAAAGACTAATTGCTCACGAAATTTGTCGTCCAAGGGATGGTGGTGAGATCGCGGTTTTGACTGGGTTCACCGAGTTAGTGCCCTGAGAGCACGGGGTGTGTGGTTGTGTGAGCCTACACCTGTGATGTTGTGTTTATACACTATGTTGCTTGTTACGCTAACAAGTGTAGGGAAGGAGCTTTGCCGCCCCGAGTTTGGGGGCAGAATCATTATAATTTGGTCAGCTTTAGCTGACCGTTATTCTTGTTTGCCATCGTTGCGGTGTATTGTGCTTGCAGGTGCTGTGGAGCCGAGTGACAAATAGCAGTCCAAAGCCCAAGTTGCTGAGCCGGCCCTCGAAGGCCTTGTTTGTTTTCTTGTTTAAATCATATGTGGCCGGCCTGCAAGCCGAAATTTGTAAGATACTGCTTTATATATTGTGAACTCGTGTAAGGCCATAAGGCTGATACTTTTCTGTACTTTGTATTTCATTCCTGTTGGCTTTGTTAGTGGACATTCGTGTTTGTGGCTAGGTTCTTGCTTTTGCAACTTGATAAATTGCTTCCGCTAGATGCTCTATATAGGACGTGTATTTTGGTTGAATGGTTTCATTTAGTAACTCGCCGGTCTATCCGTGGTATATGGCGTCGGGCCCTGACCAGACCTACTGCTATATGCTATGTGATGGATAGGGGTGTTACATCATGGACTTCAATGAAAATAAGAATGATCATTACAACTCCAAGGAATGGGAATTGCATGAAAGTCAATTATAAAGAGAAGGATTTATGATAGAGAATATGGAAGGAACAACCCTGCTGCTCCTCCAAAGCCTCCAAAGTACTATCCAAAGCCCTTCAGCTACTAAAGAAGACAGCAAGAGAAGAAGGACAAACAACACCATTAAGTCTAAGCATAAGAGAATTATGAGAGTGTGGTTATGATCTGTGTAGAAATAATATTTTGGACAATCTTATTTATATAATTCTTAATTCTGATCTTATGCTATTTGATTTTAATCCTTATGCTTAATGCACTGCTTTTTCTATTGCACATCTAGTTCTTTATATGTCTATATAATTTACCTTAGTATAAAGGGTTCTAACTTCTACAAATAGGGGCAGATTGTTGGGTATTGTACCCATAAGAACCCAGATTTGGAGAAGTCACCCTTGAACTAAGATGAATTAAGTTGTATTTGATGTGTTGCTTGAGTTATGTGTTTGCAGGATTATATTGCCAAGTGTAGACCAATGTCAGTCTACAATAAGTCATCAAACATAGGAACATACAATGTAATCCCTCATTGTGTGATCCATGGTGTTGACTCATGTGTAGCCTCTCTATTGGGATACACTTCATGTTTCAAGCACTAGGATTGATTGGAGAAAGAAATGTTGCTGAGTTGTTGAAGAAGAGAAAATTCTGTTTGAGAAAATTTTCTAAGTCTTTCACTCGAGTAATACCTTATATATTCGAGTTAAATACTTTGATTATACTCGAGTAAGCCTATTTGTACTCAAGTAAGGGAATGTATCTCGAGTAGCCTGAATATAACTCTCGGGTAGCCAAGTCAATTACTCGAGTAGATTATCTCTTACTCTCGAGTTAACATAATTTCCTCTAAGAAATTTTTCTAAGTCCTTTACTCGAGTAATCAAGTTAACCACTCGAGTAAATAAGTCCTTTGTCTCGAGTTGCAGAAGACAGTATTCGTGTTGTTTTAATTCACTCGAGTAGTCAAGATCATATACTCAAGTAGTCTATCTACTACTCGAGTAGTCCCGGTTTTGTACTCGAGTTATAAGTTTTCATTCTTTTTAAGTCCATTACTCGAGTAGTGATATCCATATACTCGAGTAGTTTATCTTCTCTTGAGTAGTCCAGTTCCAGTTCTCGAGTAATCCGTTTTCCTCACTCAGAAATTATTGTAAGTATTTGACTCGAGTAATCCTTTTTCCTCTCGAGTAGTTAATTTCTATTCTCTCGAGTAATACTTCTTGTACTCGAGTAGTTCAACTCCACGTCCCGAGTAACTATGTTAGCACTCGAGTAAGTCTTTATGTACTCGAGTAGTTACTTATTATATTCTGAATTTTCTCAAGGACTTCTACTCGAGTAGTCTTTTTCTATTCTCTCGAGTAATCATATTAATACTCGAGTAGCTTATATTTTACTCGAGTACTTCAGTCAGATTTTTTAGAATTTCACTATGTCCATAACCGACGGGATTTTCAAATGAATTGACGTGATTGGTCCACTTGTACGTTATTAATGCTAATTATGACTGTTAGGGAGATCTTATATAAGGTCTTGTCAAACCGACTAACCCTAACAAGTTGTCAAAGACATATTCTAAGTTTCTGAATCGCATTTTCTCTTTCCAAAAACGGAATCCGCAGCCGATCTTCATTGTGCAAATCTCCTAGGGCTTGCTTTCAAGAAGATTCAGAATCAAGATCGACTTACAGATCGAGATTGCTTTTCAACTCCTCATCATCTCTCGGATTGTGTGAGTCAAAGAAATTTCAGATCCAGATCTTGCCGAGTTTCTTCTTCAACTATTTCTACTAAAGCCGCAAGTTCAAAGAAAGAAGATTTTGGTCGAGATTTTCCAGATCTGAGAAATCATTGTTTGTATTTCTACAAATCTTTTCTTATATCTTGTACGAGATTTCTCTCCGAGTATAGGAGCATTTTCTTTTGTCTCCGAGTTATTGAAAGTTTTATCTTCCGAGTGTAGATCCGTGTTGTGGATCGAGATTGTAAGAACTTTGTTCTGAGGCGTAGGATTGGTTTTCAATCCGAGATAGTGGAGTAGCCGAGTCTAGTGGTTTGCTAGATCGGTGAGGTAAAGTGGATGTACCCAAGGTTGGGGAACCACTATAAAACTTTTGTCGTCTGTGATTGCTTGGTTGATAGTTGTGTGTATAGATCTCAAAACTTTTATACCGCAAAAAGACGCACAATTCACCTATTCACCCCCTCTAGGTGATTTAGGTAGACAACTCAACATTTTCACTTGCGATTATGTATAGACTATCGGGAGCTCAACCGGCTGACGGTACGGAACACCTATCCGCTACCTCGGATCGATGAGTTGTTCGACCAATTGGTAGGAGCACATTGGTTTTCCAAATTGGATTTGCGCTCGGGGTATTATCAGTTGAGAATACAGGAGGAGGACATTCAAAAAACAGCCTTTAGCTCAAGGTACGGCTTATACGTGTTCACTGTGATGTCGTTTGGGCTCACAAATTCCCCTTCAGCTTTCATGAGCTTGATGAACAATGTGTTCGAACCTTATCTAGATGTCTTTGTCATCATTTTCATTGATGACATTTTAGTCTACTCTAAGACGGAGGAAGAGCATGTCGAACATCTGACCTTGGTACTGAAGAAGCTAAAAGAGCACGCCTTGTTTGCCAAGTTCAGCAAGTGCGAATTTTGGCTCTAAGAGGTTTCCTTCTTGGGCCATGTGATCAGTGGGGCTGGGTTAGTTGTGGATCCTGCCAAAGTACGTGCCGTGAAGGAGTGGTTGCCCTTGAAGTCAGCGGACAATGTGCGGAGCTTCCTTGGACTTGCCAAGTACTATCGCATGTTTGTAAAAGGGTTCTCAAAGATTACCCTTCCTCTTACTACGTTGATAAAGAAAGGTGTGCCGTATGAGTGGACACCCCAGTGTGAAGCTGCGTTTCAGGAACTGAAGGATCGAATTACATCCGCACCCATCCTAGCCCTTCCATCAGGGAAGGAAAGATTTCAAGTTTACACTGACGCGTCGTATCAAGGAATGTGAGTGGTATTGATGCAGCACGGGCATGAGATTACATATGCTTCAAGACAGCTGAAGAAGCTTGAAATCAACTACTCGGCACATGATCTAGAATTAGGAGCGGTGGTGTTCGTCTTGAAGATTTGGAGACACTATCTATACGGCGTCCACTGCGAAATCTTTTCAGACCACAAGAATCTAAAGTATGTACATACACATAAGGAATTGAATTTGAGACAGCGGCGGTGGTTAGAGTTTTTATGCGATTATGAATTCACTTTGAACTACCACCCTGGAAAAGCAAATTCCGTAGCTGATGCTTTGAGCAGAAAGTTACCGGAATCGAACTTGGATTCCCGATTGATGAGAATGGAGTTAGCCCGGATGCTCGAAGAGATGGAGATCACCATGGTATATACATACCAATCAGAATTGTATACGAAGTACTTAACCGCGATGAGCATAGTCTGTGATATTCAAGACTGAATTTGGGCGGAGCAAGGAAAGGAAGAGACTCTGGCCCGGCAATCAAGTCAATTGAAGATCGGATAACTGACAAGTACTCCCTAAAATACGGCCTCGTCCATCTCCGCGGCCGGCTTTACATTTCCAAGGGCGGTAAAATTCGGGAAGATATCCTGAGAGAGGCACACTGCACTCAGTATTCTGTGTATCCTGGTATTGCCAAGATGTACGCCGACCTGCGAAAGACCATGTGTTGGCCAGGACTGAAGAGAGACGTCCGATATTTTATTACACACTGCGAGTCCTGTCAAAGGGTGAAGGAAGAATGCAGGAGCCCCGGTGGATTATTACAGTCATTTCCCATCCCCGAGTGGAAGTTCGAGGATGTCTCCATGGACTTCGTCCATGGTTTTCCTCGCTAACGCACAAGGAATGATTCAGTATGGGTAATCGTTGACCGCCTTACGAAGGTAGCCCGGTTTATTCCTATGAAGAAAGAAGCTTATGTGGATGTTTTGGTATGCCTCTTTGTGGAGCAGTTCGTACGGTATCATGGTGTGCCAAAGAAAAATGTTTCTGACCGGGATGGTCGGTTTACCTATAAGGAATGGAGGGCCGTACAAGCATACCTGGATTCACGTCTTACCTTTAGCACATCATTCCATCCTCAGACGGACGGGCAGTCTGAGAGGACCATTAGAACATTGGAGGACCTATTGAGACTGTGTGTGTTGGATAGAGGAGAGCTGTGGGAAAGTCTCTTACCCCTGGTGGAATTTTCCTATAACAACAGTCACCAGGCGAGTATCGGGATGGCACCCCATGAAGCCCTTTACGGAAGGTGTAGAACCCCCTTGTCATGGGTACAAGATGAAGACCCGAAGGTTTTGGGTATTGAATACTTCGATGACATTGATGCAGTGGTTAGAGTAATACGGGACCCCATGCTTGAGGCTCAAAGTCGATAGGGTAAATATTATAATACGAAGCACCGGGTGGTGGAATTTCATGCGGGTGATAAAGCGTTTCTAAAGATTCGACTGATGCATGGAGTGTCACGCATACGTGGTATGAAGAAGCTCAGCCCAAGGTACGTTGGACCTTACACCGTATTGGAGAGGATTGGCCCTTTGTCCTACCGGTTGGAGTTACCACCAGAGCTAGAGAACCTTCATGATGTGTTCCATATGTCGTCTCTATGGAAAGCACTGCTGCGGCCCGATCAACATATCCCCATCGTTGATGGAGCAGTAGCCACCGATAGATCTTTGCGACTGGAGCCGGTGCGGATAGTAGACAATGAGACAAGAATTTTGTGCCGCAAGAGTGTTCCTTTGGTAAAGGTCTGGTGGTCTAACCATGGGAAAGATGAGTATACATGGGAGTCGGTGGACTTGATGCAAAAGCGTTACCCGGAGTTGTTTCACCAAGGAAATATTAAAAAAGCATAGGTTTATTTTATTTCATGTTTTTCTCTCCCCATATCCTTAGCCTGATTTCGGGGATGAAATCTTTTATTTTGTTTATAGGATTTGTAACGTCCCGATTCGTGCTAGGCCCCTCGTGCACATTTTTAAGTCAGGGGAGCTGGCTTGGGCTAAGGGAGTGCTGGCAACTAGGCTTATACTTGTGTAAGGGAGGTGAAATGATGTCCAGAGTGGGACACGGGTAGTGACACGGGCGTGTCCATACCCGTTTGGTACTCTGGTGTCAGGATTGGAAATTAGTGGAATTTACAAAGAAGGACACAGGTAGTGACACGATCGTGTCCCTACCCGTGTGTATTTGGACACGAGTAGGGGAACGGGCGTGTCCTACCCATGTGTGTAACTGACATCGTCGATCATGTTTATCGAACAGGACACGGGTAGAGACACGGGCGTGTCCCTACCCGTATATATGTGTCCAAGTGTTTCCCGAGCAGGACACGGGTAGAGACACGGGCGCGTCCCTACACGTGTGTATGTCCCACGGAAGCCGACCGTGTTTCCCGAGCAGGACACGGGTAGGACACGTGCAGGTACATGACCGTGTCACGTGGACACAGGTAGAGACACAGGCGTGTCCCTACCCATGTTTGTGTGTCCAAACCGCAGACGAACCGTCGATGACGCTTCGCCCGAGAAGGACACGGGTAGGGACACAGGAGTGTCCCTACCCATGTTGGTTCTATATATATATAGGATTTTTGAAATCCTAGAAGTTTTCATCCTCTTCCCAAGCCATTTATATGGAGAGACTTGTGCTGGAGCCAACCTTCATCCGTGAGGAACCACCACCGCCGAGGAGAATAAGATGTCGTCGAGAAGGGTGACGGGATTCTTTGCCAGAAATGGTGGAAACGCCGTAAAAGAGGTGCGCTTCCTCCCCTCTCCCTTGGTGCTAGATCTGTAGATATATCTAGGTGAGATGTCGACTCAAAAGATTCTAGACTTGCGAGATGATGAATTCCCAAAGAAGAGGCCATTCTAGGGCTTGTGCTTTATGGATAGTGGTGTCTTCAACCTCTCCTTCCTTCTATGTGAAGATGAGGGACGGTTTCATGAAGATAAATGGCCTTATGACGGTGAATAAGGGAGGATAAATTTCTGATGTGAATCGGGAAGATCGGCAAGAGGAGGAAGACGAACCGATGTCGTTCATTCCGCCTTAAGATGCGTGTAGAAATCTGTGTTCTGCACGTAGTGATCTTCATGGCAATTTTCAGTTATGATATGGCCAGATCTTTGCTTTTGACTAAACACGAAAGTCATAGCCCTTGGAAATACCTTTCCAACGAGTGGTTACACGTCTTCAGGCAAAGTCTGTATCCATGGGAAAGTCTGATCAAAATTGATGGTTGTCAAGCTAAGCGTGCAGAAACTGTAATATGTACGCAGCAGACCTTGAAGCCGATTTCAAGTGTGTTACGGTCTGATCTTGGTGAGGTACCGAATACAAAAGTCGTAGCCCTCTAAAATACCTTTCCAACGAGGGGTTAAACCTTTTCACCGGATTCCTGTAGCATCAGGAATCTCCGTTTGAAGTTCTGTACTTTGCTCATTTCTTGCATGTTTTGTTCTCAGGTTTAAGTAAATCCATGATAGGAGGTGGTAGAGGGATTGTTGTGAGATGGTTGATAGATCCTTATGTGAACTAGTGGGTTGATGAGTTGGATTGTATAAAAAAACAAGTTATGTGAACCGGTACGGATGAGCTTGACACTAGCAAAGCGATGTATATTATGTGAAAGAGGATAGAATAAGGTTAGTGCGTACTCGCAGGATACATAAGGTCAATGGAATGTGTATTGTATTCCACTGCGTAGGGTCGGGTCTATCTACGGGTAATAGTGAGTGATGTTATGTTGTACTAGGTGGCTTGTCACCTAAGGTTTATGAAAGTCCACTTAGTGTCAACTACTTACACCTATGGGGGGGGGGGAATAGGTGTCTTTGCAGCGTATTTGCGGAATTAAAGTTTTACCTGCACAAGAAAATAAAACACCACAGCACAGAAAGTACACAAGCAATTTATAGTGGTTCCCCGATTTGGGTACGTCCACTTTCCCCCTTCGACCTATCTACCAACCAGGGACGACTCGGTCACTTCACCAACAGGATTGAAATCCAATCCTTGCACTAACGGAAGGAACCCTTCCACACGTAGGAGTCAACACTCCCACAACACGGGTTGCACCCAACCCAACAACTAGAGACCAATCGGTCCTTTACAATGAAAGAGAAAATGAAAATAGCTTGTAAGAAATACAAACAACGTGAAGATCAAGGTGTCCCTTTTCGTTAGACTACTTATTCTTGTAGGCAACGAAAAGTCCACAACTCTAGATCTTTCTTGGAGAGAATATTCTCTAGATCGACGGCTTCAACAAGAGAGGCGGTGATGCTATGTAGATCCAATCTTCTTAGCAAAGTCGGCAAGGTCTTCCAACGGTCACACTAGGATCGATCGTCTTGATCGATTCGGATGGGGAAGGTTTCCCGATCACAAATCAAGAGACAAAAGATCTCTGGATAGACGCGTGAGACGCTGTGCCCGACTAGGCTTCTGTCGCCGGGAGAGGTAACGAAAACCCCAATCAACGGTGGCGAGCAACTAGCGAGAGGCGGAGAAGGTCGGCCGAGCTCGCTTCCGATCTAGGGCTTGACGGCGACTTGTTTTTCTTCGATCTGTAATCCGTGTCTTTACTGTTCACAAATACAGAGTATTTGTACACTAGGTCAAGAGATGACCGTTGTGGGCCCCACCAGCAGTAAGACCAAAGTCCGGTTCAAAATCCCGCAGATAACGTGGACCGGTCCAGACAGTGTCGGAAAAATACCCAAGTCAAATTCGGCGAGAATCGTGGGTGATTCTCGACGAGTCGGCGAGAATCACTTACGATTCTCGCCGAATTCTACTTAGAGAATTCTGGCTGCACAGGTTATAGAGGCCGGGGAGAATCGGTGGGAATCACCTTGGATTCTCGCCGACTCGTCGAGAATGCAAAGTCATTCTCGACGAATCGGCGAGAATCACTTGGTGATTCTCGACGATTCTGCCTTAGAAGATTTTTCTGACTGCGTCGAGACAGCCAACCCAACCCGGCAAGAATCAACTAGTGATTCTGGACGACTCGTCGAGAATCACTGGTGATTCTCAACGAATCGGTGAGAATCACTTAGTGATTCTCGACGATTTACACTTAGACGATTCTCTTCTTTCAACCCGTGAGATGGTCTTTGGCCCATCCTTGCTCCTTGTCTGCTCTTGCTTTATCGTAGCCCTGTACTTGAAATTGAGTACACCCCAATAGAGAGAGTACACGTAGGCCAACACACTGATCTGCTCAATGAGGGATTACGTTACACAGACCCGTGTATATTGACCCACTGCACCCTGACATTGGTGTGTACTTAGCATGGAATAACTGCAAGCACAACTAGAAGAAATTCATCAAATACATAGTGAATTCATCTTAGCTTTGATAGGAGGCTTCCTCAAATCCAGGTAATTGTGGATACAATACCCAACAATCTCCCCCTATTTGACGAAGCCAAAATCCTACTAAGCTAAGATGAATTTCAACATTCCAGATAAAATATGCATAAACCAGAAGAGTGAACAACAAACGTAATCATACCAATGTGAGAGTCAATTAATAAACCACATACATGAATATATAAATGTGAATATCCACACATAAATGTTCACAGTTTACTTAATAAAGAGTTTAAATGAGATAACCACAAGAGCTAACATCCTACAGATCTTTGTCCTTAGTTATGTCTTCTTTGAGTTGCTGAGCTAAGAATTTTTTGCTTTGTCGCTCAAAATACTCCTTGGGCTTAGGATAGTATCTCGGAGGGGGAGCTTTGTTTGCCACAGTGTTGCTTCTGAAGAATAAGTTTCTTTTGGCTTCATATATTTTGTGCTGCTCCCACTCATATTGGCTATATACGTCATTCCTTTTGACTTGCCCTCCTTGTAGTAATGCAAAGGTGTCCAAGATGATACTCTTTGATACAGGACTCCATTTTTCGTTTCTCACATCCTCCTCCGACAATCTGATCTTCTTTTCAGCTGGTGTTTCCTTTGAAGTTCCTTCTTTGATTTGCCTTTTGCCTTTGGCTTTTGCTAAGGCATCTTGGTCAAACCCGCTTCTTCTTTCAGCCCTCTCCGCAGCTTTCTTCAACTCAACTTCGCCCAGTTGTACTTCTTCAGTCCTTATTTCACCCTCAGAAGTACCAGCACGGCCCTCATCCTCAGGTGGAGCAACAGGTACATGTATTCCCGATGCTTCTGTTACCAACCAGTGGGCCGTTTCAAACATGTACCTATTCGAATTATCGAATTTGTATTTGTCAATTACTATTTATTAAGTTGATTAAAGGTGCAGTTACGATGTGGTAGTTTTGAAAGGCATACCTATTGGTCTGATCGAAGTTTAGAAGTACTAACTCTTGAAGCCCTGCCATCTTAGCGTTATACGCTTCCTCCCCCTTTTTGGCTTCGACGGCTATAGAGTTTGTATAGGAATGCAGAGATGCATCAATGTGCTTCACGGTTTTACTGAATTCGTCCAACAGAGATTTCTGATTAGCGTTCAGCGTTACCATGTTAGCATCAAATTTTTGTATGGTCTGTGCCACAACATGAACATTTTTATTGACTACTGTCAGGTCGTCAGTATTCTTCTTCAGTCCTTTCATGAGAAGAGAGACGGCTGTGCCTGCCTCTGTATATTTTTCATCAAATTTCTTCTCCATCATATCTAGTTTGTGGTTGATCTGAACCACATTCTTAAGCATGAGATCCTCAGAGTCCCGCAGTCTCTTTAGCACTTTGTTGTGGGATTTCTCAAACGTATCCTTGAGCTCATCTAGCATACCTTGGACAAAATTGACAGTGTGATTTGCTATGTTTTCTTGAAGTGGAGGAGCTGCAGGCAGACCCTGGTCAGGCTCCCCCGCAGAAGCACTGGGAGAGCTGGATAGTAGTATGGAGTCCACAGGGGGAACAAAGGATTGCTCCGCCTCCATCCTTGCATCTGACCGCTTAGGAGCTTGTTCCTCAGATGGAACCTCAGCATCCTCCTGAGAATCTGCTGCTTTCTCATTCTCTGGTACTTCTTCCTCTATCTCAGTCTCCAAGTGATCATGCTTATCGGCAGAGTTGTGCACATCTTCTTCTACTTCTTCCTCCTCCTCCTCATCAGCCACCTCATCTCCCAGATCATCGTCGATAAGAGCTGCCTCATCGTTCTCAACCTCCTCCTCATCTGCTACTTCATCTGCCACCATCTCCACAGCATCTTTAGCTATCAGAGAAATATCAGATAAGATGTTTGCAGAACCGGTTACAAGCTCCCCCTCAGTTCCTACAATCAGGGCATTAGGAACTTCACTGGGTGCTGCCATAGAATAAGCAGGAGCACTGGTGTCCACGGCTGAAGATGCTGCCTCTTGGTCTATTTCCCTGGCAGCCTGCCCTATTCGACGTTCCCACCGGTCGAATATGCTAGCATCCATCCTTTTCAAGTAGTGTAGAGGCACTCCCTTACTTATGTCGAATGTGTCTCCGTCCAGTTGATTCAGATATAGGCTAATGATTCTGCCAAAGCTGGGGGTTCGGAGTGTGTCTTTAATCCTGTCAAAAAGCATGGCTCCCCAGTTGAACCGCTTTCGGCATACAATTGCCACCAGAGTTTTGAACATTTCCCCAGAAATATGGTCGTGGGATCCAGGTTTGCAGATTAGAGCCTTCCCAACAATGTCAGACAGCAACTTTCCTTCCTCGTTCATATCTTTCCTTTTGATTGACCTGGTCCACCTGGCCAATCCACAGAAGGATAGGGTCCTTGCTCTATCCTCTTCCTCTAGGTACTCTTCTTCTTCAACACTGGATAACCGCAGGCATTGGGTCAGTTTCCTGGCGGATAACTTGATTTTCTTCCCGGCCACTTTGCTCTTGATGGAGGTGTCTTCATGACGGAGCTTCGCAGTTGCAAAGAACTCCAATACTTCCTTGTCCAAGATCTTGCATGGGTGCTCCAGCACGAACTTCAGTCCCGCTTCTTCAAGCATGATGATTATGTTCCGGAACTCATCCGAGGCCTGGGAGAACCCGGTTGTCACTAGCTCACATCCAGTGACCAGGCCTGCAGTAGTCCGTGGGGCCATAGTAAACCTAGGAAGAAGGAGAATACCAATAGGATCTCCGATACCACGAGAGGGTGAGCGAAATCTAACCAAGCTCAAGTCACGGAAAGGGACAATATGGAGATTACCTAGTGGGGAGATGCAGTGAAAGTTCCGGCTTCTTCACGACGAAGCACCCGAGGACGCCTAAGACGCGGACCTGCGGCGAGAGTGGGCGGCAGAAGGCGTCGGTCGTTAGTTCACCACGGAGTTACGCAGGAGAAGGTCGTCGGGAGGTGAGAGAGACGGGGATTCCAGCGCGGGGTCTCGGCGAAACGGCGAACGGCGGAATACGAAGGGTCGGAGGGTATCGTCGGGAAGAGTAGGTTTGAGATGATTCCTGGTTTAAGTAATATCCGGATACTTGGCGACTAACCTATTCCCGCCGAATGGCTCCCCCGGTTTAAATATCTCAGCGAGATTTGACAATTTGGCGAGACTTGTAATTTGGTGAGTATGTGATTTGATATGACGAGTATCGCCTATATTCCAACATAACGTTTTTGTCAAGGGTTGGAAGGGCTCAGGAGGCATACTTGCTTCTTCATCCACTAAAGGGATTGCCAAACTACATGGCTTAGGAGGCACATCAACTAGGATTTACTTGACATCATGACAGTGGCTTTGCCAATTTCACCGGTCATTTCTAGATGGATAAGTGCAATAATCTTGATGTCAGAGGTCATGTTCAGTGACTCTTCATGACGTATCTTTTCAATTGTCGGAGGCGGACTTATCCCCCAAAAAAATGTCAAACTAATCTCTACTAGTAGAAGAAAAGGTTATCTCACACATATACTCCTTCCCAAGGTGAATGAGCATACGCGAATACTTTTTCTATAAGACCATCTAATTTCAGACGAGGTGAATTCATTATTAAGTGTGGATATGTCAACAAACATATATACATATATGGAATTATTTCTGCGATATGGCTCAAACATTTGGGCTAATTGCAATTACCTGTGATAACAAGACGTAACATTCAAATCATCAGCACATGTTACATCAGGAGGTCAGTATGCATGTGCCTGTAATGATGGCACTGCTCCCATTCTCGACACTTTATCCACGTCAATCTTGGAGCATCTCCTGTCCAGTTCCCGTCAGGATTGTGGGAACCTAGACCACCCTGCAGGAAAGAGTTATCTTGCCTTAGGAACCCAATAAGTATTGGGTCCTAGGTTCCTGTCAGCATAATAATTGGGATGCCTCCCCTCAGGGATCCTGGAGGGAGGACTAACATTGCCTCGAGGATGTGGAAGTCCCCTTGCCTTTGACACAGAAGGGTTGTGCCAACAATCTATGGCAAAATGACCCACTTTGCCATAACACCAACATTCATGAATGTTGTACCGCCGTTTGTGACCTGAACCGGTGACTGAGGTAGTCAAGGACCTAGGTCTAAACGGGATAAAGCCGGATCTGTTCTCAAAATTGCCTCTTCCATCGTGACACTTGGAAGGGTGGAAGGAAGGCATGTAGTGAGCGTCATGAGGCCTGGGAGGTGGTGCCTTCCTTTCATTCAGCACCCTTTCAGAGGCCCCATGAGCACTAACTACATGACTTCTAACCCCCTTTTTTTGTGTCCTAGGGTGGTGAGAGGCGCAGTGAGAGCTGATATCAGCAGATTCATGCAGAGTTGGGGCTGTGGCCGAGAATACAAAGGGTTCAGAACGAGCCTTAGGCATTCTCTCAAGGGTGGCCATGACAGCCCTTGCATTATGGATGTTTCCACATGAGGGCAGATCACCCTTGCAGTGACCACGGTTGTTCCTGTGATCATACCTGTAGGCATGATGAGTACCCTTCCTTTCTGGAGTGGGGGGTCTAAATACCGTTTCCCCTTTTCTCCATGAATTGATAATCCGGGAGATCCACCCATTTTCTTCCTTTCTTTTGAGAGAATCAACCGTGGAAAAGTTGGATACTATCCTCTTCTCATTATCTAGACTACTCTCTAGATCTGAGATTTTAGAGTCCTTAACCTTATTGGATGCCAATTGGAGAACCAATAAGATCTTCAGCCGAGCAATCTCCTGAGCTTGCTCCTCAACAATCAGGTTGCTTTTCTGAAGGACACTCTTCAGGGAATCAGGATTTTCTGGAGGACAATCATCCAAAATATTCCTGTCTTCAGGAACATGAGGAAGAGAGGGGCAAGGTGAAGAAGTTACCTGGTCCTGACTTAGCTGATCAGGAATAGTGTTAGGACTGACCGGGGCAGCTGAGTCATCTTTAGCTGTGCAGTCTTCATCAACTTCCTCCTCAGTCTCTGATAAGGACACAGGAGCCCTGATACTGAGAAATTGGTCATCACTTTCTTCTTCAGAAATACTGACCCCCATATATGCCTCATCCTCTTGCTGACGACTTATCCCTGTTCTGTTTGATCCCTCCATGAGGTCTGATATAGTTTGTCACAAGGACTTGGCCGTCTTACACTTTTCAAGTCTTGACCGGGAAGGTCCAGTCCAGACATCCAGGATGATTTTATGAATCATTTTATCCAAGTTGAAAAGAGAGAATTCAATCTCAGACATTTTAGTAGTCTCCTTGGGGATCTGCATATCCTTTCCAGAGCAGGAGGCCTTCATGGGAATGAAGGGACCCTCTTCCAGAATGAGTGATGCTCGAGGGTCGATGGCCTCCAGATGAAATAGTACTCTCATCTTCCATACAGGATAGTACTCCTTTGTACAAGAGGGGAGTCTTAGAGGAGGGACATCATAATCCAACTCCATGCTTGAGTCTGATCTTCTTGTTGACACTAGATGCAGGAACTTACTCGAGGTGTTAACCCCTTTGATGAGCAACCTCCCTCTGATACCACTTGAAAGTCCACTTAGTGTCAACTACTTACACCTATGGGGGGGGGAATAGGTGTCTTTGCAGCGTATTTGCGGAATTAAAGTTTTACCTACACAATAAAATAAAACACCACAGCACAGAAAGTACACAAGCAATTTATAGTGGTTCCCCGATTTGGGTACGTCCACTTTCCCCCTTCGACCTATCTCCCAACCAGGGATGACTCGGTCACTTCACCAACAGGATTGAAATCCAATCCTTGCACTAACGGAAGGAACCCTTCGACACGTAGGAGTCAACACTCCCACAACACGGGTTGCACCCAACCCAACAACTAGAGACCAATCGGTCCTTTACAATGAAAGAGAAAATGAAAATAGCTTGTAAGAAATACAAACAACGTGAAGATCCAGGTGTCCCTTTTCGTTAGACTACTTGTTCTTGTAGGCAACGAAAAGTCCACAACTCTAGATCTTTCTTGGAGAGAATCTTCTCTAGATCGACGGCTTCAACAAGAGAGGCAGTGATGCTATGTAGATCCAATCTTCTTAGCAAAGTCGGCAAGGTCTTCCAACGGTCACACTAGGATCGATCGTCTCGATCGATTCGGATGGGGAAGGTTTCCCGATCACAAATCAAGAGACAAATGATCTCTGGATAGACGCGTGAGACGATGTGCCCGACTAGGATTCTGTCGCCGGGAGAGGTAACGAAAACCCCGATCAACGGTGGCGAGCAACTAGCGAGAGGCGGAGAAGGTAGGCCGAGCTTGCTTCCGATCTAGGGCTTGACGGCGACTTGTTTTTCTTCGATCTGTAATCCGTGTCTTTATTGTTTACAAATACAGAGTATTTATACATTAGTTCAAGAGATGACCGTTGTGGGCCCCACCAGCAGTAAGACCAAAGTACGGTTCAAAATCCCGCAGATAACGTGGACCGGTCCAGACAGAGTCGGAAAAATACCCAAGTCAAATTCGGCGAGAATCGTGGGTGATTCTCGACGAGTCGGCGAGAATCACTTACGATTCTCGCCGAATTCTACTTAGAGAATTCTTGCTGCACAGGTTATAGAGGCCGGGGAGAATCGGTGGGAATCACCTTGGATTCTCGCCGACTCGTCGAGAATGCAAAGTCATTCTCGACGAATCGGCGAGAATCACTTGGTGATTCTCAACGATTCTGCCTTAGAAGATTTTTCTGACTGCGTCGAGACAGCCGACCCAACCCGGCAAGAATCAACTAGTGATTCTCGACGACTCGTCGAGATTCACTGGTGATTCTCGACGAATCGGTGAGGATCACTTAGTGATTCTCGACGATTTACACTTAGACGATTCTCGTCTTTCAACCCGTGAGATGGTCTTTGGCCCATCCTTGCTCCTTGTCTGCTCTTGCTTTATCGTAGCCCTGTACTTGAAATTGAGTACACCCCAATATAGAGAGTACATGTAGGCCAACACACTGATCTGCTCAACGAGGGATTACGTTGCACAGACCCGTGTATATTGACCCACTGCACTCTGACATCGGTGTGTACTTAGCATGGAATAACTGCAAGCACAACTAGAAGAAATTCATCAAATACATAGTGAATTCATCTTAGCTTTGATAGGAGGCTTCCTCAAATCCAGGTAATTGTGGATACAATACCCAACAGTTTACAAGTAACCTTTGAATGCTTGGATGTAAGAAAATGTGGAAGGGTTGATAGTGCGTGAGTGTTTGCCGCACTTGATCGATTGTGTTGATAAGGGACTCGGTGAGGAGCCCTTGTGTGTTGTTGATCTCGAGATGTGAAATTGCATGCGGTGTGAGTTGACACGTTATATCGTAATCCTGGGTTAAGGATAGTGTGGCAGGTCTACGGGCTCGCCAGTCGTCACACTGACGAGACTTGACGGTTAGACCTTGGGAGGTTGGGCTTGGTCCTCGGTGCTCATTCCCGGGGCTCCTTCCATGCCAATTGAATTTTTGGGCTTAGTCCTCGTGCTTCTTACGAGGCTCCTTCCGGGTCACAAAATAGGCCAGTTCGGGGCTTGGTTCTTAGTGCACATCTACCCGAGACTCCCGCTGAGCCGTAGTATACATGTGAGCTCCGCTGTTATGTTCTTAGCGTTGAGGAGTACAGAGCCCTTGGCTAGGTAGTGTGGATGCCAACCTAGTAGTGGAGATGCCCGCTCTATTGTCACCGTCTGGCCATGTCGGATGATGCTTGAGAGGTTAGCTACCTACTCGAAAAGTGAGAACTACAAGTCTGTGTCGTCATAGCATTTGTATGTGCGTGTCCATAAGTGAATCTTGCATTGCATACCTATCATTACATATATTACATTCATAAGATCCTCGTCGTATAAGTTTGTATGGGAACTCTTATACAATGAGTTACTTTATTATTGAGCCGATCCTCAACTTATATGTCTGTTGAGCATTCATATAAGTTGAGTTACTTTCTATTGTAGCTTTACACTTTCATAATCTGCCATAGATGATAGAACTGCTAGAGTAAATGGTTTGCTTATTTATTGTGCTGCTTTATATACATTGATATTGTTCACCTTTTACGACCTATTTGTACTACTGCTTATATAAATATATTATACCCTTGTTCCTTTCTCCGCCCGGTGCCGAAGAGTCGCCGGGGGAGCGGATGTGATAGCCACTTAGTCTTTATGACTAATGGTTGCTACGTCTTCCTTTTTAGGAGGAAACCACGCAGACAGAGCAATAGTAGGTTATGCAGCAGGATAGCCAGGCCAGGACGATAGAGCCTGAAGGGACGGTGCCGTCACTACCGTCAGTGACTGGCGTGAGTCTTTGAGAGACTCTTGATGTAGCCCCTTTGGGCAAATTTTACTCGTACTCTGATAGTGTAGAAGCTTATTGTAGCTTCTTTTATTTTTGTTACTTTTGGACTATATGCTTATGTGTGGATTGACTTCTGATTATATGTTTAGTTTGGTTGGCAATGTTTTATATTAGTTATAGCTGGCAGGATCGGAGTCTTGTGGTACATGTTAGCCCGAGTGCTAGCGCTACCGTAAGGCAACTGCTTTGGGCATAAGACTCCCCTCGTGCTGTGTCTTGTGTTCCGGGATGGGGGTCTTATACTGAGCATGTTTGAAATCGATCAAATTGGTCCTAAGTGATTAGAACTAAATGAAACTTGGCAATTACTTTTTTTCCTGGTCACTTAGAGCTCTCACGGACTGGAGGAATCGGACCATCTTAACTTGAGAGGGAACGTGGCCGCTTCATGACCACCACTCCCATGGTGGAGATCGGGGGTGTTGGGAGTGTACCAGACGAAGTAATGATGGAACGATGAGTAACGAATGAGTATTGATCTCTTGAGGAACATGGAGTAGTGGATTAATCGAATAAAATATCTAGTTATTTAGGTGAATGTGGGTCATTAACTTGAGGTTGATTTCTACACTACGTGCAAGAAAATAAAAAACAAAATAAAGAGTGCATGAGAACCAGGAGAATGCCATCACAATGATCAATATCAAACAAACAAGCATTTTAATATTACATTCTATTGGGAAAAATTCTCCTCTTGACTTGATTCACAGTTTAACGAGTGATTAATTAGGATATTACTCATGTTGTATAGAAGGGTAATTTGAGTTAAATTTGTGTGCATCTAAGCAACATCAATTTCGTCAAGAGCATCGTTGAAATCTTCAAATAGCAATGTATTCACAAAAGCAGCTTCGAAATCTCCAGTTAGTGTCGTATTCGCAAAAGTGGCGTCGAAATCCTCAAGTAGCGATGAATTTACAAGAGCAGCTTTGAGAAGACTATGAACAACAAATTGGCATCGATATTTTTAAAAGGCCCCCAACGTTCATTCCTTGAAACTTTTCAAGGCAGAATTCGTGGAGAAAATATAGGCGTTAAACGTCTATTTTATGTAAGATATCCATACTTATGGGATGTAGTATCTTGAGCATTCGATGTTATTGTTTTGGAATGGATTCAAAAACAAAAGATGTACAAAAGAAAATTCAAAAGACAAGAAAGTAAAGAGAAGAACATGATATAAAAAAAATGACAACGGATGGTTATGAAGAAAAGTGAAAAAAATAACAACGGGTAGTCAAGAAGAATAACAAAATCAACACTCTTTGTGTGTTGTGAAGGAGTATTCCTCTTGGAAACTCTAATTGTTGATCAAGAAGAATCTTGCCTTCTAGCTGAAGATTCAAAATGATGATGCTATTGTCTCAAGAGCCATTATTATATATCAAGACTCAACCATCTCCTCCATATTCTGATCAATAAGAAGAAGTTGCTTCTCATTCTTGACTGAATCCACACCGTGATGCAACAAATTAGTTCTTTTAGAAATCCTGCTACTAAATAACACTTTGTGAAAAGTTCACTTCAACTTGAACTATACAAGGAGTCTTGAGAATCTCTCCTCAAAGGATTCTGTTTTGATTCTGAGAATCTCTAATCAAAAGACTCAGTGATTGTGTTTCCTTATCAATAATTTATCTAGTTCTAAGGGTCTCCTCACCAAAAGATTTAGAATATCTTAACAATAGACCTGGTTCTAAGAGTCTTCTTATCAAAAGACTTTGTGGTTCTTGGAAACCTTATCAACAATCACGGTTCTAAGAGTCTACTTATTAAAAGACTCTCCAATAAAAGTAGTGAATTCCTGCTACGACAGAACAATGGGCGTACCTGACAATTGGGGAACCATTATAACTTCTTGTGTCGTTTATGTTGCTTGCATTTTTTCAATGTTTTTATTTTCCGCACCTCTATTTTCTTTAGATCGTTGTGGTTGTGATATAATAGCGGTATTCCATGAAACTATAAAAACAGTAAAACTAATCTACTTAATGTTTAATTACTTAATTTACCCTGCCCCCTCTAAAGCACTTCTCAAGAGATTGTCTTCTCTTTCAATTGGTATCAGAGATATTTTGATCTAAAAAAGGCTCACTTTGATCACTAGATCCTCGAAGAACTTAATCACTTAAAAAATGATTTATATCATAAACATAAGCACATTACAAGTCAAGGAATATGCAATCACAAACCCCATATGAGCAATCTAAATAATCTTTCTTTAAGAAAATCTAGAATTAGATAATATATGCACTCTATCAATGAAGATATCTTTGAATCTGTGTTAATGGGTTTTGTAACCCCCCCCCCCCCAAGCACAAATGACTATGTACAAAATATACTCTTTGACCAAGCTGAATGGTCAAAAAATGACAAGGCCAAAGAGTTTAATGCTGGGGCAGTGAACATTCTAATATCAGCAATGTCTTATTTTATTTTCAGAAAGTAGTTGACTATCTATCAGTAAAAGAAATTTGGGACACCCTCACCAGATTTGTAGAAGTCTCTACCGATGAAAAGAGATAAGAAAGATCATCTCAAATTTCTCCTAAGACTAATAAGAGTACAAGGGACAAGGTTAAGAAGTACAAAGACATCATTACTAAAATATAAAGCCAAAGTGAAGAAAGCTCCTCCAACTTTGACGATGATGGGGTGGCTGGGGATGTTGAAGACAATTGTATAGCTCTCAATGACTAGAACCTTGGAGAATTCACTCAGGTAAATAAGGTACAATGCTTTAACACTATTGATTATAATTCATCTAAATTCAGAAAAGACTCACTAGCCACTCTTCTTGCGTGATACCCTTGACTCAGTTGTCACCAGTATGCTCCCCCGTCGCAGGCTGTAATTGTGCATGGTGCAATAAGGTCGGGTTTCCTTCTTTGTTCATTTCATCCATATTTTTTATAATGTATATGTTGTTCATCAACAACCTCTCCTAAACATGGAGGAACGCTTCCAGTAGGCTTGTTGCTTCCATTTGGAAAAGCTTCATGTCAAATGCACACGATTAACACGACAAACAATATTCAAGATGCATGGTCTTTTGATGTGTATGATTCTAGGAATAGAGAATGGATCATTGTGTGGAGCTCAACCACAACCAAGTTCTTCACTCCACCATAATTTCTTGATACTTTTGAATACTCGTGAGCGAAAATGTTCTACAAAGTATTACTTCCACATTAGAAATGAAAATTCTCATAAAACATTTTCAGATGGAATTCCATGGGGCAGGTATTATAGAACTTTAACAGTGGAAAGTGCAAGCTCCAACATAACCTTCGAGGTTGTAATGGTGCTACAACTATTATCTCATGTAGATCAATAGTTGATAAACTCAGAGGAAGCAAGTCATAAGTTGAGTTGATCCAGGTAACCAAAATGTTAGGCAGTCAAAACTTGATTTTATTTTTCTACATTATGATTTTTAGTCATAGGACTTAGATGGTTAGGATTGCTTTTCCAGTGTGATTGTGTAACCCTATTTAAGCCTCCTTGTGTGGGGAGAAACCCTAATGAAAAGGTATTGAAGTTTCTTTGCTTTTATCGAACCAAGAACAGCCCCCCTTCTTGCGACACGAATCGAAGCCCGACTTCACCATTTCGGCCAAGAACATGAAGGAATTGTCGATGTGATGCCGAAGATTATGGTGGTGCGATGCCATCTCCCTCTCTTCGCGGTGGTGTGATGCCTTCTCGCCTCCCCTTCATGTGTCGTGACGGGAAACAACGGAGGTTAATTTGGTCTTCATGTTGGTTATCGTCTCTTCCTCTACTCTGTGATTGATTCGTCTGTATTTCATTTCTGCGACTGTGGATTGTTCGGTGTGTGATCGGAAATAACAGATAAGTCAAGAAGGTGGCAAGTTTGTAGGTGGGAGCTCTGATTTCTCACCTTAGGAAGGCTACCTGGTAGCGAGCCCTTGTTGGAGTTTAGTTACCCTCATCGGAATCTCTACGTAGAAGGTTTATTTTTGGTTTGTGTGGTTACTGGATTTTTGCATGATCGAATAATGGTTGACTTGACAAAAATTATCTTGGTACATGCATGCCACATGTTCGATGAAATGGGTCAATAGACTCATGAAATCGTAGTCACGTTGGATGAACGGTCGGTGATGTACCAAAATATTTTGATCAAGGTCCCGAAAGCAAGCTGGACTCCTAGACTAATGAAATACATGGGAAATGCCCTGTTTTGTGGGTCATGCGGTGCACAGTAAACCTGTGCACCACGGGCCCTGTGGTTTCCCTTGTTTTCATTGGTGGAGGACTCACAGACGATAATATTTTGCCTAGTGTACAGCCATGCAGAGCGGATCGTTGTAAGGAACCAGCCACTTTTTCATGCATTTTTATTGAGCCAGGGATCTGGACCTGCGCCCGGGACATCTCAAATGCCATTTCACGTGACATCTAGAACAACTGAGATTTATTTTCACTAGCAAAATGATATTTGAGATGTCTCAAACATAATAAAAATAGGATCCGCTCCCCAGACCCAAAAATCTTTCCTTTTTTTATTGGCAAGTGGAGAGGATACGGAACCTGCAGACCGATTAGATCCAAATCTTGAAGAAGGCGAAAGGGATTTTGATTCCATGAAAATCGCAGTAAAAAATGGGATGTATCAAAGAATGACTTAGAGCACTTGATGCATGGGACATCGCATTGGAACGCAAAATCTTGAATCTTGTTAATGTTGAATTTTCTCAAGAAGCTAACCAAGATAGCCTAAACACCAAATCAATATCTTCAGAACTATCCAGATCACAACTTGACCAAGCGGAAATCAAGGATCAAGCTCAATCAACCAAAATGCAAAGACAGAAGAAAGCAGATCAAAAATATATCAATCTTCTTTACAGGGAGAGGTATACGTGGCGAGACATGATTTCGCCAGTACAATGAAAAACAGAAACTACAAACAAATCAGGCAGACAGAACACTTGAGACCATCGAGAGCGCCTGTCCGTAGAGACTGCCGGAACTGAGCTGAAGCCGAACTGAACACGGAGTACGCTGAGACCGCGAGGTTGCGCAGACATACCGTTATTCGCTGAACTGCCTGCTGTTGTGAACTGGCGAACAGATCGCCTAACTGCCGAGACCACGAGGTCGCTCGGACAGGTTATTGAACTTGGAAAGTTGAAGCAGAGAGAAAACTAGTAAATCACTGAACGCAGTCCGTAAACTTCACTGAGCCTGACCGAGGTCAAAACAAAACTCCTGGCTTCACAGTGCTAGCCACACCACCTACAAACAGCAACCGGTTAAGTCTACTCAAGCCGCGCGGATACAAAAACAAGTCCGCAGCACTAAACTCAAGTACAACTTACTGTTCACTCTATTTACAAATGACGTGCCGGGGGTCCTATTTATAGGTGGGGTGAGGAGTGTGGTCACCGCCCTATGAGATAGACTAACCGCCCCTTGATCGCAGCTAGCACTGTCAGTCCGCCAAGTCCGCACCGACAAGCCGGACTTGTGAACAGCTCGCCAAATCCGTAAGAAGCCACCAGCTAAGCAACATGCCAGCCCGCATGGAGAGCAGACACAACATCTGTCCGCACGCACAAGTCCACAAACCAACAGGCAAACCGCCCGGTCACAGCGGACTATGCGGATACCAACCCAGCTCGCAATGTCCACGACTAACAGGCAAACTGCCCGGTCACAGCGGACAATGCGGATATCCTGGACTTAACAGAATTGACCAAGTCCAGCATACAACAAATTCGAGTGAGCTCAGCGGACACCAAGTCAGACCGCCAGCTCCAAGGCCAGATTGCTACCAAGAAAGAGGCTCACCGCAACTCCATACCAATCACCGTTTTCTTAGTCTCCAAGCCTCAGTCCGCACAATCTGCGAACACCATCCTGCAAACCACAGACAGCAAGCAACTACCGGACTCAAAAAGTCTGTGCAGTCCGTGGAATCCAACCCGCATAGCAGCCACCTAAGCACCACGGGTCTCCAACTACACAGGTTGCCAACCACCAGACCGCAAGATTGAAAAATAGTCCGCGCGGTCAGTCCTCCCAGGCCTCCCAGACTGCCCGATCACCCACTTTTACTTCACAAACTTCAACACTCCCCCTTGAAGTGAAAAATGGTGATCAAGCCTAGTATACCTCGTAGTCACTATAAAGGCCCCTTTGACAACGGCTTTGTGAAGATGTCAGCAAGGTTATCTTCACTCCGAACATGCTCGACCACAATAGATCCCTCCAACACCTTCTCCCTTATGAAGTGTTGCTCGATCTCAATATGCTTGGTCCTTGCATGACACACTGGATTGTTCACCAATTTAAAAGCACTCTCATTGTCACCTCGGAGCAAAGTAGGACCCTGCACTTCTTCATGGACATCCTCTACTAGCCTCCTCAGCTAGATGGCTTCTCGAGCAGCCAAGGCCGAAGCCTTATACTCTGCTTCCGTAGTAAGACGGACGCCAAGTCTTGCTTCTTTCTACACCACGAGATGTTCGCTGATCCACATGTGAACACATAACCTGAAGTTGATCTTCGGTCATCCGGAATCACCACCATAATCAGCATCTGTGTAACCTAGTAAAGAAAAGCTCGAGTCCCTCCTATAAAGGAGTCCCATATTAGCCGTCGCCTTGACATACTTAAAAATACTCTTCGCTGCCACTAGATGAGACTTCCTTGGCTCTGCCATGAACTGACTTTCTCGACAATCAGCGTAAGCAATGTCTGGTCTGTAATCCTCAGGTAAATCAAGCTTCGTATAAGAGCTCTAAACACCAAAGGATCAGGAAGAATCCTTCCTTCATCTCGCTGAAGCTTCAGCCCTTGGTACAAAGGAGTTGAGCAACTCTTTCCCTCTTCCATGCCGAATCGTTTCACAATCCGATCTGCATAACCTTTGTGGGAAAAAAGAATCCCGCTTTCCTTCCTCTTCACTTCGAGACTGTGAAAGTGATGAAGCTCCCCCAAGTCTTTCATCTTGAAGCGAATAGCAAGCTCAGACATGAGTCTAGCAACCTCCTCCTCTGAATTCCTTGTGATGATCATGTCATCAACATACAGTAGGATCAAGACATGAAGCGCCCCCTTCTTCTTGATGAACAGACTTGAATCCTAGTTGGAAGCAAGATAGCCACAGAATTGAAGATATTCTGCTATCTTCCCATACCATGCCCTCGGAGCCTACTTCAACCCATAAAGAGCCTTCCTGAGCTTACAGACATAGTCCGGATGTTCTTCTGATACAAAACCAAGTGGTTGATCCATGAAGATGTCCTTGTCAATCTCCCCGTAAAGAAAATGATATTCACGTCAAGCTGCCACATCTTCCACCCTTGGCAAGCAGCCAATGCAATCACCACCCGAAAAGAAGTCAACTTCGCAATCCGGACTAAATGTCTCTTCATAGTCCTCTCCATACTGGTGTGAGAATCCTCGAGCAACAAGGCGAGCCTTGTACCTTTCAATGCTCCCATCCACCTTTTTCTTCAACTTGAACACTCACTTGCAAGTCACTGGTGTAATGCCATCAACCCTAGGCACTAGGTCCCAGGTTTCATTTTTCTGAGAGCAGCCATCTCCTCTCTCATGGCATCTTCCCACTCCTTCACTTCAGTGACCTCATTGAAGCTAGTAGGATCTTTCTCATCAAGAGGACCTGCAAAGAAACAGGAGACATATCTCATTGTATTCCCTTCGCAATACTGAGCCGGAGGCTTGATGACCATCTTTGATCTTCTAAGAGGCTGGTCCTTGCTCACCACCTCCGCTACTTCTTCAGGCTCAGCTTCATTTTCGGGCAATCCTTGAGCAACGCTCCCCCTGCTTTCTAAACCAGAAGCCTCTACCCCAGAGCTAGAATTAACAGGAGCTGCTAGTGAAACAGCAAGCTCCTCTTGGACAATTTCAGCAGTCACCTTCTGCCCTTCATCAACCTTGCCCTCCGGTAGCTCAACCGAGCTTCGTCAATATGACGTCAGTTCGTCAAAGACCACGTCTCTAGACACAACGAACTTCTTCATCGCAGGATCGATGCATTCTCCGATTAGAGGTCAACGCAACTTTGAATAAAAGTCGACGATACTTGAAGAACAAGTCAGAAAAACTAAATATGATAAGTCGACGCATATTCTGATATTAAATCGATGCATTCTCCGATATGAAATCGATGCAACATCAATAACAGAACTCAATTGACAGAATGAAGTGAAAATTTGATGTTACGTCTATATGAACACTACGCTATATCGATTAATCTTCTCAACGAGAATTTTTTTAAGCATCAAATCAGAATGACTTCAAGAAATGTTTGGTTGTTATAACTAATTCTTGTAGACATTGGATGACATGGCTTCTCAGCTATATGTATACAGAGATACACGTGAACAGATGAATCAATTACAGAACGATCATTTTAACTTCAGTCAAATCGTGTTTTAGTAGGATAGATTTTCGACAGAGAAGATAGGAAGATCATCATCGAATTTCTTCCTTGAATCAGTCGACCATTTTATTGCTGAATATATAGAGAATATGTTCTTCTTCTTCTCAAGAGCAAATCATTTGTGTTGGGAACATTGAGCACAATGTCCTAGATTTGAAGAAGCCCTATAATTCAATAATATACACAAAATATGTATCTGATATTTCTTTAAGTTACCATGTGCAGGTAATCAGTATTTGATTGATTAATAGCTTGTGAGTAAGTCAGTACACTCCAAAAGTGAAGAATATTCCCTAAGTACAAATGCATCGAGTCATCTCACTTCACTCAATGCTCAAGGCCTATATGCGTTGACTCAATGCTATTCACTCAGCGCCTTAGAAGAGAAGCAAAGAATATATCAAGTTTAAATATTTAGAGTCATCTCACATCACTGGACGCTCAAGATTCATATGCGTTGACTGAATGTTATTATCTCAATGCCTCAGTAAAAGATCATAAATTCATACCAAGTACAAATGCGTCGAGTGAAGGTCATTCACTCCATTCCTTAGTAAAAGAGCAGAAATTCAGACCAAGTACAAATGCGTCAAGTGAAGGTCCTTCACTCAACGACTAAGTAAAAGAGCAGAAATTCAGACCAAGTACAAATACACAGAGTGAAGGTTTTTCACTCAACGCCTTAGTAAAAGAGCAGAGATTCAGACCAAGTACTAATGCGTTGAGTGAAGACCATTCACTCAATGCCTTAGCAGTGAAGCAGAAGAACAGTCAAAGTACAAATGCATTGAGACATAATACTTCACTCATTGCTAAAGTTGTTTGCGCTGAGTTAACTGCAGTCACTCGATGCCTCTTCAGAAAGACTTCACCCAACGTTTGAGTAGAATGCGCCGAGTTAAGTGTTGTCTTTCAACGCCTCATCAAAGTTCAAGTATTTGACTAAGTTATGTTGCTTCCAGCACTCAACGCCTCTATAGAAGATCAGAAATGTATTCTAAGTCAAATGGCATCTAGTCTATTCTTCTGACATCGTACATAATTCAAATCTTGTGTGCAAAAAGATGGAAACTGCCGCATTCTTCTAACACGTAATCTTGGGATAATTCAACCATTAAAGCCGAACATGCCGCATATCTAAACAAGATTATAGCTGTTCCAGATGCTAAAATATAAAAGCTAAGTGTGTGGTGTAAGCCCACCCAAACCTTTGCCCGGGTCGGGTCAGAGGGGATCTTACTTGCCTAAGACGTCCACCTAGTGCTCCTAAAGGGGTAACGAATCACACTACTAAGAACTAGTTGGTCTCCTTGCTTGACTTGAATCAAAACATTCAAATCTCATCACAGAGTTTTGCGAAAGCATTAACAGCAAGCCATGACAAATATATATAACAATATATATTTAAAAGAGGACGCAAAAGATAGTAGCCACTGTTTATACATGAAGCTCGTAGGCTATAAAAGTACTATAACTAACAACTTCTCACTCTCTCAATCCTGCTCGTTAGTACTCACATCTCGAAACTATAGAGACAGTGGGGGTGCTTTTGTTCGGGTAGTCCTATCAACTAGCGTATCTCCTGCAGTAGTTGGTCATTACGGTGCTCCATCTCCTGTGAATGGTTATTAAAATAACCGTTAGTCACAGAGCAAAGTGGAAACAAATCTCCTCCCCGCTCCATATCCTGGGGATAAGCTCACGCACCCAATATAAGTAGATAGCTAAAGCAAGAGATAGTTAGTACAGTATTTCATATATAAGCTAGGAGCAACTATAAAAGGAGGTGCAATATAGTATAACTAGAATAGCAGCAGCAATATACATCAGTTATAATTAAAGCTCTACTAGCACATCAACATAGCATGTATTCACGACCTGTATTCATACAGCAGGCATTCACAGCTGCACACACACCGCAGGCATTCACAGCCACACACACACTGCAGGCATTCACAGCCGCACAAAAGACCCTATGTTGACATAGTATAGACTGCTTCTTTTCAAGCAGGGTAGAGAGCCTCACGGGCCTCACTAATGTGGTCGTCGGTGATAGTGGCCAGTCCTGCCACTCTCGGGGGTAGTTGTACCGCACAATAAAGGCTCCATCGTACAACCATGTGTACTTTTGGATGTGAGTGACATCCGACGATTCAACATTTTGGCCCACCAGCGGAAGAAACCCAACGGGAAAAAACATAATGACCGGTCACCCGTGGTACTCATCTATGTATCGCCTTGAGTCGTCGAACTTCCCGCACCGGTACGAACGGTCTGTGGAAGTGATTGATCCGCCACAATTCATCGCATGCAAATTTCAAGCAATCAAATTAATCAATTTTGCTAGCACGCATCGGGTCTGTGACGGCTCGCCCTATTATGCTTTAAATAATTCGGGCAAGCAACATTCAGCTCAACTTTCGACAAGGAGCATGAGAGCACTTTAGTTTTGGGCTAATCCTGGAGGAATATCTCAATTCCTATTATTACCAACTAAGACTCAACCTAACAGAAGACTGCTCATTAGAGCAGGACCCATGCTTAAAATGGTAAATTGCAGGAATAAAAGTGTGGTAATAAAAGTTGCTGAGAATATAAGTTGCAGAATTGAAATGATGTAATGAAATAGGACTAGTATGAAATTGGAGTAGTACAGAACTAAAAGAACTGAAAGTAAGTATTGAATGGAATTGGACCAGTACGAGATTGGAATAGTACTTAAAAGAAATGAACTGAACTAAAAGTAAATAAGCAGGACCAGTACGAGACTGGAGTACTGAAAAGGAAGTAATGAATTGAAACAAAGGAACTGGACTAGTACGAGACTATAATAAATCATAAAGAAAATGGTTAGTATTCCAATCACTCCATTTGGAGGCTTTAGTTCCATCTCCCTTCACAGGAGGCAAGTTCAGTTCCATCACCATTCTCAGGAGGCAAGTTCAGTTCTATCTCTATTCTCAGGAGGCAAGTTCAATTCCATCTCCATTCTCAAGAGGCATGTTCAGTTCCATTTCAGCTTTTAGAGGGCTTATTTGGGTTTTACCCATTATTAAGATCCGATAATAATTCAGTTGCACCATTTTTAATCACGGCTTAATCAGATTAGGAGGAACATATTAGGAGTTAAATCTTTATTATTCGTCGAGAATAATTAGAAGCTCATTTGCTCATACTCTCATCTTCCGAGTCTGCCCAAATTACCCGAGAGTCTTTTTAAAAGAAAAATGAGGCGCTTGGCAGTTTCACGAAACCCCGGAACACTCAGAGCTTGGGCACTTGCCTTGATCACTCTCGTTAGTAAAATAGTTGAACTTATCATTCAATTTAAAAGATGTTCGCGCACTCCAATTTTTTTACTTTCAAAGAAATTGAGCGCATCAATTCCGAGAGGGACTCTAGGCTCCAATAAATCGAGAAAACTTCCATTTTTATCTCCAGGTCCCCAAATTTTAAAACAACCCTTAGGGGGCCTAAAATGAGTCTAGTAATTTTTCCAAAATTTCCCGAGCAATTTTGGGCCTTAAATTTGGCCAAATAAAATTTATTTGGACTAAAATACCAAATCAAGTTCAAAAATTCTCAATTTTTTGTGGAGGAAGCCCCCATCAAGAGGAATAAAATTTATGTTCAACACTTTTTACCTAAGAGCTTTAGATTTTTTTCAACAAAATCTTCAAATTTCTGTTAGGAGACGTATAGTTAGATCAAGCCTAATCCTGCGGCCAGGAATGCGCCGGATGGGTTAATAGCCAAACTTTTCCCCACAGTGGATCGGCCATGGATTCGCTGTGTGTGTGTGGGGGGGGGGGGGGGGGCGCTGATGTTAAGGCAGTGGTGGGAATCCACGTAATCTGGACTGTCCAATCTTCATCTAAAAGATCGGATGGTGGCTACTGCTCCCAGTGGTGTAGTGAGTGGAGGCCTCCACCACCAGCCGACATTTGCCAGCCATCGGCGCCACCCCCGGTTGACTCATCGAGGGCCAACGATCCTCTGGGTGGTGGCCCGGTGACTTGTTGGCAACGGACCTCTCCAAAAAATCCATCCCGAGAGTGGTGGTGGCGCGACGCTCAATTTCCGACGATACCCCGCCACCCCGCTTCTCTGGTGGCTGCCCGGACACGAAACTACCCCCGACAGACATACCGGGGGTTATGCTCTTCTACGGTGGTGGTCTAGCGGGCTAGCTCCGCCTCCCGTTGCTACAGAAAAACTCAGTGTTTTACTCTATTTTTGGGTGCTGCCGAAGCGGTGATTTTTTGCGGCACCTCGGCCTTCCACCGCTGGGGAAAACTATCCCTGACGATTTAGTACTTCCCCACCACCACCGGCGCTGTACAAGGCTCACCACCTATGGCCACCACCCGACCTGGAGCTTGGCTCGGGCATTGTCGGCGGCGCTCTGGCCGCCGAGAGATACATACAGAACGTTGAAAAGGTAGGGAAGGAGGAGGGAGAATTTTTCCACCTGTGGTGGTGCGGCTCAGGAGGTGCTGGGATGAGTCACCATGGGAGGTGGTGGTGAGGATTTTTCCAGCAAGCTGGAGCTCCGGGGAGGGTGCTATGTGCTCGGTTATGATTGTGAGGAGGAAAGCAAGGGGAAAGGGCCTTTTATAGGCTTAGGGAGGGTGGTCATCCATCCCCTACCCGATGTGGGATTAACTCGAGAGAGGTGAAGGATCTCCTCTCCTCCCATCCATTTGGCTTGGTCAGGTGGCATCATCAGAGGGGAGGGGGTAGTACATTAGGTGACATCCATCAAGGGGGGAAGTTTGTGTGCTTGGGCCTTAGGCTTTAAGAAGGGAAGAGGGGAGGTGGTGGGATTTTTTCTAAGGGCCCACCACCCATTCCCTTAATGAATAGGGTGGCCCAAGAAGTGAGGAAGACCAGCCCCTAATTAGAAATGAAGAGGAGGTGCCCACCTCTTTTGAGGAAATTTTCAAAAAATGGAATTTTTAGAGGGTTTGACCAAATTAAACCCTAGGATGGGTCCCCCATGCTGGTGAAAGTCAAGGTGGCTCATTTTCATCGGGGTCGGGTCAAAGTTAGTGTGTCGTGTCATAATTGGTGTGCGCACGCTTTTCATTGCCCAACTGTGCTCGATTTACCCATGGGTTGACCATCCATCATCGAAACTGACCGGGACGAACTCTATTAACTCAGTATTATCCAAATGAATCCAATGTCACTGACCGAGGTCGAATTGGAGTTCATTGGCTAAATATCCAAAATCTGTGCGTCGCAGCGCGCTAAAACGGTCAAAATGCTCATATTCATCGTTAGACGTTGAATTATGGCGCAACGAGTTCCAATACGTTCGTATCGATTATACGAAGTCATAGGAACTGACATGATTCAAATCAGAGTCTTCTAGTTCGTTATCCAAAAATCTCATTTTCATAACATTTTACGAAGAATAGCCATATCCATCCTATGATCTTGGAATTTAACGGAACGAGTTCAAATGCGTTCGTATCGGCTATACAAAGCCATAAGAACTGACAGAACTTAAATCAGAGTTTTCTAGCTCTATATCCCCGTCTAGGGTTACCTCCTATCCGGGTTTAGGCCACGGGTAGAGGTTCGACAGTCACTTTTATTAGGTCCACTAGGGTTTTTGTGGCCCAATAAAAGTCAGGATGTTACAATCCAATAAAAATAAAAGGATTTTTGTCCCAGAAAATTTGTTTAAAGTAGTGGAAAAAAGTAACATACCTGGGGAAAGAGTTCTGGGTACTTTTCTCGGACGTGTGCTTCAGGTTCCCAAGTATACTTGTCTTGCCCGTGATTCATCCACAATATCTTGACCATCAGAATGGTCTTGTTACGCAGATTATTGACTTTATAATCTACCATTCTAACCGATTCAAGCTGGACAGATCTATCTGACTGCAGCTGCACTGACGGTGTAAGTAGATGTTGTTCTGGTTGCCGGAGGACTCGCCTCAAGGATGAGACATGGAATACATCATGAAGATTTCCCAATTCTGGGGCATTGCTAATCGATAGTAAACAGGGTCAACACGCTCTATCACCTGATAGGGGCCCAGATAGCGGGGATCTAGTTTCTTTTGCTTCCTCAACCAGGAGACACCATGCATGGGTTTAATTTTCAAAAATACCATTCCTCCCATGCTAAACTCCACCAGTCGGTGTCGTGCATCATAATACTTGGCTTGTCCTATGTGCTTCTCGCATTCTCTCCTGGATTAGCTGTATTGTTGCGGTAGTATCATCAATATAAGCCACTTTTAAGGCTTCTAGGTCCTCATATTGAGTCCAAGTCAACGGAGTTCGGCAATGCCTTCCATATAATGCCTCGTACAGTACCATCTAAATGCTGTCCTGATAGTTGTTATTATAAAAAAAACATGACTAACGACAACAGTTGTTCCCATGGCTTGTTGTGCTATATTATTCAAATTCATAACAGATCCTCCATTGTCTGGTTTGTCTTCTTTGTCCTTCCATCTGTCTGAGGATGGAAGGCGGTGCTAAAGGCTAACTTGGTCCCCAAGTATGCTTGCACTCGACTCCATTCCTTAGATATGAAACGTCCATCATGATCCGACACTATGTACTTCGGCACTCCGTGAAACCGAACTACTTACTTTATGAACAACCTGGCCAGAATGTAAACACCGTCACCCTGTCAGTTTGGAATGAACTACACTACCTTGGCAAGTTGTTAAACGAAACCCATATAGAGTCGTTTCCAGCATGAGATCGAGGTATGCTGTGGAGAAAATCCATTGAAATATCTTAAAATTTCCATTATGGTATCAGCAGGGGCTGCAACAGACCTCCTAGGTTGCAACATTCATCTTTAACCTTTTGACAAGTCTGGCACTGGGCCACGAAGTTGGTGACATCTCTTTTCATTATGGTCCAGTAAATGGTCCTGCACAAATCAACATACATCTTAACCACACCAGGGTGAATAGAATACTTCGAATTGTGCTCTTCTCGAAGGATTTCATCTCAGATTCCTCCAGTGGAGGGAATAAATATGTGGTGCCTAAACTGTAAGATTTCAGCGTGTAGGTTGAACTCCTCTTATACTTCATCCTGTAGGGACTGTATGATTGGGACCACTTTCAGATCGACCTTCTGGGCTTCTCGTATTCGATGACGCATGTCGCACTTAATTTCCATCCAATATAGTTAGGACTAGTACTCTTCTGAATCCCTACGAGCAACAAGAGTAATCTCCAAGTCTATCGAAGACTGAAACCATTCCCTTGGAATCTGCTCCATCCAGCTCCCGGATATCGAGGGCTGGCAGCTCAAAGCATCAAGAACTTTATTAGACTTCCCGAGGTGGTACTAGAGAGCGAAATCATAATCACATAGAATTTCCAACCATCAGCGCTGTCAGAGGTTTAACTCTTTCTGAGTAAGATATATTTGAGACTCTTATGGTCGAAGAAGATCTCGCATCTTACCCTGTACAAGTAGTGTCTCCAAATCTTAAGGGCAAAAATGATGGCGCCCAAATCCAGATCGTGGGTTACGTATTTCAGCTTGTGTGGCTTTAGTTGGCGAGATGCGTAAGCCACTACCTTACCTTGTTGCATCAGAACAACTCCTAATGCTTTCAGGGATACATCTGTATAAATTTGGAATCCATTGGTTCCTGAAGGGATCGTAAGGATCGGGGAAGAAGTTAGTTGTTTCTTCAACTCGACGAATGCAGTCTCGCATTCTAGCGTCCACCGAAACATATCATCCTTCCTTGTAATGGTAGTGAGGGGTAACGTAATCTTAGAGAATCCTTCCACAAATTTATTGTAATACCTAGCAAGAAAGGAAACTTTGTACATCTGCTGCCGTCTTAAGCGGCGGTCAGCTTTGAAACGTCTAGATCTTGGCCTGATCTACTGCTACTGTGTTCTTATTGATAAAGTGGCCAAAGAATTCGACCTCCTCTAACCAGAATTCACACATGTTGAACATGGCGAAGAAAGAGTGTTCTCAAAGTTTAAGTAGCACCATCTGCAGATGTCTAGAATTGTCTACCCTTGTCTTTGAATAAATCTATATGTCGTCGATGAAGAAGATCATGAAATGATCTAGGAAGGGTTCGAATACCTTATTCATCAGAGCCATAAAGGCATAGGGGCATTAGTGAGCGCAAAAGGAATTACCATAATCTCGTATAGTCCATAGGGGGAGCTAAAGGTAGTTTTGGGGATATCTTTCTCCCGGACTCGAAGCTAATAGTAGCCAGATATTAGGTCTATCTTGGAGAATACAGATGCACCTTTTAATTTGTCGAACAACTCATCAATCCTTGGAAGTGGATACGTATTCTGTATTGTAAGCTTGTTTAATTCCATGTAATCTATACACAAGCGCAGTGTCCCATCCTTCTTCTTTACGAGCAGTATAGGGGATCCCCAGGCGAGGAACTTGGGCGAATGAATCCAACATCTATCAATTCCTAAAGCTGAATCTTTAACTCGGCCAATTACTTGGGGGCCATCTGATAGGGTGCTCAGTACACTGGTCGAGATCTGGACATAAGCACGATCTGGAAGTCAACCTCTCTTTCCGGGCAAACCTGGAAGGGTCTCCAGGAAAACATCCTAAAAATCTCGCACCACTAGAACTTTGGTGAGTACTTGAACTTTATTCTCCATTTCGAAGTAGATAAGAAATACTTCGTCTTTTTCTCGGACTGACCTTACAGTCTGAGCATAGTTCAAAATGATGCGAGAGATGGAGGGTATACCCGCCAGCATAATGACCTATTCGTTTGGGTTTTGAAGCTTGAACTCTCGGGTTGAACACTTTATTTGGGTCTTATGCTCGGTTAGCCAATCCATTCATAGTATGAGGTCGAACCCGATTATTGCTAGGATTATCCCATAAATCTATAATTCCACACCCCTTAGCATGGCCTGGAATGAGCATTTCTCTGTAGATGTCATATCTGATCCATCTAGTAGACGAATCCGTATAGAAAGTATGGACGAGCGGACAATGTTTTCCTTAGTTGCACTAAAGTCTTGGGATACACAGGAGTATGTTGCTCTAGTATAAAAGAGAGTTTTTGCAGGGTGACCTTTTACAAAAAGTAGTCCTGAAGAGGTAAAGTGTATATATATATTATTTAACAAAACATAAATCCGATATAGACATACATATACATAAATTCTAATATATAGGTACCAATATCTGGCATATCTCTAGCGTCTAAGATATATACCTATCACTAAATCGGGGGTTGTTCCATACTGAAGGTCTAATGCGTAAGCCTCCAAAGGCGTTGATCGGCCCTGCTGACCTCTCCTACCAGCTATACCCCTGCAGCCTCTCTAGCCCTATCCTCAAACTGCCTGCCCTCCTTGAACTGCTCCTAATCCTGGCCTTCCTGCTGCCTGCGGGCAGAAAGCTCTCATGTGTCCTAGTTGTTGGCACAGAAAGCAGTTATCTGTAAAGGGAATGTCTTGTCAAGCTACTGGTGCGGGCTGTGGTACTAGAGCTGGCCTAGGCTCCTGCTGCGATACTGGGGGTGCTGGTGGGTGCCTATAAGATGCCTGTGATGTCTCTGTCTGCGCTCTCTCTCCTATCTGTGGGGAGCAACTCCTCTATTTTGTCCCTGACCTCTGAGGACCTCGATCTATCCTCAGTGTTGCTGGTCCACCATCCTTTGGTCTAACTCTAACGTTGCGATGTGAGTCACGATGGTATGGAAGGTGGACTGAGAGATCATGATCAAAGCCTGTCTTGGGTCATCTCGCAAGCCTAGGTAGAAGCGAGCAACCCTATCTCTGTCCATGGGTGCTAGGTTCCCAGCAAAGCATGCCAGGTGGATGAACTCTCTTTAGTAGTTTGGCACTGTTCGGTCACCCTGCCGTATGTGTAGGAACCTCTCCTGCAGTGCAGCTTGGCCAACATTCGACAGGAAGTGCTCCAGAAAAGCCTATGAGAATTCCCTCCATAGAATAGTGCTCAACGGTCATCCCCTAAACGTCGAGCGACTGGCCGCTCTCCACCAATCTCTGGCATACCCCTCCAACAAAGTCACCACTGGTGACACTACAACTACTACTGGGCACATTATTGAAAGTGTTAAGTTGTAAACCTAAATCACCTAGAGGGGGTGAATAGGTGAATTGTGTGTCTATTTACGGAATAAAAATTTTAACGAACTAGCACAAACAATCTAGCAATCACAGATGACAAGAAGATTTATAGTCGTTCCCCAACCTTGGATATGCCCACTTTCCCTCACCGATCTAGTAAATCACTAGACTCGGCTACTCCACTATCTCGGATTGAGAACCAATCCTACGCCTCGGAACCAAGTTCCTACAATCTCGATCCAAAAGGATCTACACTCGGAAGATGAAAACTTCCCACAACTCGGAGAACAGTGCTCCTACACTCGGAGAATAATCTCCTACAAAATTACAAAGAGATTTGAAATACAAACAGAGATTTGTCTCAAATCTAGAAAAAAAATTTATCTCTAGGTCTTCTTCTTGAACTTGGCGGCTTTTTCAGAATTTGTTAAAGAAGAACCTCTGTAGATCTGATCTGAGAAACCTTTGACCTACTCAATCAAGGAAAAGATGAAGATTCCTTGAACAGCAAGTCGTTCTTGATCGAAAATAGTCGAGTCGATCTTCTTCCTGAGCGGTGGCGGTGACGGCTTCTGTAAATTCGTTCTTGGAGAGAGACATTCGATTCAGAATAATAGAGATTATGGATTCCGCTTAGGGTTAGTCTTAATGAAAAGACATTATATAGGATTTCCCCTAACAGTTAGAAAAGTCATTAATGACGACACGTGGACCAATCACGTCAAGTCATTTGAAAATCCCGTCGATCTAGACTTTAAGTAAATTTTCTGAAAAAATGAACTGCTGTTCTCGAGAAGTATGAATAAGTTCTCGAGAACAAGGCTGATTTCTCGAGAGCTAATCATTCTGGACTTAAGTTAGTACTCGAGAATTAAGGGCTAAAACTTCTCGAGAACTAACTAGACTTCTCGAGAATTATTACTCGAATGCCAAAACTTGTACTCAAGAACTAAGCTGACTTCTCGAGAACTAGAAGCTAAGTTCTCGAGAACTATAATGGACTTCTCGAGAGATGGACTTAGAATATTTTCAAGGCTGTCTCTGGCTACTCGAGAAGTATAGGCTGTGACTTTTTGAGAACTTAGACTAAGATTCTCGAGAAATATAATGGACTTCTCGAGAACTAGTCTAGGCTTTTCGAGAACTAAGTGAACTTCTCGAATACTGCTAACTCTACTTCTCGAGAAATATAGTAGACTTCTTGAGAAGTGGACTTAGAGAAATTTTCTTCTTCTCTTCAAGAATCCAATCTTCATCCCATGGTCCAAGTGCTTGAGTATAAAGTGTATCCCAATTGAGAGGCTACACATGAGTCAACACCTTGGATCACATAGTGAGGGATTCAACTGTATGGTCCTGTATTCATGACCCACTGTAGACTGACATTGGTCTACACTTAGCAATGAGAGTCTGCAAATACATAACAAAATAGAGATATGAAATACAACTTAATTCATCTTAGTTCAAGGGTGACTTCATGCAAATCTGGGTTATTGTGGATGCAATACCCAATAATCTCCCCCTATTTATAGAAGTCAGAACCCTCTACACTAAGGTGAATTATACCAATAAAGAAAGAACTGTAAATGAAGACTAGAGTCAAATACAAGAAATGAAGAATTAAACACACAATTAGAAAAACTAGAAATTGTATATATGTAATGTTTTAGATTTCCAATCAACATCCATTTCACCCATAATTATCAAAAATAGTTATCAATAGAACGTCATTCCTTGCTCTGATGTTGTATGTCATGCTTTTCTTGTTGTCTCTTCTGGTAGCTGAAAGACTTTGGGTAGTAACTTAGAGGTTTTGGAGGAGCATTAGGATTGTTCTTGTCATACTCTTTGTCATAGATTCTCCTTTTAGTCATGGACTTCTCATAGAGTTCCCACTCAGAGGAGCTGTAGTGGAGATTCCTGCTTTCATTGTAGTCCATTACTAACTTGAGAGTATCAAGAATCAATGCTTTTGAGGTAGGACTCCAGACTTCAGCAAATTCCTATGTTTTTCTTTTCTCTGAATCTGGCTTGGGAACACTTTTGCTTGCAGAGGGGCCTTCCCCATACTTCATCTTCTTAGAAGTGTGGATTTCAGGTAAATAATGAGGAATCACATCATCCCATACTTGGTCATAAGAAGCAGGAGGAGGATTCTGATCTTCTAGCCTTGGAGAGAAGTAGGGCATCTGAGGTTGTTGCATCTGAGTAGGCATCTGACTTAACTGACCTTCAGCAAGAGGGTTTAGGTGATGAGGAATGACATTAGGATCAACTTGGAATTCAGGGAATATCTGGTTATGCATCCAGACTGAGGTGTCATAGGTATGAAATTTCTCAGACTGAATCTGTTCTAAAATATTCTTATTAATTTCAGTTATCTTGTCAGACCAGACTGTGTTTGCAGCAGCAGTAAACTTGTCCACATGTTTTTCCACATGTTCTTTTACTAGACTCTCCCCCTTTCTGAATTCTATAGATAGTGTATCTATAACATCTTCTTTGAAAGTACCAACCTCTTCACAGATTTTCATAACATGTTCTTGGGCTTTCTTCTCCAAAAAGATTTGATTGTTAGCAAGAGTTACTGTTTGATCCATGACCTGACCTACACTAGAGATAGTGTGGTCTATAGCTTTGCCACCAATCTGAAACAATTCTTTGAGAGAGTCAGTGTTGTGATGAATTTCTGCAAATCCTCTGCTCATCTCTTTCTCTAGAGCAGAGACTTTGTCTTGGACTATTTTCAGAGATTCATCAAAATATTTCCTTTGGTCAGCCAGCATAACTTCAATCTTACTTAGTATATCAGAACTTACAGGGGTAGCAGTAGCAGGAACAACAGGAGGGGTAACTTGAGGTGGAGGAGTGACTTCCCATGGAGGGATTTCTTCAACAACTACAGAGCTTTTAGCTCTGACAGTGTGAGTGAGTATATCACCTACCTCACCAAGTAGGGTAGGAATGGAGAAATCAAGTCTTTTTAGAGGAGCTTCAACTGCCTCTGGTTCTAGCTCATCTTCTTCTGAGAGAAGGATGGTGTCTGGTGGAGGTGATCCTTTGCTTGGAGAAGGAGAAGGAGTTGCACTTGGAGAAGCTATTGGAGATGGAGAAGGAGCTTGAGATGGATCCTTTGAAGGTTCTTCAGCATTTTCTGAATAGAGGGAAGAAAGAGGTTCATCAGAGGTGAGTTATTTGATCATGTTTTCTACGTCTTCAGTAGTGGAGTTGAGAGTTTTTTGTACATGCTCATCTGAGAGTATATCACCTGAGATATCTGCCAGTGGGGACCTGACTGGAGATCTAATTGTGCTTCTGACAAGACTTTTGATTGGTGAACTAGCTGGAGATCTGGCTGGAATTCTGATTGGAGTACTAGCTGGAGGAGGAGGAGGAAATTCTGTCTACTGGAACAAAGGATGCAGGATCCCCCTCAGTTGCTGCACCAGATGGTTCAGCAACATCATGAGAGGAGGGAGATGGGGTCCTGATCTCTAAAGTATGGGTTGCAAGCGCTTTAGCTATCTGCTTTGGATTCTTTAATTTTAACTCCCACCTTTGAATGGAAGCTAAGGATATTTTTTTAGGTGATGAATTGGTGTACCTTTGGAAGTCTTGAAGACAATTGGATCAATCTCATGCAACATCAAGGAGATTATCCTGGCAAACTTTGGATCTTTAATGATATCCCTGATCAAGTCAAAAATCATCATACCATATGGAAATTTCTTCCTGCAGACTATGGCTGTCATGACATCGAATAGGTCATTGGTTATGAAACCTATAGACCCTGTCCTGCACCATAGAATTTTCCCAACTATATCCACTAGAAGTTTGCTAACATAATTCAGAGCAGTCCTCCTTAGAGAGTTAATGTCCACTAGAACTCCACAAAAATGACAGGTTCTGTCATTATCTTCTTGAGTAAGTTCATCTCCATCATCTACAGTAGGCAATCTTAGAAGTCTGGACACTATGGTCGGGCTTAACTTAATCTTAACTCCCTTGACCTTGGATTTCAGTACAGTGCTATTCCTCCCTATCTTGTCATTTCTATAGAACTCTTCTACCTCTAGAAATAGAATTTTACAAGGTTCTGAAAGAACAAAGTTCAAACCTGCGGTTTCTAGCAGAAGAAGCAAATTCTTGAAATCGCCTGAAATTTCTGCAATCCCTGCGACCACAAGTTCACTACTGACTCCGATTCTTATCTGCTGTACCAAAGACTGACGACGGCGATGGACGGAGCGTGAGAAAGCGGCGATGTCGAAGCTCTAGTCGGCGGAAGGCGAAGAGTTTTCGAGAGAATGGATTTTTAAATGTCAGGTTGATTTGATATTTCTAAAGTTTTATATATATATAACCCTAGTAATGTTGATTAGGTGTCTAATTAATCTAAAATAACACTTGGATTAAAGAAGAAATCGATCGGTTTTCGAAATTGAAGAAATGAACAGAAATCGAAAACAGACGGGGCATTTCTCGAGAGGTAGGGTTAGTTCTCGAGAGATATGGCTATAGTTCTTGAGAAGTATAATAAGTTCTCGAGAGACAGATCTTAATTCTCGAGAAGTATAATAAGTTCTCAAGAAGTGGACTTAAGTTTTCGAGAACTAGTTATGTACTTTTCGAGAAGTATCTATATTTCTCAAGAACTGCCTTCCACTTGAGAAATTTCTGACCTTTTTGAAGTGTCCTAGATTCTTGAGCTTTGAATTGATTCCCTTTTATCTATCCTTATTTGTTCAGTATCCCAAGTTCAGTTTTGAAGAAATTGAACTTGGTCTCGTCCAGCAGCTTTGTGAAAATATCTACAACTTGCCGATCTGTTGACACGTACTACAGATCCACATCCCATTGCTCCACATGCTCCCGGATGAAGTGATATCTGAGCTCGATGTGCTTTGCCCGGCTGTGCGAGACTGGGTTGTTTGCAATTGCTATTGCGCTGGAGGAGTCGCAAAACAACGGAACGTCTTTAACCTTCATGTTGTAATCTTCTAGCTGGTTCTTTAGCCAAAGCAACTATGCACAACAACTGCCAGCAGAAATATATTCTAACTCAGCCGTTGAGATTGCGATGTAATTTTGCTTTTTGCTGCTCTATGAGATAATCCTTCTTCCGAGGAACTGACATGTCCCGGAAATGCTTTTTCTGTCATCTTTGCTACCTGCAAAGTCTGCATCTGAAAAACCAATTAGTTCGTTGTCATTACTTCTCGGGTACCATAAGCCAAGATTCGGTGTACCTTTAAGGTATCCCAAGATCCGCTTTGCAGCAGCATAGTGAGATTCCTTACAGTTCACTTGGAATCTAGCACATACACATGTAGAGAACATAATGTCTAGTCTACTGGCAGTAAGGTAGAGCAAGGATCCAACTATGCTTATGTACTTGGTTTTATCAAAAGGTTTCCCTTTCTTATCCTTGTCCAGAGACATAGCTGAGGCCATTGGAGTCCTCATAGAGGTTGCACTCTCCATTCCGAATTTCTTAATCAACTCCCTAGTAAACTTAGTCTGTGAGATGAAAATTCCATCTTTAGATTGTTTCACCCGAAGTCCTAAGAAATACTTCAGCTTTCCCATACTACTCATTTCAAACTTCCCTTGCATAAGTTTAGAAAACTTTTTGCAGAGGTTGTCGTCTGTAGAACCAAAAATAATGACGTCGATATAGATTTGCAATAGCAAAATCTTGCCTTTAATTTCCCTAAGAAATAATGTCTTGTCTATCTTTTCCCTTGTGAACTTGTTTTCGAGGAGAAAGCTAGACAGTGTTTCGTACCAAGCTCGAGGAGCTTGTTTCAAACCATACAACGCTTTCGATAATAAATAAACATAGTCAGGAAAGTTAGGATCAATAAAACCTGGGGGTGTTGTTTCATGTACACTTCTTTCTTTATGTCACCATTAAGTAAGGCGGACTTTAAGTCCATTTGATAAACAGTGAAGCCCTTTAGTGCAGCATAAGCCAGGAACAGTCTGATGGCCTCCAGCCTTGCCACTAGAGTGTATGTTTGGTCGAAGTTGATTCCTTCTTCTTGACGATATCCTTTGGTGATAAGTCTGACCTTTTTCTTTATGATTGTTCCATCCTCGTCCAACTTGTTCCTGTAGACCCACTTTGTCCCAATGACATTTTTACCTTTGGGTCTTGGAATTAGTTTCCAAACTTTGCATCGCTTTAACTGGTTCAGTTCTTCTTCCATGGCCAAGATCCATGATGCGTCTGAGTTTGCTTCCTCAAACTTCTTTGGTTCAACCTGCGAGAGAAAACTTAAATATAGATTCTCGTTAGTTGTAACTCGACGAGTTCTGACACCATCCCGGGATCTCCTATAATCTGGTCCAATGGATGATCCTTCAGATGTCTGAGCTTTAGATTCCTAGCATCTGGAACTTCTTCAGCCACTGGAGTAACTTCATCAACTTGGATGGTTTCTTCATCTTAATCATCTACCTCTCCAATGGGGGTTGGAGTAGTGATCTTGATGAACTTTTCTCTTTCACCTTCAATCGGTTCATCCAAGCTGATTTCCTTTAGCTTTGTACCTGCATCTTCAACAAGCACACTAGACGATTTGCTTTACAGCAAGCTCGTCTCATCAAATACAACATGCATGAATTCATTTACAACTAGAGTTTTTCTATTGAAAATCATGTATGCCTTACTATGGCTACTGTAACCTACAAAAATACCTTCAAAACTTTTCTCACTAAACTTGGTAGTGTGATACTTCCCATTATTAAGCACGAAGCATTTACACCCAAAAATTCTAAAATATGAAACAGTTGGTTTCCTGCCCTTTAGAAGTTCGTAGGGTGTCTTATCATAATTCTTATTGATGAGTGCTTGATTTTGCACGTGACATGCAGTATTGATGGCTTTAGCCCAGAAATACTCCGAAAGTGAAGCATCACTCAACATAGTTTTGCAGGCCTCTATGAGTGTTCTATTCCTTCTCTCAGCTACTCCATTTTGCTATGGAGTGCGAGGAGAGGAAAACTCATGAAAGATACCTAGGCTTTCACAGAATTGTGTCATGGCCCCAGACTTGAACTCTGTTCCAATGTCACTTCTGATTTTGACTACGGAACAGTTGTATTCATTCTGGATCTGCCTAACAAAATTTATAAAGACATCAAAGGTATCTGACTTGTGTTTCAGAAAGAGCACCCACGCAAAGCGCGAGTAGTCATCAACAATAACCAATGTATATTCCTTACCTCCCAAGCTTCTAATTTGCAGTGGACCGAACAAGTCCATATGAAGTAGATGGAGAAATCTACTTGAATCTTTGTCAATAATGCCATTAAAGGTAGCCTTTGTTTGCTTTCCTTTTACGCATGCGTGACAAGGTCTATCTTTGACGTACTTTACATTCGGGGCATCACGTACTAAGTTCTTGGATAATAATTTATTAATAGTTTTAAAATTAATATGTGCTAACCTCTTGTGCCATTGGTCACCAAGAGACGCACTATCTTTTTCTAAAAAGCACACTGGTGTAGATGAATCTATACAAATGAAATTTAAACAAAATATATTCCTGCTTCGAGTGCCAGATAAAATAGTTTCCATATTGTCAACAGACTTTATCAAGCACTTGTCAGTGTGGAATTAAACTATGTATCCTTTGTCGCATAGTTGGCTTATTCTTATAAGATTGTGTTCCAATCCCTCCACATAAGCAATATCCGAAAAGGATACACTACCGTTAGTGATCATACTATAGTGATGTAGGATCCATCCCGAAGGATACTACACGGACTGCGTGACCACGACTCTCGCAACGCTTAACGCTCTTCTACTCGCACGCTAACGAAACGCAACAATAACAACGATTATATTTATCTTTCGCGCTAATATACGGGTAGCCGATCCGCGCTTGGAACGGAGAATGGCTATAGGCCAAAATCCTTTCCGGCTAAAAGGGATAATATTAATCCCGGACGAGCGTTTGGAGTTGTACCAAAATAGATCCACCAAAGAAAATTCATGATTCGAGAAAATGGTAGGATCTATCCCAACTAAAAAAAAATTAGCGAGGATCGCCAATCCTCTCGAAGTCTTCGGAAAACCAAATGAAAATTTACAAACTATTTAAGATGCACCGCGAAGAAATCAACGATTCAAAAAATCACGCAAAATTCGTCCACCACAAGAACTATCTAGGAAAGAAAACTCTTGAGTAGATGGTTTCGTTACCCCGCTCGGAACGGTAGATCCGAGATGTTTTGGATCCACACGAAACGATCGCTTTCCTTGGACGCGGCGGGAGATGCACCAAGGATGAAGAATTCGCTCGTCTTCTCCGCTTCTCGCCGTGGAGGTTCACCGTCGGGCACCGTCTTCCTTTGCACTTGGCCTTCAAGATTGAAGGTGGCCGAACGTCAAAGGAGGAAAATCTTGCTGAAGGAGTTGTAGAATCGGAGAGAAGAACACGAGGGTGGAGGAGAACAAAGGGGCGGCCAAGAGAAGGAGGAGAAGTGGAGAAGGGGGGGTGAAATTTTGGAAGAGGGGAGCAAGAGGGGCGGCGGTTTTGAGAAGGAGAGGAGAGGGAATTAGGTTAGGGCAATCAATTTCAATTCATTCCAAAAACTAAATGAAAATTACATAGTTCATGCCTTTTTATAAGGCTTACAACACACAAGGCTATTAGCAGCCCAATAAAAGATAATTGCACACCAACATGAAATAAAAGACTGAAAAATAAATTAGTTCAACAACAACTCATAAAAATAAAATTAATACTAAATTTAATTTCTTTTGCGTTGGCGAAGATTGTAGCCATGGCCGCTACGGCGTCGCAAGTCCTTGACCGGTGGGTCATTGTCTCCATCTTCCGCCAAAATCTCGTGATCATCATGCACATCAAGTGCGCCCTCATCATCATCTTTAGCACCAACTAGGCCGTCATGATGGCCGTCTCCATCAATCCTCCCCCGCTCGAAAGGGCTCATCACCGATGAGTGGGCGCGAAGGTAACGGCGCAAGAGATCCGCATCTAAAAGACCCAACTATGCTGCAGAGAGCCAAGAGTCGTCTGAAGCAGGACGACCACGCCATCGAATCAGAAACCTGTGAATGTCACCGTCGGGAGTGGGAAACACCGTATCCTGTAAAATCCTGTCAGGCAAGAAATCGGTCCGGGGGAACCTTGGAAATGCGTTAGGCAAAGAAGAAAAACAAATTGCATCATCAGTAGGCAACGTACCTCCCGGAGAATCCAAAGGAAAAAAGCGATCCAAAACATTCTCAACCCCCCACCCCATTAGACGATATAGTGGAAATATTAAACGGAGAGACAGAAAGTTCAGGTGGTGGAGCGACATAAAGTGTTAATTCTGAAACGTTAAAAACAGGAGAAATTCCCCAATCGGCGGGCAACTTTAATAAATATGCATTTTCGCCTAGTTTCTTTAAAACTCGAAAAGGACCCGCTCTCTTATTCACTAATTTATTTATGGTGCCCGAAGGCATCCGTTCAGGGATAAGTGGAACCATTACCAAATCACAAACATTCAAGGGGACTGCTCGCCTATGTCCTCCTAATCCGCCACTATGGAACTCCCAAATAATAAAATGTCGTAATGACGAACGGGGAATACATAACTGCAAGTGCTTGAATAAATACCCATCACGGAGGTAAAATGCTGATATAGTGGTCGTAGAGTGGTCCTGAGCGGCGAAGTAAATATCCTTGAAATCCGGGCATTGTGCATACTCATCTTTAATTCTCTCAAATCCTATGACCTTTACTTCAATGGTAGTTAATAATAGGGAGACCCGACTAAGAGCGTCCGCCACGCGATTTAACGTACCCTTAAGGTGTTTGATAACAAAAGTGTACTCCTGAAGGTAGGAGACCCATTTGGCGTGTCGAGGACTGATTTTACTTTGTGAGTTAACGAATTTTAGGGCCTCATGGTCGGATAAGACTACGAATTCTTTTGAAATTAAATAATGTCGCCAATGTTGGAGACAACGTATAACGGTATAGAACTCGCGGTCGTAATTTGAATAATTTAATTTCGGACCGGCTAGTTTTTCACTAAAATACCCTAGCGGATGTCCGTCCTGACTTAAATCACCTCTGATTCCTATCCACGATGCATCACATCATAACTCAAACACTTTACTAAAATCCGGTAGGCGGAGTAGTGGGGCTTCCGACATCCGTTCCTTAATCGTTTGAAATGCTTTAGTGTCCGCATTCGTCCAGACAAAATCACCTTTTTCATGCATTCGGTAATCGGTGCCATTATACTACTAAAATTTTGAATGAATCTTCGATAAAACGTGGCCAATCCATGGAAACTTCTGACTTCCCGAATATTTTTAGGTTCTGGCCATTCTTTAATTACTTGGACCTTTTTGGGGTCAACATGAATGCCTTCAGAGCTCACGATGTAGCCTAGGAATTCTACGGAATTCACACCAAACGAGCACTTCTTAAGATTAATAAATAATTTTTCTTGGCACAGTGTTGTAAGGATGGTCCGTAGATGAGTCTCATGTTCGCTCTGCGAGAGGCTAAATACCAGGATATCATCGAAATAGACTACGACAAATTTGCCCTTATATGGTTTAAATACTTGGGTCATCAATCGTGAAAATGTACTTGGTCTATTGGTAAGCCCCTCTCCCAGCACTAGCCACCCATAGAGTCCATCCTTAGACTTAAAGGCCGTTTTCCATTCGTCCCCTTCCCGTATCCTAATTTGATGGTAGCCACTCTTAAGATCCAATTTAGAGAATATGGTGGCTCCTGATAGCATATCTAACAAGTCGTCCAAATGAGAAATGGGAAACCTATACTTGACAGTGATTTTATTTATAGCCCGATAATCTACACATAATCTCTAAGATTTATCTTTCTTTGGGACCAAAAGAGCAGGAACGGCACATGGGCTCTTGCTGTGGCGAATAAATCCCTTTGCCAGCAAATCGGAGATCAATGTTTGTAGTTCGTCATGAGCGGAAGGATTGAGCCGGTAATGTGGAAGATTAGGCAAAGAGGAGCTGGGGACGAAATCGATTTCGTGTTGAATATCCCCCATGGGTGGCAACTCAGATGGCAAATCTAGCGGATAGACGTCTTTATACTCTTCCAATAACGTCCGCAGAGATATCGGCAAACTCTCTAAAGATAGCGAGTCTTCTTTAGCTTGTAGGCAAACTAGCGCATAGATGACGCCATCCAGAAAGGTCTCGCGCTCTAAATCTTTCTTGCTTATCAGACTAATAGTTTTCTTTTCCACAGGCACAATTGTGTCATTGGAGGCACTCGACGGGTCCTTAGGCGGGGATGGTTTAAGTATGATGGTCTTACCGTTAAATTTGAATTCGTAAGTGTTGGCGCGTCCAAAATGGGTCACGTCATAATCATAGAGCCACGGGCGCCCTAGTAGTATGTGACAAACATCCATGGGGATGAAGTCGCACCACACCTTATCGATATAACCCTTAACCATAAGTGTAACTAGACACCGCTTAGAGACCGCGATAGACGTTTTATTTACCCATGCTATTTTGTAAGGACGTGGGTGCTGCTCGGGAACTAAGTGCATATGAGTGACGGCGTTTTCGGATATGACATTCATGCAACTTCCGCTATCTATTATTAACTTGCACCACTTTTCACCGCTTTTAAAATTTAATGAAAAAATATTCGTTCTATTTTATTCATCCGAAACACGCGGTGTGGCCAAAATACACCTCATAACCATCATAAAAGAATCATCTTCTATATCACTTGGCTCAGCGTCCGATTCATCGCCAGCTTCATAGACGAGCTCGGCAGGCTCAGTCGTGGCGTCCATTAGTGCCAGTGGTTTACTCCTAGTGGGACACTCACTAGCGTAGTGCCCTTGAATTCCGCACGAATAACACGAGGCATTAGTCTTGTTAATTCTTCCTATCGGTACTCTCTCGTCATTGGGATTTTTGTTGTTCCTAGCAGTAATTACGATAGAGCTGGAATCAGTCGATCGGAACTTTCCTTTGTCCCGCAGGGAGGTCGTGGGTGGGCACCTAAGATAGATTTTCCTTTCTGAAAGGATCGTCCCTTGGACTTGTAGGCGTTGAGTTTTTTGATATCCAAAGCGGCAGTTGAAAGTCGTGTTAAGGTCCGTGTGACCATAACGCAATAGCTTGCCTTGGATGTCCGGGTTAAGTCCCTTACGGAAACGGGAGAGCGTAACTTCAGGCATTTCCCTAACCTCGCAACGTACCATCATATCCTTAAGGAATCCCATGTACTCCGCTACCGACTTACTCCCCTGGCGAAGGGTGGCTAATTCATCGAACATTTGAGTTCGGTGATACGCGGGGACATATTTGTCGTTAAGAAGCGCTTTCATGGCATTCCACCCAATTGGGGGTAATCCATTCGCAGTACCTAGTCATCTCTCTTCATTTAACCAGAATGTTTTGGCCCTACCCATAAGCTTCAATCGCGCAACCCGCAATTTCTCGCCATCCGTCAAATTACGCCACTCAAAGTAACACTCGATCTCCATGACCCAATCTAGAAACGCTTGGGGTTCACACATACCATCGTATGAGGGTGGATCAATCTTAACGGCTCTAGCTAAGTCGAACTCATAAGGGGCCATAGGCGTGTGCTCATCATCTTGCTCGTGATAGTGGTTGTGCCAATCATCGCATTGGTGAGCGGCCTGGGGTTGAGGACCCAGCCTGTGTATACCCGCAGCAGGATTACGGGGCACCGCTTGATTGACAGCCAACCCTTGTATTAGTTGCGTCAGTGCATCAAACCTAGTGTTGAACTCTTCCCGAAGCTCCGTGATGGTGGCCGGAGTGTGGTCATCATCATGGTGGTTAGCCATATGTGAAGTGGAGGGGGAATATTCAGTACCACGCCTTGTGTGCATGAATAGTGGCTAATTTCGAGGGTTTTACCAGATTAAATTTATAATGTTAGAATTTTTTGGCATTAATCCTTCGATCAAATAAATTTTTTTTTTGACTTTTATGCTTAGAAAAATATGAAGAACTACTAGAATTTTTTTTTAATTTTCTGAAATTTTTTTTCCTTGTTTTTACTAATGGCAGACCAAATTCAGCAAAATGGCAACTTTGTTTTGGATTTTAACGGGCTGTGTGCAACCTAGGGAACGTCATGATTCCTATTACGGAAAGAGCAAAGGATGGTGTCGATTGGGAAACCAACACAACCTCCCTCTGATACCAAATTGATGTAGGATCCGTCCCGAAGGATACTACACGGACTGCGTGACCACGACTCTCACAACGCTTAACGCTCTTCTACTCGCACGCTAACGAAACGCAGCAATAACAACGATTCTATATATCTTTCGCGCTAATATACGGGTAGCCAATCCGCGCTTGGAACGGAGAATGGCTATAGGCCAAAATCCTTTCCGGCTAAAAGGGATAATATAAATCCAGGACGAGCGTTTGGAGTTGTACCAAAATAGATCCACCAAAGAAAATTCACGATTCGAGAAAATGGTAGGATCTATCCCAACTAAAAAAAATTAGCGAGGATCGCCAATCCTCTCGAAGTCTTCGGAAAACCAAACGAAAATTTACAAACTATTTAAGATGCACCGCGAAGAAATCAACGATTCAAAAAAATCACGCAAAATTCGTCCACCACAAGAACTATCTAGGAAAGAAAACTCTTGAGTAGATGGTTTCGTTACCCCGCTCGGAACGGTATATCTGAGATGTTTTAGATCCACACGAAACGATTGCTTTCCTTGGACGCGGCGGGAGATGCACCAAGGATGAAGAATTCATTCGTCTTCTCCGCTTCTCGCCGGGGCAGTTCACCGTCGGGCACCGTCTTCCTTTGCACTTGGCCTTCAAGATTGAAGGCGGACGAACGTCGAAGGAGGAAAATCTCGCCGAAGGAGTTGTAGAATCGGAGAGAAGGACACGAGGGTGGAGGAGAACAAAGGGGCGGCCAAGAGAAGGAGGAGAAGTGGAGAAGGGGGTGGGGCGAAATTTTCGGAAGAGGGGAGCAAGAGGGGCGGCGGTTTTGAGAAGGAGAGGAGAGGGAATTAGGTTAGGGCAATCAATTTCAATTCATTCCAAAAACTAAATGAAAATTACATAGTCCATGCTTTTTATAAGGCTTACAACACACAAGGCTATTAGCAGCCCAATAATAGATAATTGCACACCAAAATGAAATAAAAGACTGAAAAATAAATTAGTTCAACAACAACTCATCAAAATAAAATTAATACTAAATTTAATTTCTTTTGCGTTGGCGAAGATTGTAGCCATGGCCGCTGCGGCGTCGCAAGTCCTTGACCGGTGGGTCATTGTCTCCATCTTCCGCCAACATCTTGTGATCATCATGCACATCAAGTGCGCCCTCGTCATCATCTTTAACACCAACTAGGCCGTCATGATGGCCGTCGCCATCACGTAGCCTTTGGTTATTCCTCGGTCTGAACCTCCAAAGATGACCTTTGGTCCATTTAACACTGGATAATAATTTTGAAGTAGGTTTCTTGTCCCGGTCATGTGTCGAGAGCATCCACTGTCCAAATACCAGATTGGTGTTTTGGTGGCCTTTGGACATACCTGCAATCATAATCAATTTGCCTTAGGAAACAAACACGTTTGGGTCCTTGGTCTCATGTTAGAACACTCCCCCTACGAGGGTTAGCATTTTGAGTGGTCATTCTTATGTTGCCAACTTGAGGAGTTGCAAAATTTCTTGGATTAAACCAACAATCGATGGAAAAATGACCAATTCTGCCACAGCACCAACAGTCAAACCTGTTGTATCTTTGCCTTAAGTTCTCCTGCTTGACCTCTTGGGATGGTGGCCTAGCATGGGTAGCATTCATGGAGGAAAAAGCTTCATGATGATGGTAATCACATGATTTCTTCTCCATCACAGGCTTTTCAGCAATGGATTTTACTTTTGGTGCTTTCTTGAAGTTATGACCATGATCATAAGTTCCATAGCCTTGAAGAATGACTTCTTCATAAGGTGCCTTAAAGACACTCTCACCAAAGTTTCTGGAGCGAGTCCATCCTTGGTAGCGAAACTTTGGCTCTACATAAGTAGGCCTAGTCAAGTGACCGTAGGACGAGTCAAGATCAAACTTATTCGTTGGAAAGATAAATTTCTTAAAAATAGTCTGATCTAGAGGAGCCTTTCCCTTTTCTTTGGCTGAGGCCTTCTTAGCGGCCTTATTCTTTCTCTTAGCCTTATTTCTCCTAGAGGATTTAATAGGAGCGCCATCATGGCCTAGTCCAGCACCCTTGGCCTTAGCTGAGAATTCAGCAATGAGAGGAAGAACATTCTTAGGCTGTGAGAAACTTTCAACAAGTTTTTTTCAGCCTCGAGTTATACTTCCAACTCTTTGATGATTTTCTATTTAAGGCCGAGGTGCTCTAGAGCTTGATTATATTCCTCAATGGCCATATTGAGGTTCTCTTGGAGTGAGTTAGTCTTAGCGACTTCTTCTCTCAAGTTTCTCTCAATAACTTTTAGAGACTTTATCTCTTTAGCTTGAGTTTTCACGACTTTGCGACATTTGTTGTAAGCCATGATCAACTCCTTGTACTGGGACATGAGTTCAGACTCATCGTTAGAGGAGCTGTCCTCATGATCATATTCAGAGACTTTAGACTCTGAAAGACGGGTGTGAGATTTTACCTCCCCAGTGAACTTGGGCTCTTGTTCATCATCTGATTGAGCCATAAGCCCAAAGTAGGCTTCCTCTTCTTCACTTGACTCAGATGAGTCAGAGTCACTAAGATTCTTTCCCTTCTTGGCTATCAGGCTCTTCTCTGTCCTCTTCTTGTTATACGAGGACTTCTTTTCTTCTCTCTTGCCACCCTCCTTCTTCTTGTGGGGGCAGTCTGCTATGACGTGACCTGGCTTGTTACAATAGTAGCAAACTATGTCAGTCGAAATATGTTTGTTCTGTTGAGAACCATACCTGTCGTGGCTGCATGAGCCTTTTCCGTGTCGATCACCGTCATGTCGTGATCTTCTGTGAGAGGCATCCTTGCCTTTCCATTTCTTTTTCTTGTTCAAGAATTTCTTGAACTGCCGTGAGAGTAAGGAGAACTCTCCTTCAGATAGTTCTGATCCGAGGTACTTGGCTCCGAGTTTTCTTCTTCACTAACTTCTTGTACTAGGGCTGGAGAGGTAGCCTTTGACTTCTTGGAGGTGTCTGCCTTTAAAGCAACAGACTTCTCTTTGGATGCAGACCTACTCTTCTCATATTCAGCTTTCCCTGTGTTGAGTTGAAGCTCATATGACATCAGCTTCCTGAAGAGATTCTGAGGATCTGTTTCAGCTAGCTTTCAAAATTCCCTGATGGCACATACCTTATTGTCCCATTCCTTGGTTAAGGATCTTAGGAACTTATCATTCAGTTCTCCATTGGTGAAGACTCGTCCATATACTCTGAGGCCATTAACTATCTTGAAAAAGTTCTCAAAAGTATTTGCAATGGTATCCTTTGGCCCTTGCCTGAAGGCTTCGTACTTCTGATTCAATATGGATCTTTTATCATCCCTCACTTCTTCTATACCTTCCATCAGAGTGACAAGAGACTGCCACATATCCTTAGCAGATTGGAAGTGAATCAGATTCTGCAGCATAGAGTCATCGATTGCACTTGCTATTATATTTTTAGTTTTTTATCCAGAGAGACAAGTCCAATCTCGTCCTTATCTAGATCCATCAACTTCTTTGGAACCTTCTTGGTTGGATCTATAGTGGAGATGGTCATGGGCACGTAAGGACCTTCTTCAACAATCATGAAGATCCGGGGATCCACAGCTTCCATGAAAAATTTAATTCTCTCTTTCCACATGGGAAAGTTGTTCTTTATGCACAGGGGAAGCTTAGCAAAATCTTTAGCCTTGTCCATTGCTTGAAAATTCTCAAGAGACAACTTAGAGAGGAAATTGATCAAGGTTTTAACCTTTTAACGACCAACCTCCCTCTGATACCAATTGAAAGTGTTAAGTTGTCAACCTAAATCACCTAGAGGGGGGGGGTGAATAGGTGAATTGTGCGTCTATTTGCAAAATAAAATTTTTAACAAACTAGCACAAACAATCAAGCAATCACAGACGACAAGAAAATTTATAGTAGTTCCCCAACCTTGTGTACGTCCACTTTCCCTCACCGATCTAGTAAATCACTAGACTCGGCTACTCCACTATCTCGGATTGAGAACCAATCCTACGCCTTGGAACCAAGTTCCTACAATCTCGATCCAAAAGGATCTACACTCGGAAGATGAAAACTTCCTACAACTCGAAGAACAACACTCCTACACTCGTAGAATAATCTCCTACAAAATTACAAAGAGATTTGAAATACAAACAGAGATTTGTCTCAGATCTGGGAAAAAAATTTATCTCTATGTCTTCTTCTTGAACTTGGCGGCTTTTTTAGAATTTGTTGAAGAAGAACCTTTGTAGATCAGATCTGAGAAACATTTGACCTACTCGATCAAGGAGAAGATAAAGATTCCTTGAACAGCAAGTTGTTCTTGATCGAAAACAGTCGAGTCGATCTTCTTCCTGAGTGGCGGCGGCGGCGGCTTCTGTAAATTCGTTCTTGGAGAGAGACATCCGATTCAGAATAATAGAGAGTACGGATTCCGCTTAGGGTTAGTCTTAATGAAAAGACATTATATAGGATATCTCCTAATGGTTAGAAAAGTCATTAATGACGACACGTGGACCAATCACGTCAAGTCATTTGAAAATCCCGTCGATCTAGACTTTAAGTAAATTTTCTGAAAAATGAATTGCTGTTCTCGAGAAGTATATATGAATAAGTTCTCGAGAACAAGGCTGATTTCTCGAGAGCTAATCATTTTGGAGTTAAGTTAGTACTTGAGAATTAAGGGCTAAAAATTCTCGAGAACTAACTAGACTTCTCGAGAATTATTACTCGAATGCCAAAACTTGTACTCGAGAACTAAGCTGACTTCTCGAGAACTAGAAGCTAAGTTCTCGAGAACTATAATGGACTTCTCGAGAGATGGACTTAGAATATTTTCAAGGCTGTCTCTGGATACTCGAGAAGTATAAGCTGTGACTTCTCGAGAACTTAGACTAATCTTCTCGAGAACTATAATGGACTTCTCGAGAACTAGTCTAGGCTTTTCGAGAACTAAGTGAACTTCTCGAATACTGCTAACTCTACTTATCGAGAACTATAGTAGACTTCTCGAGAAGTGGACTTAGAGAAATTTTCTTCTCTTCAAGAATCCAATCTTCATCCCGTGGTCTAAGTGCTTCGGTATAAAGTGTATCCCAATTGAGAGGCTACACATGAGTCAACACCTTGGATCACACAGTGAGGGATTACAATGTATGGTCCTGTGTTCATGACCCACTATAGACTGACATTGGTCTACACTTAGCAATGAGAGTCTGCAAACACATACCTAAATAGAGATATCAAATACAACTTAATTCATCTTAGTTCAAGGGTGACTTCATGCAAATCTAGGTTATTGTGGATGCAATACCCAACAATTATTCCTACTAACAGCTCCTCTGAGCACTCAACCCACTCTTCTGCCTGTATGGCAGTCTTCGTGCCTCTGAAGATGGGAGGCCTCAGCCTCCGGAAACTCATCAGTAGGTCAGTGGGTACCAACAACTATAGTAGTGGTTGTGTCATGGCTGTTTGGTACATCGTCAGTATAACTGTCAATATTTGCCCCAAGTCAGTGTCGATAAATGGCACAACTATAGGGGTAACTCGGTCTAGAGGTGGGGTGGCGGGGACATATCATCTGTAGGAGGATCTCCCATTACTGGACTCCGGTATCTAGAGAAGTAACAGGATAAAAGTGTCAGTATTTTGCTAAAGTAGGGAACTGATAAAGCGAAAACAAAGATGTGTGGGTGTGCTGTTGTATAGACTAGAATCCCTAAGCTTCTACACTAGGGTCTACCAAGCTTCCATTGCATGGTTCGTCCCTAACCAAAGAATGAAGCAAGGGACAGAGGTATTCTGAGATTAATCTACGAGGACGGATCATGATCGCTCTAATCCATTTGTAAGACCCCCAAACCTTTGCCCAGGTCAGGCTGGAGGGGATCTTACTTGCCCAAGACATGCACCCAGTGCTCCTAAAGGGGTAACGACCCACACTAGTAAGCACTAGTTGGTCTCCTTGCTTGGCTTGAATCACAACATTCACATCTCATTACAGAGTTTTTCGAAAGCATTAATAGGAAGTTACAACAAATATATATAATAATATATATTTAAAATAGGACGCAAAAGGTCATAGCCACTATTTATACAGTAAGCTTGTAGGCTATAAAAGTAATACAACTAACAACTTCTCACTCTCTCAATCCTGCTCGCTAGTAATCACGTCTCGAAACTATGGAGATGGCGGGGGTGCATCTGCTCAGGTAGTCCTATCAGCTAGCATATTTCCCTGCAGCAGCTGGTCACTACGATACGCCATCTCCTGTGATTGGATATTAAAATAACCATTAGTCATAGAGCTAAGTGGAAACAAAACTCCTCCCATATCCATATCCTGGGGACACGCTCACACACCCAACAAAAGTAGATAGCTGAAGCAAGAGAGAGTCAGTACAACATTTCATACATAAGTTAGGAGCAAACAAAAAAAGAGGTGCAATATAGTATAAAAGGAATAGTAGCAGAAATATACATCAGTTATAATTAAAGCTCCACAAGCACATCAATATAGCAGGTATTCACGACCTGTATTCATACAGTAGGCATTCATAGCTACACACACACTGCAGGCATTCACAGTTGCGTGCGCACCATAGGTGTTCATAGCCGCACAAAAGACCCTATGTTGACATAGTATGGACTGCTTATTTTCAAGCAGGGTAGTGAGTCCTGCGGGACTCACTGATGTGGCCGTCAGTGATAGTGGCCAGTCCTTCCACTCTTAGGGGTGGTCGTACCGCACAGCCCAGGCCCCATCGTACAACCCCGTGTACTCTTGGATATGAACGATATCTGGCGATTCAACATTTTGGTCGACCAATGGAGGGAACCCAACGGGGAAAAACATAATGACCGGTCACCCGTGGTACTCATCTCCCTGTCGTCTTGAGTCGTCTAACTTCTCGCACGGGTACGAACGGTCTGCGGATGTGGTTGACCTGCCATAATTCACCACAAGCAATCAAATTAATCAATTTTGCTAGCACGCAATGGGTTTGTGGCGGCCTGCCCTACTATGCTTTAAATAGTTTAGACAAGCGACATTCAGTTCAACTTTCAACAAGGAGCATGAGAGCACATTAGTTTTGGGCTAATCCTTGAGAAATATCTCAACTCCTATTATTCCCAACTAAGGCTCAACCTAACAGAAGACTGCACGTCAGAGTAGGACCCGTGCTTAAAATGGTAAATTGTAGGTATAAAAGTGTAGTAATAAAGCTGCAGAGAATATAAGCTATAAAATTAAAATACTATAATGAAATAGGACAAGTACAATACTAGAGTAGTACTGAACTGAAAGTAAGTACTGAAAGGAACCGGACCAATATGAGACTGGAATAGTACATAAAAGAAATGAAATGAATTGAAAGTAAATAAGAAGGACCAATACGAGACTGGAGTACTGAAAAGGAAGTACTGAACTGAAATAAAAGAACTAGACTAGTACGAGACTGGAATAAATTATAAAGAAAATGGTTAGTATTCCAATCACTCCATTTGGAGGCTTTAGTTTCATCTCTGTTCATATGAGGCAAGTTAAGTTCCATCTCCGTTCTCAGGAGGCAAGTTCAGTTCTATCTCTATTCTCAGAAGGCAAGTTCAATTTCATCTCTGTTCTCAGGAGGCATGTTCAGTTCCATTTCAGCTTTTAGAGGGATTCTTTGGGTTTCACCCATTATTAAGATCCGATAATAAATCAGATGCGCCCTAATCACGGCTTAATTTGATCAAGGGGAACTTATTATGAGTTATATCCTTATTATTCGTCAAGAATATTTAGCAACTCATTTGCTCGTACTCTCATCTTCCGAGTCTACCCAAATTACTCGAGAGTCTTATTAAAAGAAAAGTGAGGCGCTCGACGGTTTCACGATACCCCAGAACACTCAGAGCTTGGGCACTTACCTCGATCACTCTCGTTAATAAAATAGTTGAACTTTTCATTCAATTTAAAATATGGCCACGCGCTTCAATTTTTTTACTTTCAAAAAAATTGAGCGCATCAATGTCCAAGTGTGACCGTAGGCTCTAATAAATCGAGAAAACTTCAATTTTTATCCCCAGGTCCCCAAATTTTAATAATACCCTTTGGGGGCCTAAAATGAGCCTAGTTATGTTTTCAAAATTTTCCGAGCAATTTTGTGCCTTAAATTTGGTCAAATAAAATTTATTTGGGCTTTTAAAAATACCAAATTAACTCCAAAAATTTTCAAACTTTTTGTGGAGGAAGCAATCGTCAAGGGGAACAATTTTTATGTTCAACACTTTTCCCTTAGAGCCTAGATTTTTTTCAAAAAATAATCTTCAAATTTCTGTTAGGAGAAAGGTATGCATATAGCCAGATCAAGCCTAATCATGCGTCCAGGAATGCGCCGGATGGGTAAATAGAAAAACTTTTCCCCATAGCGGATCTGCAACGGATCTGCTACGTGGAGCGCTGATGTTAAGGTAGTGGTGGGAATCTAAGTAATCTAGACCGTCCGATCTTCATCTTGAAGATCAGACGGTGGCTGCTGCTCCCGATTGTGAAGTGAGTGGCGGCCTCCACAACCACCGACCGACAGCTTCTAACCACCGGCGCCACCATCGGTTGACTCACCGAGGTCCGACGATCTTCTGGGTGGTGGTTCGACGACCTATCGGCGCCGGCCCCCACCAGAAAATCCATCTCGAGAGTTGTAGTGGTGCAGCGCTCTGTTTCCGGCGATGTTGCGCGACACCGCCCCTCTGGTTGATGACCGGACATGAAACCACCCCCGACCGAAGCATCGAGGGTTAATATCTTCTCTAGTGGTGGTCCAACGGCCTGGCACCACCGGCCTCCGCCGCAGAAAAACATAGAATTTTACTCTGTTTTCGGGTGTTGTCGGTGCAATGATTTTTGGCAGCACCCCATCCTTCCACCGTCGGGGAAAACTATCCGCGAGGGTGTAGCACTTCCCCAACCCCACCATCGGTAGTGGGCAAGTCTCACCACCTACAGCCACCCACTGACCTAGAGCATGGCTCGGGTGGTGCTGGCGGCGCTCCGACCAGCGGGAGACACATGCAGAACGTCGAAAAGGTAGTAAAGGAGCATGAAGAAGCTTTCTACCTGTGGTGAAGCAGCTCGGGAGGTGCTGGTCCGAGTCTCCATGGGAGGTGTTGTTGGAGCTCGGGTGGTGAGGATTTTTCCGACGAGCTGGAGATCTGGGGAGGGTGCTCTGGGCTCAGTTAGGCTTATGAGGAGGAGAGCAAGGGGAAAGGGCCTTTTATAGGCTTGGGGAGGGTGACCACCCCTCCCCTCCCCGATATGGGATTAACCCGAGAGAGGAGGAGGAGCTCCTCTCCTCCACTCCACTTGGCTTGGCCAGGTGGCATCATTAGAGGGGAAGGGGTAGTATATTAGATAGCAGCCATCAGGGGGGAAGTTCGTGGGCTTGGGCCTTAGGCTTTAAGAAGGGAAGAGGGGAGGTGGTGTGCTTTTTGCTAAGGGCCCACCACCCATGCCCTTACTGAATAGGGTGGCCCAAGAAGTGAGGAAGACCAGCCCCTAATTAGAAATGATGAGGAGGTGTCCACCTCTTTTGAGAAAATTTTCCAAAAATGGAATTTTTAGGGGGTTTGACCAAAGTCAACCTTAGTCCCCCATGCTGGTCAAAGTCATGGTGGCTCTAAGTCATCAAGGTTGGGTCAATGTTAGGGTGACGTGTCATAATTGGTGTGTGCATGCTTTTCAGTGCACAATTGTGCTCGATTTGACCACGGGTTGACCACCCATCATCAAAACTGACCGAGATGAACTCTATTAACTCAGTATTGTCCATATGAATCCAATGTCACCGAATGGGGTCGAATTGGAGTTCATTTGCTAAATATCCAAAGTCTGCGCGTCGCAGCGCACTAAAACGGTCAAAATTCTCAAATTCGTCGTTAAACTTTGAATTATGACGCAATGAGTTCCAATGTGTTCGTATCGACTATACAAAGTCATAGGAACTAATAGGACTCAAATCGGAGTCTCCTAGGTCATTATCCAAAAATGTCGTTTTCACGATGTTTTACAAAGAATAGCCATATACATCCCATGACCTTGGAATTTAACGGAATGAGTTACAATGCATTCATATCGGCTATACGAAGCCATAGGAATTGACATAACTCAAATTGGAGTTTTCCAACTCTATATCCCCGTCTAGTGTTACCTCATGTCCAGGTATGGGCCACGGGTAGAGTTTCAGGTCACTTTTATTGGGCCCACTAGGGTTTTGGTGGCCCAATAAAAGTCGGGATGTTACACACGGGACTTTTACAAAAACTTTTTGGGAATACTTTCTAAAACCCTAATTCGCAAAAAGTCAACGCTAGTAGAGTTAGAAATATTTTCCATTATCTTCAAGTTTGGTAGTCTATACAACAATCTTTCTAAAGCTTGAAGAAGATCTCTGCAAGTATTCAACACAACACAGCCTTTCCCTAGTATGGAGATCATTTCCTATTGCTATGGTGAAGAGAAACTGTTTGGTGATATAGCTAAAGAAGAAGGCTCCATAGATTTTATTCTTGAGTCATTATAAATCAAATACTCTTTAAATCTCTGTTGTAAGATATCTCTGAAAACTGAGTGTAGGCCTAAGGTATAAAGGCTGAGAGTAGGACTTTTTCCAAAGTCTGAGGTAATATTCTTGTAAAAAATCTAAGGTAGGTCTGGGTTATAAAGGCTGAGGTAGGGCTTGCTTATGAGCCTGAGGTAGGAGACTTGTTATTATCTCTAAGGTAGGACTGAGATAAGTCTGAGTTGTAGGAGTGGTAGCCACTCTGAGGTGTAAGATCCAAGGAAAGATTTAAGCTGCAAGATCTATTGATCTGAGTGATCTATTGATCTGAGTTTTAAAGGAGTTGGTCGAATCTAGCTCTCTGCTAGATAGGTGAAAGGAGAAAGTGGATGTACCCTAGATAGGGGAACCACTATAAACCGCTTGTGTGTTTACTGTGTTCTTGAAAGCTACTAACATAATAATAACCTAACAAGTACATTTTAAAAAGGGTTTAAAAGATCTAAAAGAAACATATTCACTCCCCCTCTAACTGTTTAGCTACCCTTAAAAAGACTTTCAAGTGGTAAAAGAGGGAGGTTATTCAATAAAGACCTAAAAGTCTAAACAAGATCTCCAAGGGTAAAAAAAGTTAATCACCATGACTTCTGGCAAGAACCACAAAGAGCTAAGTTCTATGAAGCTTCTAATTTGCAGGAAGGAGAACTTTGAAATATGGAAGGAAAGGGTAAGGTTGTTCATGGAAGCCTCAGGCTCTAAGATCTTTGTAATAGTGGAAAAGGGACCTTTCATCCCCATGAAGATCTCAACAATAGATGCCAACATCAAGACCCCAAAGAAATACTCAGAAATGACAAAGGATGAGGTGGTTCTAGACACTATGAATAAGAGGGCCCAGAACATTACAGTCAGTGTTATTGATGACTCAACCTTTCAGAACCTTATTCACTGCAAGACTGCAAAGGAAATATGAGACTCTCTGATTTCCTACATGAAGGGTACTGAGGAAGTGAGGGATGATAGAAAATCCCTTCTAAATCAATAGTATAAGGCTTTCAGACAAGACAAGAAGGATTCCATAGCTGAGTGCTATGAGAAGTTCTTTAAAATTATGAATGGTCTGAAGACTTATGGTAGGCAAATATCCAACTATGAACTGAATGACAAATTTTTTAGGTCACTCAAAAAATAGTGGGACATCAAGATTTGTGACATAAGGGAGATAGACAACTCAGCCAATATTCTGCCACAAAATCTGTTCAGCAAGTTGCTGTCATATGAGCTTCATCTTAACTCTAGAAAGACTGAGGAAGAATCTGCTAAGTCATTCAGTGGATAGAAGTCAGTTGCCTTAAAAGATGAAACCTCCAGAAGGAGCACAGAGAGGACTCCTCCCCAAGAAGGGCTACTGGGTCAGAAAGCTCTACACCCAGCTCATCAAAAGCTAAGCTATTTGATAGAGAGTTAACCTTATTCTCCAAGAAGTTCAAAAAGATGCTGAGCAGAAGAAGACAGTGGAAGAACAAGTCCCCTACATGCTCCAGCTCAAGGAAGCCCCAAGCTAACCATGACAAATCTAGAAAAGACCCCACTAGGGAAAGGTATTTGTCTAAATAGAAAAGATAATTTAAAATTGATGTGGTTTACTACTGTTGCAACATGTTAGGGCATGTTATAGCTAACTTTCATGTTAAAAGAAAAGAGAGCAAAAGGTCAAATGATAAGAAGCATTATATGGAGAAAAAGGTTGACAAGAGCTTCTTGGCTAAGAAGCACTCAATCCTACTTGATAGTGATTCTGAGACTTCAGAATCTAAAGAAGAAAATGCTTACATTAGACTATTCTTTATGGAAGAAGATACATATCACCCAGTAGCTAAGATTGGCATAAGGAATCCAATATCCTCTACTGACAGTGACTCTAAAGATGAATAAGACTGCAACCTCATGGCTATGAGTGAAGAAAATCAGGATAAATCTGATCTTGATGAGGTAATCATTTTTGATATGTCTTCTTCAGACTCTGATTATTAAATTAGCCCAGATTCTGAGGCATCCCCTTCATCCAATACGGGAATGGATCAGAACCTGAAGATGATGTCAATCAATTGATTAACATATATGGTGTTCTCTAGAAAACTCTGAAGAAGATCAAAAAGCTTTTCAAGAGGCAAGTTAAAGAGATTGCATCTCTACAACAGGCTAAATCCATGCAATCTAAGTCATCTTCCTAGCTAGCTCAAATGAGCAAATAAATAAGTCAGCTGAAAATAATCAATATTATCCAAGTTAGCACCATAAGACAGAAGAGCAAGATCATTAAGGATCTTGAAAAAAATCTCCTCAAAGAGAGGAAGTTAGTGGAGAAATTCTCCAGGACTAAGACTGAGATGCCACTTATATATACATTCTCTTTCCAAAATAATAAAAGAAGATTGGGGTTAAAGTGGAAAGCTGGAGCAGCTAATTCTTTGGGAAAAGACAAGGCTCCAGTTGGGCCTCAAACCACCTTTCAGAAAGTAGTGTTTCCTTCTGACAGGTGTGACCGTGATAATATATGGTCACTGAAAGAATGAAAGTTCCTCAAGTAAGGGAAATAGTGCATCTTACAATGGGAGGAGAAAGGGCATGGGGTTGAGTGTTTTGAAAGCTACCCGTGAAGTAATCTAAATAGCCCATTGTTAGGGTCCAGCAATGCCCCAGTGTTGGGAGGTATAGTGCGAGGCGCTATGGCCCACACTAGTCGAATAAAAGGGCGTGTCCCCTGTGACTAACTGGCCACCCCGTGGATATTGCCTAGGGTAACGAGCTTTATAAAAGAGTGGTAGCGCCGTCCTTAAATAGCCCGAGCTTTTGGGAGAGTTGGTTATGCCATGTCCCTACAAGTGGTATCAGTGGAGGTCAAGGGTTCGAAACCCCATGGTCATTTCTAGGGAGGATTGTTAAAGTCTAGCAATGCCCCCAGTATTGGGAGGTACGGCGTGAGGCACTATGGACCACACTAGTCGAACAGAAGAGCGTGTCCCCTGGACCTAACTAGCCGCCACGTGGATCATGCCTAGGGTAGCCAGCTCCATAAAGGAGTGGTAGCACCATCCTCAAATAGTCCAAGATTTTGGGAGAGTTGGTTGCACCATGTCCCTACACCCATCATAAACCATTTGTGTTTGGTACTATAGCTCCTACACTGAAGGGTAAGGTAGTATCCTCTTCCCAAACCCTCTAGCAAAGAAGCTGACAAATGGTAAGACTGTAATCAACTCTCACTTGACTATTTCTGATGCCATCAACACCATGTCAGCTGCAAAGTAGACACATGTTGATGTCAAACAGATTCACTGAAGAGAACTTGCTTACCATCAAACATTCAGCCAGATTCTAGCTGAGATAAATAGGAAGAATGTTGTTGTCTTATCTATTGAACAAAAATATTATTATATTCCATCCACTTCTAGGAATGTTCAGAAGAGAAGGTACAACACCCAAGAATGTTGGTGTTGTGGCAAAGTTGGTCACTTTGCCATTGATTGTTGGTTTAGTTCAACATGACCCCGTGCTATAAATTAAAACTAGCAAAGTCTATTCTTATTGAACTGAGTGCATCTAAGGCTAACAAGAACCAAGGGATCAAATTTCTTTGAGTGCCTAAGGTAAATTAAATCCTTTTTACTGGTATGTCCAAGTACCAATCAAATGCCTATCTGGTACTTGGAAAGTGGGTATTCTAGGCGCATGACTGGAATAAGGAATCATCTGAAAGATTTCACTCCTGTGAAAAATGGACCTAAAGTTATATTTGAGGGTTCAGACAGAGAAGTGACTAATTACTATGGTAAGATCGCTAATGTCATTGTCACAATCTCAAAAGTAGCTTATGTGGAAGGATTGCAACACAAACTGATCAGCATAAGTCAACTCTGTGATCTAGGCTATATCATTGTTTTTCACAAGGATAAGTGCCTAATCAAAAGGTCAACTGATCAAGAAACCATTCTGACTTGCACTAAGAGTGAGAATATTTATTGTCTTAATTTTTTTTGTATAGATTCTAATTCTTCAGTTTATCTTGTAACAAATGATAAAGTCTCTTACTGTGTGCAATGGAATAAGAGGCTTGCTTACTTGAACTATAAGTCTATAAGCAAGCTCTTCTATGAAGGGTTTGTCAGAAATGGACATAACTTGAAATGCACCAAAGAGCGGATTTATTCTGCATGCCAAAAGGGCAAGCAGACAAAGGACTCCTTCAAAAGTACTGGGTCTAAAGATTCTGAGTGGTGTCTCTACCATCTTCATATGTACTTGTTTGATCTTACATCAATTCATAGTATAGATAGGAAAGTATATACTTTTATGATAGTTGATGATTACTCTAGATTTGTCTGGGTATTATTTTTTAAAGAGAAAGTCTAATACTTTGGATAGCTTTGTAACCTTTGTTAAGCAAATTCAGAATGAAAAGGGATACACTATGGTCAAAATTAGAAGTGACTATGTAAAAGAATTTCAGTCTCAAAGCATCACAAACTTCTGTAAAGAGCAATGTATCTTTTAAGAATTCTCCTCTCCAAGAACACCATAACAAAATGGTATTGCTGAGAGGAAAAACAGAAGTCTCATTAAGGCTTGAAGAACCATATTGAGTGACACTTGTTTCCCAGAATATTTCCAAGCTAAGGCTATAAACACACCATGTCAATTCCAAAATAGGGCCTCTATAAACATATATCACAAGAAGTCCCTATGAGCTAATGAAGGGCAAAAAACTAAATTTATCCTATTTCAAAATTTTTCGAAGCAACTGCTATGTGTTTAACAATGGGAAGTCTTACTTGAACAAAATTGCCTAAAAATCATATGAGGGCATTTTTGTTGGGTATAGCAGCCATAGCAAAGCCTATAGGATCTTCAACTTAAAAAAATCAGGTTATGGAAGAATCTATTAATGTTATATTTAATGAAACTTCCATGATTCAGAATGAGCTGCCAAGATCTTCTAGTGTTGTAGGTGCAGAATTGAGAATAGATAAGCTGAGTATAGAAGACACACTTCCATCTGAATAAGAAAAGGATGATGGTGTGTTCATCCTAGAAGGACCTGCTGGAATGCAGATATAGGAAGGACCCTAGCCCATTGAAGCAAAAAATTCAAGGAGCTGGAGATAGGCTACCAGTAGCTGTTAGACATTTAAGAGACCACCCCAGAGAATTGATAATTGGGGATGCAAGTCAAGGTGTCACTACAAGAAGCAGAAATCTCAATATAGTTATGTACTTTGGTTTCCTATCTCAGATAGATCCCAAAAAGTTTGAATAAGCCAACATAGACCCATTCTGAATAGTGGCTATGCAAGAAGAATTGAACCAGCTCAAACGGTGTAATGTCTAGAAGCTGGTTCCCAGACCTCAAGGACATAACATCATAGAAACTAAATGGATATACAAAAATAAGCTAGATGAAAATGGTGTTATAATTAAGAATAAGGCTAGACTGGCTGCTAAAGGGTATAAGCAAAAAGAAAGTATTGACTTTGATCAAACCTTAGCACCAGAACTAGACTTGAAGTTATAAGACTATTCCATGCATATGCTGCTTACAAAGGATTTAAGGTCTACCAAATGGATGTGAATTCAGCTTTTCTGAATGTTGACCTAAAAGAAGAGGTCTATGTTGACCAGCCATCAGGTTTTATCAATCCTTCTTTTCCTAATCATGTATTTCATTTAATAAAAGCTTTTTATGGGTTAAAACAAGCCCCAAGGGCTTAGTATGAAACCATGTCTAGCTTTCTCATTGAGAATAAATTCTCAAGGGAAAATATAGACAAAATATTATTCCTAATGGAAGTCAAGGGTAAGATTTTACTTGTCCAAATTTATTTTGATAACATAATTTTTGGGTCTATTGATGATGGATTATGCAAAACATTTGCTAAACTTATATAAGGGAAATTTGAGATGAGTAGAATACTCAAGTATTTATTGGGTCTCAAAGTTAAGCAATCTGAGGATAGATTTTTTATCTCTCAGTTCAGGTTCCCCAAGAAGTTAATTAAGAAATTTGGAATTGAGAGTTCCACCACCATGAAAACTCCTATGGGGTGAAGTATGTCACTAGACAAGGAAGAAAGTGGCAAGTCAGTTGATAAAACCTTATATAGAGGCATAATTGGCTCCTTCCTATATTTGACTGCTAGCAGACCAGATATTATGTTTGATACATATGTTTGTGCTAGGTACCAGGCTTGCCCTAAAGAATTTCACTATTTAGTTGTAAAGTGGATTCTGAGATATCTTAAGGGCACTCCATATCTTGGTCTTTAGTACCCTAGGAATGATGGTTTTGAATTAACAAGCTATTCAAATGCAAATTTTGCAGGTTGCAAAGAGGATAGAAAGAACACTTTTGGTGTTTGCTAATTTTTAGGGAGAAGGTTGGTATCCTAGAGTAGTAAAAAGTAAACAAGTGTAGCAATCTTCACTATTGAATCTGAATACATCTCAGCAGGGAGTTGTTGTGCACAGCTCCTGTGGATACAACATTAACTTCAGGATTATAATATTCAGCTATGTAAAATCCCTATGTTCTGTGACTCTTTTAGTGTTATTTCAATAGCTAAAAATCTTGTATCACATAGCAGGACCAAGCATATTGAAATAGGATATCACTTCATAAGAGAGTATGTTGAGAAAGAAGATATCATCCTTGAGTTTGTCCCCACAGAAAGACAAGTGGCTGACATCTTCACTAAGCCTCTTGATGAAGCCAAGTTTAAATTGGGAATGTTAAATATGATGTAACTAGAAAATTTTAATGACTATAAGCTATTATATGAGCTTATATGATGTAACTAGAAAATTTTAATGACTATAAGCTATTGGTATTAACGTCTCACTCAAAAAGATGATGTAATTTTTTAACACAAGTTCACTACACCTCGGGTGCACACCTTTGGCGTCGAATGGACTCGACGCAAATATTTTGATGGGTCAGAAAGCATCAAATTTATCAGGTTAAATCATAGCCATTCAACAAAATTATAAATCACATCAAGGTACGCACCTTTCCACCTTTTTGAATAGATTAGGCTATAAGTAGAAATCGTGCCTAGAATAAACTCTACCATTCTATTGCCCTTTCAAAATTCTATGTCTCGTAACCTAGATTTCTCACACCATCTTCTCCTCCTCTCTCAATCTCTCTAATTCAATGCCTCCCAAGGGTGTTCACTTCTTTTTTGAGGGTTATGAACTTGTGCGAAATGGATTTAGAGATTCTCCAAAAGAGATTCAATCTGTCATTCATCTTTTATCAGTTGCTGAACAGGAATTTCTGCTATCAGAACCCTGTGTTATTTTGAAAAGAGAGGTACTAGAACTGTTTGCAAATTCCAAAGTGGGCTCATCCTCCAAAAAAATCAAGACCTCTATTAATGGAGAAAATCTTAAAATCATAGGAATGAAGATATGCAAGGCACTGATGCTTCTCAAGCTCAGCTCTAGTGAAGAGGAAGATGAGTTGTTTCAAGAAGATGTAAAGTCTACCTTCAAATGGTGTGGTCTTTCCAAACATACCAATGGATCTATACTAAGGAAAGAAAAGAATTTGAAGGGTAATTTCTTAGCATATATCATTGGAAAAGCCTTGATATGTAAGACTGGATCTCATGACAAAATATCAAGAAATATGTTTGAATTAATAGCTAAAGTGATTCTTTCCAAGAAAACCAATTGGTGCAAGATATTGTTTGATAAGGTAATTGAATGCATCCCTGAGCCCAATATGGGAAGGATTATGTCTCTTTTCCTCCTCAACACTGTTCTAGGAATTATAAATATGAGGCTAGATGAAAAAATCCATCATAAGAAAGATGGACATCAAGATGTTTGAAAGATGGGATAGGGTGTTGATCAAACACCCTCAACAGTCTGAAAAGAAAAAGAAAAAGAAAAGTGAATCAGTTGGAGAAGAAAGCACCAGCAGTAACTCTTTAGACAGAAGGAGTATTATACCTCACAATCCTCAATTATCTAGTTCAAGTGATTCTTAGAGAAGGGATGTGATTGCTCAAGTTTTAATTTCATCTGAGCTTACTGTCAAGGATTTTACGAAGGGAGTGTCTCCTACTAATTTTGAAGGGGATATAGTTATGAAACATGTTGAAAATCTTGTGACAACTGTTGTAAATAGGATTTATGCTGATACTAAGGAGGATATCTTAGAAAAGAATGTTCATGTTGAGGGAGAGAACAACTCAATTAGTGTTGTATTTGAGGAGGAGACTCGCCTTGAGCTCCATCCATGCTCAAGAAGATGAAGCTAGAGTGAAAGTATTTAAAAAAAGGAGATGATGTCATGTCACTTGCTGAGGAGCACGATAAAGAGGAGTCTATCCTTGCTGGTAACATTCCAGATCACTCCTCTGAATATGAAATAGCTTATTCTGAAATAGGGGGAGACATAAGGGAGAGACATGAAGAAATTAACTAAACAGCATCTACTCAACTGAATGATGAATTTCCCACCTCTTTTCTGTCACAGCTAAAAGGGCTCTTTGATGAGCAAAGAAGAAATATAGAGATGTATGTGGATGACACTATCAAAGAACTGAAGAAGGATCTTTCGACTGAAATTACTTCCATCAAATTTGAAGTCAACCAGCTGAGAGAAAACACTGTCAAATTCTTCATGAGAGCTACTCTAGCTATAGATTATACTGCACTTCAACTTGAATAGATTCAGCAAAGGCAAAATGATATCATACAAAACTAGTGCACTACCTATGAAAACATGGAAATGGTTAATAATGTGACAAAAACCAGCATGGAAGATCGCATGATTATTGTTGAAAGGATAATGGATGCTTGCACCCAAATCTTTGATGATCATATGTTGGAAGTCAAGAATCATGTCACAACTGGTGGCAATCACTTGGTTAACAAGATAACCTCCTTTAAGGACTCACTAAGCAATCTAGTTACAGAAAAAGTCATAAAGTGGGAGAGTTCAATGATAAGAGCAAGTGGAGACCATGCTATCTAGATCTATAATATAATCAGGGAAGCTCTCGGCTTAGATGTCATCCAGTATGATGAGTTTGATGTTCCTGAAGATGGAGTTGGAGCTGATGCTAAAGCTAATATTGTAACTACATCTCCTGATGATGAAATTGTATTCAGACCCACCTCTTAACATCTATCACAGGGTAAGGGTAAAGAGGTTGCTGATGAGGAAGAGGATGTGAGGCTAAGGAAAAAGAGGCACGGAGAAGAGCTAGAAATAAGGCAAATTATGTACAGTGGAGCCCAACCTCCAGGGTCATCATTCTATCTACCTGAAATCAGATCAAAGAGAACAAGTCAGAAATATCTAAGTTATACAGTTCCATAGAATGGACTAAGTATGAAAAGCAGGAAGAGATCAAGAGAAAATTCAGAAAAGACAAGCTGCCTGGAACTCTAGCAGTGGATGTCTTAGAACCCTACAGATATCATCCTATGCCCTACAACTACTTTGAAGGACAAAGATAGAAAAATAAGGAACTTGTAAAGAAGACTGCAAGGAAATCTGGGGGGCATTGTAATTAGGGAACCTAAATCTTAGAAATATTATAAAAGTATATGTTCCTAAGGGTTCTTGAATGTAAAATATTTATTGTATGCATCCTCAAACTTTTTTCATTAATGCTATCTGATATGTTCTATCTTACTTGTCTTAGTGTTTGCACATTTTGAATTGAACTTTCTTATCTGTTTGAAATAGTGTATATCATTAACTAGGATTATGACTTCTTCAAATAAGGGGAGATTGTTTGGAACATTGACCATAATGTTCAAGATTTGAAGAAACCTCATAAGTCAATAATATACACAAATATGAATTTGATATTTCTCTAAGTTACCATGTGCAGGTAATTAGTATTTGATTGACTAACAGCTTGGGAGTAAGTCAGTACACTCCAAAAGTGAAGAATATTTGCTAAGTACAAATGCATTAAGTCATCTCACTTCACACGACGCTCAAGGTCTATATGTGTTGACTTAATGCTATTCACTCAGTGCCTTAGAAGAAAAGTAGAGAATCTATCTAAGTTCAAATATGTCGAGTCATCTCACATCACTCGACGCTCAAGATTTATATGTGCTGACTGAATGTTACTCTCTCAACCCCTTAGTAAAAGAGTAGAAATTAAGACCAAGTTTAAATGCGTCGTCAAGTGAAGGTCCTTCACACAATGTCTCAATAAAAGAGAAGAAATTCAGACCAAGTACAAATGTGTTAAATGAAGGTCTTTCACTCAATGCCTCAATAAAAGATCAAAGATTCTGACCAAGTACTAATACATCGAGTGAAGACCATTCACTTAACACCTCAGTAGTAATGCAGAAGAACTATCAAAGTACAAATGTGTCAAGATATAATACTTGACTTAACGCCAAAGTTGTTTGTGTTGAGTTAACTGAAGTCACTCGATGCCTCTTCAGAAAGACATCACTCAACTCCAAAGTAGAATGCGCTGAGTTAAGTGTTGTCTCTCAATGCCTCATCAAAGTTCACATATTTGACTAAGTTATTTTTCTTCCAGCACTCAACGCCGCTACAGAAGATCACAAATTTATTCTAAGTCAATTAACATCTAGTCTATTTTGCTGACATCATATATAATTCAAATCGACACATATTGCGCGCTAAAAGACAAAAACCACTGCATTCTTCCAACAAGCAATTTTGAGATGATTCAACCATTAAATTTGTCCATGTCGCATACCTAAGCATGATTATAGTTGTTGTAGATGCTAAAATATAAAAGATAAGTGTGTGGGACTTTTATAAGAACTTTTGGGAATACTTTCTAAAATCCTAATTCTCAATAAGTCGCCGCCATCAAAGTTAGAATTATTTTTCATTGTCTTCAAGCTTGGTATTCTACACAATAATCTTTCTAAAGCTTGAAGAAGAAGAAGATCTCTGTAAGTATTCAACACAACACAGTATGTCCCTAATCTGAAGATCATTTCCTATTATTATGGTGAAGAGTTATCTGGTGATATAACTAAAGAAGAAGATTGCAGAGCTTTTGTTCTTGAGTCATTGTAAATCAAATACTCTTTAAATCTCTATTGTAAGATCTCTCTGAGATCTGAGTGTAGGCCTAAGTTATAAAGGCTGATAGTAGGACTTTTTCCAAAGTCTGAGGTAGGATTCCTGTAGAGAATCTGAGGTAGGCCTGTGTTATAAATGCTAAGGTAGGGCTTGCTTGTGAGCCTGAGGTAGGAGTCTTATTGTTGTCTTTAAGGTAGGACTGAGATAATTTTGAGTTATAGGAGGGATTTGAGCTGAGTTTTGGAGGAGTTAGTCAAATATAGCTCTCTGCTAGATAGGTGAACGGGGAAAGTTGATATACCCTAGATGGGGGAACCACAATAAACTGATTGTGTGTTTTCTGTGTTCTTGAAAGCTATTAACCTAATAACAACACACCAAGTATATTTTTAAAAGGCTTTAAAAGATCTAAAAGAAGCCTACTCACCCCCACCCCCTCTAGGTGTTTAGCTACCCTTAAAAATACTTTCAATTTGTTACATCAGATTTAGTGGAGATAAATGAGAAATCTGGATTAAAGGTTTATAATATTAGAGGCTGTCTTATTAAAAGATTCATCAGATTATAGATTTCAGATTCACTAAGTGTCATACAGTCCCCATGATTCAATTGAGAGGGCTTACCAAGAAAATCAATATATCCTCAGATCTTCAATAAATTTTCTGATTTTATTAACATTCTTAGTTTGTGAACAGAGTTTTAAGAATCCCTCTTCAAAGGATTCAATAAGAGATTTTGAGAGTCTCCTTGAGAAAATACTCAAATTGTATTGGTTCAAGATCTCCTTATCAAAAAATCTGGTGTTTAATTCTAAGAGTCTCCTAATCAAAAGACATAGGAACTGTTATAGTGAATTCCTACCAAGGGGGGTAGAAGAGTAGATGTACCCAGATTTTGGGGAACCATTATAATTTTTATGTTTTTTGTGATTTTGGAATCTATTTGTGTTATCTTGTTATTGTGCCGTGATTCTATTTATCTACACTTATTTCTGATTGATAACTGATGTATATGCAAATTTTGTGAATTAATCTTAGTATTTGAAACAAAATTTTAATATTTATTCACCCCCCTCCCTCTAGAGAAAATTCTGAGATATTTAGTAACTATTCTCTCATTTCAATTATATCAGAGGGAGGTTGATCAGTAATAGGTTAATCTAGAGGAGATTAATCAATAAAAGGTTAATACCATGATAAAAAGATTATTTCAGTTGCACAGTATATTTTCATATATATTTTAAAAAATGTCTTCAAATACATTCAAAAGATTTGCATCTACTAGGCAATCAGTTTGTAATCTTGAAAAATTTACACTATGGAAAATCAGAATTAAATTATACATGAACTCAATTGATAAAGGTATATTTGAATTAATTTTGACAGGACCACCAATTTCATACAGGAAGGATGTGTATTGAAATACAACTATAGAACCTATACTAAGAAGTGAATCGGCAGATATGGAAAAGAAAATAAAAGATTGGGATGCAAAAGCTATGGAAAAATTAGTCTCGACTATGTAAGAGGATGTATTCCAAAAGGTAGCATAATGTCAATCAGAAAATAAATATGGGAATCACTTTTAAAAATTGTTGATGAAAGTACAGATGAGAGAAAAGAAAAAGAACACTCTTAATCTCTCAATATGAAAATTTTTAAAAGAAAGTTGATGAGTTAGTAGTTGAAAAGTATGGCAGGTTTAGTATGATAAAAATGAGCTAAAAAGGTTAGATAAAGATATATCTATTACTGAGATAAATGATAAGTTACTTATATATTTCCCAAGTACATGAGATTCAAGGATATGGTCAATTAGAGAAGCAAAGTGTCATATAGAAATTACAACAGATGCATTACTAGAAAAACTGAAGTCATATGAACAACTTTTGAGAAGTATAGCTGAGATAGGAGCTAAGGAAATAACCAGTACACCAAAAGAAAAATCTGTTGCTTTCAAGGTTATTGAAGATGAACCATTTGTTTTAGAACATGAGATGTTTAATCTTTTAGCAAGGAGATTTAGAAGATGGATAAAGTCAAAAAGCTCTAGAAGAAGAGATAAAAATTTGAGCAAACCAATATTTGATAAGACACTTAATAAGGAGATAATCTATTTTTCATGCAGAAAGCCTGGACATGTAGTACCTGAATGTCCAGATCAAAAAAGAAAAGATCAAGTACCAATGATCAAAAGAATAATGACTAAAGAGAAAGGATAAAAAAGGGAAAGGTTTTATTGCTAAAACCTGTAGTGATACAAGTTATGAATCCAGTTCTTCATCAGATAATGAAGAAGAAATTATTATTGAAGTTGCATATCTCATGCCTCTAGAGATAGAATCAAATCATGAGACAAATAAAGTATTTGATTATTTTGATAATATAGCTTTTTCCTCAAAAGAATTTAAAGTATACTTTAGAGAATTTTGCATGGATCAAATAGAATTAGAAAAGAAAATTAAATTATTAAGGCAAAAATTAAAACTATATAAAGATTGTCCTGAAGATAATGGACAAATAAAATAGGAAAAACTTTTAAAAATTGAGATAGATAACCTGAAGGAACATGTGAGAAAGTTAACTGAAGAAAACTCTTATTAAAAAAGAATTATCAAAGGCAAAAGTCTTTGAAGACTTCTTGAATGGAAGGAGTCATAAACTTAAGAATATTACTGAAAACCTTAAGAAAAGGTTTGAACATTTGGGATTAGGAGTAAATCCTCACGGGATAGTAGCAATTAATAATATACCTGCTTGGAAAAATTATGTATCATTTATCAAAGCAAAGGAAGTACCATCCAAAATAGTTTATAATGATAATCCAGAAAATGCAATATGTTTTAATAATGATAAGAGTAAATTCAAAGGAAAAAGTATTATAGATAAACAACCAATTAAAAACAAGAAACAAAAGTCAGTAGTTTCAATAAGTCAGGAACATGCGTCAACTTCATATCGATGCAACTTTTGTGAAATGTCGACTTCAAATCGACACATTCCAAACGTTGCGTCGACTTCAACTCGACGCATATCCCTGAAAAATAATTATTCTTGTCAAAATTACTCTATAAAGGATATTTGGCAAGATTGCTTTATTAAAGTACATAAAACTGGAATTTATTGGTTTAATTGACCAACAATATTTTATCCCAAGGGGTATTGTAATGGGTCCAAGGTAATCTGGATCGCAACTAATGTTTAATCTCATGTGCAGGAAAAAGGTTATCTTTCCACAAATCATCTGTGGTATTTGGACAATGGATGCTCCAGACATATGATTGGACAAAAAGAAATGCTAGTTAATTTCAAGGAAAAAATGGTCCCAAGGTAGTGTTTTGTGATTCTAATTATGGTCAGACCAAAAGTTAGTGTACAATCAAAATTGGAGATATCACCTTTACTAAACTAGCTTATGTTGAAGGACTTCAACATAATCTGATGAGCAATAGTCAATTGTGTGATGATGAATAAAAGGTTGTGTTCACTAATAATCTTTGCCAAATAATAAATTCTAGAATATATAATATTGTGCTATTTCAATTGCATTAAATCCTGTCTTGCATAGAAGTACATAGTACATAGAGATTAGATATCACTTTCTTAGAGACAATGTTGAAAAAGGGAAATTTTCCCTGGAATATATAACTTCTAAAAATCAGAGGGCAGATATTTTTACAAAGCCTCTTGATGAAACTAAGTACAACTACTTTATTAATGCTTTGGGCATGCTTAATAAAGCTCAGTAATTGATTATAAAAATTCCAATTTTAATTACAAATATTGCTGGGAAAACCTGCAAAAGACTTAAAAATTTTAAGTCTGTATTCGACGTAACGTTAAATACAAGTCAACAGAACATTCATTTTTATTCAACGCAACGTCTAGAGACGTTGTTTATGAAGATTTTTGGATCTAATCAATGTAGTATTGATACCACTCAACGCATGCATCGATCATGATATTTTCGTATACGTCGAAAAGAAATCGATGTCACGCTGACAAAGGAAATATGTATGTCCTAATTTCTCAACGTTTCATCTATTTAGACTTTTTATTTTTCTCCAAACTCTTCATCTTCCCCACTTTATTTCTCCTCGACTCGCTCTCTCCATTTCTCTTTGAAATCTTTATAGGTTCCTAAATGGAAATTAAGACGAACTCTAGTTACAATGTTGTTATAGACTCTTTCGTTGTTGTAGCAGATTCATTTAAAGGAGTATTGCAACTATTTATAGATGTTGGTTTAAACAATCTGATTACTACAAGATGTTTACTATGTTCTATAAAGTCAATTGAGTTCACTAATTCTGTTAAAATTAATGAAGATGGTATAATGATTGGGCAGATTAATGGGTCAGAGGTCCTTATAACTGCGGAACTTATTCCGACAACATTTGATCTGCCTTCAAGTGAAGGTATAACAGAACTCTCAGATAGTGAATTAAACAAAGCATTGCATAAGTTGAATTTTTCTAAAGATAGGCAAATTCATTTGAAGAAGAAAGATTTTTTTGAGAAATATGAGTTTTTGGTTGATATAGTCGGAAAAGTCCTAACGTGTAAAATATCTACACATGATGCAGTTCCAAAAGCACAACTATATATGATGGGTGTCCTGGCGCTAGGAAGAAAATAGATTGGGGTAAATGTACTTTGCTTCTTATAGGCCATAAGTATAAACATAAGGAAAATGCTTATAAGACATATATACTAAAAAACACTATCCAACTCTATGCAAATCAAAAGTAGTGAACATTCTTCCTGGAAAAATACTTTTAATAGCTTTATTTTCAAAGAAGATCATACAAATTCTAAAGCCTGGTACAATGAAAGACATTTCACATCCACCATCACCGTTGCCTGATGGTTCTCGTGAAATAGTCAGTCCAAAAAATACAACAATGTTTCCATCACAAGATTTAGTTCAGGCATCAAATCCAGTTCAAACTCTCAATATTGAACTTCCAAATACAGACATGCAACACCACAATGAAAGTGAGGGATAGATCTACTTTACACTAGAGGGGGTAAATAGTGTATATCAAAAAGTTTAATTTAGTTTTATAGCGAATTTAGAAACTAGTGATATATATATATAAATAATGAAACAATCACAGCACACAAATAAAATGAATAACAATCACAGACGATACAAGGAAATTTATAGTGGTTCCCTAATAAATCTGGGTACGTCCACTCTTCTACCACCCTGGTAGGAATCCACTATACGTTTTTGATCAGGTGCCCTTCCACCAAAGGTTTTTTCTCAGGTGCCCTGTCACCACAAGATCTATTTTTCTAAGGGAGATCTAGCAACCCTTTGAGCTTTTGATCTGGTGCCCAAAAACCAACTTAAGTCTTTTGATCAGGAGACTTAGAAACCAAAAGGGTAACTTTTGAAGGGAGCTAAGAACCCTGTACATTATTTTAGAAAATAAACAAAAAAATGATGGTGTCTTCTTTGTCAATAATCTCTGAGAAGACTAGCGGATATTGAAGCAGAAAGCTCCCCTGACTTGAGTAGAGTTTATGATCAAGAGAGGGAGTCTTTTCTTCAGGGTGTAGGCCTTCTTGTATCTGAGAGAATGAATACTTTGCACAAGCAGAGATTGAAGATCAAATTCTGTAAGAGTATGTGGATCTGTAAGTCTCTAAATCGGTAAATCTAAGTGAGCAACCTTAGACTATAACCTTGAGTCAACAATCTTCTTGTACATATATATATAATGTAGAGAAGAATTCAAACAATTGAATTAGTCTATTTTCAAACGTATGGGAGATTTCCTGAGAATGGTAGCTACCTTGAAAATAGATCAGCCTTAAACTCTGTGAGAAATTTATATTTAATGTTGCCTCTAAACGGCTATTTTCTTTAGAATATTTGGCATTAAATATCAGAGTCATAGCTTTCTGTAATAAAGCCTTAAATCATTCTACCTTCAAAATATAGTCAGCCTCAAACTAAGCCTGAAACTTGTTTTGCCTTGTGTAAACAAATCCCTAAAACCACTGCAGAGAATTAGTCGAACTCAGCAAGCATTTCGTCGACCTGAGTATGGAGTTCGTCGAACTGAATCTGCTTATTCGTCGACCTGAGCTCAGAGTTCGTCGAGCTGAGCTTGACTTTCGTCGAGCTTAGTTTCTGAGTAGAGATCGGAGTTGATCGACCGGAGCTCAAAGTTCGTCGAGCTAAACTCGGAGTTAAAACTCTGAGTTCGTCGAGCTGAGCTCGGCGATCGTCGAACTACGCTTAGCTTTCGTCGACCTGAATTATGCATTCGACTAACTATATTTCTATTGGAATTCTTCTGAGTTAATAACCCTGGAAATAAACTTATGACCCTAGACTATACAAAATGGGTCAAACTAAACATCTTAATAGTAATCCTAGCCCAAATCAGTAATTGGGTTCCAACACACAATGATCAACATTTCACTTCTACTGAACACATTCATGCTGCGTCATTTTCACATGTGACATTTAATGCTGACAAAATTATTCTTCAAGCAATACAGCATACAACTGCTTCACTAACTACCCTAATAGATGAGCATGCTTTAAATTGTAAATCCTCAGTTGAAAATATGTGCAATCAGATTTCTAGGGTTCAAAATTTTATAAGGAATACTCAAAATAAACTAGCTTCCATAGAAGTAACAAGATCTTTCTTAACCTCTGTGGCTCATGAGGTTTAGAAGGGGGAGATGTTTTAGGAAGACCAATACATAGTGTAAAATACCAACTTTTATTGGGACATTAGAACCCTAGTGGGCCGAATAAAAGTGACCCGAACCCCTACCCGTGACCTAGTAGAGGGTAACCATAGGCAGGAAATAGAGCTAGAGAACTCCGATTTGAGTTCCTGTGGCCTCGTATAGTCAATACGAGCGCATTGGAACTCGTTCCATTGGACCTCGAGGTCATATAGTGGATGTGACCATTCCTCGTAAAACGCTACGAGAGCCAGATTTTGGATATTGGTCTAAAAAACTCTGATTTGAGTTCCGTCAGTTCCTATGGTCTCGTATGACCCATACAAGCACATCGGAAATCGCTGAGTTGCAATCCGAGATCTAATGACAGATATAGACATTTTGACCGTTCTAGCGCGTCACGATGCGCAGATTTTGGACTTTTACCAAACGAACTTCGATTTGACCTCGGTCAGTGGTGTTGGATTCGTATGGTCAATACAAAGTCAATGGAATTGATCCCGATCAGTTTCGATGATGGGTGGTCGAAACAGTGGTCAAATTAAGCTCAATCATGCACAGAAAAGCGTATGCACACTAATTGTGACACGACACCCCAGCTTTGACCCAACCCCGATGACTTGTACCTATTTTGACTTTGACCCCCATTGGTTGACTCACCCCAGGGTTGACTTTGGTCAAACCCTTCCTACTTCCCATTTTTGGTGGTTTTTCCTAAGGAGGAGGCCAACTCCTCTACATGGGTAAATTGTGCACTACCCCCCCCCCTACCCATGGGGCGATAAAGTTATAAGATGGAAGGGACTGGGCCCAAGTGGTGGCCCACCAATACTCCTATCACAACCCGCATTTTTCCCAACAATTTAATTATATCAGAGCAAGGGGAAAATACGCGTCGTGATGCCACGCCGTGTAGGGGATAACTGCAGACGTTCAGGCAAGACTCCAAACTCTACAGTTTTAAAAGAAAACATAAATTATTATGAATGAAATCCAGTTTAAGTTATGATGAATAGTCGTATCCCTCGGCTTAGTGGATCATCTAGTCCACGATTTAAAATATAATTTATACGCTTGCAGAAGATACTTGTTTATTTTGACTCTAACATCCTACGTGAGAATAAATGTCCCCGAGGAACAACTCATGCTAAACAGACTCTAGATTTATAATAAGTATATGAAAAGTCTTTACGCTAACCAGAAAAATAGTGTCGTGGTTTTAAAAGAGATTGCATGGATGTTTTACTAATAATAGATTTTTATAAGCTTAAAAATATCTAACATGCAGTCCTAGCAATAAATCATCCTAAAAAGCAAGTAATCTAAACCAAACATAAGACAATCACATCAGCTAGCAAGTGTCAAGGTTCAATAATCCTGTGGGTGTCAACAACCTGACACGAACCCACGGTACCAAGTATGTCTGAAAGTAGGAAATGAAAACTGAAACAACAACTACCTCGTTACGGCGAGAGGAAAAACCACAGCCGACACTGCTGCTGCAAGGGCTCCAAAACCGGCTCTGCTACCTGCTAATGCTCCGAACCTTAGGCATTCCAAAGATAGAACACCTTAGCAAGAGGGACAAATGGCGGTAGAGAAGTAAGAAAAATAAAACAAAGGTCAAACGAGGTACTAACCCAAAACCAACAGTACTGAAGTAAAGCATCGAACAGGAAAAGAAAGAAATACTTACGTGAATCGTCACGTACTCCAACAAATACACCAGATTTCCCAAGGTAAAAAGGGAACAAAAATAAGTAAAAACATAAGGAAGAAATTTAACTTACCTTTACTAAGCACCTGTGGTCGACTCTACTCAAAAACACAGGCAAGGTGGTCACTCACTTGGACACACCCCTCACGAATAATTTATCCGCTTAACTGCAAGGGAGTCTCATACTCTCCACCATACACCGCAAATGCCCAAAATAACACGGGCGAGGTGGTCACTCAACTAAACACACCCCTCACGAATAATTTATTCGCTTAACTGTGAGGGAGTCTCATACTCTCCACCATACACCGCAGATGCCAAAAAACCCGATAGACTTCCACAAGGTACAATAAAGGAGTCAGACAACACAGAGGTGGTTTTATCCACTAACTCCTGCAATTTTAGAAACCCAAAAAAACCACAACACATATATATCTCGAGCAGTAGCAGATATGGAGCAGTAGCAGATAGCAGAGCTAGTTTTGGTGTTTCTGGGCGGCAGTGTTGGCCGTGGTTATTACCTCATCTCAATGAGGTAGATTATTGTTTATTTAGTTACTGGTTCAGACTTACTTTTCTGTAAGTGGGTTCGTGTCAGTTTTTGGCGCCCACAGTTTTGTTATTTGTATGATACTTGCTAGCTGCTTATTTCTCTATATGTGGATGTGGATTGCGTGCTCCCTGGGAGGATTATTGTTAGGAATGCATGTTAGGTATTTTTTAAGAATAAAATCTATTACCATTACTTCATGCACTGCATAATTTAAATACTCTAACTTGTTATATTTAGCGACCGTAAAAGCTATCCTTACTACTATTATAAATTTAGAGTCTTGCATAGCATGAGTTGTTCTTTGGGGACATTTATACTCATGTAGGATGTTGGAGTCAATCTAAATAAGTATTTTTCCAAAGCGTATAATTATATTTTGATTCGTGGACTAAATGAGCCATTAAGCCGAGGGATACGGCTAACTATTGCACTTAACTAATTTTTTTTCCTTAAAAATAATTGAAACAATTTTTCTTCATGATTAAGTAGGTGTCTGCCTGAGCATCCGCAGTTATCCCCTACTGACGTGGTATCATGACGCTCATTTTCCCTTACTCTGATATGTTATTTTATGCGGTGAAAATGCGGGTTGTGACAACTCCCCTCCACTCCCCTTCTCTTTTTCCCCTTTCCCACTTGTAAAAGCCCAATCCCATAAGGGCATAACCCCTTTTTCCCACATGGGGGAAATCCCTTGAGTCTCTAGGTTTCCATGGACAGCTGGAGGGTGGAGATTAATCCATCCCTAAGGATGGATTAATCCCATATTGGGTAGGGGAAAAGATCCCCTCCCCTCCAGCCTATTTAAAGCCCCCCTCCTGGTATCCTCACCAGCTCATTGAGCAACTCCCCTACCCCTACCAAAGCTCTGCCGGAGCTCAGGTCACCGGAAAAGGCAAGCCTGAGATCCACCACTGCCACCTTGCATGGCCAACCAAGCCGACCCCTCCCAAGCCCCTCCTCCATAGGTAGAACGTCTCCCCTCCCACTTCCCCCACTTCCAAACGATCTGCATGGGCCTCTTGGCGCCCGGAGCGCCGCCGAAACCACCCGACCCATGCTCCAAGTCGGGTGGTGGCACAGGAAAGCTAGACCCTCCCTATGCTGTGGGTGGCGCTGGAGAATGGCTGACCAGCCAGGATGACTTTTCCCAATGGGGGAAAGTCGGGGTGCCACCGAAAAAATCCTCTCCGGCGGCACCTGAGAAGCAGAGCTTTTTCTCTATTTTGCCTCCGGCGGTGGCCGGCGGCGGTTGGTCGCTAAACTACCACCGGAGAAGAGCCCTGCCCTTGGCGCGCCAGCCAAGGGTGGTTTTGGGGCTGGGCTCAACGCCGAAGAGGCGGGGTGGTGTGGTGGCACTAGGAATGGGATCACCGCCACCCCGCTCTCGGGTTGGCCAAATCTGGTGGTGACCGGCGGCGGCAGGCCACCGGTCCACCACCCAGGGACTCGTCGGACCCTGTCGAGTCAGTTGAGGGCAGCGCCGGCATCCAACGGCGACTGGCCGGCGGTGGTAGAAACTATCCTTGACTGTGTCACTGGCAAGGAGCAGCAGCCGTCCGATCTGTTGATGAAGATTGGATGGGAATTCATTAAATCCCTCTCCCACCTCAGCATCAGCGCCACCATAGCGGATCCGCGGACGATCCGTTGTGGGGTCAGAAAGATGATATTTGATGTCCGGCTCGATCTCAGCCACATAATGTCTTTTGATCTACTATTAGCAGACCAGATTAATAGCTAGATTTTAAGGAATTTCCTGGGCCATTTCTTAGTCTCGGGGGCAAAGTGATCAACATGAAAAATATACCCCATACTAAGGTCTTGCTCCAAAAAAATTTGAGAATTTTTGGAGTTGATTTGGTATTTTTAAAAGCCCAAATAGAATTTGTTTGGTCGAATTATAGGCCCAAAACTCTTCAAAAAATTATGAAAATTTTTCCAGGCTCATTTTAGACACCCTTAAAGGTTGTATCAAAATTTGGGGACTTGGGGATCAAAATTGAACTTTCCTCAATTTCTTGGAGCCTAGGGTCGCGCTTGGAATTTATTACGCTCATTTTCCTCGAAAGTGAAAATTGGAGCGCGCGACCTCCCTTTCTAATTTGAATAAAAAATTCAAATTGTCTTATCAATGAGAGTGGCTTATGCAAGTGACCAAGCTTCGTGTGTTCTGAGATTTTGAGAATCTGTTGAACACCTCGACTCTCGGGTAATTTGGGCACGCTCGGAAGATGAGAGTACGAGTAGTGAGTTGCAAAATTATCCTCGACGAATAATAAGGGTTGTAACTCCTAATAAGACTCTAATCCGATTAAGCCGTCATTAAAATGGTGCAATCAAATTACTATCAGATCTTAATAATTGGTGTAACCCAAGCAAGCTTTATTAAAAACTGAAATAGAATAGAATGTGCCTCCTAAGATAGGAGATGGAACTGAAGCCTCCTAGGTGGAGCAATTGGACTACTAACCATTTTTTATGATTATTTCAGTCTTACACTGGTCCTGTTCCTTATTTCATTTCTATTCAGTACTTTTAATTCAGTACTACTCCAGTCTCGTACTGGTCAGGTTCATTTCAATAAAGTACTACTCCAGTATTGTACAGGTCAAGTTTATTTCAGCTTAGTACTTTCAATTCAGTACTACTCTAGTCTCGTACTGGTCAAGTTCATTTTAATTCAGTACTACTCCAGTCTCGTACTGGTCATGTTCATTTCAGTTCAGTACTTTCAATTCAGTACTACTATAGTCTCGTACTGGTCAAGTTCATTTCAATTCAGTACTACTCCAGTCTTGTACTGGTCAAGTTCATTTCAGTTCAGTACTTTCATTTCAGTACTACTCCAATTTCGTACCGGTCACATTTCATTCAGCACTTAAATTATGCAGCATTTATTATTAGCAGCTTTAATTATCGCAATTTCATTACTGTAATTTACTATTATAAGCGCGGGTCCTGCTCTGACTAGCAGTTGTCTGTTAAGGTTGAGCCTTAGTTAGGGATAACTGGAGTTGAGATGCTCCTCCGGGTTTACCCTCAAATAAAGTGCTCCCATGCTCCTTGTCAAAAGTTGAGCTGAGTACCGTCGCCCGAAGTTTGAAGTATAGTAGGGTAGGTCGCGGTAGACCCGATAGGTGTTAGATATACTGATTAATTGATTGCTTGTAATTTGATTACGGTAAAATAGTGGCGGGTCAGTCCCTTCCGTAGACCATTCGTAGTGGTGCGGGAAGGTCGATGGCTCAAGGCGATAGGGAGATGGGTACCACGGGTGACCGACCGTAATATTTTCCCTGTCAAAGTTTTCCTCCACTGGTCGACCAAAATATTGAATCACCGGATGTCGCTCACATCCAGGAGTACGCAGAGTTGTACGTTGGGGCCTGGGGATCTGCGGTACGACCACCCCCAGAAGTGGCAGGACTGTCCACTGTCACTGATGACCAAATCAGTGAGACCCGTGGGGCTCGCTACTCAACTGGAATAGAAGCGGACTATACTATATCGACATAGAGTTTGTGCACGGATGCGAATACCTGCAGTATGTGCGTGGATGTGAATGTCTGTGATAGGGTACAAGTTATGGATACCTGATGTGTTGATGTGCTAGTGGAGCCTTAATTATAACTGATAAATATTACTGATGCTATTCTAGTTATACTATGTTGCTCTTCTTAATAGTTGCTCCTAGCCTATACATATGAAATGTTATAATACTCTCCCTTGCTTTGGCTATCTACTTTTGTTGGGTGGGTGTGTGCTTGTCCCCAGGATATGGATCCGTGAAGAAGATTTATTTCTACTTAGCTATGTGACTAACGGTTATTTAAATAACCATTCACAGGGAATGGAGCACCGTAGTGACCCACTATCGCAGGAGATTGAACCAACAGTTAGGACTACTCAAGCAGATGCACCCCCGACGTCTTCCGAGTTTCGAGACTTGAGTATCGACGAGCTAAATAGGGAGAGAGTGAAGAGTTATATTTAGTATTTGTACAGCCTACGGGCTTATACAAATACTTAGGCTTCGACCTAGTACTCATGTAAATATATATGATGTTATATATATTTGAAACTAGTTCCATTTTAATGCTTCCACAAATCTCTGATGTATTATGAATGTTGTGATTCTTGCCGAGCAAGGCGGCCAGCTAGTGCTTAGATAAGGTGGGTTGTTACCCTTATGGAGCACTGGGTGGATGTCTTGGGCAGTAAGATCCCCTCCAGCCCGAACAGGGTAAAAGTTGGGCGAAGGGGTCTCACAAATGGATCAGAGCGATCATGATTCGTCCTTGTAGAGCAGTCTCAGGATTCCCCCATATCTCGCTTCATTCCTCGGTTCGGGAAGAACCTTGTAGCGAAAGCCTGGTGGACCGTAGTGTAGAGGCTTAGGGATTCTAGGCTATACATTAGTATGCTCATACACCGATGTTTCCGCTTTGTTAGTCATTTTTGCAAATTTTCCTTACTTTTGCAAAGTACTGACACTTTTCTTATTACTTCTCCAAATACCGGAGTAGAGTAACGGGGGTCCTCTTCCAGAGGATATGTTCCCGCCACCCACCTCTAGACCCGGTCGCCCCTACGCGGCTATACCGTTTGCCGAGACTGACTTGGGGTAGACATTGACAGCCATTCTAGCCACTTTCCGGATAGCCTTAGCACAGCCACCACAAGAGATGATAGAACCTATCGATTTACTGATGACTTTTTAAGGATTGAGGCCACTCGCTTTTAGAGGTACAGAGACTACCATCTAGGCAGAAGAGTGGGTGGAGCATGTGGAAGAGCTGCTAGTGGGAATTATATGCCCAGCAGTGGCTGCAGTTTCTCTAGTGGTGACCTTATTGGAGGGATACGTTAGGGATTGGTGGAGAGCGACTAGTTGCTCTACTTTTAGAGGACAGCCGTTGAGTGCGATACTTTGGGGGGAGTTCTTCGAGCTCTTCTGGAAATCTTTATTTCAGATGCGGACTGAGCTACTTTGTAGGAGTGATTCCTACACATTCGACAGGGCAACCGCAACAGTGGTAGAGTACGAGAGAGAGTTTATACACCTGGAACACTTCGCCGGTAACTTGGCTAACTCTTATAGGGATATTGCTTCCCACTTTTACTGCGGACTACGAGATGACCTGAGGCAGACCCTGATCATGATCTCTCAGTCTACCTTCCACACCATAGCTACTCACAGAGCTGTGTTAGATTTGGACCAGCGGGCAATAGACCAGCAGCGTAGAGGATAGGTTGAGTTCCCTCGAGATCAGAGACGAGATAGAGGAGTTGATCCCCACCGACGGGATAGAGAGCGCAAGCAGAGATGCCACAGACAGCCTTATAGGTGCCCACAAGCACCCCCAGCACCCTTAGCCACACAGTAGGACATCGGACCAGCTTCCGACACCACAGCCCTCGCTAGTGGCCCGACGTGATATTCCGTTCGCAGGGAACTGCTTATTGTGTCAGCAGCCAGGTAATATGAGGGCTTTCTGCCCAAAAGCAACAGGAAGGCTAGGAATAGGAGCAGTACATGGTGGGCAGCCAGCATGGGGATAGGGCTAGAGAGGCCGCGAAGGTAGAGCTGGCAGGAGAGGCCAGCAGGGCCGAGCAGCGCCCTTGGAGGCCTATGCACTAGACTTGCAGCACGGACCAGCCCCTGATGTAGTGATAGGTATATATATTAGTTGATAGGGTATATCAGATGTTTCTACTTATGCTATATACAGGTTATGCATGTATGGCTACATCTTATTATATGATATATATACTTCCAATATTGTCAGGAATTCTGTTGGTAGGATGACATTCCGCCAAGACCCTCTTTAATACAGGAGTGACACACTCCTGTGTATCCCACTAATCGCATCAAAAGAAAACATTATCCGCTCAATCGGACTAGCTACACGAATCCATTTACTAGATGGATCATATATGACTTCTACAGAAAAGTGCTTTGTTCTAGGTTGTGCTAGGAGAAGTAGAATTTGAGGTCTACGCAACCATCCTGGCAATTAACTAAATTCGATATTATACTGGGAATTGACAGGCTAGCCGAGCACAAGGCGCAAATAAATTATTCAACGCGAGAGGTCTTCCTGTAGAACACAAAGGGCCAGGACGTTACGTTGACAGGTGTACCTTCGGTCTCGCATTTTATTTTAAATTCTGCGCAGATTGTAAGGTCAGTCTGACAGAAGGATGAGGTATACCTTATCTACTTCGAAATGGAAGACAAAACTAAAGTACTCGCCAAAGTTTTGGTGGTACGCGATTTCCCAGACACTTTTCCTGAGTCCCTCCCAGGATTACTACCCTAGCGAGAGGTCGACTTTCAGATCGAGCTCGTGATCGAAGCACGGCCAGTGTCACGAGCCTCTTATCAGATGTCCCTAAGAGAACTGACTGAATTAAAGATTCAACTGCAGGAGCTAATAGATGTTGGATTCGTCCGTCCTAGTTCCACACCCCGAAGAGCCCCGGTGCTATTCATAAAGAAGAAGGACAGAACATTATGTCTGTGCATAGACTACAGGGAGCTAAATAAGCTTACTATACAAAACACATACCCCCTCTCTAGGATCGATGAACTATTCGATCAGTTGCAAGGTGCATCCGTGTTTTCCAAGATAGACCTGATATCAGGCTACTATCAGCTTCGAATACGGGAAGAAGATATCCCCAAGACTGCCTTCAGCTCCCGTTACGGTCTCTATGAGTTTATGGTGATGCCTTTTAGGCTCACCAATGCACCCTCCGCCTTAATGGCCCTAATGAATAAAGTCTTCAAGCCCTTCCTAGACCACTTTGTTATCGTCTTCATTGACGATATTTTGATCTACTCAAAGACCAAGGCTGACCATACAAGGCACTTGTAGATGGTGCTACTAAAACTTCCAGAGCACTCCCTCTTCGCTAAATTCAGTAAGTGCGAGTTTTGGTTGGAAGAAGTTGGATTCTTAGGCCACACTATAGACAAGAAAGGGGTAGCAGTAGATCAGGCCAAGATCCGGGAAGTGCAAAATTGGCCGCCGCTCAGAACAGCGGCAGATATCCAAAGTTTTCTTGGCCTTGCCGGATATTATAGGAAGTTCGTAGAAGGCTTCTCCAAGATTGCTTTACCCCTAACTGCCCTCACCAGAAAGGATGTTACGTTCCGATGGACACCGGAATGTGAGACCGCATTCATCGAATTGAAGAAGTAGCTGACTTCTACACCAGTCCTTACGATCCCCACAGGGACCGAGGGATTCCAGATCTACATTCATGCCTCCCTGAAGGGATTAGGATCTGTCCTGATGCAGCATAGTAAGGTGGTGGCCTACGCATCTCGCCAATTGAAGGCATATGAATTAAATTATGCAGCTAATGATCTAGAGTTGGGCGCTGTCGTCTTCGCCCTTAAAATCTGGAGGCATTACTTGTACGGAGTAAGATGTGAGATCTTCTCCGACTACAAGAGCCTCAAATACATCTTCACTCAGAATGAGCTGAATCTTCGGCAGCACCGCTGGTTAGAATTCCTGTGCGATTACGATTTCGTACTCCAATATCACCCCGGAAAATCTAATATAGTCGCTGACACTTTGAGCCGCCAGCCATCAATAGCTGGGAGTTGGATGGAGCAAATCCCCAAGGAGCTGTTCCAATCTTTAATAGACTTGGAAATTACCCTGGTTGCCCGAAGAGATCCGGAGGAATACCATGCTCATCTGTATTGGATTGAGATCCAATGTGACATCCGAGATCGGATACGAGAAGCCTAGAAGATCGAACCAGAGGTGGTTCCGATCATTCGATCTCTGCAAGGTGTAGCACAGGAGGATCATAATTTGCATGACAGGATTCTACAATTCAAGCATTGCATATTTGTTCCCTTTACCGAAGGAATTCGCTAAGAAATTCTGCAAGAAGCCCACAAGTCAAGATACTCTATTCATCCTGGTGTGGTCAAAATGTACGTGGACCTGCGCAGGACCATTTATTGGATTGGGATGAAAAGAGATGTTACCAACTTCGTGGCCCAATGCTAGACCTGTCAAAGGGTTAAAGCTGAATGTCGCAGCCCAGGAGGACTGATGCAGCCCCTGCCTATACCTAAATGGAAGTTTGAGGACATTTCTATGGACTCTGTCCATGACCTACCTCGATCCCATGCTGGAAACGACTCTATATGGGTTGTTGTAGATCGACTCACCAAAGTATCCCGGTCATTCCAAACCGATAGGGAGACGGTGTTGACATTTTGGCCAAAATTTTCCTGGAGCAAGTAGGTCGGTTCCACGGAGTGCCAAAATTTATCTTGTCAGATTGTAATGGGTGTTTCACATCTAAGGAGTGTAGGCGGGTGCAGGCATACTTAGGGACCAAGTTGGCCTTTAGCCCCGCCTTCCAACCACACACAAATGGACAGATAGAAAGGACAAACCGGACGATGGAGGATCTACTTCGACTATGTATAATAGAACATAATGAGCCATGGGAGCAGTTGTTACCTTTGGTCGAGTTTTCTTACAATAACAGCTACCATGCTAGAATCAAGATGGCCCCATACGAGGCATTATATGGGACGCGTTGCCGAACCCAATTGACTTGGGCTTAGGAAGAGGACCCAGAAGCCTTGGGAGTGGCTTACATTGATGACACTAAGACAGTGATATGGCTGATCCAGGAATTGATACGGGAGGCACAGAGCCGGCAGGCCAAGTATTATAATGCACGACATCGACCGATGGAGTTAAGCGTAGGAGAAATGGTGTTTCTGAAAATCAAGCCCATGCATGGTGTCTCTTAGTTGAGGAAGCAGAAAAAGCTAGATCCCTGCTACCTGGGCCCCTATCAGGTGATAGAATGTATTGGCCCTGTTGCCTATCGATTATCCCTGCCTCTAGAACTGGGAAATCTTCATGATGTATTTCATATCTCCTCCTTGAGACGAGTTCTCCGGCAACCAGAGCAGCATCTATCTACACCGCTAGTACAACTACGGTCGGACAGATCCGTCCAACTCGAACCAATCAGTATCGTAGATCATAAAGTGAAGAATCTATGTAAAAATACCATCCCAATGGTCAAGATATTATGGTCAAATCACGGACAAGATGAGTACACTTGGGAACCAGAGGCGCTCGTCTGCGAAAAGCACCCAGAGCTCTTTCCCCAAGTATATTACTCTTTCCCCTACTCCGAGCAAATTTTCGGGGACGAAAATACTTTTATTTTTATTGGATTATAACATCCCAACTTTTATTGGGCCACCATAACCCTAGTGGGCCCAATAAAAGTGACCTGAACCCCTACCCGTGACCCGGTAGAAGGTAACCTGATAGTTTTACTTTCAAGACTACCTAAACACCTAGAGGGGGGGGGGTGAATAGGTACTTTTCCTTGATTTAACTTAAGGCAGAATATAACTACAGTTCTTTGAATAAATCAGATATTTCTAAGCTAACACAGCACAGCAATCACAAACATACACACATCATAGATTGCACACAGGTTTATAGTGGTTCCCCAAGGTCTGGGTACATCCACTTTCCCCCTTCACCTATCTAGCAGTATGCTAGAGTCGGCCTAACTTCTTCCTTTAACTCAGATCCTCAGATCCTACAGCTCAGAATCCAGAAGGATTCCTACAACTCAGGCTAACAAGCCCTACCTCAGCCTTGTCCTACAACTCAGGCATAAAACCCCCTACCTCAGAGAATAAATCTCCTACACTCAGCCTTTATAAAATAGGCTTACAACTCAGATCTATGAATAGATCCTACAGAATTTGATAAGGAGTTTTGTAATCTCTTACCCTTGTTGAGAGAGAAGGGATAAGAACTTTCTTGATCAGCTTCTTGAAGAGGCTGATGGCTGAAATCCACTTGATCTTAGCTTTCTTCAAAGCTTCTTGAATCTGAACTTAGTTGGGTTGATTTCCTTTGAATAAAACTGACTGGCAGCTTCCTTCTTAGACTTCAGAAATAGATCTGAATCTTCTTGACAGATTAGTTCAGTATCTACTTCTTGAGAGACCTGTGAATGTCTCCTCCTGGTCTTCAAATAGCTGGAACTCTCTCTATCCAAACCTCTTGAAGATACTCCTGAATTCTTTATTGAATTCCACTTAGAAAGAATCTGAATAGAAAACTACTTCAGATCGTCTTCTTAGATCTTCTCACGAAGATCTTCTTCTTTGTTACTTGTACTTTCTTGATCAGAGATTAATCTCTAATTGTGTTAGTGGTGACAATACTTCTTCTCTATGTATGTTGTTTTTCTTCTTCTGAATCCATCTATTTATAGACTTCATCCTTGGTAACCGGCTGATCTGGTTTATAACTAACTTCTGACAAGTCTGATATCTTCAGTAAACCTGTCATAACCCACAGCTGTCAAGTCTTCAAACAGTTCTTGAGCCTTTGACTCTGTCAGCAAAGCGTCAAGTCTGTCTGCCATAAAGTATCGAGACCATCTGTCAATATGTGTCGACACAAGTGACTTAAGTGCCGACACAGCCTTTGGTGATGTCGACAAAGCTTCCTTGATGTCGACACAGCTCCTTGATACTATATCTTGAGAATGTGTCGACACTGATTATTTGTGTCAACACAAACACTTCACCATTCATCAGCAATCAACTTGGTCTAGACTCAGCTGTATGTCGACACAAGTCCTGTGTGTCGACACAGTTGATGTAGACTCATAACATAGCGTGTGTCGACACTGCCTCCAGGTGTCGACACAGTTGTTGTCGACTCTGCCTCTGTGTGTCGACAATGCCTCCCGGTGTCGACACAGTTGATGTCGACTATAATCTTCTGTGTGTCGACACTGCCTCCCGGTGTCGACACAAATTCTCTGAAGTGTCGACACAGCTTACTGAAGTGTTGACACAGCTTCCCCAGGTGTCGACACATGGACTTAGAATATTTTTCCTGCATTCTAGCACATTCTTAACCTGCACATATAAACTCAAAATAACATCAAATACACCTTGATGTATATCATTGAGCTAAGTGAGGCTTCTTTAAATCAGGTACATATTTACCAATGTACCCAACAATCTCCCCATATTTGGAGAAGTCATAACCCTTTAGCCAATGATATACACCACTTAGAAAATAAACCTGATGATGTATATAAGCATTATATTACAGGGTACTATATAAACAAAACACATATCATAGTTACATCACAGAATAAAGATGTAAAAGTAAATGATTCACAGAACAATGTTTTGTATATCAACTCAAAAAGTTTGTTACAAAATGTTTACATTGATTTTTCTAACAAACTAACAATTACATAGTTCTTGAACAAAAACTAGTAAAGCTAAGACTAAGGTAGGGCAGGCTCCTTGATGACTATCCCTTTTCCAGATATTATCTGAGCCTGAGCAGGAGGTTCTGTATCTTCCATGGGCTTCTTAACTTTCAAGTCAACTTTCTTCTGTGCATCAGCCTTGATCCTTTGTCTTTCAAAATAATGAAAGGGCTTGGGAAAATACTTGTTAGGCTCCTGAGTATCAGGAGGTAGCTTCCCCATCTTAGCCTTTCTCCTGTATTGAACTATGGCTTATTGTCTGGCTTCATACTTTTGCCATTCTTGCTCATTGTACCATTTACCCCTTTCATGTACTTGATCTTTTACAGCCTTCCATGTAGTTAAAATGATATTCCTTGAAGTGGGGCTCCACTGCTCAAAGTCTGGCTTTAATTCTGCTTGCTCTCTAAATCTTTTCTTTGATAATAGAGCATCGTGCTGAGCTTTGATAACAGTATCTGGCATATCAACCTTTTCAATAATCACATTTGTAATTGGTTATGGAGGGCTGTACATTGACTGAACCTGTTCATGTATCATCTCAAGATTTGCAGGAGGGTAAATAACTTGGGCAACCTCAGGTTGATTACCTTCAAGTAGAATTGGTTGCACCCCTGACTCAGCCATATTATCATCATTACACAAAGGTGGATATCCAAGAGTGGCTCTAATGCTATTAGTTACCCATTTGGCATGATCAGACCCAGTATAGACTAACACCCTCTCCCCCTTTATGACTTCTCTATCCACATGCTCTCTCAAGTCATCTTTTTGAAATCTGATTTGTCCATCCAGATAGTTGATTCCATCTTTAAAGAATGGCTTTAATTTTTGAAGCTTGTCACTAATTAACTTCTCAGAGGAAGAGATGGCAGTTTTAACTGCATCTAGGGCAGCTTGTAGCTTCTGATCATATTCTTCTTTTTCCTTATTCCTAGTTTCAGTCATTGCAACAACAGTGTTTGTGAACTCAGTGACTATCACATTATGTGATTCAGTCAGATTGCCATTCATTCTTATTTGATTCTCAAGGACATAGCCCTGTTTAAAAGCCATCTCATCCACTTGCTTCTTAATGTCTGCTTGTTGCTTTGCAAGAAATACCACAGCATTGCCTCCCTTGTGGATGCAATCTGTCATCTCTCTTTTGTTCTGATTAACTTCAAATCTTATAGATTTTATCTCTTGTGCCAGATCAAATTGATGAGCCTTTTGGCTTTTATCCACATACTTTTCTAGAAGCAATCTCTGCTCAGCCATTTTGATTTGTAAATCCACCAGAAGTTTGTTGTAATCAATTGCAGGTGCTGGTTGGGAATAAGTAGCTTGTAAAGCCTGCTTATAGCTTTTACTCTTTCTCTTAAAAACCATCATTTTTCTCTTCTTAGCCTCCCTGACTTCTTCATGCTCAGACTCTGAAGAACTATCAATATTAACCCTCTCATGAGGAGTGGAAGAAATTTCTTTTTCAGCTACATGTTGCTCTTCCTCTATATCAACCTGCTCCCCCTCAGCCCTTACTTGCTCTCCCTCAAATCTTAGGGTCTCCATTTTATCTGCTTCTCCTCCAATATCAGGAAACAGCTCTTCAAGAGTAAATTCTTGTTGTGTGAGAGCAGGAGATTGTACTTTCTCAGCAGCAGTAGCAGCACCAGAAATATCAAGATCAGTTTGAGGAACAATGTCCTCTGATAAATTGATTCTTTCTTCCTCTTATACCTGTTCAGACTCTGGGTCCCCCTGCATATGTGCATTCTCAGCATTGTCCTGGACTTGTATACTTTTCAGCTCCCCCTGCACTTGTGCAATTATAGTCTCTTCCTAGACTTGGGTAGTCACAGTCAAATCCTGAACTTGTGCTCTAACTTGCTCTTCCTGGTATTGTGCATCTTCAGGACCATGCTCTTTCCTGTCCACATCAGGCATTTCTTTAGAAAGAACTCTATCCCATCTTGAGAATAACCTCATGTCCATTCTCCTCATGTGGTTTATCTTTGATCCAGGAATCTGTTGCATTACCTCTGGAATCATTCCAGCCAGGTACACTCATGATCCTAGCCAAGTTTGGCTTCTTGATTCCTTCTTTAATCTTATCAAACAGTACAGCAGACCAATTTGTTTGAATCTTAAAGATCACCCTAGTCATCAGGGCTGAACATATAGGCTGATATCCTATCATGGCCACCTGGTTTACATAAGATCACTTTGCCTATAATTTCAGACAGGAATTTCCCCTGATGATTCATGCCCTTTCTATTGATTGCAGATCCTATCTTTATGATTGGATCCAATCCACACAATTGAAGTGTTTCCCTTGTTTTTGAGGCTGCAACCTCTTCCTCATCTTGGACCCTGGGAAGATGTAGAATTTTGCTCAATCTTTTCTGAGTCAGCTTGACTCGTTCTCCATGGACGGTTGATTTGATCTTTAATCCGGTTGAATCCACGGATGCAGCCGTGTAGAACTCAAATACTTCTTTCTTCCATATCTTACTAGGTTCAGAGACAAGATATTCTAATCCGTTGTCTGTGAGAAGAGAAATGACTTGCTTAAACTCTGTATCTGCATCGTCGAGCGCATGTCGAACCAACTCATATCCCTCGTTGATTGCATCTTCAATCTTGGGTGCCATTGGAACGAAGAGAAAGCTTGGAAAGCGATAAGAGAGATTGTCGACACAAGGCTTTTGTCTCGAAACCCTGGTGAGCGTGTCGACAGAATAAGTTCTTGACCTATTTATACCCTTCTAATCAAAGAAGATCAAAAGGCGGGCAAAAACTGTCAAAAAGTGTCGACACTGTTGGAATGTGTCGACACAAACTTCTATTTTCTCGACCACGGCGCTGACTACTATGTGTCGACACCAATTGATGATATGTCGACACAGGAGATACTTTGTAGTTCATTAGAAATTCTGTGTCGACTCTTATTATAAGTGTCGACACAAAATCTGTAAGTGTCGACACCATTACTCTGGTTGTGTCGACACTACATTTCTGGATGTGTCGACTCTTTGTCCCTTAGGTGTCGACACATTTTCTCTGTGTCGACACAATTTCCCTGAATTGTCGACATGAATTCTCTGTGTCGACACTTTATCACTGAATGTGTCGACACCATTTTACTTAGCCAATTTTTGGTAAACTAACCTATGGTCAGCATTCCTAATTCAATTTTAAATCTATTGAATTTAGTTTCATCCAGAGGCTTAGTAAATACATCTGCAATTTGAAAATCAGTTTTAAAAAATTCTAATGAGATGTCTCCTTTTTCTACATGTTCTCTAAGAAAATGGTATTTTATCTCTATGTGCTTAGTCCTACTATGTGAAACAGGATTGTTTGCAATAGAAATAGCACTTTTAGAATCACACAATAAAGGTGTTCTACTTACCTGAATACCATAATCCCTTAGCTGATGCTGAATCCACAATAGTTGTGCACAGCAACTTCCAGTTGCAACATATTCAGACTCAGCTGTGGATATTGCCACACTAGTCTGCTTCTTACTGCTCCAGGATATCAACCTTCCTCCCAAGAACTGGCATGTACATGTAGTACTTTTTCTATCTTCTCTACAGCCTGCAAAATCTGCATCTGAATAACCTGTTAGTAGAAAATCTCTATTCCTAGGGTACCAAAGGCCTAGATTTGGTGTGCCCTTTAGATATCTCAAAATCCTCTTGACTGCAGTATAATGTGATTCTTTAGGGCATGCTTGGTACCTAGCACAGACACATGTTGCATACATAATGTCTGGTCTACTAGCAGTTAGATATAATAGAGAGCCAATTATTTCTCTATACAAAGACTCATCTACAGGTTTACCTGCATCATCTTTGCATATAGGCATACTTGTTCCCATGGGAGTTCTCATGGTGGAGGATGATTCCATACCATACTTCTTAATTAACTTCTTGGTGAACTTAGACTTGGATATGGACAAGCCATCATCAGTCTGTCTTACTTGGAGTCCCAAGAAGAACTTAAGTTCCCCCATACTGCTCATTTCAAACTTCCCTTGCATAAGTTTGGCAAACTTCTTGCAAAGGTTATTCTCTGTAGATCCAAAGATTATGTCATCTACATAGATCTAAACTAAGATTATCTTACCTTTAGATTCCCTTAAGAATAGAGTTTTGTCTATTTTACCTCTTGAGAATTTGTTCTCAATAAGGAAAGTAGACATGGTTTCATACCAAGCCCTTGGGGCTTGATTTAACCCATACAATGCTTTCCTAAGTCTATAGACATAAACAGGTTTAAGAGAATCTACAAAATCTGATGGCTGCTCTACATAGACTTCTTCTTTCAGATCACCATTCAGAAATGCTGATTTAACATCCATTTGATATACCTTGAAGCCTTGATATGCTGCATAGGCAAGGAACATTCTGATTGCTGCCAGTCTTGCTACTGGGGCAAATGTTTGATCAAAGTCTATTCCCTCTTCCTGCCTGTATCCTTTTGCAACCAATCTTGCTTTATTCTTCACAATAACTCCATTCTCATCCAACTTATTCCTAAAAATCCACTTTGTACCAATGATGTTGTGGTCTTTTGGTTTAGGAACCAACTCCCAGACCTTGCATCTTCTAAACTGATTAAGCTCCTCTTGCATAGCATTAATCCAATGTTGGTCTTGGATAGCTTCTTCAAATTTCTTTGGCTCTAGTTGAGATAGAAAACTTGAGTGCAGGACTGTATTCAGATTTCTACTTCTGGTTTGCACTCCATGTCTTGGATCACCAATTATCTGATCTGCTGGATGATCCTTTAGATGTCTTACAGCTGGAGGTAGACTTTCTTCTGGCTGAACACCTCCAGTTTCTTCATTATGCTGCACCTCTTGGTTGTCATCAGCTTCTAGAGAGTCTTGTACTCCCCCTGGACATTAGCCAACATTTTCCAATACTTCATCTGCAGTTGAGCCTTCTGCAATGGAAAGCTTGTCCATCCTATTGCTTATACCTGTTGTACTGCATGAACTACAAGGCAACTCACTGTTGATTAATCTTGTTTCATAAAATACAACATGTACAGATTCTTCTACAACCTGAGTAATCAAGTTGTAGACTCTATAAGCCTTACTATTGTTGTTGTACCCAACAAATATCCCATCTTGGGATTTGGCAGCAAACTTAGTTAAATAAGACTTGCCATTGTTAAGGATATAACACTTGCAACCAAAGATCCTAAAATAGGATAAATTTGGTTTTCTACCTTTCATAATCTCATAGGGAGTCTTTTTGTGGTACTTAGTGATAGAAGCCCTGTTGAGTACATGACATGCAGTGTTTACTGCCTCAGCCTAGAAATATTCTGGGAGAGAAGTGTCACTCAATAGAGTTCTACCAGCTTCAATCAATGTCCTATTCTTTCTTTCATCAATACCATTTTGCTGATGTGTTCTAGGTGAGGAGAATTCTTGAAAAATCCAAAACTCTTCACACAATCTTATCATACTTTCAGATTGAAATTCAGTGTCATGGTCACTTCTGATTTTGACCACTGTACTGTCCAGTTCATTCTAAATTTGTCTGAACAAAACTGTGTAAAACACTTGGGGTTTCAGATTTCTACCTTAGAAAGAACACCCAGGAATATCTAGAATAGTCATCTACAACCACAAAAGTGTAGACCTTCCTACCTAGACTATGAACTGGCATAGTACCAAAAAGATCCATATATAAGAGGTATAGACACCTCACTGAATCCTTGTTTTCAAGGCTATGAAAGAAGGATTTTGTCTGCTTGCCCTTTTGACAAGCTGAACATATCCCTTCCTTTATACACTTAACTTGAGGACCATTCCTCACTAACTCTTTACTAAAGAGTTGGACAATTGTCTTGTAGTTAAGATGAGCCAGCCTCTTGTGCCATTTGACACAATAAGATGCTTTCTCATCAGCTACAAGACAAATAGGAGAACCTTTGTTCTCGCACCCAAAATCAAGACAATAAACATTTCTCTTTCTATACCCAGTTAATATGACCTTTTGATCACTTGACCTTTTGATATGGCATCCATTTTTAACAAATGAAATGTCATATCCTAGATCCCTCAGCTGACTTATGCTTATCAGGTTATGTTTCAAACCTTTTACATAAGCCACTTGAGTGATGGTAATTTGGTTTGAAGAAATGTTACCAAATCCTTTGATGATTCCTCTTTCAGATCCACCAAAGATTACTTTAGGCCCATCCTTGATAGATGTGTACTCCTTCAACAGCCCCTTTGTTCCAGTCATGTGCCTGGAACATCCACTGTCCAAGTACCATATAGGGGCATAGCAACTTGGACTTTCCTGTAATACAGAATTACTTTCCCTTAGAACCCAAGTAAGTCTTGGGTCCTTGGTTCAAGTTAGCACCATTCATATCAAAACTACCAGCAGCTCTTCTAACTGGTAGACTGTTGTTCTTCCTAACACTTATGTTATGCCAGCAGTGTAAGGCAAAATGGCATGTCTTGCCACAGCACCTGCATTCATACTTGTTGTATCTAGTCTACATAAATTTTTGACAGAAGAATTTCTTTTCTGTGCTGGTGCTGCTGCAGCTACACCCACTGATTTCTTATAACCATGGGGTTTATGAACATGGGCTGACTTATTGGCATTAACACCCTTGTTATTCAGAACATCAGTCTTATTATGACCATGAATGTTTTCAAGATCATACTTGTTAGAAGGCTCATGCACCTTTCTAAAAACTACAGGGACTTTAAAGTTCAATGGCTGAACATATGCTTTGCCCTTTCTCTTGAAATGGGCAGCCCTGGTGTTACCTTTAAAGCCTATTCCTGCCTTACCCTTTTGAGCCACAAACTCATCTATTAAGGGTAAGACTGATTTTGGCTTAGAGTAACTAGCCACCAAATCTTTCTCTACTTGAAGTCTGACTTCCAAACTTTTAATTAGATTATTTTTATATGTGATTGTACCCATCTGAATAACAGTAATAGTTTTCAGCTTGGCAACCTCATTCATTTGTTGATCCAATTCTTTCTCTAAACCAGATGCAGTCATCTTAAGATCTGCAATTTCCTTAGCCTGATTTTTAGCCAGGTTTTTGCTTTTCTTAAGTGCCTGCAATAAGTCCCCATATTCATCTATCAACTGATGAATATCTCCTTCAGATTCTGATCCATCCTCATCACTTGATGAAGATGAATCCGACTCTGAACCAGTACTGTAATCAGAAATTCTAGAATTACTTTGTACCTTATTGGGACCAGGCTGATCCTGACACTTGTTGTCTTCTGATTCAGCCATCAGTCCCATGCACTGATGGTCTTCTTGTTCATTGATGGAGTCCAGCAATTACATAAACTCCTCTTCTTCACTAGCTGCATACAGTCCAATGTATGCTTCAGCTTCAGATTCTAACTCTGAGGAGGATTGATCTGTAAGACTCTTCTCCTTCTTAGCAACAAAGGATTTCTCCTTCTATCCCTTTTGTTGAGTCTTCTTTCTGTCTGCAGACTCCTTCCTCTTTTCTGGACACTCAGCCACCACATGCACTGGCCTATTGCAGCAATAGTAAACAATTTTTGATGTTGTAGCTTTGCTGGGCTTAGACCTGCTCCTTTCCTTTCTTGATGATTTACTCTTTTGATAATAGTCATCAACTGGCTGTGATGTGGAGGGCCTTGACTTTCACTGCTTCTTCTTCAAGAACCTCTGAAACTGCCTTGTAAAGGCAACAAAATCTGCATCTGAATCACTGCTATCTGAGTTCTGATTATCTGAATTTTCTGAGATAACTTCAGCAACTTCCTTAGGAGGTGATGGAGACATCCTCCTGCTCTTTCTAGTGGCTTCAACCTTGAAGGCCACTGACTTTTCTCTATGCTCTCCTTTTGTATTTCTTTCTTCCTCCTTCCTAGCCATTAGTTGCATTTCATATGATAGCAACTTTCCAAATAAGGTTGGAGGAGAAATGTCAGCTAGTTTGGCCACTTCTCTAATGACACAAATCTTGATATCCCAATCCTTTGTCAAGGATCTTAGGAATTTGTCATTCAGCTCATAATTACTGAAGACCCTTCCATAGGACATCAGTTCATTCACTATCCTGTAGAATTTCTTGTAGCATTCAGATATGCTATCAGACTTCCCTTGTTTGAAACTCTCATATTCTTGATTGAGCATAGACTTGCTGTCTTGTTTAACTTCTTCAGAACCCTCCATGTAGACAATCAAAGTGCCTCACATTTCCTTGGAGGTTTTGCAGTGAATCAAATTTTGGAAAGTAGAATCATCTATGACACTCACTATGATATTATGAGCTCTCTTATCCATAGTTGCCAATATGATCTCATCCTTGGTCATTTAAGAAAAATCTTTAGGAGTTCTTTGATTTGCATCTAGAGCAGACACATTCATTGGGATATATGGACCTTCTTTTACTGTGATATATATCCTTGGGTCAGAGGCCTCCATAAACAATCTAACCCTTTCTTTCCAGATTCCAAAAATCTCTTTCCTGCAGATGGGTAATTTCATTGACCCTAATTCCTTGTGATTCTCTCCAGAACCCATTTTCTTGATTCTTGATTCTGCCTTAGGGATCTAACTCAGACTGTTAAGTCCTTCTTTGAGTAACCTCCCTCTGATACCACTTGATAGTTTTACTTTCAAGACTACCTAAACACCTAGAGGGGGGTGAATAGGTACTTTTCCTTGATTTAACTTAAGGCAGAATATAACTACAATTCTTTGAATAAATCAGATATTTCTAAGCTAACACAGCACAGCAATCACAAACATACACACATCATAGATTGCACACAGATTTATAGTGGTTCTCCAAAATCTTGGTACATCCACTTTCCCCCTTCACCTATCTAGCAGTATGCTAGAGTCGGCCTAACTTCTTCCTTTAACTCAGATCCTCAGATCCTACAGCTCAGAATCAAGAAGGATTCCTACAGCTCAGGCAAACAAGCTCTACCTCAGCCTTTCCACAAGGCCTACAGCTCAGAGAATACCTTCTCCTACAACTCAGGCATAAACAGCCCTACCTCAGAGAATAAATATCCTACACTCAGCCTTTATAAAATAGGCTTACAACTCAGATCTATGAATAGATCCTAGAGAATTTGATAAGGAGTTTTGTAATCTCTTACCCCTGTTGAGAGAGAAGGGATAAGAACTTTCTTGATTAGCTTCTTGAAGAGGCTGATGGCTGAAATCAACTTGATCTTAGCTTTCTTCAAAACTTCTTGAATCTGAACTTAGTTGGGTTGATTTCCTTTGAAAAAAACTGACTGATAGCTTCCTTCTTAGACTTCAGAAATAGATCTGAATCTTCTTGACAGATTAGTTCAGTATTTGCTTCTTGAGAGACCTGTGAATGTCTCCTCCTGGTCTTCAAATAGTTGGAACTCTCTCTATCCAAACCTCTTGAAGATACTCCTGAATTCTTGATTGAATTCCACTTAGAAAGAATCTGAATAGAAAACTACTTCAGATCGTCTTCTTAGATCTTCTCACGAAGATCTTCTTCTTTGTTACTTGTACTTTCTTGATCAGAGATTAATCTCTAATTGTGTTAGTGGTGATAATACTTCTTCTCTATGTATGTAGTTTTTCTTCTTCTGAATCCATCTATTTATAGACTTCATCCTTGTTAACCGGCTGATCTGGTTTATAACTAACTTCTGACAAGTCTGATAGCTTCAGTAAACCTGTCATAACCCACAGCTGTCAAGTCTTCAAATAGTTTTTGAGTCTTTGACTCTGTTAGCAAAGCGTCGAGTCTGTCTGCCATAAAGTGTCGAGACCATCTGTCAATATGTGTCGACACAAGTGACTTAAGTGTCGACACAGCCTTTGGTGATGTCGACAAAGCTGCCTTGATGTCGACACAGCTCCTTGATACTGTATCTTGAGAATGTGTCGACACTGATTATTTGTTTCGACACAAACACTTCACCATTCATCAGCAATCAACTTGGTCTAGACTCAGCTGTGTGTCGACACAAGTCCTGTGTGTCGACACAGTTGATGTAGACTCATAACATAGTGTGTGTCGACACTGCCTCCAAGTGTCGACACAGTTATTGTCGACTTTGCCTCTGTGTGTCGACACTGCCTCCCGGTGTCGACACAGTCGATGTCGACTATAATCTTCTGTGTGTCGACATTGCCTCCCGGTGTCGACACAAATTCTCTGAAGTGTCGACACAGCTATTTCCAAGTGTCGACACAATCTTACTGAAGTGTCGACACAGCTTCCTCAGGTGTCGACACATGGACTTAGAATATTTTTCCTGCATTCTAGCACATTCTTAACCTACACATATAAACTCAAAATAACATCAAATACACCCCCTTATGTATATCATTGAGCTAAGTGAGGCTTCTCCAAATCAGGTACACATTTTCCAATATACCCAACATAACCATAGACAGTAAATAGAGCTATAGAACTCTAATTTGAGTTTTTGTGGCCTCGTATAGTCGATAGGAGCGCATTGGAACTCGTTCTGTTGGACCCCAATGTCATATAGTGGATGTGACCATTCCTCGTAAAATGCCACGAGAGACAGACTTTGGATATCAATCTAAAGAACTCCGATTTGAGTTCCGTCAGTTCCTATGGTCTCGTATGACCCATACAAGCGCATCGGAACTCACCGTGCCTCAATCCGAGATCTAACGACGGATATAGACATTTTGACCATTCTAGCGCGTTACGACGCGCAGATTTTGGACTTTTACCAAACGAACTCTGATTCGACCCCAGTTAGTGGCGTTGGATTTGTATGGTCAAACCGTGGTCAAATCAAGATCAGTCATGCACTGAAAAGCATGTACACACCAACTTAGACATGACACCCAAACTTTGACTCAACCCCAATGACTTGTACCTATTTTAACTTTGACCCCCATGGTTTGACCCGCCCCAGGGTTGACTTTGGTTAAACCCTCACTTTTTCCCATTTTTGGAGGTTTTTCCTAAGGAGGAGGCCACCTCCTATCTATGGGTAAATAGTGCACTTCCCCCCCCCCCCCTCACATGGGGCCACAAAGTAGTAAGATGGAAGGGAGTGGGCCCAAGTGGTGGCCCACCAACACTCCCCTCCACTCCCCTTCTCTTCTTCCCCTTTCGCACTTGTAAAAGCCCAAGCCCATAAGGGCCTAACCCCATTTTCCCACAAGGGGGAAATCCCTTGAGCCTCCAGCTGTCCATGGACAGCTGGAGAGTGGAGATTAATTGTAAGATCCCCCTCCCAGAACACAAAATATGGTACGAGGGGAGTCTTATGCCCAGAACAGCCGTCTTGCAGTAGTGCTAGCACTCAGGCTAACCTATACCACAAGATGCCTATCCTGCTGGCTATAATCAATATCAACCAATGTCAACCCAACCAAGAATATAAATAGAAGTCAATCCACACATAAGTAATAATATTCCAAAAGTACAACAAATAAAAGAAGCTACAACAAACTTCTAAAATATCAGAGTACGAGTAAAACTTGCCCAAAGGTGCTACATCATGAGTTTCTCAAACTCATATCGGTCACTGATGGTAGCGAGGGAACCTTCCCTTCAGGCCCAGTCGTCCTGTCCTGGCTGTCTTGCTACAAAATCTGCGGCTGCTCTTGTTGGGTACATTGGAAACTATGTACCATATTTGGAGAAGCCTCACCTAACTCAATGATATGCATCATTGTGTATTTGATGGGATATTGAGTTTAAATGTGCATGTCAAAGAAATGCAGAAAAATATTCTAAGTACAAGTGTCGACACTAGTGAAGGAAATGTGTCGATACTAGAAGCCAGTTTGTGTCGACACACAAATTCTGTCAGCAGCAGTTATGTCGACACACAGGACTTGTGTCGACCCACAGAAGTTCAATCTACAGTAATTGTGTCGACACATAGGACTTGTGTCAACACACACTCAAGAATTCTGTCGACACTAACTATGTCAAGACTAGAAGAAATTGTGTCGACACACAGGACTTGTGTCGACACACTCAACAAAAGCTGTGTTGAGAAGATGAAGAATGGTTGTGTCGACATTGTGAAAGCTGTGTCGACACCATCAAGACTTGTGTCGACACATGGTCTATTTGTGTCGACATATTTGGAGTATTGTCTCGACGCTTTTCTGCTAAGATAGAGTTCAAGGAGATGTCAGGTTTCAAGACTACAGATCTGTCAGCTGTCATAACTAACAAAGCTGTCACGTCTATCAGAGCTGTCAGAAGGCGGTTATAAACCAAATCAACCAGTAACCTCAGATGAGATCTATATAAAGACATGTGCTATCAAACAAAGACACAAAAACAAGGAGAAGAAGGAAAGACTCAACACTTCCTATCAATTGAAATTAAGAAGAAGGCAGATTGTGAACAAGTCTGCAAGAAGAATTCAGATCTAATTCTGGATTAAAAGAAGGAATATGGATTGAAGATCATCTCCAACTTCATTAGAAGATCAACCTTACTTTGTTCAGATTTAAGAAGCCTTGAAGAAGCTAAGACGGGTTGGATCTTAAAAAGACAATTTAATCAAGAACTGATCAAGAAAGTCTTCACCTCATTCTCTTTCTATCTGGGTGAAGAATTTATTATTTTAAACAATAAATTTTTCTGTAAGATCTCTTGTAGATCTGACTGTAGGAGAGTTGTATCTCTGAGTTGTAAGCCTAAATATATAAAGGCAGAGGTAGGGCTAAGTGCCTGAGGTAGGATCTTTGTGATCTTAGATGGCCTGGTGTTAAGGGCTGAGGTAGGACAGTTGGTCTGAGGTAGGATTCTTGGGAAGAATCTGAGTTGTAGGAATTGAAGAAGTCTGAGCTGTAGGAACCAATTGGATTCTGAGTTGTAAGATCTATAGATCTGAGATAGTGGAAGGAAGTTTGGCCAAATCCAACACTCAACTGGATAGGTGAAGGGGGAGAGTGGACGTACCCACGAATTGGGGAAACACTATAAACCATTGTGTGTTGTGCTGTGATTTTTTTGTGATTGTTATTCTCTGTGCTGTGATAGTTGTGCTGTGATTAATTTTTTAATTGCCTAAGTTGTTAAAAAAGGATTTGAACCTATTCACCCCCCCCTAGGTGTTTAGGCTCTATAAGCCAATTCTTTCAAGTGGTATCATAGGCAGGTTCACTCAAATATAGACCTAACAGTCTGAGTTGATCTCCAAGGCAATTATCTGTTAACCAGAATCGGTTCAAGTGAAAATCAGAGGGAATTGGATCCATGAAACTTCCTATCTACAGGAAAGAAAATTTTGGCATATGGAAAGAGAGTGTAAGATTATTCATGGAAGCATCTGATCCAAAAATTTACATCACAGTTCTAGAAGGGTCATTCATTCCTATGAACATATCAGTTCTTGATACAAATCTCAAGACTCCAAAAAGTTATTCTGAAATGACTAAGGAAGAGATCATCCTAGCAACCTTAGACAAGAGGGCACAGAACATAATTATGAGTGTCATAGATGATTCTACATTCCAGAATCTGGTCCATTACAAAACCTCCAAGGAGATGTGTGACACTTTGATTGTCTACATGGGGGGAACAGAAGAAGTAAGAGAGGATAGAAAGTCTATGCTAAATCAAGAATATGAAAGTTTTAGATAAGCCAAGACAGATAGCGTAGCTGAATGTTATAAGAAATTCTTTAGAATTGTAAATGAGCTAATGACCTATGGAAGAGTCTTTAGCACATATGAACTAAATGACAAGTTTCTCATATCACTAACCAAGGACTGGGATACTAAAATATGTGCCATCAGAGAGGTATCCAGGCTTGCTGATACACCTTCACCAACCTTATTTGGAAAACTGTTATCATATGAGATGCAGTTCACTGCCAGAAAGGAGGAGGAGAAAATTAATAGGTCTGAATACAAAGAAAAGTCAGTTGCCTTCAAGACTGAAGCCACAAGAAAGGGCAGGAGAAAGTCTCCTTCTCCTCCCAGGAGAATTGCTGAAGTTGAATCAGAAAATACAGACATCAACACTTCACACAGCCACAACTCTGATGAAGACTTTACTGCCTTCACAAGGAAGTTTTAAAGGTTCATGAAGAAGAAGAAATGGAGATCAAAGCCATCTTCATCTTTCTCTAAGGATGACTATTACAAGAAGAAGAAAACTTCTAAGGATGACAGGTATGGCTCTAATCCCAGTAAACAAACTTCTTCTAAAATTGTTTGTAATTGTTGCAACAGGCCAGGACATGTCATAGTTGATTGTCCTGATAAAAGAAAGGAATCTAAGGACAAGAAGAAGCATCAAAATAAGGGCAAGAAGGAGAGATCCCTTGTTGCCCAGAAGCAGAAGAGTTGGACTGACTCTTCATCATCAGAATCTAGAGAAGAGGATGAAGCAGAAGCCTATATTGGATTGTTCGCTACTGAAGAAGATTCTATAGAAACTGAATTCTTGTAAATATTTGATTCTATAAATGGGATTGAAGATCATTATTATAGAGGACCGATGGCTCTGTTTGAGGAAGATCAGTGCCAGGATCAGCCTGGTCCCAGTAAAGTATACAATCCATCTTCATTTTCTAATTATTATACTGGATCAGAATCAGAAGCATCTGCATCAAGAGATATGGATGGTTCTGAATCTGAAGGGGTTGTTCATCAACTAATTAATGAGTATGGTGGTCTGTTGCAAGCTCTTAAGAGAAGCAGAACCCTTGTTAAGAAGCAGGCTGAGGAAATTGCATCTCTCAAATTGGCTGCATCAGATTCAGCAAAAATACTGGATTTGAAATTGAATGAAGTTGTCAAACTGAAAAACATAACTGTTATTCAGATGGGTATAATTACTTTCAAAAATGATCACATCAAGAGTCTGGAAGTAAGACTTCAAAGAGAAAAGGATCTTGTGGCTAAATTCTCAAAGCCAAAGTCAGTCTAATCCATAATTGATAACTTCATTTCCCAAAAAGGTAAGACAGGATTAGGTTTTAAGGGGAGAACAAGGGCAGCTAATTCTCAAAGAAAAGGCAAAGCTCTAATTCAACCACTAGATGTGAAACCCCCTATTTCTTTCAGGAAAGTGATACAGCCTACTAACAGGTATGATCATGACATCACTCATGGTCACTGTAAGTATGGTGATCAGAATAGCAAGGGTGCAAATGCTAATAAGGTAGATCATGAGCAAACACATCATGTTCTTCAGGAGTCATCAGTGTTTGATGCTCCAGCACCAGCATTAAAAAAGACAGCTAATCCTACATACTTGAGGACTGCTAACAGCAATACTATTAAGCCTGTTTTTAAAAGAAGGTACAACAGATATGAGTGCTAGTGTTGTGTCAAAGTGGGACCCTATGCCATTGATTGTTGGTACAATGCTAGTGTTCTGAAAAAGGCCAGCTTACCTGTCAGAAAGGCTGCAGGTAAGCATGTCAAGTATCAAGCTAACCTGAACCTAGGACCCAATAATAATTGGGGTTCAAAGGAGAGGTAATTTTATTTGATGTAGGTGAGTCCAAGTGGCCATACCCCAATATGGTACTTGGACAGTGGATGTTCCAGGAACATGAATGGAACAAAAAGGATACTGAAGGATTACTCTCCCATAGAAAATGGACCCAAAGTGATCTTAGGTGGATCTGAAAAGGGAGTCATCAAAGGGTTTGGTAGCATTTCCAATAAATCTATCACTATCACCCAAGTGGCTTATGTGAAAGGTCTAAAACATAACCTAATAAGCATAAGCCAACTAGGTGATCTTGGTTATGATACTTCTTTCCACAAGGGTGTGTGCCAAATAAGTAGTTCAAGTGATCAAGAGATCATTTTGACAGGCACTAGAAAGGAAATGTCTACTGCCTTAACTTTGATTGTGAGAATAAGATCTCTCCTATTTGTGTAGTTGTAGATGAGAAAGCATCTCATTGTGTCCAATGGCACAAGAGGATAGCTCACTTGAACTACAAGTCAATAGGCCAACTCTTTAGTATGGAGTTAGTGAGGAATGGTACTTAGGTCAAGTGCATTAAAGAGGGTGTATGTTCAGCTTGCCAAAAGGGCAAACAGACCAAGACCACTTTCCATGGACATGATACAAAAGATTTTGTGAGATGTCTATACCTCCTTCATATGGATCTATTTGGTCCTATGCCAGTTCATAGTCTAGGTAGGAAAGCTTACACATTTGTGGTTGTAGATGACTATTCTAGATTTATATGGGTTTTCTTCTTGAGGCAGAAATCTGGAACCCCTACTATCTTCCAAAATTTTGTTAGGCAAATTCAGAATGAACTTAATAATTCAGTGGTAAAAATCAGAAGTGACCATGGTACTGAATTCCAGTCTGAATGCATGACAAGGTTCTGTGAAGAACTTGGGATTCATCAAGAGTTCTCCTCACCTAAAACTCCCCAGCAAAATGGGATTGCTGAAAGAAAGAATATGACTCTTATTGAGGCTAGTAGAACACTACTAAGTGACACTTCTCTTCCAGAATATTTCTGGGCTGAGGCAGTAAATACTGCATGTCATATTCTCAATAGAGCTTCCATCAACAAAAGATAAGAAGACACCCTATAAGATTATGAAAGGTAGAAAACCAAACATATCCTACTTTAGAATCTTTGGTAGCAAGTGTTATGTTCTTAATAATGGCAAGCACTATCTAACTAAGTTTGCTGCCAAATTCCAAGAGGGGATATTTGTTAGGTACAGTAATAATAGTATGGCTTACAGAATCTACAATTTGACTACACAAAGTTGTAGAATAATCTGTCCATGTAGTCTTTGATGAATCTAAGCTAATCAACTGTGAGATGTCTATCACTTCTTCTAGCCCTACAAGTTTGAAGGAAAAGATGGACAAGCTAACCATTAGTGAAGACCATCCTATAAGATAGGATGAGGAAAATGAAGGATACTGTCCAGGGGGAGTACAAGACCTACAAGATGAAGATGAAGGCAATGAAGTACTGCTTGATGAGGAAAATGAAGAGAACCAAGAGGTGAACTGATTTCCTACAGCAATAAGACATCTAAGGGATCATCCAGCACAGCAAATCATTGGTGATGCAAGACATGGAGTTCTGACCAGAAGCAAGAGCATGAACACAGTTCTATGTTCAAGCTTCCTATCCCAAATCGAACCTAAGAAGTTTGAAGAGGCTATACAAGACCCAATTTGGATTGATGCCATGTAGGAAGAGCTGAATCAATTCAGAAGATGTAAAGTCTGGGAGTTGGTTCCTAAACCAAAGAATCACAATGTCATAAGAACTAAGTAGATCTACAGGAATAAGTTAGATGTAAATGGCATTATAGTCAAGAACAAAACCAAACTGGTAGCAAAAGTCTATGGGCAGGAAGAAGGAATAGACTTTGATCAGACATTTGCCCCAGTGGCAAGGTTGGAAGCAATAAGACTGTTCCTATCTTATGCAGCTTATCAAGGGTTCAAAGTATTCCAAATGGATGTAAAGTAAGCATTTTTGAATGGTTACTTAAAAGAGGAAGTTTATGTTGAACAACCTTCAGGTTTTATAGATCCTCTTTATTCTAACTATGTATATAGGCTCAAGAAAGCTATATATGGATTGAAACAAGCCCCTAGGGCTTGGTATGAAACTCTATCTGCCTCCTTATTGAGAATAAATTCTCAAGAGGTAAAATTGACAAGACTCTATTATTTAGGGAATCAAAAGGCAATATCATCCTAGTCCAAATATATGTTGATGACATTATCTTTGGATCAACTGAAAACAACTTTTGTAGAAAGTTTGCCAAACTTATGCAAGGGAAGTTTGAGATGAGCAGCATGGGTGAACTGAAATTCTTCTTGGGACTCAAAGTTAGATAGACTAATGATGGCTTGTCCTTATCCCAATCTAAGTTCACCAAGGAGTTAATTAAGAAATATGGCATGGAGTCAGCCTCCACCATGAAAACTCCAATGGGGTCAAGTATGTCTATAGGCAAAGATGAGGTAGGAAAAACTATTGATGAGTCCTTATATAGAGGGATAATTTTCTCGCTTCTTTACTTGACTGCTAGTAGGCCTGACATCATGTATACCACATGTGTTTGTGCTAGGTACATAGCTTGCCCAAAGGAGTCTCATTATTCTGTTGTCAGAAGAATTTTAAGATATCTTAAGGGCACACCAAATCTTGGTCTTTGGTACCCTAAGAATAGAGATTTTTTAATAGGTTTTTCAGATGCAGACTTTGCAGGCTGCAAAGAAGATAGGAAAAGCACCACATGCACTTGTCAGTTCCTAGGTGGAAGATTTGTTTCATGGAGCAGCAAAAAGAAGACAAGTATAGCTATATCCACTGCTGAATCAGAATATATAGCTGCAAGAAGTTATTGTGCTCAGCTACTGTGGATATAACATCAACTTGAAGACTATGACATCAAGATAAGTAGAACATAATTATATTATGATTCTACTAGTGCCATATCTATTGCTAGAAATCCTGTTTCACATAGCAGAACAAAGCATATTGATAGAATTGATTTCAAGATAACCCAAACACCTAGAGGGGGGGTGAATAGGTTCTTTCTTTTTTACTTAAGGCAGAATAATATTTCAGTTCTTTAAATAGAATCTAACTATTCTATAGTAATCACAGCAAATAATTCACAATCACACACACATCACAGATTGCACACAGGTTTATAGTGGTTCCCCAAGGTCTGGGTATATCCACTTTCCCCCTTCACCTATCCAGCAGTGTGCTAGATTCGGCCAAACTTCTTCCTTCTTCTCAAATCCACAGATCTTACAGCTCAGAACCCTGAAAGGTTCCTACAACTCTGAACCCTATATGGTTCCTATAACTTAGAGTGTATCCATACTCCTACAGCTCAGGCTAACAGCCCTACCTCAGTCTTGACACAAGGCCTACAACTCAGGGATTGAAATCTCCTACACTCAGACTCAAAAGCCTTACCACTCAGAGATCTATATCTCCTACACTCAGCCTTTATAGTATAGGCTTACAACTCAGATCTAGAAAGATCCTATAGAATTTGAAAAATCTTATAGATTAACTCTTACCCTTGTTGAAAGAGAAGGGATAAAAGGTTTCTTGATCAGCTCTTGATAAAATTGATTGCTGAGATCAACCTGTTCTTAGCTTTCTTCAAAGCTTCTTAAATCTGAACTCAGTAGGGTTGATCTTCTTTGAAGTTGACTGGCTGGCAGCTTCCTTCTTAGATTTCAGAAATAGATCTGAATTCTTCTTAGCATATTAGTTTAAGATCTGCTTCTTAAGAGACTTGTAAATGTCTCCTACTTTAATTCAACAACTGGAGATTTCTCTCACTTTCCAGAACTTCTAAATTTTCTTCAGAATTCTTGCTTGAATTCTCCTTAGACAAATTCTGAGTAGATTGCCACTTCAGATTGTCTTCTTAGATCTTCTCACGAAAATCTTCTTCTGTGTGACGTGCTCTTTCTTGATCAATGATCAATACTTCAATAGTTGTTCGCTTTTTTTGATTTGATAGAATCCATCTTTATATAGACTTCATCCATGGTAACCGGCTGATCCGATTTCTAACCAACTTCTGACAGGTCTGATAGCTTCAGCAAACTTGTTGGAATACACAGCTATCAAGTCTCCAGTCAGTTCTTAAACCTTTGTCTTTGTCAGCAAAGCGTCGAGACTGATCTTCATTATATGTCGACACAAGTAGATTAAGTTTCGACACAAGCTTTGGTGATGTCGACACAGCTCCTTTGGTGTCGACACTGCTTCTTGACACTGCATCTGTAGAATGTGTCGACACAGCTTCTTTGTGTCGACACAAACACTTCTTCACTTCACAGCAATCTACATTGTTGAAACTCTGCTGTGTGTCGACACAAGTCCTGTGTATCGACACAATTGATATAGTCTAAGAATTCTGTGTGTCGACACTGCCTCCAGGTGTCGACACAGTTGATGTCGACTAATACTTTTTGTGTGTCTACACTGCCTCCTAGTGTCGACACAATCGATGTCGACTAATACTTCTGTGTGTCGACATTGCCTCCTAGTGTCAATATAGTTGATGTCGACTAATAAATTTTGTGTGTCGACACAGTTGCTTCTGGTGTCGACACAGCTTTTCCAAGTGTGGACACAGGCTTTCTTAAGTGTCGACACATGGATTTAGAAACTTTTTCTGTATATTAGCATATACTTAACCTGCACATATAAACTCAAAATAACATTAAATACACCTTGATGTATTTCATTGAACTAAGTGAGGCTTCTTCAAATCAGGTACACATTTTCCCATGTACCCAACAATATCCCCCTATTTGGAGAAGTCATAACCATTTGGTCAATGATATACACCACTTATAATAAACAAACATTATGATGTATATAAGCATTATATGACAGGGTAACTTATAAAAAAACAAAACATATACCAAAATGTCATTACAAAATAATGATGCAAACTTAATGAACATGTAACATTTTTTTGTTTATATTATCAAAAAGTTTCTTAACAATTGTTTACATAGATTTCCTTAATACTAAAGATTACATTACACTTGCAAAATCTAGTAAAATTATCCTAAGGCTGACCAGGCTTCCTGATGACTATGCCTTTTCCTGGCTTAATCTGAGCTTGCACAGTAGGTTCTACATCATCAATGGGCTTCTTTCCTTTCAACTCTGCCTTCTTCTGTGCTTCAGCCTTAATCCTCTGCCTTTCAAAATAATGAAAAGGCTTAGGGAAGTATTTGCTAGGCTCCTGAGCATTAGGAGGTAGCTTCCCAATTTTAGCCTTCCTTCTATACTGCAGAATGGCTTCTTGCCTTGTTTCATATTTCTGCCATTCTTGTTCATTATACCATTTGCCCCTTTCATGGATCTGATCTTTCACAGCTTTCCAGGCAATCAAAATGATATTCTTGGAAGTGGGGCTCCATTGCTCAAAATCAGGCTTTAACTCAGCCTGTTCTCTGAACCTTTTCTTTGATAGTTGAGCTTCCTGCTGAGCTTTCAAGGCAGCTTCTGGCATTTCAACTTTCTCTATAATAATATTATCAACTTCCTGTGGAGGACTGTACATTGACTGAACCTGTTGTTGAATCATATCAAAATCTTCTTGAGGGTAGATGATCTGAGCAACTTCAGGTTGACCACCTTCAACATAAGCAGGTTGCACACCAGAATCAGCAAGATTATCATCATCACAAAGGGGTGGATATCCCAGAGTGGCTCTGATGCTATTGGATATCCATTTGGCATGATCTGAGCCTACTTTGACTAACACCCTCTCCCCCTTTATGACTTCTCTTTCAATATGGTCTCTTAAGTCATCTTTCTGAAATCTTATTTGTCCATCAAGAAAATTTACACCATCTTTATAAAATGATTTTAGCTTGAGAAGCTTATCAGTGATTGTTTCCTGAGAAGTAGTAATGGCTGTTTGAAATGAGTCTAAGGCATCATGTAGCTTCTTATCAAACTCCTCTTTCTCTTTAGCCCTTGCTTCAGTCATTGCAGTGACTGTTTTCTTTATTTCAGTGACTATCTCATTGTGAGATTCAGTCAGATTGTCATTCATCCTAATCTGATTTTCAAGGACATAGCCTTGTTTAATAGCAATGTCATCCACTTGAGCCTTTACTGCTGCTTGCTACTCAGCCAGAAATACTACAACATTGCCCCCTTTGTGGAAGCAATCTGTCATCTCTTTCTTATGTAGATTCACTTCAAACCTGATTGAATTTGATATCCTGAGCCAAATCAAATTGAAGTGACTTATAGCTTTCATCCACATACTTCTCTAGAGCCATTCTCTGCTCATCTAATTTAAGCTGCAAGGCCACCAATAATGAGCTGTAATCAGCCTCTGGGGAAGGTTGTGGAGCAGCAGTTTGCAATCCTTTCTTGTAGCTTTGGCTCCTTCTCTTGAAAACCATCAGTTTTCTCTTTTTGGCACTCCTGATCTCTTCATCTTCTGAAGCAGATGAACAGGGAATGCCTACTCATTCCTTAGGACTAGGAGGGAGCTCCTTTTCAGTCTCAATCTGCTCCCCCTCAATTTCAGCCTGCTCCCCCTCAATCCTTACTTGCTCCCCCTTACTTGTTGCTCCCTCAATATCAGGAAACAACTCCTCAAGAGTAAACTCCTGTTGAGTGTGGACTGGTGGTACTGCTTTCTCAGGAGCATCAGCAACTACAGATGTATCCTCCATGATAACATCTAGTGCTGGACTGTTGACATGAGGTATCTCAAGAATAGTTTGTGAATCCATTTCACTTCCCAAGTGAGTTGTTTCTTCCCCTTGCACCTGTGTATTATCAATAAAGTCCTGTGCCTGTACATTATCTGTAATGTTATGTACCTGTGTATTATCTGGCTCCCCCTGCACCTGTGCATGATCAGTAATGTCCTGTGCAGGTGATTTTTCAGCAGCTTCTTGTCTTTCTATATCTGGTATGTCCTTTGTTAGGACCCTATCCCATCTAGAGATGATTCTGATGTCCATTTTCCTCATGTGGTTGATTTTAGAACCAGGAATCTGGTTCATTACTTCTGGAATTTATCCAGCCAAGTATAGACTCATCAGTCTAGCCAAATTAGGCTTCTTTATGCCTTCCTTAATCTTCTCAAAAATTACTATAGACCAATCTGTGTTTAGTCTAAAAATAATCCTTGTCATTAGGCTGAACATATAGGCTGAAATCCTATCATGTCCCCCTAACTTACATAGAATTACCTTTCCAACCACTTCAGATAGAAATTTCCCTTGTTGATTCATCCCTTTCCTGTTTATAGCTGATCCAATCTTCAAGGTGGGATCCAATCCACACCATTGTAGTGCTTCCCTTGTCTTGGATACGGGTACTTCTTCTTCATCCTGAGTCCTTGGAAGATTAAGAATTTTCCTCAAACTCTTCAAGGTCACTTTGACTCTAGCACCATGAACGGTTGACTTAATCTTAAGACCAATTGAATCCATTATAGTTGCGCCATAAAACTCAAGTATTTCTTTCTTCCATATCTTGGTTGGTTCGGATACCAGAAATTCCAAACCATTTTCAGCAATTAGGTTAATTACCCCTTTAATCTCAGATTCAGCATCATCAAAGGCGTGACGAACCAACTCATATCCTTCGTTGATGTTATCTTCTACCTTTGGCTCCATTGGGATGGTGAGAAAGCTTGGATAGAGAGAAGAGAGATTGTCGACACAAGGTTTTGGACTCGAAAACCTGGAGAGTGTGTCGACAGAGATTGTTCTTGACCTATTTATACCCTTTTAAACACAGAAAGTCAAAAGGCGGGCAAAAATTTTCTAAATGTGTTGACACTGTTGAAATGTGTCGACACATACTTCTAATGTCTTGACAACGGTGTTGACTTCTATGTGTCGACACCAATTGATGATGTGTCAACACTTGACATACTTAGAAGTTCATCAGAAATTCTATGTTGACTCTTATTGTAAGTGTCGACACAATTTCTGGATGTGTCGACACTACTACTCTAGATGTGTCGACACCACTTACTGAAGTGTCGACATCACTTCTCTGGATATGTCGACACAGATTTACTAAAGTGCCGACATCACTTCTCTGAATGTGTCGACACTGATTTACTTAGCCAAATTTGTTAAACTAATCTATGTTCAATATTCCTAATTCAATTTTAAATTTATTGAATTTAGTTTCATCTAGAGGCTTAGTAAACACATCTGCAATTTGATAATCTGTTTTGACAAATTCTAGTGAGATGTCCTTTTTCTCTACATATTCTCTAAGAAAATGGTATCTAATTTCTATATGCTTAGTCCTACTATATGAAATAAGATTATTAGCAATAGAAATAGCACTAGTAGAATCACAAAATAAAGGTGTTCTACTTACCTGAATACCATAGTCTTCTAGCTGGTGCTGAATCAACAACAGCTGTGCACAGCAACTTCCTGCTGCCACATATTCAGACTCAGCTGTGGAAATTGCCACACTAGTCTGCTTCTTACTGCTCCAAGACACCAATATTCCTCCTAGAAATTGACAGGTGCCTGTTGTGCTTTTTCTATCTTCTTTGCAACCTGCAAAGTCTGCATCTGAATAGCCTGTCAGTAGAAAATCTCCATTCCTAGGGTACCAAAGGCCTAGATTAGGTGTGCCCTTTAGATATCTCAAAATCCTTTTTACTGCAGTGTAATGAGATTATTTAGGGCATGATTGGTACCTAGCACAGACACATGTTGCATACATAATGTCTGGTCTACTAGAAGTTAGATATGGAAGAGAGCCAATTATTCCTCTATACAAAGACTCATCTACAGGTTTACCTGCATCATCTTTGCATATAGGCATACTTGTTCCCATAGGAGTTCTCATGATGGAGGATGATTCCATACCATACTTCTTAATTAACTCCTTGGTGAACTTAGACTGGGATATGGACAAGCCATCATCAGTCTGTCTTACTTGAAGTCCCAAGAAGAACTTCAGTTCTCCCATGCTGCTCATCTCAAATTTCCCTTGCATAAGTTTAGCAAACTTCTTGCAAAGGTTGTTTTTTGTAGACCCAAATATTATGTCATCTATATAAATCTGGACTAAGATTATCTTTCCTTTGGACTCCCTTAGGAATAGAGTTTTGTCTATTTTCCCCCTTGAGAATTTGTTCTCAATAAGGAAAGTAGACAGGGCTTCATACCAAGCCCTTGGGGCTTGCTTTAACCCATACAAAGCTTTCCTAAGTCTATAAACATAATCAGGTTTGAGAGAATCAACAAAACCTGAGGGCTGCTCTACATAGACTTCTTCTTTTAGATTTCCATTTAGGAATGCTGATTTTATATCCATTTGGAATATCTTGAAGCCTTGATATGCTGCATAGGCAAGGAACATCCTAATTGCTTCCAGTCTTGCTATTGGGGCAAAGGTTTGATCAAAGTAAATACCCTCTTCCTGCCTGTATCCTTTTGCAACAAGTCTTGCTTTATTCTTCACAATGATCTCATTCTCATCCAGTTTGTTCCTAAAGATCCACTTTGTTCCAATGATGTTGTGGTCTTTTGGTTTAGGAACTAACTCTCAGACCTTGCACCTTCTGAACTGATTCAGCTCCTCTTGCATGGCATCAATCCAATGTGGGTCTAGAATATCTTCTTCAAATCTCTTTGGTTCCAGATGAGATAGGAAGCTTGAGCAAAGAACTGTGTTCAAGTTCCTGCTTCTGGTTTGCACTCCATGTCTTGGATCACCAATTATCTGATTTGTTGGATGATCCTTTAAGTGTCTAACAGCTGGAGGTAGACTATCTTCAGGTTGAACACCTCCAGTCTCTTCAATATACTGCACCTCTTGGTTTTCATCAGCATCTAGAGAGTCCTGTACTCCCCCTTGACAGTAGCCACCATTTTCCACTTCCTGCTCTGCATTTGACTCTTTTATAATGGTAAGCTTGTCCATTCTCTTATTTATACCTATAGAACTGCATGAGCTACAAGGAACCTCACTGAAAATCAGTCTTGTTTCAACAAAGACAACATGTACAGACTCTTCTACAACTTGAGTAATCAAGTTGTAGACCTTATAAGCCTTACTATTGTTATTGTACCCAATAAATATCCCATCTTTGGATTTGGCAGCAAATTTAGTTAGATAAGACTTGCCATTGTTAAGGACATAGCACTTGCAACCAAAGATCCTAAAATAGGATAAGTTTTGTTTTCTACCCTTCATGATCTCATAGGGAGTCTTTTTGTGGCTTTTTGTGATAGAAGCCCTATTGATCACATGACATGCAGTATTTACTGCCTCAGCCCAGAAATATTCTGGGAGAGAAGTGTCACTCAATAGAGTTCTACCAGCCTCAATCAGTGTTCTATTCTTCCTTTCAGCAATACCATTTTGCTGTGGTGTTCAAGGTGAGGAGAATTCTTGAAAAATCCCAAATTTTTCACACAGTCTTGTCATACTCTCAGATTGAAATTCAGTGCCATGGTCACTTCTGATTTTGACCACTGTATTGTCATGTTCATTCTGAATTTGCTTGACAAAACTATAAAAAACACTTGGGGTTTCTGATTTTTGTCTCAGAAAGAACACCCTGGAATATCTAGAATAGTCATCTACCACCACAAAAGTGTAGACCTTCCTACCTAGACTATGAACTGGCATAGGACCAAAAAGATCCACATGTAAGAGATATAGACACCTCACTGAATCCTTATTTTCAAGGCTATGAATGGAGGATTTTGTCTGCTTGCCTTTTTGACAAGCTGAGCATATCCCATCCTTTATACACTTAACTTTTGGACCATTCCTTACTAACTCTTTGCTAAAGAGTTGGAAAATTGTTTTGTAGTTAAGATGGGCTAGCCTTTTGTGCCATTTGACACAATGAGTGGCTCCCTCATCAACTACAAGACAAATAGGAGAAACATTATTCTCACACTCAAAGTTAAGACAGTACACATTCCTTTTTCTATATCCTGTCAAAAAGACCTTTTGATCACTTGATCTTTTGATATGACATCCATTCTTAACAAATGAAATGTCATATCCTAAATCACTCAGCTGATTTATGTGTATAAGGTTGTGTTTCAAACCCTTCACATAGGCCACTTGAGTGATAGTAATCTGGTTACTAGAAATGTTACCAAATCCTTTGATGATTCCTTTTTCAGAACCACCAAAGATTACTTTAGGCCCATTTATGATAGGTAAATACTCCTTAAACAATCTCTTTGTTCCAGTCATGTGCCTGGAATATCCACTGTCCAAGTACCATATAGGGGCATGGTAACTTGGACTCACCTGCAATAAAGAATTACCTTCCCTTAGAACCCAAGTAAGTCTTGGGTCCTTGGTTCAAGTTAGCTTAATACTTACAAAATCTACCTACAGCTCTTCTAACAGGTAGACTGTTGTTCTTCCTGACACTAGTGTTGTGCCAGCAATCTATGGCATAGTGACTTGTCTTGCCACAGCACCAGCATTCATACTTGTTGTATCTATTTTTAGATACATTCTTGGTAGTCTGGTTGATAGCAAATCTTTTGTTTTGTGCTGGTACTGCTGCAGCTACATCCACTATTTTCTTAGGAACATGGGGTTTATGGACATGGGCTGCCTTATTGACATAAACACCCTTGTCATTCAGAACTTCAGTCTTACTATGACCATGAGTATTCTCAAAGTCATACTTGTTAGAAGGCACTTGTACCTTTCTAAAAACTAAAGGGACTTTAAAATTCAGTGGATGGACTGAGGCTTTGCCCTTTCTCTTGAATTGGACAGCCCTGGTGTTACCTTTAAAGCCTATTCCAGCCTTACCCTTTTGAGCCACAAACTCATCTATTAAGGGTAAAACTGATTTTGGCTTGGAATAACTAGCCACCAAATCTTTTTTCCTTTTGAAGTATGGCTTCCAGACTTTTAATCAGATCATTTTTGTATGTGATTGTTCCCATCTGAATAACAGTTATAGTTTTCAGTTTGTCAATATCATTCAATTTTTGATCAAACTCTTTCTCAAAGTCAGATGCAGCCATCTTAAGATCTGCAATTTCCTTAGCCTAAGTTTTGGCCAGGTTCTTGCTTTTCTTTAGTGCCTGCAACAAGTCCCCATATTCATCTATCAGCTGATGAATATCACCTTCAGACTCAGACCCATCCATATCACTTGATGCAGATGTAGCTGACTCTGTGCCAGTACTACAATCTGAATTACTAGAAAAACATTGTACCTTACTAGGACCAGGATGATCCTGGCACTTATCTTCTTATGATACAGCCATCAGTCCCATGCAATGATGGTCTTCTTGTTCATAGATAGAGTTCAGCACTTGCATAAACTCATCCTCTTCATCTTGCTGCATATAGACCAATATATGCCTCAGCTTCAGATTCAGACTCTGAAGATGATTGATCTGTCAAGCTCTTCTCCTTCTTTGCAATAAAGGATTTTTCCTTCTTGCTCTTTTGTTGAGTCTTCTTTTTATCAGCAGACTCTGGACACTCAGCCACAACATGTCCAGGCCTATTACAGCGGTAGCAAACTATCTTTGATGTTGTAGATTTGCTAGGCTTAGACCTGCTCCTGTCCTTCCTAGATGACTTCCTCTTTTGATAATAGTCATCCACAGGCTGAGATGTGGAGGGCCTAGACTTCCACTGCTTCTTCTTCAGGAATCTCTGAAACTTCTTTGTGAAGGCAACAAAGTCTTTATCTGAGTCACTGCTGTCTGAACTTTGGTTGTCTGAATTATCTGAAGTAATTTCAGCAACTATCTCAGGAGGTGATGGAGACATCCTCCTATTCTTCCTAGTGGCCTCCATCTTGAAGGCCACGGACTTTTCTCTATGCTCCCCTTTTGCACTTTTCTCTTCCTCTTTCCTAGCCATCAGCTGCATCTCATATGACAGCAATTTTCCAAACAAAGTTGGAGGAGAGATATTTGCAAGTTTGGCCACTTCCCTAATGGCACAGATCTTAGTGTCCCAATCCTTTGTCAAGGATCTTAAAAATTTATCATTCAGTTCATATGTACTGAAGATCCTTCCATAGGACATCAGCTCATTTACTATTCTATAAAACTTTTTATAACACTCAGTTATACCATCTGACTTTCCTTGTCTGAAACTCTCATATTCCTGGTTCAGCATAGATTTTCTATCTTGTCTAACTTCTTCAGAACCATCCATGTAGACTATCAAAGTATCTCATATTTCCTTGGAGGTCTTGCAGTGAATCAAATTTTGAAAGGTTGAATCATCTATGGCACTTACTATGATATTCTGAGCTCTTTTATCCATAGTTGCCAGGATGATCTCTTCCTTAGTCATCTCTGAAAAATCCTTGGGAGTTCTTTGATTTGCATCTAGAACTGATAACTTCATTGGAATATAAGGACCTTCCTTTACTATAATGTAGATCCTTGGATCAGAGGCCTCCATAAAAAGCCTGACCCTTTCTTTCCATATTCCAAATATCTCTTTCCTGCATATGGGTAATTTTATAGAACTTAATTCCTTATGATTTTCTCCTGAACCCATTTTCTTGATCTTGAATCTGCCATATAGATCTTACCCAGACTGTTAAGTCCTTCTTTGAGTAGCCTCCCTCTGATACCACTTGATAGAATTGATTTCAAGATAACCCAAACACCTAGAGGGGGGTTGCATAGGTTCTTTCTTCTTTACTTAAGGCAAAATAATATTTCAGTTCTTTAAATAGAATCTAACTATTCTACAGCAATCACAGCACAGAATTCACAATCACACACGCAAATCACAGATTGCACACAGGTTTATATTGGTTCCCCAAGGTCTGGGTACATCCACTTTCCACCTTCACCTATCCAGCAGTGTGCTAGATCGGCCAAACTTTTTCCTTCTCAGATCCACAGATCTTACAGCTCAGAATCCTGAAAGGTTCCTACAACTCAGAACCCTATAAGGTTCCTACAACTCAGAGTATATCACAACTCTTACAGCTCAGGCTAACAGCCCTACCTCAACCTTGACACAAGGCCTACAACTCAGAGATTGAAATCTCCTACACTCAGACTCAAAAGCCTTACCACTCAGAGATCTATATCTCCTACACTCAGCCTTTATAGTATAGGCTTACAACTCAGATCTAAAAAGATCCTACAGAATTTGAAAAATCTTATAGATTAACTCTTACCCTTATTGAAAGAGAAGGGATAAAAGTTTTATTGATCAGCTCTTAATAAAACTGATTGCTGAGATCAACCTGTTCTTAACTTTCTTCAAAGCTTCTTGAATCTGAACTCAGTAGGGTTGATCTTCTTTGAAGTTGACTGTCTGGCAGCTTCCTTCTTAGATTTCATAAATAGATCTGAATTCTTCTTAGCAGATTAGTTCAAGATCTGCTTCTTAAGAGACTTGTAAATGTCTCCTACTTTACTTCAACAGCTTGAGATCTCTCTCACTTTCCAGAACTTCTGAAGTTTCTTCAGAATTCTTGCTTGAATTCTCCTTAGACAAATTCTGAGTAGATTGCCACTTCAGATTACCTTCTTAGATCTTCTCACGAAAATATTCTTCTGTGTGACGTGCTCTTTCTTGATCAATGATCAATACTTCAATAGTTGTTCGTGTTTTTTGATTTGACAGAATCCATCTTTATATAGACTTCATCCATGGTAACCGGCTGATCCGGTTTCTAACCAACTTCTGACAGGTCTGATAGCTTCAGCAAACTTGTTGGAATACACAACTGTCAAGTCACCAGTCAGTTCTTGAACCTTTGTCTTTGTCAGCAAAGCGTCAAGACTGATCTTCATTATTTGTCGACACAAGTAGATTAAGTGTCGACACAAGCTTTGGTGATGTCGACACAGCTCCTTTGGTGTCGACACTGCTTCTTGACACTGCATCTGTAGAATGTGTCGATGCAGCTTCTTTGTGTCGACACAGACACTTCTTCACTTCACAGCAATCTACATTGTTGAAACTCTGTTGTGTGTTGACACAAGTCCTGTATGTCGACACAGTTGATATAGTCTAAGAATTCTGTGTGTCGACACTGCCTCCAGGTGTCGACACAGTTGATGTCGACTAATACTTTTTGTGTGTCGACACTGCCTCCTGGTGTCGACATAGTCGATGTCGACTGATACTTCTGTGTGTCGACACTGCCTCCTAGTGTCAACACAGTTGATGTCGACTAATAAATTCTGTGTGTCGACACAGTTGCTTCTTGTGTCGACACAGCTTTTCCAAGTGTCGACACAGGCTTTCTTAAGTGTCGACACATGGACTTAGAAACTTTTTCTGCATATTAGCATATACTTAACCTGCATATATAAACTCAAAATAACATCAAATACACCTTGATGTATATCATTGAACTAAGTGAGGCTTCTTCAAATCAGGTACACATTTTCCTATGTACCCAACACAATAGAAATCAGGTTTCATTTCATTAGAGAACAAGTTGAAAAAGAAGATATAAGTCTAGAATTTGTCAACTCTAACAATCAAATTGCTGAAATATTTACAAAATCTCTGGATGAAAGTAAATTCAATTATTTTAAGATTGAATTAGGTATGTTGAACCTAGAATAAGATATTAGGTCAGCACAAATTTTCTCAAGAAAATTTGGCTAAGTTAGGAAGTTTGTGTTGACACAAGCTATCTGTGTCGACATTATCGGCGAGTTGTGTCGACAAAGGAATAAACTGTATCGATAAAGAAATAAAATCTGTATCCACAGAAAAGATTTGTGTCGACACAACTCTGTCGAGACCTTGTATTAGAAGATTTTTGTGTTGACACACAAAAATCTTTGTCGACACATAGACATATTGACGCCTACAATTCTCTGTCGAGACCTAAGTTGTTAATGTCGACACATGTAAAAAATTTTCGACTAATAAAATTCCTATTTAGGTGCGTCTTTTGACCTACCTTTATAAGAATACTGTAAATAGGAGAAAACAAATTCTAGTCGACTGTGCTTTCCAAAACTCTCGACTCTAGACCCTGTGTCTCCAATAGCTTCTTCCGTCTACTCTCTTCTCTCTCTATCATTCATGGCACCATAAATGGAAGACAAGGTAAATGAGGGATATGAACTAGTTCGCAAGGCATTTGAGACTGCCTCCCCAGAGATCAAGGCCGTGATTACTCTAATCACCGACAACGGATTAGAATACTTAGTCTCTGAACCTACCAGGATATGGAAAAAGGAGGTTCTTAATTTTACTCTTCAGTAACAATGGATTCTAAAGGAATGAAGATTAAGTCCTCTATAAATTATACTACAGTAAAACTCACACAGAAGAGTATAAGGAAGTCTCTTCAGCTGCCCAGGATTAAGAAAGAAGATGGCATCGCCTCTTTCAAGACAAAAGATGCTCTTCAATGGTGTAGACTGAATCCCACAACCAAGATTGGATCTTCAATGAACAGGAAGAGATTGAATTCCCAGGGCAAATTCCTGTCAGAGATTATAGGCAAGGTTATTCTGTGCAAAACAGGAGGACATGATAGGATTTCTGCCTATATGTTCAAACTCATGATCAGAGTTATATTCAAGGTGAAAACAGACTGGTCTGCTGTTATATTTGACAAGATCAAAGAAAGTCTCAAGTAGCCCAATCTGGGTAGGAAACTAAGCCTGCATCTGGCTTTTACCATTCCAGAAGTGATGAATCAGACTCCAGGTTCAAAAATTAATCATATGAGGAGAATGGATTTAAGAATACTATCCAGATGGGATAGAGTATTGACTAAGGATGTGTCTACACCACCAAAACACATGAAGAAGGATCAGAAAAATAAAACTACAACCCAGGCAGCTGACTCTTCTAGTGATTCAGAAGCGCAGGTTGACTTCAGCTCAAATGAAGATCAACCAAGAAAATCACCTACAACAACACCAGATGAGGCGGTTTAGGCCTAAGGGGAGGGAATCCAAATTAATGACAATTAGGTGGTATCAACTCTAGGGGGAGACAACAATGAAACTTCAGTTGTTCATGAACCTAAAAATCCACAGCTACCAGACTTAGGGGGAGGTATAGCTGATGTTACAGTGGATAGTGAGAATGCAACTGATACAGTTATGGAAATAGTTTCTAAAATAAACAATGATGCCACCACTACAACTGAGAAAGAAGCACAGGATGTGCATATGTCTGATTCTGAACAACCTGAGCAACACAATTCTCCTTTTTTTGAGAAATCTCAGGAAAAGGACTTGTATATCCAGGGAGAATCATTTGTTGAGAAGGAGAAAGTTATTCCTCCAGCTCAGATGCAATAAGAGGTAACTCTAGAGGAGTTATTTCCTGACTTCCAAGGAGCTAGAACTGAGGGGGAGATGCTAAGGACTGAGGGGGAGATGCCAATCATTGCCTCTAGTCCAAAAGAAATTGTGGGTCTAGCTAGTTCATCTGATTCTTCTGAAGATGGAGAGGCCTCTTAATCAAAAAAAGGAAACTGGTGGAACTCAGGAAGAGGAGCTCAAGCTATAGGAAAGCCTTGTAGACTGTCCCACAAATATCAGCTCAAGTAGTAGACTTCAGTTCTCTTTTGGTAAAACTGCAAGTGAAGATGGATGAGCAAAGAGTAACTCTTGAAAAATATGTGGATGAGACCCACAAGGACCTGCAATTTCAGCTGGCCCAGGATATCAAATCCATCATATTTGAAGTCAATTAGACCAAAAAGGAAATGACAGATTGCTTCCATAAGGGAGGTAATGTTGTGGTTTACTTGGCTAAGCAACAACAAGAGATAAAAATTGAAATAACAGACATTGCAGTCAAACAAGGCTATGTTCTGGAAAATCAACTCAGAATGAATGAAAATCTAAAAGACTCACATCATGTCATTCTAACAACTCTTGGGACTAATGAAACTGCTATAAAAACTGAAGTGTCCAAGCAAATCAAAGAAGATTTAGCAGCTGTCCAAACAGCAATCCAGGCTGCTCAAAAAGCTATTTCTGATCAACTGCAGAAGTTCAGAACTTACTACAAAGAGGGAACAGAATATCTGGTTGGTCAAGTGAGGTTTCAAAAGGATGATCTGAGAGACCATGTGGCTAGAGAAGTCATAAAGGGGGAGAGATTTTTAGTCAAAGCAAGCTCAGATCATGCTAAATGGATATCAAATAGCATCAGAGCAACTCTTAGTTATCCACCCCTTTGTGATGATGCAAACACTGCCGAATCTGGAATTCAACTTGATTATCATGAAGGTGTTCAGTAAGAAGTAGCCCAAGTCATTTTCCCCCCTTCAGATTTTGAAGAAACACACCAGGCAGTACAGTATATGTATAGTCCTCAACAGGAGGCACATAATGTTATTCTTGAAATAGTTGAAATTCCTGCAGCTATAGTTCAAAGAGAAAAAGAAGCTCAGTTGTCTAAGAAAATGTTCAGAGAACAGGCAGAATTAAAGCCTGATTTTGAACAATGGAGTTCAACCTTTAGGAATATTATTCTGACTGCTTGGAAAGCTGTAAAAGAAAATATGCATGATAGAGGAAAATGGTATTCTGAACAAGAATGGAGCAAATACTAGGAGAGGCAAGATGCCTTATTCCAGTTCAGAAGAGATCTCAAAGCTGGGAAACTACCTGCTAACTCAGTGGAGCCTAGCAAGTACTTCCCAAATCCTTATCATTACTTTGAAAGGAAAAAGATCAAGGCTGAAGAGCTCAAGAAGAAGGATCTTAAAGGAAAGAAGTCGGCTGATGACACTAAAGCTAGTGTACAAGCTAGGATTCAGTCTGGTAAAGGAATTGTCATCAAGGAGCCTGATCAATCCTAGGGATAGATTGACTAGGTTTAGAACTATGTAATCTTTTGTTCTAAAATCCTTGTAACTCAAAAATTGATTATTGATTTAATGAATTTTATCATATTTTGTGATGATAATACATGCTCTTTCTATTTATGAGTTACCCTGCCTATGAAATAATTTTATACATCATAATCTTTGTTTTATTATGAGTGGTGTATATCATTGACTAAGGGTTATGACTTCTCCAAATAGGGGGAGATTGTTGGGTACATTGGAAACTATGTACCATATTTGGAAAAGCCTCACCTAAATAAATAATATACATCATTTTGTGTATTTGATGGGATGTTGAGTTTAAATGTGCAGGTCAAAGAAATGAAGAAAAATATTCTAAGTACAAGTGTCGACACTGGTGAAGGAAATATGTCGACAACAGAAGCCAGTTTGTGTCGACACACAGGACTTGTGTCGCCACACAGAAATTCTGTTAGCAGTAGTTTTGTCGACACATAGGACTTGTGCCAACACACAGAAGTTCATTCTACAGCAACTATATCGACACACGGGACTTGTGTCGACACACACTCAAGAATTCTATCGACACCAACTATGTCAAGACTAGAAGCAATTGTGTCGACACACAGGACTTGTGTTGACACACTCAATAGAAGCTGTGTTGAGAAGATGAAGAATGGCTGTGTCGACATTATGGGAGCTGTGTGGACACCATCAAGACTTGTGTCGACACATGGTCTATTTGTGTCGACACATTTGGAGTATTGTCTCGACACTTTTCTACTGAGATAGAGTTCAAGGAGATGTCAGGTGTCGAGACTAAAGATCTGTCAGCTGTCATAACTAACAAAGCTGTCACGTCTGTCAGAGCTGTCAGAAGGCGGTTATAAACTGGATCAACCGATAACCTCAGATGAGATCTATATAAAGACATGTGCTATCACAAAAAAAGACACAATAACAAGGAGAAGAAGGAAAGACTAAACACTTCCTATCAGTTGAAATCAAGAAGAAGACAGATTGTGAACAAGTCTGTAAGAAGAATTCAGATCCAATTCTGGATTAAAAGAAGGAAGCTGGATTGAAGATCATCTCCAACATCATTAGAAGATCAACCTTACTTTTCGGATTCAAGAAGCTTTGAAGAAGCTAAGACAGGTTGGATCTTAAGAAGACAGTTCAATCAAGAACTGATCAAGAAAGTCTTCACCTCATTCTCTTTCTATCTGAGTGAAGAATTTATTATTTTAAACAATCAATTTTTCTGTAAGATCTCTTATATATCTGAGTGTAGGAGAGTTGTATCTCTGAGTTATAAGCCTAAATATATAAAGGCTGAGGTAGGGCTGAGTGCCTGAGGTAGGATCTTTGTGATCTGAGTTGTAGGCCTAGTGTTAAGGGCTGAGGTAGGGTAGTTGGCCTGAGGTAGGATTCTTGGGAAGAATCTGAGTTGTAGGACTCGAAGAAGTCTGAGCTGTAGGAACCAATTGGGTTCTGAGTTGTAAGATCTTTAGATCTGAGATAGTGGAAGGAAGTTGGGCCGAATCCAGCACTCAACTGGATAGGTGAAGGGGGAGAGTGGACGTACCCACGAATTGGGGAACCACTTTAAACCATTGTGTGTTGTGCTGTGATTTTTCTGTGATTATTAATCTTTGTGATGTGATAGTTGTGCTATGATTAATTTTTTAATTGCCTAAGTTGTTAAAAATGATTTGAACCTATTCACCCCCCCCCCCCTTCTAGGTGTTTAGGCTCTATAAACCAAATCTTTCAGCTCTGACTGCGGGGTTTCCTCCTAAAAAGGAAGACGTTGCAACCGTTTGTCATAAAGACTAAGTGACTTTCACATCCGCTCTCCCGTTGAGTCCTCAGCACTGGGCGGAGAAAGGAACAAGGGTACAATATATTTATATAAGCAGTAGTATAAATAGGTGGTATAGAGTGAGCAATATCAAGTATATCAGCAGTATAATGAACGAGTAAACATTCTACTCTAGCAGTTCTACCATCTACAGCAGTATATGAAAAATGTAAAGCTACAACAAAAAGTAACTGAACTTATATGAATGCCCATATAGACATATAAGTTAAGGGTCGGCTCAACAGTAAAGTAACTCATCGTATAAGAGTGCTCATACAAACTTATATGATGAGGATCTTGTGTATGCAATGTAATACAATGCTATGAATGCTATGCAATGACTCACCCATGATCACGCACATGTAATTGCAGTGTCGACACAGACTTGTAGTTCCCACTTTTTGAGCAGGTTGCTAACCTCTCAGGCGTCATCCGTCGTAGACAGACGGTGACAGTAGAGCGGGCTTCTCCACTACTAGGAGGGTATCCACACTACCAAACCTAGGCCTCCGTACGCCTCAATACTAAGAACACAACAACAGAGCTCACATGTGTACTACAGCTCAGCAGGAGTCACGAGTAGATGTGCACCGAGAACCAAGCCCTGAACTGGCCTATGCTGTGACCCGGAAGGAGCCTCAGAAAAAGAACGAGTACTAAGCCCAAACGTCCACTTGGCACAGAAGTTGCCTTGGGAATGAACACCGAGGACCAAGCACAACCGGCCAAAGTTTATCTATCAACTCCCGTCGGTGTGACGACTAGCGAGCTCATAGACCTGCCATACTATCCTTAACCCAGGATTACGACACCGCGTGTCGACTCACACCGCATGTAATTTCACATCATCGTGGCACGGAAGGAGCCTCGAGAATGAATACCAAGGACCAAGCCCAACCGTCCACTTACGTCTCTTCTCAACACTACCAAACCAGTGCGGTCAAACCCCGCACTGACACCCTTTAATAATCTTGTGCCACGGGCACATAAGGGTTCATCGTCGACATAAAGGTACCTCACATAATCATCAACCATACAACCATTTGTTCATAATAGTCTTACTAATTATGTACTGTATCTTCAAGCCAAACTCATCATTATTCAACGCATTACCCTTGCCAAGTTCATCCTTATTGATTCACATATTTAAACCATTCCTACCATCCCAACTCGTCTATCCATTTGTTCTCCAACCTTCACCAAATCACATTGATCAAGTACATTTTACTACATCATTTGTTCATTAAAGGTCTATCCAATTAATATCCTAAACATATTTTATCGCAAATGCTTATAGACTCCATTCAACAAAACATTAGAATTAATGTATTACAATCTCTCTACGAACCCAAAGCCGATACAAAACAAACACAAGAATTACATGTGCAGGAATGATTACTGTACAGCAACTTCAAACAGGGATTCTCGAGGCTACAGGAGTCCGATGAAGACGTTTAATCACTCATTGGAAAGGCATTTCCAAGTGCTACGACTTGCGTGTTTAGTCGAAAGCCCAGATCTGGTCGTATCATATCTAAAAACGGCCTCGAAGATTGCTGTGTGCAGAAAACAGATTTCTGCATGCATCTTAAAGCAAGATGAATGACATCGGTTCATCTTCTTCATCAAGCCATATGTTCAAACCATGTCCAGAAATTCCTCCACCCTTATTCACCCTCATGAGACCATTTCCTCTTCACGAACCAAGTCCACCACCTACTGAAGGAGGGGGGAAAGGTTGAATACATCAATATCCTTAGGGCACATGCCCTAGAATGGTATTTTCCTAGGAAATCTTCATCTCGCAAGTAAGAACTCTCTTGAGTCGACATATCTCCTAGAAATAACTAAAATTCTAGAACCATGGGAGAGGGTAGGAAGCTCACTTCATTTCTAGCGTTTCCACCATTTCCAGCCATGGATCTTGTCACCCTTCTTAGCAGCATCTTCTTCTCCTCGGTTGGTGTTAGTTCTTTACGGGAATAAGATTGGATCTAGAACCTTCTTCCTCTCCAATAGTTTCCTACAGCAATGGCTTGGAAGAAAGACTAGAAACAGCTAGGGTTTTCTCCCCTTTTCATGTGGGAAGTTTGGTAACTACATAGCCACGTGGCAGCCTGTCATTGGACCGCTAATCAACCCAGTAAATGATTCCTTTCGAAATGATGGAACCAGAAAGTTCGCCAAACCTGAAATTGAACTACACGGGTAGGAACACGCCCATATCACTACCCATGTCCTACTCGGGAGGAACGTGGCCGACGATTCATTATTCGAGCTCTACTCGAAGAATACACACACACGAGTAGGGACACGCCCATATCCCTACCTGTGTCCTGCTCGGGAGGAACACAGTCGACGATTCGTTAGTCGAGCTCTGATCGAAGAATACACACATATGAGTAGGGACATGCTCGTGTCCCTACCGGTGGCTTGCTCGGGAATAACACGGTCTACGATTCGTTAGTTGAGCTCTGCTCGAAGAATACACACACACGGGTAGGTAAACGTCGGTGTCCCTACCCGTGTCCTGCTTGGGAAACACGGTCGACGATATTAGTCGATCTCTGCTTGATAAACACACACACACGGGTAGGTACACGCCCGTGTCACTACCCGTGTCCTGCTCGGGAAACATAACATGGAATCCGCAACGCTGTCAGAGAGCCACACGGGTATGGACACACCCGTGTCACTACCCATGTCCTTCTTTGGAAATTTCACAAAGAAGAAGCATAGACACCAGAGTACCACACGGGTATGGGCATGCCCGTGTCAATAATCGTGTCCTACTCTGGACCAACTTCTCCTCCCTTACATAAGTGTAAGGCTTGCTTCCAGCACTCCCTGAGCCCAAGTCAGCTCTCTTGACTTAAAAGTGCACACGAGGGGCCTAGCGCGAATTGGGACGTTACATTAATCCCTCCCTAAGGAGGGATTAATCCCACATTGGGTAGGAGAAAATATCCCCTCCCCTCTAGCCTATTTAAAGGCCCCCCTCCTTATATCCTCACCAGCTCAGTGAGCAACTCCCCCACCCCTCCTCAAGCTCTATCGGAGCTCAGGTCGCCAGAAAAGACAAGCCCGAGCTCCACCATCGCCATCTTGCACTATCAACCAAGTCATCCCCTCCAAAGCCCCTCCTCTATAGGTAGAACCTCTCCCCTCCCCCCCCCCCTTCCGGACGATCTGCATGGGCCTCCCGGCGGAGGGAATACCGCTGGGACCACCTGACCAATGCTCCGGGTCGGGTGGTGGCCGCAGGAAATCTAGCCCCTCCCCGCATCGGGGGTGGTGTTGGAGAAGGGCTGACCCACCGGGATGACTTTTCTCAATAGGGGAAAGCCAGGGTGCCGCCAGAAAACTCCGCTCCGGCTGCACCCGAGAAGCAGAGCTTTTGCTCTGTTTTGCCTCTGGCGGCGGCCGATGGAGGATGGTCGTCGGACTACCACCAGAGAAGAGCCCTGCCCCCGGAGTGCCGGCGGGGGTGGTTCCGGGGCTGGAATCAACACCGGATAGGCGGGGTGGTGCTGTGTAGTTGGGGACGGGATCACTACAACCCTGCTCTCGAGTTGGCCAAATCAGGCGGTGGCCGGCGGCGACAGGCCATCAGGCCACTACCCAGGGATTAGCCGGACCCCGAAAAATTGGTTGGGGGCGAAGCCAGCATCCAACGGCGACTAGCCGGCAGTGGCAGAAACTATCCTTAACTGCACCGTCGGCATGGAGCAGCAGTTGTCCGATCTGGTGATGAAGATCGGAAGGCCGAGATTTCATTAAATCCAGCTCCCGCCTCAGCATCAACGTCCCCCCATAGCGGATCCGCAGTCGATCCGCTGTGGGGTCAGAAGGAGGATATTTGAATTCCGGCTCGATCTTAGCCACAGGATGTCTTTTGATCTTCTATTAGCAGACCAGATTAATAGCTAGATTTTGAGGAATTTCCTGGGCCATTTCTAGGCCTCTGGGGGCAAAGTGATCAACATGAAAAATGTTCCCCATACTAAGAGCTTCCTCCACAAAAATTTTGATAATTTTTGGAGTTGATTTGCTATTTTAAAATCCTAAATGGAATTTATTTGGTTGAATTAAAGGCCCAAAACTCTTCGAAAAATTATGAAAAATTTTCTAAGCTCATTTTAGACCCCCTTAAAGGTTGTATCAAAATTTTAAGACTTGGGGATCAAAATTGAACTTTCCTCAATTTCTTGGAGCCTAGGGTCGCGCATGGAATTTATTACGCTCATTTTCCACAAAAGTGAAAATTGGAGCGCGCGACCGCCCTTTATAATTTGAAAAAAAAATCAAATTGTCTTATCAATGAGAGTGGACGAGACAAGTGACCAAGCTCCGGGTGTTCCAAAATTTCGAGAAAACATTGAGCACCTCGACTCTCGGGTAATTTGGGCATGCTTAGAAGATGAGAGTACGAGTAGTGAGTTGCAAAATTATCCTCGACGAATAATAAGGGTGTAACTCCTAATAAGCCACTAATCTGATAAAACCGTGATTAAAAAGGCGCAACCAAATTACTATCAGATCCTAATAATTTGTGTAACCCGAGCAAGCTTTATTAAAAACTGAAATAGAACAGAATGTGTCTCCTAAGATAGAAGATGGAACTGAAGCCTCCTGGGTGGAGCAATTGGACTATTAACCATTTTCTTTATGATTATTATAATCTTACACTGGTCTTGTTCCTTATTTCATTTTAGTTCAGTACTTTAGATTCAGTACTACTCCAGTCTCATACTAGTCAGGTTCATTTTAATTCAGTACTACTCCAGTCTTGTATTGGTCAAGTTCATTTCACTTCAGTACATTCAATTCAGTACTACTTCAGTCTCGTACTGGTCAAGTTCATTTCAATTCAGTACGACTCTAGTCTCGTACTGGTTAAGTTTATTTCAGTTCAGTACTTTGAATTCAGTACTACTCCAGTCTCGTACTAGTCAAGTTCATTTCAATTCAGTACTACTCCAGTCTCGTACTAGTCAATTTCATTTCAGTTCAGTACTTTAATTTCAGTACTACTCTAGTTTCGTACTGGTCATATCTCATTCAACACTTAAATTATGCAGCATTTATTATCAGCAGCTTTAAATACCGTATTTTCATTACTGCAATTTACTATTATAAGTATGGGTCCTGCTCTGACTAGCAGTTGTCTGTTAATGTTGAGCCTTAGTTGGGTATAAACGGAGTTGAGATGCGCCTTCGGGTTTACCCTCAAATAAAGTGCTCTCATGCTCCTTATAAAAAGTTGAGATGAGTACCGCAGCTCGAAGATTGAAGCATAGTAGGGCAGGCCGCCGTAAACCCGGTAGGTGTTAGCAATACTGATTGATTGATTGCTTGTAATTTGATTATGGTAAAATAGTGGCGGGCCAGTCCTTCCACAGACCGTTCTTATCGGTGCGGGAAGGTCAATGACTCAAGGCGACAGGGAGATGGGTACCACAGGTGACCGGCCGTTATATTTTCACCTCAGGTTTTCCTCCGCTGGTCGGCCAAAATAGTGAATCATCGGATGTCGCTCACATCCAGGAGTACACGGAGTTGTAAGTTGGGGCCTGGGGGTGTGTGGTATGACCACCCCAAGAAGTGGAATTACTTGCCACTTTCACCGACGGCCACATCGGTGATACCCGCGGGGCTCGCTACCCAGCTGGAACAGAAGCGGTCCATACTATGTTGACATAGAGTTTGTGCGCGACTGCGAATGCCTGCGTTATGTGCGCGGATGTGAATGCATATGATAGGGTACAGGTTGTGGATACCTGATGTGCTGATGTGCTAGTGGAGCCTTAATTATAACTGATAAACATTGCTGCTGCTATTCCAATTATACTATGCTACATTTCTTCATAGTTGCTCCTAGCCTATACATATGAAATGTTGTAATAAATCTCCCTTACTTCAGCTATCTACTTTTGTTGGTTGGGTGTGTGCTCGTCTCCAGGATATGGATCCGGGGAGGAGATTTGTTTCTACTTAGCTCTGTGACTATCGGTTATTTAAATAACCATTCACAGGAAATGGAGCACCGTAGTGACCCACTACCGCAGGAGATTGCGCAAGTAGTTAGGACTACTCAAGCAGATGCACCCTCGATGTCTTCAGAGTTTTGAGATGTGAGTACCGACGAGCTAAATAGGGAGAGAGAGTGAAGAGTTATATATAGTACTTGTACAGCCTACAGGCTTATATAAATACTTAGGCTTCGACCTAGTACTCATGTAAATATATATGATGTTATATATATTTGAAACTTGTTCCCTATTAAAGCTTCCGCAAATCTCTAATGTATTGTGAATGTTGTGATTCTAGCCGAGCAAGGCGGCCAGCTAGTGCTTAGATAAGGTGGTTCGTTACCCTTAAGGAGCACTGGGTGGACGTCTTGGGCAGTAAGATCCCCTCCAGCCCGATCAGGGTAAAAGTTGGGGGAAGGGGTCTTACACATTGAACCCTTAAATGAAGATGAAGTTCTTCTTAAAGACTTACAAACTTCTGAGGTCATAGCTCAAGAGGAGTGTCAAGATATGTCTGCTAAAAAGATGAATAATGATGCACATGTATTCTCCAAGAAAAGGGAAAATCTTTCTAAGGAAAAATATATTCTAAAGGTACAACTTTTGAAAACTATGTATGTTGGCATGTTTAAGAGATCTTTATAAAAGCCTCATATATTCAATTTCCTCCAATATAAATCCATTATAAAAAAAATTATCTATGATCTGTACATGTTCATGAAAGCCAATTTTTGTATTTTTACTGCTTTATATTTGTAAAATTACTTTTGAAATTTGTAAAATTTGTTAAGTTAAATAGGGGAGATTTTGTGAAAAATCCTTATGATTTAGCTTAATAAATTATTTTAAGTGATTTTATATCATAAGTTTATGTATAGTGAGGGTAATATGGTCTTAGAAGTACTATGATATCATTGGTATAAAGGACATGAGAAAGGCACACTGGATTAAGAAGGAAAGATACAAAATGCTAACATGCGTCGACTAGAAGTCGACGCAATTTTGACTAAAAGTCATTGCAACTTTGAGTAGAATTCAAAGCAACTTTGACTAGAGGTCGACGCAATTTTGATTAAAAGTTGACGCTACTTCAAGAACAAGTCAGAGAAACTAAATATGATAAGTCGACGCATACTATTATATGATATCGGCACAACGTCGATAACAGAACTCAATTGACAGAATGAAGTCATAATTCAATGCTACGTCTATATGAACTTGACGTTACGCCAATTAATCTTCTGAAAGGGAATTATTTTGAGGATCTAATCAGAATTGTTTCAAAAAAATGTTTTGTTGTTATAACTAATTCAGAACACAAGATCTCAATTAAAATCCATCAACGAAGGAAGCACATCTTGTTGCAGATAGAATTTTTAAGTTTTTTAAATTACGACAAACAAAAATCAAATTACAGTTAACAATCACCTAACAAAATGACTTGTTCAAGATTCCAATTAAAATCTAGAACACAAGATCTCAACTAAATGACTTGTTCTAGGTTTCAATTAAAATCCAGAACACAAGATCTCAATTAAGATGGGATTTGAAATGTTGTATCCCACAGGGATTCAAAACAACGATTATTGAGTGCAAGAGGAATATGGGAAAGGAAGTAAACTCAATAGAAGGTGAATTAAAATTATCCATTACTGGAATGGCTACATTTTATGTTTTGCAAGAAGAGGGTTCCTCAAGCGTGGAGAGGCAATCTCCAACACAAATGGATTCTTCCACTTGCACTAATTTAGGAATAGGTAAGCAATTTAGGCTCTGTTTGGGGGGGCTTATTTTCATCGATCAAGCAGTTACGTCCGTATGAACCGGACCTTAAATTAAGGATCGGGACTTAAATTAAGAACCGGGCCTTAAATTAAGGTTTGATCCTTAATTTAAGGTCCGGTCCGGACCTTAATTTAAGGTCTGGTCCTTAATTTAAGGTCTGGTTCCTATTATTACAACTATTTACAGATGCTGGTTTAAACAATCTGATTACTACAAGATGTTTACTATATTCTATAGAGTTAATTGAGCTCATTAATTCTATTACAATTAATGAAGATGATACAATGATTGGGCAGATTAATGGGTCAGAGGTCCTTATAACTGCGTAACTTATTTCGACAACATTTGATCTGCCTTCTAGTGAAGGTTTAACATAACTCTCAGATAATGAACTAAACAGAGCATTGCAGAAGTTGAATTTTTCTAAAGATAGACCAATTCATTTGAAGAAGAAAGATTTTTCTAAGAAATATGAGTTTTTGGTTGATATAGTCGAAAAAGCCCTAAGGTGTAAAATATCTGCACATGATGCATTTCCAAAAGCACAACTACAGATGATGGGTGTTCTAGTGCTAAGGAAGAGAATAGACTGGGGTAAATATTTTTTGCTTCTTATAGGACATAAGTATAAACATAAAGAAAATGCTTATAAGACATATATACTAAAAAACACTATCCAACTCTATGCAAATCAAAAGTAGTGAACATTCTTCCTGGAAAAAGACTTTCAATAGCATTATTTTCAAAGAATACCAGACAAATTTGATAGCCTAGTACAATGAAAGATGTTTCACATCCACCATCACCGTTGCCTGATGGTTCTCGTGAAATAGTCATTCCAACAAATACAATAATATTTCCATCATAAGATTTAGTTGAAGAGTCAAATCCAGTTAAAACTCTAAATATTGAACTTTCAAATACAGATATGCAACACCACAGTGATCAAAATTTCACTTCTACTGAACACAGTCATGTTGCTACATTTTCACACGTGACATTTGACATTAATAAAATTATTCTTGAAGTAATACAACAGACAACTGCTTCGCTAACTACCCTTTTAAATGAGCATGCTTTGAATTGTAAATGTTAAAATTATGAAGTGAAAGTGGGGGTTGATCAGGCAGACCGCGCGGTCTGGGAGTACAGTCCTGCTGACTGATGGTGCGGTCTGGGCGGTATGATGTTACAACCTGGTGATGGCGACCAGCCTATTCGGCTAGTTGTTCAACAGTTGGTTAGTACCCTAGAGTAGCAGTGCGAATAGGTGGTGTATCTGCGGGAGGGGCGGACTCTGTCTGAGTTCGCGGAGTCCACTTAATGTGGACTGCTTTTGGAGATCAGGAGATCGGCATTGGCCTGCACCCTTATTCTCCTGTTTTGGTGGTGCAGTTAGGAGGTAACCACAGAGTTCGCGGGTTGGCGGACTGGCTTGGGAGATGGCAGACTATCTTCGTATCCACAGAGTTCACATGAGTAGTTCATTGTGCTTGGTCAATCTATGACAAGTTCAGTTTGATCAGTGTCGGCAGGTTGACCGGGCGGTCTGTGCTCATGGTCATGGACATTATCGTTGCGGGCTGGTGCAGTGTCCGCTGGCATGCAGACTGGCTTCCTGTCCGGTCTCCTTTAATAGCATACAGATAGGCTGGTGTCTGGCCTTGTCCATACGGACTGGGTGGACTATTATATGCTAGTCGCAGGCTGAGATGGTGTTTCTATCTACTAGGGTAGTGACCACACTCCTCCCCGCGCCTATAAATAGGACCCCCTATGGCATCATAACTAACTGAATGAATAATAAGTTGAGCATGGGTTAATAGCTGCGGCCTCAGATTTTTTTATCCGCGCGGTTTGAGAAGGTTAACCAGTTTGTTGTTTGTAGGTTGTGCGGCTAGCACTAAGAAGCCAGGCTTTTGGTGTTGACTGCGGTCAGGGATCAGTAAATCTTGTGGTTAACAATCAATAGTTTTGCAGCAGGTAGCATTTGCGGCTAGCCAGTATTCTCTCCAGCTTTTCAGTTCAATAACTTGTCCGCCGGTTTTGGCGCTCTGTTCTTCAGTTCGACAGTAGCTCTTATTCGCAGACTCTAGTAGCTAGGCAACCTTTGCGGTTAGGCGGCTTGCAGAGAGCGGACATGGTGTTCAGCAGAATAACAGTTTGTCTGCAGACTTCGTGGACTTTTTAGCTCAGATCAGTGCAGCAACCGCTTGGCAGTCTTGGCAGTCTCAGCAGTCTCGGCAGACTCAGTGGTCCCTGAGGCTGTCCGCCCGGCTTCTTGTTTCTTATTGTTTCTTACTTCCTTGTTTTACTTGGCGAAATCATGTCTCGCCATGTATACCTCTTGCTGTAAAGAAGATTATTAATACATGACCTTCTTGTTACTTTCTTTGCATCTGGTTTATTGAGCTTAGTTTATGGTTGGAGTCTTCCTGTGCCTGGCTCCCGCTTTTCGCTTGATCAAGTTGCCATCTTGATAGCTCTGAAAGATTTACTTGGTATCAGAGCTATCTCCTAGTCATCTTGAGAAATTTTAACATGGTATTAAAGGGAATAGAGGCTTGAGTAGTGATCAACCATCAGTTGTGCTCGGCGCTTCTGGAAGCTAATAGATCAGTGTTTATTGCTATAGAAGGTGGTTACGTAAGGGGTCTTAGTATTGAGCTTCTTACATCGACTAACTTTAAAAAGTGGAAGTTGTGTACGAAGAGCTATCTTCTGGGTGAAGAGTTGTGGGAAGTCTTCGTTGGTGACGATAAGCAAGAAGTGACTGTTGCCACTAGTATTGATGAACAGGTGAGAGCTTGGAGAAAGACGAACGTGAAAGTAGAGTTTGCTCTCAAGAGGGCTATCTCACCTGAACTATTTGATCACATCTTAGGATGTGAGTCTACTATTGAGATTTGGTCATCCATCAATGGATTGTTCAACAGGAAGAATGTAGCATGACTACAGTTCTTAGAGAATGAGTTGGCTAGAGCTACTCAAGGTGATCTGCCCATCTCAAAGTTCTTTCTTAAGATGAAGAACCTGTGCACTGAGATCTCAGTGTTGGACTCTGATGAGCCCATTTCTGAAGCCAAGTTGAAGAGGCACATAATCTGCGGTTTGTGGAAGGAATATGTGGCCTTCGTGACTTCTATTCAAGGCTGGGCTACTCAGCCACCCTTGCTGGAGCTGGAGAACCTGCTGGCTTCTCAGGAGAGCTTGGCTAGGCAGATGGCTGGGGTTTATTATCTCTGAAGGAGTTAGTGAGGCTCTCTTATAGTAAGAAGAAGAAGAGATGGGAGAAGAAGAAGAAGAAGACTATTGTTGAAGATGTGCCTTCAACTTCCGATCAGCGAGAGAGGAGCGATGCTCCTAATAAAAGCAGAAAGAAGGAGTTGATGTGCTACAGGTGCAATCAGCCAGGTCACTTCAAATGAGACTACAAGGTCAAGATACAGCCTGGGCATATTGCAGATAAGGAGGGAGCTGTTTCTAGTGCTGAGGAAGCACGGTGGGGAGGAGCTTTCCTGACAGGCATGTGTCTATACTCTTTCCACCGTCGACTACCAAGATGACTGGATAGTTGACTCAAGGTGTGGTCATCACCTCACTAGAGACGAGTCAAAGTTCTCATCGCTACAAACATTCTCAGGTAATGAAGTTAATATAACCGCTGATGATATTGTTCATACTGTAGAGAAGGAGGGTATAGTGTCTTTGGGTAGTGCTCAGGGTCCACTCACGTTAAGGAGTGTATATCACATACCTGGCATGAAAAAAAACCTCTTCTCTGTGACCAATGCGGTTGACCCAGGCTATCACGTTCTGTTCAGTCCAATAGAAGTGAAATTTCTTCACAACGTATCAGCGATAAAGGCTGATGTTGCTCATGTAGGGAGAAGAGTTAGAGTCTTGTCTGTTTTATCAACAAGTTCTTATGTTGATTGTTTGAGGGCCAACGATAGTGCTGCTATATGGCATGAGAGACTAGGACTTGTCAGGATGGACAAGTTGAAAGCTATGGCAGATAAAAGTCTTGTTAAAGGCTTGCCAAAGTTGTCATCCATCGACAATGGCCACGTTTGTGTGGGGTGTCAGTACGGAAAGGCTCATCGCCTTCTATTAGACAAGTCACAAATGAGGAGTAAAGCACCATTGGAGTGTATCCATGGTGATCTAATGGGGCCAACTATCACCGCTAGTCTTGGAGGCAGCAGATACATGTTGGTGTTGATTGATGACTATTCAAGATATACTCAGATGTATTTCATGAATGAAAAGTCAGATGCTTTCCGATTGTTTGTGGAGTTCAAGGAGCTGGTAGAGGGTCGGCTTGGCCTGCGGATCATGAAGTTTAGAACGGACAATGGAGGTGAGTTCGTTTCATCCGAGTTCTCTAACTTTTGCAGGAAACACGAGATCTAGAGAGATCACTTGTGCTCATACTCCAGAACAAAATGGAGTAGCAGAGTGGAAGATCCATCATTTGACAGAAACTTGCAAGTGTTGGCTTCATGCGAAAGGCATTACTAGGTCTTTCTGTGCAGAGGGAATGTCGTGTGCATCTTATATCATCAATCAGATGCCTATGAGCCCAATCAACAAGAAGTCTCATGTTGAGATGATGTTCAAGGAGAATCCTAACGTGGAACACCTTCGGGCATTTGCCTCAACCTGCTACGTACATGTCCTTGATGCTCTGAGGACTAAGCTAGATACAAAGGAAAGGAAGCTTGTCTTTATGGGCTATGATGAGCGGAAGAAGGGATGAAAGTGTATGGATTCAGTGAAGAGGAAGTTTGTCGTCTCCAGGGACGTGGTCTTCGATGAGCTAACGTCATATGGAGGTAGCTCATTTGTGGAGATACCATAGAGCAGGTTATATAAAGGGCAGAAGGAGGCTATTGAAGATCTTCAAGTGGAGCTTCCTGTATCACCAGGAGCTCCAGGTGTTTCAAGCTAGAAGGCGGAGTCTTCTGGTTCAGTAACCAGGGGGAGTGATGCTCCAAGTGTGCCTGAGAATGGAGCTAATTCTGAAGAAGTAGTAGAGGTGGTGAGCAAGGGTCAGACTCTTCGGAAATCAAAGAGGATCGTCATGCCACCAGCTCGTTATAGCGAAGGAAACATGGTGAGCTTTGTCTCATGTTTCTTCACAGGCCCTCTAGATGAGCGAAAGCCTTCTAGCTTTAATGAAGCCACTGGAGTCAAGGATTGGGAAGATGCCATGGGTGAGGAGATGGCTTCCCTCAAGAAGAATGAGACCTGGGACCTTGTGCCCAAGGTTGATGGCGTTACTCTTGTGAATTGCAAGTAGGTATATAAGCTAAAGAAGAAGGCAGATGGAAGCATCGAGCGGTATAAGGCTCGCCTTGTAGCTCAAGATTTTTCACAATAGTACAGCGAAGAATATGAAGAGACGTTCAGTCTTGTGGCAAAGATGACTTCAGTTAGGGTGGTGATGGCCTTGGCGGCTTGCCAGGGTTGGAAGATGTGGCAGCTAGATGTAAATAATGCCTTCCTTTACGTAGAAATCGACAAATACATCTTCATGGATCAGCCACTGGGATACATATCTAAAGAACATTCGGACTACATCTGTAAGCTACGAAAAGCCCTCTATGGTTTGAAGCAGGTTCCTCGATCTTGGTATTGGAAGATCGCAGAATACCTACAATTCTACAATTATCTTGCTTCTAATTCAGACTCGTGCTTGTTCATCAAGAAGAAGGGGGAGCTTCTAGTCTTAGTGCTATTGTATGTGGATGATATGATCATCATGGGTAACTCCAAGGAGGAGCTAGCTAGGCTCAGGGAAGATCTAGCTATAAGATTCAAGATGAAGGACTTGGGTGAGCTCCACTGCTTCCTTGGACCCGAGGTGGAGAGGAAAGAGAGCGGCGTACTCGTTTCCCAAAAGGGCTATGCAGAACGAATCGTTCAGCGATTAGGCATGCGGGAGGGAAAGAGTAGCTCTACTCCATTTGATTATGGCATTAAACTTTGACGAGATGAGGGGAGGATTCTTCTGGATCCTCTTATGTTCCTGGCTCTTGTTGGGAGCCTTATTTACTTAACGACTACAAGGCCAGACATTGCTTATGCAGTTGACCGAGTAAGTCATTATATGGCGGAACCTAGGAAGCCTCATCTGATGGCGACAAGGAACATTCTGAAATATTTGATGTCCACTTCTGATATAGGTCTTCTTTATGGGAGAGACACGGGTTCTACTCTTCAAGGATACTCGGATGCTGATTATGGGGGAGATTCAGATGACCGAAAGTCAACATCCAGTTATGTCTTCACGTGTGGATCAGCTAGTATCTCTTTGTGTAGCAAAAAATCAAGTCTCAGTGTCTGTCTCTACTACAGAAGATGAGTATAAGGCTTCAGCATTGGCAGCTCAGGAAGTCCATGGCTTAGGAGGCTAGTAGAGGATGTCTATGAAGAAGTGTGTGGTCTAACTCTGATTTGCGATGACAATAAGAGTACCCTGAAATTGGTTAATAATCCAGTTTGTCACGTGCGAACCAAGCATATAGTGATTGAGCACCACTTCATTCGAGATAAGGTGTTAGATGGATCTCTTATGGTTGAGCATGTGCGGAGTGAGAACAACATCGTGGACATCTTCACGAAGCTGCAGCCGAAGGGGCCATTTACTCAGTTACGGGGACTGTTGGGTTTGGTCACCACTTCTCACTTCAAGGGGGAGTGTTAAAATTGTGAAGTGAAAGTGGTGGTTGATCAGGCAGACCGCACGGCCTGGGCAAAAAGTCATGTGGACTGATGATGTGGCATGGGCGGTCTGATGTTGCAGCCTTGTGATAGATACCAGCCTGTTTGGCTAGCTGTTCAGCTAGCTGTTCAGCAGTTGGTTAGTTCCCTGGAGCAACCGTGCTGATAGGTGGTGTATCCGCGAGAGGGGATGACTCTTTCTGAGTTCACAGAGTTCGCTTAATGTGAACTGCTTTTGAAGATCAGGAGATTGGTATTTGCCTGTGTCATTGTTCTTCTGTTTTGGTGGTGCGGTTAGGAGGTAACCGCAGAGTTTGTGTGTTGGTGGACTGGCTTGGGAGCTGGCAGACTTTCTTCGTGTCCGCATAGTTCGTGCGAGTAGTTCACTGTACTTGGTCAATTTATGACAAGTTCAGTTTGATCAGTGTCTGCTGGTTGATCGGGCAGTCTGTGATCTTGGTCATGGACATTGTCATTGCGGGCTAGTATAGTGTCCGCTGGTATGCGGACTGGCTTCCTATCCAGACCTCCTTTGATAGCAAGTGGATAGGCTAGTGTTCGGACTTGTCCATGCGGACTGGGCGGACTGCTCTATGCTAGCCGCGGGCTTGGGTGGTGTTTCTATCTACTAGGGCGGTGACCACACTCCTCCTCATGTCTATAAATAGGACCCCTCCCCCCCTGTGATGTCATAGCTAACTGAATCAACAGTAAATTGAGAGTGGGTTAATAGCTACAACCTCGGATTTTCTGTCCGCGCAGTTTGAGAAGGTTAATTGGTTTGCTATTTTTTGGTTGTGCGGCTAACACTGAGAAGCCAGGTTTTTGCGCTGACTGCGGTCAGGTATCAGTGAAGCTTGTGGTAAATAATCAGCGGTTTTGCGGCAGGTCGCATTTGCGGCTAGCCAGTCTTCTCTCTAGCTTTACAGTTCAATAACTTATCCGCCAGTTTCGGTAGTCTGTTCTTCAGTTCGGCAGCAGCTCTTGTTCGCGGACTCTGGCAGCTAGGAAACCTTTGCGGTTAGGATACTTGTAGAGAGAGAACAAGGTGTTCAGCAAAATAATGGGTTGTCTGCGGACTTTGCAGACTCCTTAGCTCAGATCGGTGCAGTAGTGTCTTGGCGGTCTCAGCAGTCTCAACGGACTCGACGATCTCTGAGGCTATCTGCCTGGCTTCTTGTATCTTGTTATTTCTTGCTTCCTTTATTTACTTGGCGAAATCATGTCTCTCCATGTATACCTCTTGCTGTAAAGAAGATTATTAATACATGACCTACTTGTTACTTTCCTTGTATCTGGTTTATTGAGCTCAGTTTATGGTTGGAGTGTTCCTATGTCTGTTTCCTGCTTTCCGCTTGATCAAGTTTCCATCTTGATAGCTCTGAAAGTTTTACTTGGTATCAAAGCTATCTCCTAGTCATCTTGATAAATTTTAACAGTAATTCCTCAGTTGAAAATATGTTTAATCAGATTTTTAGGGTTCAAACTTTTATAAGGAATACTCAAAATAAACTGGTTTTCGTAGAAGTAAAAAGATCTTTCTTAACCTTCTTGGCTCATGAGTTTTAGAAGGGGGAGATGTTTGCGGAAGACTAGTACATGAAACTCTTGATGAAGATGAAGTTCTTCTTAAAGACTTACAAACTTCTGAGTTTGTTGATTAAGTTGCTCAAAATTTGTCTGCCTCAGCACAGGGGGAGATAGAGCAGAATAATGATCAAGTTGTTCAAGATTTTGATGCAGTATTTCAGGGGGAGACGATGCAAGAGAATTTAGCTGATATACTTATGATAGTCAGAGAAGTTGTGGATGTTGTTGTCATAGCTCAAGGGGAGTTTCAAGATAGGTCTACTAAAAAGATGAATAAGGATGCACACGTATTCTCCAGGAAAAGGAAAAATCTTTCTGAGAACAAATATATTCTGAAGCTACAACATTAAAAAACTATGTTGGTATTTTTAAGAGATCTTTATGAAAGCCTCATATATTCAATTGCCTCTAATTATATCCTTTATAAAAAAAATTATTTGTGATCAGTACATGTTCGTGAAAGTCAATTTTTTTATTTTTGCTGCTTTATATTTGTAAAATCATTTTTGAAATTTTGTAAAATTTGTTGAGTTAAATAGGGGGAGATTGTTGTGAAAAACCCTTACGATTTAGCTTAACAAATTATTTTAAGTGACTTTACATCCTAGATTTATTACCCATGATGTATAGGGAGGTTAATATGGTCTTAAAAGTCCTAGGATATCATTGGTATAAAGGACATGAGAAAGGCACACTGGATCAAGGAAGAAATTTATAAAATGCTAGCATGCGTCGACTAGAAGTCGACGTAACTTTGACTAGAAGTCGACGCAACTTTGACTAGAATTCGACGCAACTTTGACTAGAATTCGACGCAACTTTGACTAGAGGTCGACGCAACTTTGATTAAAAGTCGACGCTACTTCAAGAACAAGTCAGAGAAACTAAATATTATTATTCGACGTATTTTATGATATAAAATCGACACAACGTCGATAAAAGAACTCATTTGACAAAATGAAGTCATAATTCGATGCTACGTCTATATGAACTCGACGCTACGTCGATTAATCTTCTAACGGGAATTATTTTGAGGATCAAATCAGAATTGCTTCAAAAAATGTTTTATTATTATAGCTAATTCTTGTAGACATGGGATGATATGGCTTCTAAGCTATATATATATAACACACACACACACAGAGATACACATGAACAGATGAATCAATTACTTAACAATCATTTTAACTTCAATCAGATCGTGTTTTTGGAGGATAGATTTTCAACAAAGAAAGATAGGAAGATTATCATTAAAGTTCTTCCTTAAATCAGTCGATCATTTGGCTACTGAATCTGGAGAGAATCAGTTCTTCTTCTCAAGAGTAAATCATTTACTGCATTAGATTCAGTGGAGATAAAAGAAAATTTTGGATTAAGGGCTTATAATCTTTGAGATTATCTTATTCAAAGATTCATCATATTACAGATTTTAGATTCACTAAGTGCATACGGTCCTCAGGATTCAATTAAGATGACTTATCAAGAAGATCATTATATCCTCAAATTTTCAATAATTTTTTTGATTTTATCATCATTCTAAGTTTATGAACAAAGTTTTGAGAATCCATCTTCAAAGGATTCAGTAAGAGGTTCTGAGAGTCTCCTTGAGAAAAGACTCAGATTATATTAGTTCAAGATCTCCTTATCAAAAGATCTGGTGTTTGATTTTAACAGTCTCCTGATCAAAAAACTCAGGTCATGTGATGGTAAATTTCTACCAAGGGGGTAGAAGAGTGGATATACCCAGATTTTGGGGAACAACTATAATTTTTGTGTTTCTTGTAATTTTGGAAACTATTTATGTTATATTGTTGTTGTGCTGTGATTTTATTTATCTGCACTTATTTCTAGTTGATAACTGATATATATATACAAATTCTGTGAATTAATCTTAGTATTTGAAACAAAATTTTAATCTCTTTTCACCCCACCCCCACCCCCTAGAGAAAATTCTAAGATATTTAGCAACTGTTCTCACATTTCACTTATCACCCCTCCTACCACATAATAGATATTCATTTTTGTGACTGTTAGATAAATGGGTTTACCCACATGCCTTTTGTACATGGTGACATTTGAAAGAAAAGGTGAATCCTCATTCCAACACTTATCATCCCCAACATCTAACGGACATAAAGCAGGTTTAGCTCCAAGAAGACCTGTCTCTTTTAAAAGATCCAAGGCATACTTCCGCAGTGACAACACTATATAATTGGACTTTCGGGGGATCTTAATCCATATGAAGTACTTGGGAGATCCCATATCTTTTGTAATAAAATGATGCAAAGTTGTTTATTTTTTCAGTTCAATGGCCATCTTATCATTCAATGTAAGAAGAATGACATCTACATAAACATCAAGAACCACTAGCCTTGTAAAAGTCTTGTGTATGAACAGAGAGTGATCTGTAGCACTTCCAGGAAATCCAATAATAGAGATAACTTCACTGAACTTTTCAAACCAAGCCTATGGGCTTTGCTTAAGACCATAGATTGGCTTCCTTAATATTGGGTATTGTATCCACAATAACCCTGATTTGAAGAAGGGTCCCCTTAAGCTAAGATGAATTGAGATTATATTTGATGCTCTGTTTTTAGGTATGTGCTTGCAGGACTGTATTGGTATGTACAAACCAATGTCAGGTTACAGTGGGTCATGAAACACAGGACTATATAATGTAATCCTTCATTGTATAGGCCAATATGTTGACTCACGTGTAATATATCTATTGGGGTGTCCTTTTATCTCAAGTGTATTAGAAGAATCAAGGAAGGACAAGGACTTAGAATCAGATGAATAGAATTTTACCAAAGTAAAATTCGTCGAGTATCGTAAGGGATATTCATCAAATTCGTCTAGTATACTCATAGATACTCGTCGAATTCGTTATGTATACCTACTGGTACTCGTCGAATTTGTCGTATTTTACTTAGGGTAAAATCTCTGAAATTTGGAAAATCAGTTAAGTAAAAAATCATCGAGTATCATCAAGTATGCTCGTCGAATTCGTCGAGTGTATCTTTCGGTACCCGCTGAACTCATAGAATATACATGTCGATACGCTCCGAATTCATCGAGATTCATTGGGTATACTTTTAGACTCCGAATTTGCTTCTCTATAATTTTCTAAGTCAGATTCATCGAATATCAATTAGCTCATGCGTCGAATACGTCGAGTGTATCAGCTGATACTCGTCGAATTTGTCGAGTATATCAGTCGATACTCATTGAATTAGTCGAGTAGGTCATCTGATACTCGTCAAATTCATCGAGTATATCTTCAGTAGAGCGTCTAGTGATAAGTTCGATCGGGCTGAATTTCTCTAAGTGTTTTTCGTCAAGATTAATATGCAGTTTGACGAGTATACTCAGCTAAACTCGAAGATACTCGACAAATTATACTTAGGGTTATTTTCTTCCTATTTTTAAATTTTTAGTTCGTTCTTCCCGATCGCCATGTACAGTAACCCATGACCTCCCCGGTATGGAATAAATTTTCTAGCTGTTGCAAAGGAGGATTCCTATATATATTTAGGGTGGATTTTTAAACAACCCTAATCGTGCTCATATCAAGAATATTTTCGATCAAATAGTTATCGTCGACTCCCGTATGTCTCTCGTGATTTCCGCTCGACCGACGACTGTGTTGCACGATTCGACTGTCTTCAACATAATCGATTGGATCATTGTTCTCCAAAGTTTCTGATTCTCTCAGATCTAGTCAATCCTTAACTTCAGAACAAAGTCTTTAAAGATTTCGGGTTCACTTGTTCTTCAAGTCATTCAAGATCAACTTTTTTGAAGAACGAATAATCGAATACATTAGATCTATATAAGATTATTTGTAGTCTTTGTTTGTGTGTAAATCTCTTTTTACTATTGTAGGAGTTTTCCCTCTGAGTTGTAGATCTGTGTTTGGATCGAGTTGTAGATCTGTGATTGGATCGAGTTGTAGGAGAGTTTGTTCTTCGAGTGGTAGGAGCGTTGTCTCCGAATTATAGGAGTTGAGGCTTCGAGGTGTAAGATTTAGATAAATCTGAGTTAAAGGTGAAGTAGCTGAATCTAGCCATTCGTGGTGAATAGGCGAGGCGGGACAGTGGACATTCCCAACTTTGGGAACCACTATAAATCTTTGTGTTCTGTGTGCTTAATTATTCAGTTGCTTTTATTCCACTAAAAGACAAAGACCTCACCTATTCACCCGCCTCTAGGTGATTTAGGTAGACACTAGATACTTTCAATTGGTATCAGAGGGGGGTTGTTCGGCATAAGGTTAACACCTTGAACAAGATCTCCTATCTAGTGTCAAGAGATTTCTCTTAGCTGCAATGGACAGAAGCAAGGATATGTCATCTATGAAGTTACCTATGTGCACAAAAGAGAACTTTCTCATGTGGAAAGAAAGAGTTAGATTCTTCATGGAAGAAGTAGATACAAGGATATTTCAGATTATTGAAGAAGGACCTCACATTCCTATACAGTCGTCTGCTCTAAATCCGACTGTCATGATCCCCTAGAAGATGATGGATCTGACTAAGGATGAAATTGCCATTGTCTCTTTGGATAAAAAGGCAAAGAATATTATATCAAGTGCAGTGGACGATTCAATGCCTCAAAATTTATTTCACTGTAAATCTGCCAAGGAGATGTGGGACTGTCTAGTTGTTCTTATGGAAGGAACCGAAAAGTTAGAGACAATCGCAGATCTTTGCTGAATCAAGAATACGAAGCATTCAAGCAAGGTGCTAATGATACTATTGCTAACAGTTTCGAGAAATTCTTCAAGATCATCAACGGGCTCAGAAACTACGGCCTCACCTTCACTAATGGTGAACTAAATGACAAATTCCTCAGATCCTTGACAAAAGACTGGGATACAAAAGTTATAGCCATTAATGAGTTTGGGAAGTTGTCGGAGATTGACCCCCAGAACCTCTTCGGAAAGCTTCTCTCCTACGAACTTCAGATGAATACTAGAAATAAAGAGGAGCAAAGCAGCAGGACTTCAAGCAGAGAGAAGTCAGTTGCCTTGAAAGTTAAAGGGGCAAGAAAGTCTAAAGTCGTGTCACCAGTAAGGACACGAGCTCCAGATACTCCAGAAGACTCAGATACAAGCACGTCGGGCTCTGAATTGTTTGTTGGAGAGTTCTCACTAATCTCCAAGCAATTCTAGAGATTGCTCAACAAGAGGAGGATAATTAAAAATCAGTCTTCCTCCTCTGATTTCAGAAGATCACATAGTGAAGGTGATCGCTCCAAGAAGAGCTACAACCGAGAGGATAGGTATAAATCTAAACTGAATAAACATTCTTCCTCTGACATTGTTTTTTACTATTGTAATAAGCAAGGACACATGATTGTGGAGTGTCCTTACAAGAAGAAGGAAGGTTCCAAGAAGGAAGAGAAGATATCCTTCAAAGGTAAGAAGAAGGAAGAGAAAAGCTTCATTGCTAAGAAGTCCAAGACTCTTAGTGATAGTGACTTAAGTGAGTCAAGCTCAGAAAATGACAAAGCTTACTTCGGGCTAATGGCTCAATTAGATGAGGAAGTAGGTGACTCTTAATTCCACGTGAAGGTAAACTCTCATATAATTCTCTTTGAATCGGAAACTTCCTCTAGTGGTCATGAAGACTACTCTTCTGAGGAAGACGAATTTGACTTGTTGGCTCAGCTTCAAGAACTTTTTAAATCTTTTGACAAATGTCACAAGGTGGTCAAAAAGCAATTAAAAGAGATTGCTTCTCTCAAGGTAGTGGAATCAAGCCTGAGGGAGGAAATTGCTGAATTGAATCCTCTCAGAAGTGAAGTTCACTCCTTGCAAGAGGAATTGAAATGCTCCGTTGAACTGTTAAGTCAGAAGGAGAAATACTTAAATGAGTTGGAAGAAAAGCTCTTGGTTGAAAGGAAGTTGGTTGAAAGCTACTCGAAACCAAAGACCATTCTTCCCCTCATTGATGAGTTTTCCGCCCCTAAAAAGGGTAGTGGTCTTGACCATGTAGCTGGAAAAGGCAAGGCTGCTAAAAAAGACAGTGTCAAAGACAAAGGGTAGGCACCACAAGGTCAACCCTCGTTCAAGAAGGTAATCTTCTCGATGAATAAATTTGACCTTGAGTCATCCTTTAGTCACTTTGCTAGGCCTACTTATGTGGAGCCTAAAAAGCGCTATTAAGGATGGACCCGTCCTCGAGACTTTGGTGCTAGTGTTTTCAAAGCACCTTATGAAGAGATTACTCTTAAAAACTATGGTCCTATTTTTCATGGACCAAGTGGTAAGAAGGCACCAAAAGCCAACACTGTTGTTCCCAAGGCCAAGGAAACTGTGAAGCCTTATGTATGCTGTAATTATGAGGCCTCCACTTCCAAGTCAGTGGCCCCTGCTAGACCTCCCACTCAAAAGGTAAAGCAAGAGTGCAATAAAAGGTACAACGGGTTGATTGTTTGTGTTGCAGGAAGATTTGTCACTTCGCCATAGATTGCTTGTTTCATCCGATAAAGCTTGAAACTCTACGAGTTAACAGTGCGAGACCGACCACTCGCAACGTTAATGTTCCAAGTGGTGTTAAACTAACACGAAACCAAGGACCCAAGTTTGTTTGGGTTCCTAAGGTAAAATGATTTATGTTTGTATGTATGTCCAAAGGCTAACAAAATGATAATCTGGTATTTAGACAATGGATGCTCTCGGCATATGATCGGGACTATAAGCCTACTGCGAGAATTTATCCCAGTTGAAGACGGACCAAAAGTTATCTTTGGAGGTTCTGACAAAGGAATCACTAAAGGATACGGTATGATTTCCAACGGCATAGTCTCATTCATAGACGTGATTTATGTTGAAGGATTACAGCATAATCTGATAAGCATATGTCAATTGTGTGATAAAGGCTATATCGTTGAGTTCAATAAGGACAAGTGTCTGATAAAATCGTCTACTAACTTGGAGACAATCTTAATAGGCACTCGGAGTAGATATATTTTCCGCTTAAATTTTCTATGCTTAGACAATTCTACATCAGTGTGCTTTTTAGCAAAAGATAGTGCATCTCTTTATGAACAATGGCACAAGAGATTAGCACATATTAATTTCAAAATTATAAATATATTATTTTTTCACAACTTAGTGCGTGATGCCCCCAACATTAAGTGCTTTAAAGAGATTTCATATCACGCATGCAGAATGGGTAAGCAGACAAGGTCTACCTTTAAGGGTATTTCTGAAAAAGATTTCTTTAAAAGTTTATATCTACTTCATATGGACTTATTCGGTCTTATGTCAATTCACAGCTTAGGAGGTAAAGTCTATACGTTGGTCATTGTTGATGACTACTCTCATTTTACTTGGGTGTTCTTTCTAAAACACAAGTTAGATACCTTTGAGGCCTTCACTAATTTTGTTATGCAAATTCAGAACGAATTAAACTGTTCAGTAATCAAAATCAGAAGTGATCACATAACAGAATTTGAGTCTTATTCCATGACAGAATTCTATGGAAGTCAAGGTATATTTCATGAGTTTTCCTTCCCGCATACTCCACAATAAAATGGAGTTGCTGAGATAAGGAATAGAACCCTTATTGAAGCATATATGACTATGTTGAATGATGCTTCACTACCAGAGTACTTTTGGGCTGAAGCAGTCAACACAGCTTGTCATGTGCAAAACTGGGTATTAATCAACAAAATCCATCGTATGACTCCCTACGAACTGTTGAAAGGCAAAAAAATGGTTGTGTCCTACTTTAGGATCTTTAGCAGTAAAAGCTTCGTACTTAACAATGGGAAATATTATCGCATAAAGTTTAGTGGCATATATTTTGAAGGTATTTATAGTATGGTATATATAATCTTTAATATGAAAACCCTGGTGGTAGAAGAGTATATAAATATTATATTTGATGAGACAAGCATGCTCCATAACAGCTCGTCTAGTGTTGTTGGTGCAGATGCAAGTACCAGGTTCAAAGAACTAAGCTTGGAAGGAGTCAAGGAAGATGTCACAAGCTTAGTCAAGGTCGTCGATCCAAGTGTGGTGGATGAAGATTGACTAGATGAAGAACTACCTCAACTTGCAGGATATGAAATGGACATAGCAAAGCCTGCTGGTGGGAGAGGAAGAAATCTAGCATTCAAACACTTAAGAGATCACCAGGCTGATCTAATCACTTGAGAGCCAGGCGATGGTGTTAGAACTATAAGAGGTACTGCTGATGAAATTCTTCATCTTAGTTTTCTATCTCAGGTTGAGCCAAATAAGTTTGAAGAACCAAACAAGGATGCCTCTTGGATAATGTCCATGCAAGAGGAGCTTAATCAGTTTGAGATATGTAAGATTTGGGAGTTGGTGCCCAGGCCCAAAGGATAGAACGTGATTGGCACAAAGTTGATATTCAGAAACAAGATGGACGAGAATGGAGTCATTATAAAGAACAAAGCCAGACTTGTAGCATGAGGGTACAGATAAGAAGAAGGGATCGACTTCAATCACACCTTTACTCCAATGGCCAAACTCGAAGCGATAAGGTTATTTCTTGCGTATTCTGCTCACAGAGGCTTCAAAGTCTATCAAATGGATGTGAAGTCGGCATTTCTCAATAGATATCTTAAAGAGGAAGTATACGAAGCACAACCCCCAGGTTTTGTCAACTCTACTTTCCCTGACTATGTTTATTTTCTTAATAAAACTCCTTATGGCTTAAAGCAAGCTCCCCAAGCTTGGTATGAGACGATATTTATCTTTCTTCTTAAGAACAAGTTTACAAGAGGAAAGATAAACAAGATATTATTTCTTAGGGAAGTAAAAGGCAAGATTTTGTTAGTGCAAATTTATGTCGATGACTTTATCTTTGGCTCTATGGAAGACAACCTTTGCAAAAAGTTCTCCAAACTTATGCAAGGGAAGTTTGAAATGAGCAGTATGGGAGAGCTGAAGTATTTCTTAGGACTTCAGGTAAAACAATCTAAAGATGGAATATTCATCTCTCAGACGAAGTTCACCAAAGAGTTACTTACAAAATTTGGAATAGAGAACTCAACCTCAATAAGGACTACAATGGGTTCAACTATGTCTCCGGACAAGGATGAGAAAGGGAAACCTTTTGATGAAACAAAGTACAGAAGCATAAATGGATCTTTGCTCTATCTTACTAACCAGACATAATGTTCTCAACATGTGTGTGCGCTAGATTTCAGGTGAACTCTAAAGAATCTCATTACATCGCTGCAAAGTGAATTTTAAGATACCTTAAGGGTACACTAAATCTTGGCCTATGGTACCCAAGAAGTAATGATGTTGAGCTAATTGGTTTTTCAGATGAAGATTTTGAAGGTAGTAGGGATGATAGGAAAAGCACTTTCGGGACGTGCCAATTCCTCAGAAGAAGTATTATCTCATGGAGCGGCAAGAAGAAGAATTATGTGGCAACCTCCACTATCGAGTCAGAGTACATCTCTGCTGGTAGTTATTGCGCACAACTTCTCTGGATCATGAATCAACTTGAGGATTACAACCTGAAGTTCAAGGAGATTTCGATGTTTTGTGACTCCCCCGGTGCAATAGTGATTGCAAAAATCCAGTCTCTCACAGCCAGACAAAGCACATCGAAGTAAGATATCACTTCTTCCGGGAGCATGTGGAGAACAAGGACATAGCTCTCAGCTATGTTCCGTTGGATAAACAAGTCGTAGATATCTTCACGAAGCCATTAGACGAGGCAAAATTCTCATTTTTCAAAATGGAATTGGGTATACTAAATAAGGACTCGTGAAGATGGCTAAGGAGACAAGAATTCACTCGGGAAGTACTTCACTAAATAGAAAAATTATCCAAGGAAAATTCGTCGAATATCACTCGTCGGATCTCGACGATTCGTCAAAATACGTCTAGTACTCACGACGACACTCGGTGAATCTTGATCTATTTCCGACGAAACTCGCCGAATTGGACTTAGGTCGCGAAACTCGCTGAATTGGACTTAGGTCAAAAATTCTTTTTATATTGGATCCGAAGAGACGCCGATTTTCAGGTACGTGTGTTTCCCTCTAAAAACTTTAAATCTATATAAATATATAAATATTTCTAGGGGCAAACAATATCCATTTCATCGAAAGGAAGCCGTCCCGACTCTGCCCATTTCCTCCGGACGATTCGTCTGCCGCGAATAGGTCGTCGTTCCAGCACCAGTGGCTTGCATAGTTTCCAGTCGATTCATTCTGCACAAGCCATTCCAGCAAGTTTGACAGTTACAATAGAGCTTCCAAATGGCCAGAGATCTTCCCTAACCGTTCATTTCAGTTTTGGATTTCACAATTCTTCCACAATTCAATTTCTTCTTTGTTCTCCATGGCTCCTCAAAGCACAAGTGGCTTGCTAGGTGGTGGAGAACTAGTTCATACAGGATTTGCTTCAGCCTCAGACGAATTTCGTAACGTGATATTAATGTTGGAAACAACCGACCTTTCCTTTGTCCTATAACACCCCTGTAAAGTGCTAGACAAAGATGTTCTTGATTTCTTTCATAATGCAAAGCTTCATCGTGAAGATACGGTAATCAAGAGCAGAGTTCGTCAGATCAAGGTTAATGTGAAGGCCTCTCTCCTCACTCGGCTCTTATGGCTTCAATCTTGTGATGAAGACGATCACCTCAAAGAGGAGGACTTTATAAGAGCTATGATGTTCTGTGGACTTCCCAGAGGAACCAAAGCTGTTAAGAGAAAAGGCGTGATCTAGGAAGGTAAGCTTCTGTCAGATATCATTGGCAAAGTACTGTTATGCAAGACTGGATCCCATGATTATTTATCATCAGAAATGTTCAAGATTCTTGTGGCCATCATCTGCTGGAAGAGAATGGATTGGGGTGTTGTGCTATTTGTTAAGATCAAAGATAGTCTCCGCACTCCCAACTTTGGAAGGATTCTAAGTTTGTATCTGAATCAGATGGATAGAGACATGTTTGACATGTTCAAAGGTGAACCAATCCACCACCTAAAGAAAATTGACTCATCGATATTCTTGAGGTGGGATAGGAGAATCCTGATGCCATGGGGAGCCAGAGACCTCCTTGAGGTAGAGGAAGAGGAAGTACCTGAGGAAAGGATTCCTACTTCCACCCCTTGTGATATTCCTGATAGATTGAGTGCAGGAATTGAGGGGGAGCCTGCTGAGATACAGGTGGCCACTGAGATAGTGCCCTTGAGTGTTCCTACAGCTGTAGAAGTCCCAGTTCTAGTTCTAGATGCTGCAGTTAGAGTTACAGAGACAGTTGATCTTCTTACAGAGGTTGCAGAGATTGCTCGTACTACTGCTGTTGAGGTAGTGCTTGATGAGTATGAGAATGAGATAGTAGCTGATGATGTTCTGCTTGTCACTGATCTAGAGGATGTTCCTGCTATTGTTGATGATTTGGGTAAGCCAGTTGATGATACTAAGCTCAATTTTATGGATTATGAGGTTGATGTTGATGAAGTCATGACAGCTATTGATAATGTAAATGATTCTACTGAGATTATTGCTACAGAGATTCCGATTTTAAGTCTCCCGGAGCTTCAATTTGTTATGACTTAGGGGGAGCTGATTCATCCTTTGGTCTCGAAGCAGATCCAACTTGATCGGTTTGTCAAAAAGCTACAAAGTAGAATGGCTGGAACTCCTAGTGGACCTCCAATGGAGGAGGTAGATATTATTGATCTGTATGATGAGGATGGAGAAGCAGAGGTTCATCGTCTTATCCTAGGGTCTCCTACTACTGAGCTGCTTTCTAAATCTCGTATTACTCCCATGGACAAGTCTTCTAGTGACTCCAAGGTAAGTGAAGATCTCCCTTACCCTACCAGTATTCCAGCTGCAGATATACCATCTACCAGTACAGATGTATCTATTCTGAAATCTATTGAAGTCATGATGGCCAAAAAGCAAGCACGCTTTGATCGATCTTTGAAGAAAGTGACGAAGAAAGTCAAAGAAACTGATAAAGATATGAATAACGGCCTTACAGCGATCAAGGTGCATTTTGACAAACTAGATGTGAGGCTGGATTCATGGTTTGTGCAGGGTGGCCAAGCAACTGTTCATACGATGGCCAAACTGAAAAGTAACTTGGAGGTGCTTAAGAATGTTGATGAAAATACAAAAACAGTCATTACTGCCCAGAATGAGGCATGGACTACTTTGACAACCAAATGGTTTACTATTCCAATGCCATAACATCCACGGTACTTGAAGAAGTCAAAAGGGGGAGGATGAGCTGAAAGCTAAGGTGACCGCAGTTGAAACCAAAAGTCGGTCCCTTGTGGAGTTCACCCTTGGGGAAGGGGTGGTCGCACACCTACTTCGCTCCTACAAGAAAAATAACAAGGAAAAGAGAGCAAAGGATTAGACCAAGGGCCCGGCGCGGAGGTCCCACCACACACCTGGAAGATCACTGAGCACTTCCCCTCCTTAGCCAAATGTCCGACTAAGGTACCTCAGAAGGCACTAGAGAACCTGGAGACGAGTTAAGCCCCTTTTCTGAGGTACCCCTTAGGTCCTATTTATAGAATTCTGAAGGTGATCTGCAAATAACTGACCTCTGTTGTCCTGAAATTATTGAAAACTCCTCGGGCTGGCCTACCAACAGCCAAACTCCGTTGTTCTGAACAGCTATGTGCAGCCCACCTAGGTCCGCCAACAGTAGGACTCCGTTATTTTGACTAGCTAAGGGCTGGCCAGCGGGGCAAAATTGTTAGGAATCCTACCCACTGGGGACTGGGCGAGTAGCCCTTCAATGCCTCTACTCGGCGGGAGCCGCGGACCGGGGCTAGCTCGCCTAGGGGGATGTAGGTTAGAGACAGCCCGCCTGGGAAGGCGCGGGCTGACCCGCCTAAGAGGCGTGGGTCGGGGGGTGGCCGGCCTGGGAGGAAGCGGGTCGGAGGGTTGCCCGCCTGGGAGGGCGCGGGTCGACCCGCCTAGGAGAGGCGGGCAGGGCTGACTCGTCGAATAGGCGCGGGTCGGAGGCTGACCCACCTAGGAGGGTGCGGGCTTGGCTGTCCCACCTAGGCGACCCTTGGAGGCACGGGCCGAGATCGACCCGCCTGCTTGCCTTAGTCCCTTCGACGAACACGAGGTTGTACACAATCCCTGCTCTTTGCAAAAGGCTGGCCCTCTTGGGCGAACCTTATTTTTGAGTGTTGGGACTGGTACACCAAACACAAATGGTCCAGGATGGGTCATTTGGAAATTTCCATAGGCTGTCTCGTAGGCACTAGCACCCTTACCATTCATAACACCATACTCATAGTGACCATAGATGCTCTCATGGTCATACCTGTTAGATGGTAGCAGCACTTTCCTGAAAGGAATTTGAGGCTTGGAGACTAGTGATTGTACTGGAGCTTTGCCGTTCCTTTTGGAATTGGCAGCTCTAGTTTTCCCTTTGAAGCCTATCCCTTCTTACCCTTTTGGGAGGAGAAAGAATCTATTGAGGGCAATACAGAACATGGCTTTGAAAACTTAGCCACTAACTCCTCCTTTTGGATTTTACCTTCAAGATTCTTGATGTGGTCATTCTTGAAGGTGATTGTGTCCATCTGAATGACAGTGATGTTTTTCAGCTTGCTGACTTCTTCCATCTTTAGGTTCAGTATGTTTGCTGAGTCTGAAGTAGCCAATTACAGAGAGGCAATCTCCTTTGCCTACTTTTGGGACATGAGCTTGCTTATCTTCAGTACGTGCAGGAGTTCGCCATAGTCATCAATCAATTGATTGACGTCTCCTTCAGATTTAGAGCCATCTTCATCTCTTGAAGTTGATGCCTATAATTTTGTACTTGTCACATAATCTGACACCGAGGAAAGAGAATGTACTTTGCTTGGACCAGGCTGCCCCTAGCTAGGTCCTTCTTTAGTCAGAACCATCAGCCCAAGGCAATGGCTATCTTCTTTTCTTTCTTCAAACCTGGCAACATCATCAGCTTCTCCAACAATAGTAGCCAGCATCTCTAAGAAGTCTGCCTCTAAGATTCTTCTTCAATAGTAAATAGCCCAATGTAGGCTTCATCTTCATCTTCCTTTTCTGACTCTGATGATGATAAGTCAGTCCAGCTCTTTTGCTTCTTAGCAATAAAGTATTTCTCCATCTTACCCTTCTGCGGATGTTCCTTATTTTCTCCAGCACCCTTCCTTTTGATAGGGCAGTCGGCTATAACATGCTCTAGCTTGCTACAACAATAACAAACCACTTTAGAAGAAGCATGTTTATTTATTTTAGAGTCATACATGTCCTCTTTAGAGGATTTCTTCCTGCCCTTATAGTAATCTTCCTTGGGATAAGAAGAAGAGGATGGTCTGCTACTCCAGTGCTTCTTCTTCATGAATTTCTGAAATTGCCTGGAGAAGGCAGCAAAGTCTTCGCCAGATATGTGGCAGTTTGATGTACTGGTTTATGAGCTTTTTGAATCAGACTCAGCATCTCTCCTTAGTGGATAAGGAGTCTTTCTCCCGCTCCTCCTTGTGGCTTAAGCTTTGAAGGCTACTGACTTATCCTTTACTGCAGACTTGCTGATTTTCTCCTCCTCCTCTCTGGCAGTCAGCTGCATTTCATAGGACAGCAGCTTTCCAAATAGGGTTAGTGGTGGAGTGTCTGCAAGTTTTACCACTTCTCTAATGGCACGGATTTTTGTGTCCCAGTCTTTAGTCAAAGACCTGAGAAACTTATCATTTAATTCATATGTGCTGAAAACTCTGCCATATGTCATAAGCTCATTCATAATCCTGAAGAACTTTTCAAAGCACTCGGCTATGTCATCTGTCTTGTTCTGCCTGAAGCTTTCATACTCTTGATTGAGCATGGACTTCCTGTCGTCCCTCACTTCTTTTGTTCCCTCCATGAAGACAATTAGTGTGTCCCACATCTCCTTAGATGTCTTGCAGTGGACAAGGTTTTGGAAGGTTGAGTCATCTATGGCACTAACTATAATGTTTTGTGCTATCTTATCCAGTGTAGCTAAGATGATTTCATCCTTAGTCATATCAGTGTACATCTTTTGACTCTTCAGATTTGCATCAAGGACAGATGTCTTCATTAGGATGAAGGGTCCTTCTTGTACTGTGATATAAATCCTAGGATCAGATGCGTCCATGAAAAATCTGACCCTTTCCTTCAAGATGCCAAAAGTTTCCTTCCTACAAAAAGGAAGTTTCATGGATCCAAGCTCTTTGTGATTCTCTCCTGAACCCATCTTGACCTTCTGATAGCTGCCCTAGAGATCAACTAAGACTGTTAAGTCCTTTCTTTAGTAACCTTCCTCTGATACCACTTGAAATTCTTGATTTCAAGATCAACTAAACACCTAGAGGGGGCGTGAATAGGTCCAATTTAATTCTAGGCTACTTAAAGTTAATAAAATCTAATTCTCTATCTTTATTACTATATCTGTCAGATAAGGCAAGAAAGTTATTCGGAAATTATAACACAATCATAATACAGCAATCACAGCACAGTACTCATAGATTTATAGTGGTTCCTCAATTGATGGGTACATCCACTTTACCCCTTCGCCTATCTAACAATAGACTAGATTCAGCCAAACACTTTCTTCTTTCTTTCTCAGATCCTCAGATCTTACAGCTCAGAGCTCAACTGGCTCCTACAACTCAGACTATACAAGTCTTACCACTCAAATCACCAAGATCCTACAACTCAAGTTCTTCCCTAGAACTCTACCTCAGAGTGAATCCACACTCCTACACCTCAGGCAATCCTGCCCTACCTAAGAGTGATCCACACTCCTACAACTCAGGCAACCCTTGCCCTACCTCAGCCTTTATAACATAGGCTTACAGCTCAGGCACTTAGCCTTACCACTCAAATTCAATATGAATCCTGCACAGAATATCAAAAAAATGAATAACAGACACCAGAGAAAATTCTTTGTGTCTGTCTACCTGGACTGAGCAGATGTCAGCCCTATCTTTGTCTTCACAGCAACAAGATGAGAAAGCGATCTTGAATTGAAGCCCGACTTATTTTGGAAGTGACTAACAGAAACCTCTGCTTCTTCTTCTTCAGGAATTTATCCCGATCTGGACTGAGCAAATATCATCCCTTATTGGGTATTGTCTCCACAATAACCCAGATTTGCATGAAGTCACCCTTGAACTAAGATGAATTAATTTGTATTTGACATCTGTGTTCTAGTTGAATGTTTGCAGATTCTCAGTGCTAAGTGTAGACCAATGTCAGTCTACAGTGGGTCAGGAACACAGGATCATTCAGTGTAATCCCTCACTGGGTGATCCAAAGTGTTGACTCATGTGTAGTCTCTCAATTGGGATACACTTTATGTTCAAATATTGGGAGCAAATGATGGAAATAGGGCTAGAAGGAAATCTTCTCTAAAGTTCTAGAAAAACTATCTAAGTCCAGTTCTCGAGAAGTAATCTCAGAGTTCTCGAGAAGTATGATATAGTTCTCGAGAAGCTCAGACTCTACTTCTCGAGAAGTCAGGACAGTTCAAGAATTTCTCTAAGTTAAATTCTCGAGAAGCCAATAAAGCTCTCGAGAACTATTCTATAAGTTCTCAAAAACTTAATTTAGTTCTCGAGAAGTATTCCTTTGATTCTCAAGTTCAGAAATTCAATCAGAAGTTGATTCTAAGTAAAGTTCTCGAGAAGTCTTCTATAAGTTCTCGAGAAGTCAATTTAGTTCTCGAGAAGTATTCCCTTGGTTCTCGATAAGTTCAAAAAAAAATTTCTCTAAGCTCAAGTTCTCGAGAAGTCCTCTATTATTTCTTGAGAAGTAAATTAGTTCTCGAGAACTATACTCTGGTGTTCTCGAGAAGTCCAAACCTTTCTAAAGAGATTAGTTTTCGAGAAGTCTCTACAGTTCTCGAAAACACAGTTCATAGTTCTCGAGAACTATAATCACTTCTCGAGAACTAAGTCGGATTTTTTCTAGAGAATTTCTTCTAAGTCCAGAACGGCCGGAATTTCAAATAACCCAATAGGATTGGTCCACGTGTCATCATTAATGATATTTCCAACCGTTAAGAGATATCTTACATAAGGTCTTGTCACTAAGACATAACCCTAAGAAGGATTAAGGGAAATTATTGAGCGGATCTCGTACTTTCCAAAAAGCTCTGGTTCGGCCGATCTCTTCTCAAGCTCGACGTCTTGAAGCCGCCGCCACCGCTCTCGTCAAGATCGATCCTCATCCTTTCGATCTAGAAGATCTACTGATTCAGGAAACGTTCTTTCTTCCTTGATCGAGTAGATTCAAGAATTTCTCAGGTCAGATCTACTAGTCTTCTTCAACAATTCTGAAAGGGCCGCAACTTTAAGAAGAAGACCTAAAGACTTATTTCTTGCAGAGTTGAGAATATTTCTGTTTGTATTTTCATATCTATTTGTAAATCTTGTAGGAGATTATTCTCCAAGTGTTGGAGCGTTGTTCTCCGAGTTGTAGGAAGGTTTCATCCTCCGAGTGTAGATCCATTTGGATCGAGTTTGTAGGAATGTGGTTCTGAGGTGTAGGATTGGTTTGCAATCCGAGATAGTGGAGTAGCTGAGTCTAGTGATTTGCTAGATCGGTGAGGAAAGTGGACGTACCCAAGATCGGGGAACCACTATAAATCTCTTGTCGTCTGTGTGATTGTTTGATTACTTATCTATGCGTTGTCAAATTTTTTATTTCGCATTAGACGCACATCTCACCTATTCACCCCCCTCTAGGTGATTTAGGTAGACAACTTACAACTTTCAATTGGTATCAGAGGGAGGTTGATCGTTAAAAGGTTAACACCTTGATCTAATCCTTCCAAAGTTGTCTTTAGAGAAGTATCAAGCATGAGTAAGAGCAAGAATTTTGCTAAGCTCCCTATATGCACCAAGAACAATTTTCATATGTGGAAGGAAAGAGTTAAACTCTTCATGGAAGCAGTGGACCCTCGGATCTTCATGATTGTTAAAGAAGGTCCGTATGTTCCGATGATTGCATCTATAATAGATCCAACCAAACAAGTCCCAAAGAAGTTGATGGACTTGGATAAGGACGAGATTGCACTTGTCTCCCTGGACAAGAAAGCTAAAAATATTATAGCAAGTGCAGTCGATGAATCGATGCTACAAAATCTGATTCATTACCAGTTTACCAAGGAGATGTTGCAATCCCTTATGACTCTGATGGAAGGCACTAAAGAAGTTAGGGATGATCGGAGATCCCTTCTAAATCAGAAGTAAGAAGCCTTCAGGCAAGGTCACAAGAAAGCCATAGCTGATACCTTTGAGAACTTCTTCAAGATAGTTAATGGCCTAAGAATTTATGGTCGAGTCTTCACAAATGGGGAACTGAATGACAATTTCTTAAGATCCCTGACCAAGTAATGGGATAATAAGGTATGCGCCATTCGGGAGTTCGGAAGGTTAGCCGAGACTGACCCGCAGAATCTATTCGGAAAGCTTATGTCTTACGAGCTCCAAATCAACTCAAGAAAAGCTGAAGAAGAGATGAGCAGGTCTACATCCAAGGAGAATTCTGTCTCTCTGAAGGCAGATAGCTCAAGGAAGACAAAGGCTATCTCTCCTGCCACAGCTCCTGAATTAAAGCTGATGAAGAAGAATCATCTGAGCCAAGCTCCTCTGGCTTAGAGCAATCTGATGGAGAGTTCTCTCTACTCTCAAGGCAGTTCAAGAAATTCTTAAACAAGAAGAAGCAATGGAGAGGCAAGGATGCCTCCTATAGAAGATCACGTAATGATGGTGATCGCCACAGAAAAGACTCAAGCAGAAATGATAGGTATGGTTCTAAACCGAATAAACATTATTCGACTGACATTGTTTGTTATTGCTATAATAAGCCAGGTCACGTCATTGCGGATTGCCCCCACAAGAAGAAAGAGGGTGGAAAACGAGAAGAGAAGAAGTCCTATAGTAAAAAGAGGACAGAAAAGAGCCTGTTGGCCAAGAAGGGCAAAACCCTCAGTGACTCCGACTCATCTGAGTCGAGTGCGGAAGAGGAAGAAGCCTACTTTGGGCTAATGGCTCTAACTGATGATGAACAAGTCCCCCAGTTCACTGGGGAGGTAAAATCTAACCTCTCTTTCAGAATCTGATGATGATAGTGAGCAAGAGGGCTATCCCTCTGAGGATGAATCTGAACTCATGGGACAATATAAGGAGTTACTCAAGGCTTACGACAAATATCGCCGAGTCGTGAAAACTCAAGCTAAAGAGATAAAGTCTCTAAAAGCTACAGTGAGCACCTTAAGGGAAGAAGTCTTAAAGACTGACTCACTCGAGGAAGACTTCAATAAATCTATTGAAGAATATGACAAGTCTCTTGAGCACCTTGACCCTAAGGAGAAAATTATTAAGGAGTTGGAAGAACAACTCTTGGCTGAAAAGAAACTTGTTGAAGGTTTCTCTAAGCCTAAGACTATACTTCCTCTGATTGCTGAATTCTCATCTAAGGCCAATGGTGTTGGTCTAGGCCACAGAGGTGCTCCTAGTAAATCCTCTAGGAGAAGGAAGGCCAAGAGAAAGAATAAGGATGTCAAGAAGGCCTTGGCTGAGGAAAAAGGGAAAGCTCCTTTAGAGCCAGTCTCGTTCAAGAAAGTTATCTTTCCTGCGAACGAATTCGATTTTGAGTCCACCTATGGACACTTCACTAGGTCGATCCCAGAGAAGCCTAAGTCAAGGTACCAAGGTTGGAATCACCCTCGTGACTTTGGCGAGAGTGTCTTCAAGGCACCTTATAAAGAGATTCAACTTCAGAGCTATGGACCTTATGCTCATGGTCATAACATCAAGAAGGAACCAAAGGTAAAACCTGTTGTGGAAAAGCCTATGAAGGAGAAGACTTCATGCAGCTGCCATCATCATGAAGCTTCTTCCTCCAAGGATGCTACCCATGCTGGACCTCCTCTCAAGAAGGTCAAGCAGGAGGTTATAAGGCAAAGATACAACATATTCGACTGTTGGTGCTGTGGTATAGTTGGTCACTTTGCCATAGATTGTTGGTTCAATCCTAAAAATGCTGCAACTCCTCAAGTTAGCAACGTGAGAATGACCACTCATGAGGCTAATACTCGTAGGGGGAGTATTCTAACTCGAGACCAAGTACCCAAACGTATTTGGGTTCCTAAGGCTAAGTGATTATAATTGCAGGTACGTCCAAAGGCCATTAAAATGCCAATCTGGTATTTGGACAGTGGATGTTCTCGGCATATGACTGGGACAAGGAGCCTACTCCAGAACTTTTTACCGGTGTTGAACGGACCAAAGGTCATCTTTGGAGGTTCAGACCGAGGAATTACCAAAGGCTACGGTATGATTACTAATGGTAACGTATCCTTTTCGGATGTAGCCTATGTTGAAGGATTGGAACACAATCTCATCAGCATAAGCCAACTATGCGACAAAGGATATGTGGTTGAATTCCATGCTGACAAGTGTTTGATAAAATCGGTTGACAACATGGAAACTATTTTATCAGGCACTCGAAGCAAAAATATTTTCTGTTTAAACTTCATCTGTATTGACTCCTCTACACCAGTATGTCTTTTAGCAAAAAGTAGTGCATCTCTTGCTGACCAATGGCACAAGAGACTAGCACATATTAATTTCAAAACTATAAATAAACTATTCTCTCAAAACTTAGTACGTGATGCCCCTAATGTCAAGTGCGTTAAGGACAACCCTTGTAATGTCTGTATAAAAGGCAAGCAAACAAGGAGTTCATTTAAAAGCATTATAGGCAAGGATTCTGATAGAAGCTTACAGCTTCTTCATATGGACTGGTTCGATCCACTGCAAGTTATAAGTTTGGGAGGTAAGAAATATACGTTGGTTATTGTGGATGATTACTCACGCTTTGCGTGGGTGTTCTTTCTGAAACACAAGTCAGATACCTTCAATATTTTTACTAATTTTGTTAGGTAAGTCCAGAATGAATACAACTGCTCCGTAGTCAAAATCAGAAGTGACAATGGAACGGAATTCAAGTCTAGGTCCATGACAGAATACTGTGAAATTCAAGGTATCTTTCATGAGTTTTCCTCTCCTCTCACTCCACAGCAAAATGGAGTAGCTGAGAGAAGGAACAGAATACTCATAGAGGCTTGCTGGACAATGTTGAGTGATGCCTCACTTCTAGAGTACTTCTGGGCTGAAGCCGTCAACACCGCTTGTCACGTGCAAAATCGAGCACTCATCAACAAGAACCATGATAAGACTCCTTACGAACATCTAAAAGGCAGGAAACCGACCATTTCATATTTTAGAATCTTGGCTGTAAGTGATTCGTACTTAACAATGACAAGTATCACACTACCAAGTTTAGCGAGAAAAGCTTTGAAGGTATTTTTGTAGGTTATAGTAGCCATAGTAAGGCCTATAGAGTATTCAATATAAAAACCCTGGTGGTAGAAGAATCGATACACATTGTATTTGATGAGACGAGTTTGCCGCAAAGCAACTCTTCTAGTGTGCTCATTGAAGATGCAGGTACAAAGATAAAAGAACTCAGCTTGGATGAACCTATTGAAGACAAAGATGAAAAGTTCATCAAGATCACCTCTACAACCCCGATTGGAGAGGTAGATGATCAAGATGAAGAATTCATCCTGGCTGAAGATGCAACTCCAGTGGCTGAGGAGATCCCAGATGCAAGGACTCTAGAGCTCAGACACCTGAAGGATAATCGCTTGGACCAGATCATAGGAGATCCCCGGGATGGTGTCAGAACTCATCGAGGTACAACTAGCGAGAATTTATTCGTAAGTTTTTTATCACAAGTTATACCTAAGAAGTTCGAGGAAGCAAACTCAGATGCATCCTGGATACTAGCCATGGAAGAAGAGTTAAATCAGTTCAAACGTTGCAAAGTTTGGACACTTGTTCCTAGACCCAAGAGTAAGAACGTCATCGGGACAAAATGGGTCTACCGGAACAAGATGGATGAAGATGGAACTATTATAAAGAACAAAGCCAAACTCGTTGCCATGGGCTATCGTCAAGAAGAAGGAATCGACTTCGATCAAACATATGCTCCAGTGGCAAGACTGGAGTCAATCAGGTTATTCCTTGCTCATGCTGCACTTAAGGGATTTACCATCTATCAGATGGATATAAAATCCACCTTCCTGAATGGTGACATAAAGGAAGAAGTGTATGTAGAGCAACTGCCAGGTTTTGTTGACTCAACTTTCCCTAATCATGTTTATTTACTGCAAAAAGCTTTATATGGTCTTAAACAAGCTCCTCGAGCTTGGTATGAGACGCTGTCTAGCTTTCTTCTTGAGAACAAGTTCACAAGAGGAAAGATAGACAAGACATTATTTCTTAGGGAAATAAATGGCAAGATTTTGCTAGTGCAAATCTATGTCGATGATATTATTTTTGGTTCTACGGATAACAACCTCTACAAGAAGTTTTCTAAACTTATGCAAGAGAAGTTTGAAATGAGCAGTATGGGAGAGCTGAAGTATTTCTTAGGGCTTCAGGTGAAACAATCTGAGGATGGAATCTATATCTCACAGACTAAATTCACCAAAGAGCTACTTAAGAAATTCGGAATGGAGAATGCAACCTCTATGAGGACTCTAATGGCCTCAGCTATGTCTCTGGATAAGAATAAGAAAGGGAAACCTTTTGATGAAACCAAGTACAGAAGCATAATTGGGTCCTTGCTCTACCTTACCGCAAGAAGACCAGATATCATGTTCTCAACATGTGTATGCGCTAGATTCTATGTGAACTCTAAGGAATCTCACTATATTGCTGTAAAGCAAATTTTGAGATACCTTAAAGGTACACCAAATCTTGGCTTATAGTACCCAAGAAGTAATGATAGTGAACTGATTGGATTTTTAGATACAGACTTTGCAGGAAGCAAAGATGACAGTAAAAGCACATCAGGGACGTATCAGTTCCTAGGAAGACGTCTCATCTCATAGAGCAGCAAGAAGCAAAACTGTGTCGCAATCTCAACGACCGAGTCAGAATATATTTCTGTCGACAGTTGTTGTGCACAGTTGCTTTGGCTAAAGCATCAGTTGGAGGATTACAACATGAAGATCAAGGACATTCCATTGTTCTGTGACTCCTCCAGCGCCATCGTAATCGCAAACAACCCAGTCTCACACAGCCTGACAAAACACATCAAGCTGAGATACCACTTCATTCGGGAGCATGTGGAGCAAGGGGATGTGGATCTGAAGTATGTGCCAATAGATCGGCAGGTTGCAGATATTTTCACAAAGCCGCTGGACGAGACCAAGTTCAATTTCTTAAAAACTGAACTTGGGTTGCTGAACAAGGAGGATTAGACCAAAGTGATCATTTCAAAGGCTCAAGAATCGAGGATACTCCTAAAAGGTTAGAATTTACCTAGTGGAAAGCAGTTCTCGAAAACATACTTCACTTCTCGAAAAGTAAAATTCATTTCTCGAAAAACCTAAGTACACTTCTCGAGAGGCAGAAATTAGCTCTCGAGAAGTATCTCAGTTCTCGAGAAATACTTAAACTTCTCGAAAAGTCCATCGTAAGTTCTCGAGAACTAGTTCTCGAGAAGTCAGCCTATCTCTCGAGAACTTTGAAAACTAGCTCTCGAGAAGTCATCCTATCTCTCGAGAACTCTGAAATCCAGTTATCAAGAACTTTCTTACTTCTCAAAAAATATTGGCCACTTCTCGAAAAGTATAACCTACCTCTCGATAGCTGGCCCATCCTTCTTCCGGTACTTAACTCTATTATTTCGCAAAATTCTTGATTTCTGCCCTAACCTAAGGCTAATTAGGCATATAATTAACGTTACTAGGAAAAAATATATCTATAATATTTTAGAATCCTAAATCAACCGCCATTTCAAACATTCCTCTCGCAACTCTTCATCTTCCGCCGAACGAAAGCTCTATCTCCGCCGCTGTTCCCTGCTCCATTCGTTGCCACCGTCGGCGTCAATGGCTCACAGTTCCAAGATTGGAATCGGCAGCGAACTCGTCGTCGAAGGACTAGCCGACATTTCTGACGATTTCCAGAACTTGTTGATTCTTCTGGAAACTGCCGAATTGATGTTCGTTCTCTCTGAGCCCGTCAAGATAGTATTTCTAGATGTCGAAGAATTTTTCAGGAATGCTAAGGAAAGGAGGAATAGAACAATTTTGAAGACAAAAGTTAAAGGGATCAAAATCAAGCTTGACAAGCACATGATTTCCAAGCTTCTGAAAATGCTTATTATTGATGAGGAAGATGACCTAACTCAAGAAGATTATGACAGAACCTATTCTTTCTGTGGAATTCCTGATGAATACATCTCCCTAAGGAGAAATCTTCTAAATGATGTAGGGAAACTTCTTGCAGATATTATTGGAAAAATACTGTGGTGCATAACGGGGTCAGTCAGTTTTATTTCTCATGACTTGTTTGGAGTAATGACAGCTGTAGTCTGTAGAAAGAAATTTCAATTTGGAATGATGGTGTTTGAGATGATTAGAGACAGTATCCAAGAACCTAAATTTGCCAGGATAATCTCTTTATTGCTAAGTGAGATTGATCCAGTCACATTCAAACTCTCCAAAGGTACTCCAATTCATCACCTGAAAAAGATCTCCTTCACCTCCGTCCAGAGATGGGAGCTAAAAATGAAGAACCCAAGACAGTGAGCTAAGGAAGTTGGAACTTCTGTCTCAGAGGTCAGGACCCCATCTCCTCCTCCACATCATGCTGCTGAACCATCTGGTGCAGTAACTGAGGGGGAGCCTGCACCTTCTGCCTCAGTTTTCAGGATTCCTTCTCCTCCTTCTCCAGCACCTTCTCCAGTCAGAAGCCCCAGCAAACTCTCCAGTTCCAACCCAGTTGGATGTTCCAGCCCAAGAAACTCTCAAAGACACAAATGAAGCCATAGGCAAGATGATAGAAGAGCTTACCTCAAAAGAACCTCTTTCCCCCCTTTCCAAAGATCCCCCTAAAGACCCATACAAAGAACCCTCACCCCAAGCTACTCCTTCTCCCTCTCCAAGAAAAGATTCAACTCCACTAGAAACCATCCTTCTATCTGAAGAGGATTAGAAAGCCCCTGAGGAGGTGGAAGCACCTCTCAGGACTCTTGATTTCTCCCTCCCTAGATTTGTTGATGAGGAGGGATATATAGTATCTCATACTGTAAGAGCCCAGAGCTCTATTATATTGGAAGAAATCCCCCCATGGAAAGCTCCTCCACCACCTCAGATTGATTCTACCACTCCTACTCATGTTCCTGCTCCTGCTGTTGTAATAGTAAACTCAGATATTCTATCAAAGATTGAAGAAATGCTAGCTAACCAGAGGAAATATTTTGATGAATCTCTTTTGACTGTCAAAGATCAGGTAACTGCCCTTGAGAAAGAAATGAGCAGAGGCTTTGTAGATATTCAAGCCAACACTGATTCTCTCAAAGGATTGTTCAGAATTGGAGGAAAAGCCATAAATCACACCATCACAAGCATTGGTCAAGTCATGGACCAATGTATCACCCTAGCAAACAATCAAATTCAGTTGGACAAGAGAGCTGAAGAGAATGTCATTAAGGTATGCAATAAAGTTGGTACTTTCAAAGAAGACTCCATAGACCAACTATCTGTACAAATCAAAAAGGGGGAGACCATAGTGAAAGAACAAGTTGAAAAGCTTACTACTGATGCCAAAACTCTTTGGACTGAAAAAGTAACTGAGATCAATAAAAGTGTTTTAGAACATATTCAATCAGTCAAATTCCATACTTATGATACAGCTGTATGGATGCATAATCAAATCTTTCCAAATTTTCAGGCAGACCCCAATGTGATTCCTCATCATTTAAATCCTCTTGCTGAAGGTGAGTCAAGCAAATTGCCTCAACCTCAATTTCCTACATTCTCTCCCAGGCCAGAAGATCAGGAAACTCCTCCAGCTTCCTATTCCCATATTTGGGATGATGTGATCCCTGAAGACCTACCAGAGATTCACATCCCTAAGAAAAGGATGTATGGGGAAGGTGCTTCTGCTAGCAGATCAGTTCCCCAACCAGAGACAGAGAAGAGAAAGGCTCAAGAATTTGCTGAAATTTGGAGCCCAACTTCCAAAGCTCTAATTCTTGACACTCTTAAACTTGTCATGGACTTTAATGAGAATGGGCATCTGCACTACAGTTTAGTTGAGTGGGAGTTATATGAAAAATCCATGACCAAAAGGAGGATTTATGATAGAGAATATGGAAAGAACAATCCCAAAGCTCCTCTAAAGCCTCCCAGATACTATCCTAAACCTTTCAGCTATCAGAGAAGACAACAAGCAAAGCAAGATAGGCAACAGCAGAACAAGGATGATTCATGATGTTGTGGTGTTGAGAAATGTTGAGGAAATGGATGTTGACTAATTTTAAAACATTATTGATATATATAACATTTCCTAGTTTTGCTTAATTGTGCTTTCAAATAATCTGTCTGTGCATTTATTCTTACTTTTTTTCCTTCATGTTCTTTATTTATTATAATAATTCACCTTAGTGTAGAGGGTTCTGACTTCTATAAATAGGGGGAGATTGTTGGGTATTGTCTCCACAATAACCCAGATTTGCATGAAGTCACCCTTGAACTAAGATGAATTAAGTTGTATTTGACATCTGTGTTCTAGTTGAATGTTTATAGATTCTCAGTACTAAGTGTAGACCAATGTCAGTCTACAGTGGGTCAAGAACACAGGACCATTCAGTGTAATCCCTCACTGGGTGATCCAAAGTGTTGACTCATGTGCAGCCTCTCAATTGGGATACACTTTATGTTCAAACTTTGGGAGCAAAGGATGGAGATAGGGCCAGAAGGAAATCTTCTCTAAGTTCTTGAAAAACTTTCTAAGTCCAGTTCTCAAGAAGTAATCTCAGAGTTCTCTAGAAGTATGGTATAGTTCTCGAGAAGCTCACTCTACTTCTCGAGAAGTCAGGACAGTTCAAGAATTTCTCTAAGTTAAGTTCTCGAGAAGTCAGTAAAGCTCTCGAGAACTATTCTATAAGTTCTCAAAAACTCAATTTAGTTCTCGAGAAGTATTCCTTTGATTCTCAAGTTCAGAAATTCAATCAGAAGTTGATTCTAAGTAAAGTTCTCGAGAAGTCTTCTATAAGTTCTTGAGAAGTCAATTTAGTTCTCGAGAAGTATTCCCTTGGTTCTCGAGAAGTTCAAAAAAAAATTCTCTAAGCTCAAGTTCTCGAGAAGTCCTCTATTATTTCTCGAGAAGTAAATTAGTTCTCGAGAACTATACTCTGGTGTTCTCGAGAAGTCCAACCCTTTATAATGAGATTAGTTTTCGAGAAGTCTCTATAGTTCTCGAAAACTCAGTTCATAGTTCTCGAGAACTATAATCACTTCTCGAGAACTAAGTCGGATTTTTTCCAGAGAATTTCTTCTAAGTCCAGAACGGCCGGAATTTCAAATAACCCAACAGGATTGGTCCACATATCATCACTAATGATATTTCCAACCGTTAAGAGATATTATATATATGGTATTGTCACTAAGACAAACCCTAAGAAGGATTAAGAGAAATTATTGAGCGGATCTCGTACTTTCCAAAAAGCTCTGGTTCGGCCGATCTCTTCTCAAGCTCGACGTCTTGAAGCCGCCGCCACCTCTCTCGTCAAGATCGATCCTCATCCTTTCTATCTAGAAGATTTACTGATTCAGGAAACGTTCTTTCTTCCTTGATAGAGTAGATTCAAGAATTTCTCAGGTCAGATCTACTAGTCTTCTTCAACAATTCTGAAAGGGCCGCAACTTCAAGAATAAGACCTAAAGACTTATTTCTTGCAGATCTGAGAATATTTTTGTTTGTATTTTCATATCTATTTGTAAATCTTGTAGGAGCTTATTCTCCGAGTTTAGGAGCGTTGTTCTCCGAGTTGTAGGAAGGTTTCATCCTCCGAGTGTAGATCCATTTGGATCGAGTTTGTAGGAATGTGGTTCCGAGGTGTAGGATTGGTTTGCAATCCGAGATAGTGGAGTAGCCGAGTCTAGTGATTTGCTAGATCGGTGAGGAAAGTGGGCGTACCCAAGATCGGGGAACCACTATAAATCTCTTGTCGTCTGTGTAATTGCTTGATTACTTATCTGTGCTAGTTGTTAAATTTTTTATTCCGCATTAGACGCATATCTCACCTATTCACCCACCTCTAGGTGATTTAGGTAGACAACTTACAACTTTCATCCCTCACTACTTCTTCTTCAAAGATCCAGCGAATGATCTCCAGATTTAGCACGGCTTGGATCGTGAAGATACTTTTAGCTAGGGATCGCTTAGACTGATTCGTCTTCCTCAGAGAAATACTCTGAACTTATTGTAGCAGATGTTGAATGCCTCAGCAAACCCAGAACTCCTTCAGATTTTCAAATTGAATTTCTTGCCTCTGTAACAATGGCGGAAGAAGAGGACGAACTCCGCTTCTCATTTTTTAGAATGAATTAATTCTTTGATCAGAAAGCTATTTGATCTCGATCTCAGCTGCTATTTATAACTCCGTCAATTAGCGAGATGATTGACACGTGTCCCAAATTTAACAGCGGTTAACACCTCAGCCTAATCAAATTGAGATTTAGTGTAGACTGATGGCGACGTTAATGTCGATTTGCAATGAATCTAAAATTTGTTGACTTTGCTGACGTCAGCATCATTCTAGACTTAGCCAAAATCAACTATCTTTCCAGAAGTTCTGCGTTTGACGAACTCCAAGCTCAGTTTGACAAACCCTGAGCTCAGCTCGATGAAACAGTGAAAGAGATGAAAGCTGAGTTCGATGAATTCTGAACTCCGTTCGACGAAAGAAAAGCTTAGCTCCATGAATAGTGGATAAGTTGAGTTCAATGATTCTGATGGCTGAGTTCTTCTTATAAATGAAAGCTGAGTTCGATGAATTCTGAACTCCGTTCGACGAAATCAAAGCTTAGCTCGACGAATAGTGGATAAGCTGAGTTCGACGATTCTTGACTTAGAAAATTTTTCTAGCTATGTTAGGCATTAAGTGTGTTGACCTCACTCAATGCTATTTCTCGTTAGCCCATTCTTCAGCTATCTGCCTGATGGCATTGAGAGCATTGAGTGAGTAGTCTATTCTCAACGAATTTGGACTTAGAAATATTTCTGCTCTGCTAGGTCTCAGCGGTTCCTTCTCAACTGTCTCAGTGGTTTTTTCTTCACAGCTGTGACTATCTTCTGTCTCAACGGTTATGCTGAGACATTCTTCTCAGCTGTCTCAGCTTACTCGACGCTTTTGCCTTAGTCAAATTGTTCAGCTTTCCTTTCTATTAAAAAGCGTTGAGAGCGTTGAGTGAGCTGGCCTCACTCAATGATTCTAGACATAGTCAAATTCTGGTTTCTTCACAGAACCTGTAGACTCAAAGTATTTTAACTTGGCATTGAGTGTGTGAGCTTCACTCAATGCTTCTGTTCTTAGTCGACTTTTCTATCTCCTTATACATTGGCATTGACAGACTTAGCATGGCATTGAGTGATGAAGCTTCACTCAGCGCTTCTGCACTTAGTCAATTTTTTGGCTTCCACTGCTTAGGCTTTGACATGATAACCTTGACTCAACAATTCTGGCCATATGGCGTTGAGTGAGTTAAGGTCACTCAACGCCTCTTAAATTAGCCATATTTCCGCCTTTACAATACTGTAAGCATTGAATGCCCGCCTTATCTCAGCACTATTAGTTATATGGCGTTGAGTGAGCTTGCCTCACTCAACGCTTCTGGACTTTTGCATTTTTCTGAATTTTCAGTCTCACCTTGAGTCCACTTGTCAATGTCTATTGAACTATCTATCCAATCATTATGACAAATACCAACCTGTATGCATGAACTTAAACATACATCAAATACAACTATATCTATCTCATTGACCTGTTTGACATCATCAAATCAGGGCCATTGGAATCAATGGACCCAACAATAGCCCGCAACTATTGGAGTGGCAAATCGGAGAAGAAGAAAGTAGCATCATATACTGAAAAATGGAAGGCGGTGGAGTCAACTGCATCCCATCAAGCTCCAGCCCAACCAAAAGTCTACAACCTTGGCCAGCATGAGGCCATCAAGCAAGGCGATGTGGTGACAAGTATGTGTTAGAGCTTAGCCATAATTATAAGACCCCTTTTTTTTTTGCAAACCAGGGGTCTTATGCCCAGAACCGCCGCTTTGCGGTGACACCTTCGCACCCGGGAAGGTCGTCACTACAACGCGCCGATTCTGCTGGCCTTTTCGATCACAATAAGTAGCAAGCAAGAGAGAAGCAAGTCCACCAAAAGAGAATATCACATAAAATAAAACTCCACGAAGGGAGTGTCCACAGAAAATCATCAGAGTATAAATAGTCTGGAAATAAAAGGGCTCGTGCCCGGTACATCAAATCCTCACTACAAGATCACTCAAAAGCGGAAACAAAACTAAAACTCTACTAAGGGGCGGGACTCACAGTCCCCGTAGTCTGGACTCCAGTGCTTGACTGTCCCATCTCCAAGCGTACTGGCCTCCTGAGCTGCTGCTCCATGCTGGGCTCCGCGATCCCCTAATATGATATGGTTCGAAAACTGTTAGTCTAAAAGACTAAGCCCTATCGTCCCCCACCCCTTCCCCCACGCTCTAAGGCACCGGGCGGAGAGGAATAAAGGGAAGGACAAGAAAGTGGAGAATAATATCAAAACAGATGACGGTGTACCTAACTAGCAGTTGTGTAAATGGGGAGCAATTTATCTTAAGTGTTGTAATAGGTATAACAGAAAGGAAGTAAGTAAGAAATTAAACCTTCGCTTATGTGAGTACACATAAGCCAAGGGATCTTTTGCAAGGCTCCCATTGTATAACGCGTCCCATACCGCTTATACGTTGGGGTGTCGGTTATCACGCAGCAGGTATACATATATCAAATTAACCGTAATTTATAAACTTGCCCACACAAGCTTATAGACCAAGGGGTCGTTTTGCAAGTCCTAAAGTATAAGCGTCCCATTCCACTTATATTTTAGGTGTCAAGGTTGTTATGAATGATTATGACATGCAGCTATATGGTGGGTTATGATGTTCAAGCAGTGCAACTCACACACACAACTTTGTGTACACAAACCTTTAGTTCCCCCTTTCTGGAGATAACTCCCAGGATACTCCCGTAGTGGCAAACGGAAGCGGTGGGTTGGGCCTCGCCCACCTCAAAACTAGTAAAAGCACCACTGGTCTGACCTATCGTATGCCCTCAACGCCTGGTGCACGAGGCGGACTCCTGCGTACTCTTGCCGACTGGTCCGCCGGACTTAACCTTGGCTAAGTGCTAGTCACCTTACCGAGTCAACGATATCGGTGTCGGTGCAATCGAACTCCCCGATATCGAAAACCCACCACCTTAATCTTTCCTATTTTTATGCACATGCAGCTGTTTAATATATAACAATTTTAAATTGTCAAACTCCCGGACTAAACCGTCCGTATAAACCACATCTGAGACCAACTTCCCCGGACTAAACCGTCCGGCTCATCTCCAGACTTCATCCCTTAGAACACCACGGGACGGCTTAACCATTACCAACCCTAATGAATGAGTGTGTGCAATGTGAATCCCTATTAGGCCAATTACTCTTTCATTTGTTTTAAGATTTACGTTAGTCTAGGACTGTCCGCGGCATACCCCGTGAAGGGCTCTCAAGGGGCACTAGGAACCAAGACGGCGGCATTACGGCCCGAAGTTCCCTTTCGCAAGGCACTTATTGTTATTGGTTATTTTTCCCTTACCCGTTCCCTCTATAAATTGCATCGAACTAACCCTAGGGTGGACTTGACTCTTCACTCCTACGGGGACGGCGATCTTTCGTCAGTCCCGCGCACCTTCTAGAGCGCATCAACCTATTCCTCACCGCACTTGAAACCTCCTATGGTGATCCATCCTCTTTCTTTAAATCCAACCAACACAAGCCGTCCTTATACTAACCCAAATCTTATCTTGTTACTCATTTCCCAAAATTACTAAATGCAGACCACCTTATACTAAGTGATGTCTATGATAGGATGTCCTTTGTGTTTTCATCCGAACAGCCTAAGTTAATTACTGGGGTCCTATCACAACATAATTGAATCAATTCCCGGTTATAAAAATTTTCTCAATTAATTAATTAATTTTACTAAAATCCAAGGTCTTCCAAATTTGAACAAGGAGTATACTTTTCAGTCATGTATAAATCATAATAAATTTAGGACAAATACTACTATGTCTAAAAATGATATATCCAAGGTTTGGCAATTTTCACTAAGGTCTAAGGGGCCTAAACATATTTTTGCAATAATCCATTTCTTTCATGTCTAATGAATAAACCACATCAAATTCTCTTCTAAATAATTTGGATTAATTACAGGGTACTAGAAATACCATGAAAACAGTACTATAAAATTTTCATAATTTTCCTGCTGGAAATTAATTTATAATAAAATATTTACTAAAACCCTAATCTAGCATGCTTGTGAATCAAGTACAATATCCATAACTCCAAAAATCCAGAATAAAATCCCACTGATTCATAATGAATTAAAAACACCATTTACCAACTTTTATAATTTTCCAGAGAGTATTTATGCCATAAAAGATTTTTAAAACATAGAGCCCTTTAACAATACTTGTGAAGGAACTATTCTATTTAATCAACATAAAATTGAACTAAAATTCATGGGCATTCCTACTGACCAAAAACATCGAATTTCAGAGTTTCAAGGGGGCCTTATTTGAATTAAAAATCTTTAATAAATAAAACATCAAAAAGGGCTATACCCACATTCATGAACAAAGTACTAGAAATACCTATCCAAAAATTCTAGTGAAATTATCCAAGGGTCCTAATTACCCTAGAAACACACTACCCAAATTTCATGGCTTTTAAAAGAGTTTAAGATACTGTTTTGACCTAAAATCCCTTCTACCCTAAAACTAGGGTTTAAGTTTTGAGGTAGCTACCTACATCAAAATTCTCTAACATTACAACCAGAGATTTACAAACTCATTAACAATCTCTCCACTAAATCTCAAGGCCATACAAGGGCATTTTCCCCTATGTCCTTCACAAACCCCCAAAGTCCACCTTTAGGGTTTTAACCTGGGCCCTAGGGTAAACTTACCCTAAATCATCCCATCTTCCCTAAGGACAATCTTAGGACCAAAATAAACCATTGGTCAAAATCTCAACCTCTATTGAGGTGAGATGATCATACCAGAGTGCAAGGAACCTTCTCACTAAGCTTCCTTCTACTAGGTCAAAAATAGGGTTTAGAGGATTCCTAATCAAAACTCAACCAAATGATTTGAAATTTAAACCAGACCTAGATACCTATATCAGGGACACCTCACCAAAATTTGGGAGGGTTTGGAGGTCATTTGACCCTGCAACTACCTTACCCTAGCTTTTCTAGGTTTAGGGCAAAACCCTAGGTTAAACTTATTTAAATGGGTTCCAATTTTTACAGGAGCTAGGTCTAGGTGATATTAAGCCTCTGTCCAAAATTCAAAGAATTTGGACCAAGGATTAGGTGTGGGGAGTTTTTCAAAGATCTGCCCTATTTGTAGGACCTACCCTAGAATAATAGCCCTATAGGTCAGAATACTTGTCCTATAATTTTCCATAATATATCAAACTGTAGATAATTTAAAAGCCTACAACATTCATGTTGATTAATTTTGATGAACAAGCCTCCAAAGGGCCTAAATAATTTATATAATAAAACTGCCCTAAACCTAGGACATACCCATAATCAAATGGCCCTACAAGTCTAGGTACTCTACCAAAATTTCACCACAGTGTTGGTACCCTAGTTTGATTTGAGTTTAGTCCTCTCCTTTGTGCCCCTTGACCCAAGAAATATCTATGGTCAATGGTTAGGAGTCTAGCTGTAGAGTCCTCGCTTTTCCAAATTGAGAATTTGGTTAAGTAGGTTTTTCGTTCGACTATCGTCTATCGACTGATCGACGATCGTCTATCAGTTGGTCGACGCTTTGGTCTGCGCTGATAGGTCGACTATCTGTTGATAGGTCGACTATCTGTTCTGCGTTGATAGGTCGACTATCTGTTGATAGGTCGACTATCTGTTCTGCGCTGATAGGTCGACTATCTGTTGATAGGTCGACTATCTGTTCTGCGCTGATAGGTCGACTATCTGTTGATAGGTCGACTATCTGTTCTGCGCTGATAGGTCGACTATCTGTTGATAGGTCGACTATCTGTTCTGCGCTGATAGGTCGACTATCTGTTGATAGGTCGACTATCTGTTCTGCGCTGATAGGTCGACTATCTGTTGATAGGTCGACTATCTGTTCTGTGTTGATAGGTCGACTATCTGTTGATAGGTCGACTATCTGTTTTCTGAGGTAGGTCGACTATCTGCTTGATAGGTCGACTATCTCTGTGCGCTTGATAGTTCGACTATCTGTCCTGATAGATCGACTATCTGGTAGTTCGACTATCTGTCCTGATAGATCGACTATCTGGTAGTTCGACTATCTGTTCTGATAGGTCGACTATCTGCCGGGGTAGTTCGACTATCTTCTTCGATAGGTCGACTATCTGGATCGTTCGACTATCTGCCCGATAGATCGACGATCTCCGTGCGTCGGTCGACGATCTCCGAAGGTCGTTCGACGCTTTCTGCCTGCCTTTATATTTTGTATTTATTTATTATATTTAATTAATTAATATATTTTCTGGCACTCTATTTTAAGCTGTATGATAAAGTTTCCAGGCATTATTTGCTCTATTCTTTTTGCCTGAGTTCAAATCTTTTAAGATAAAGTTGTTTGTCTTATTAGCTGTCTCTTTAAATTACTTTATCTGCTGACAGCCCTTTATAGCCGTTGGACTGAAAAGTCTTCTTTTTTGCTATAAAGAGATTATTTCTGATGTGACTTTATTTAGTCCTTCTGATTATTTGATTTAAGCCTGCAGCTTCTTAGAAAGAGGTTTATTCCTTTTTGTAGAATGTTTTGCTGCAGAGATATTTCTGTCTTCTTGATATTTACAGCCCAGGTCTCAAGGCTCAGAAGAAGACAAATAATTTAAATGGAAGAGAGCCGTTGCTTGCTGATGATTATATAAAGAACCCTTTGCAGAAGGATTCAAGCTAGTTAACAGAAGCTAATAGCCAACCTGTGTTCATTCAAGCTTTCTGCTCTCAGCAAACTCCATCTAACTGAGAAGTGTTAAGATCTTCATCTCTTCTTCACCTGAGTTCTCCTGCTTTCAGGAAGTTCAAACTCAGAGATCCTTTGAAGAAGAAGAAGAAGAATAGCTGCTTGAAGAGATTTCTTTTTGTTATTTATTTTCTTCCTGTAGCTTTTCCTTCAGAATTTTCTGAAGAGTTTTCTGCACTGAAGCAAGACTTCACCTGGACATCTTTGAGCCAGGGGGAGCCTTGATTCTTTAGAGCATTCTAGCTCAGTGCAAGTTTTTGTGCTTCTCTAATCTATTGAAAAATAGAGAAGACATCTTAACCTTCTTCCCCCTCCTGTACAGGGTTATTACTCCCTTCAAAAGTATCCCTTGGTGGCAGGGCACCTGATCAAAAACCTGTGCTTGGTTTTTAGACACCTGATCAAAAGTCTAAAGGGTTTCTGAATCTACCTGAAGCAGATTCTGTTGGTGGCAGGGCACCTGATCAAAAACCTGAGTGGATTCCTACCGTGTGGGTAGAAGAGTGGACGTACCCAAGTTGTTTGGGGAACCACTATAAATTTCCTTGTGTCGTCTGGATTCCATTGTTTAATTCCTGCATTGTGGCTGTGATTAGATATAACTAGGCTGCTAGTTGCTGATTAGGTTTTTCCAAGCTTAACTGTAATTACAGTTAGCTTGTGTTTGTATACATCACTTGTGTTAGGCTTTAAGGTTAAATCAATATCTATAATCTTTTCATTCCGCACTTCACTCCAAGGGAGTTGGCTAGACTATTAAGTTTTGTCTGTGCAAAATTTGATAACTCTATTCACCCCCCCTCTAGAGTAGTATCTATCCCTTCACTTTCAATTGGTATCAGAGGGAGGTTGACTGACTGAATAGGCTAACACCTAAGTCACAAGATCCTGATAGATACCAAGAGTTTATAGATATTCACTATCATGGCCCAGTCTAAGGATTACTCAAGCACCAGACCTCCAGCATGCAACTTAGCAAAGTTTGGCATCTGGAAGGCAAGGATCAAACTTTATATGAATTCTATTGATGAAAGTATTTTTGCTTCTATTTTGTCAGGTCCCCCAAGAGCACCTGCTGCTGCCACTGCCTCATCATCTGATATGAGTGCAGTGCCTCCTCCAGATTATAATGATGAATACAAGAAGGCCAAAATTGCTGATGCCAAAGCAATGAACATACTGGCTCAGACTATGTCTGATGAGGTGTTCCAGAAGATTGCTGATTGCTCGTCAGCAAAGGCCATGTGGGACACACTGAACCAGATTGTAGCTGGTTCAGCTGATGAAAGGAAGGACAGAAGGTCCAACCTGATCTCACAGTACGAGAACTTCAAGAAAACTGATGCTGAATCAGTTGAAGCTATGTACACCAGGCTCAGCTCAATCATCAATGAGCTGAGGACCCTGGACAAGGACATATCATTGACAGAGGTCAATGATAAGATTCTTATGTGCTTCCCTAGCACATGGGATCTAAGAATCTGGCCCATCAAAGAAGCCAGAAGTACTAATGAGATCTCCACTGAAGCTCTCCTCGGCAAGCTCAAGTCTTTTGAGCAAGTGCTGAAGACCAGAGAAGCAGAAGCTGAAGCCAAGACCCCCACTCTAACAAGAAAAGAGCAATCTCTAGCTCTTAAGGCTGCAGATGTTTCTGAAAGCAGCCAATCTAATGAGGAACTTATGGCACTGTTTGCCAAAAGGTTTCTCAAAATGGGGAGAAAGGAGTTCAGAAAGAAGTCTTCACGCTATGAAGACAAACTAAGGTATGATCGCTCTCCTGCTAAAGAAATTATATGTTATGGTTGCAGGAAGCCTGGACACATCTTGCCAGAGTGTCCAGAGGAGAAGAACAAAGACAAGAGAAAAGATAAAGAACAGCACAGGAAGCACTCCAAGCCATCCTCCTACAAAAACAAGAAGAAGGAGAGAGGTTTCATTGCTGAAACCTGGAGTGATTCTGATGAAGAATCCTCTTCATCAAGCTCCAGTGAAGATGAGGAAGAGAAGAAGGCAAAAGAAGTTTGCCTCATGGCAATAGATGCCTGCAGCAACCACTCTGCTGCAGAGAGTTCTGATTCTGATGAAAAGATGCCTACAGAAGATGAGGTACTTTCTTCTTATGATTTTTCTTCAGAAGAATTTAAAGTAGAATTTAAATCTTTATGTTTAGATTTAATTAGCTCAGAGAAGGAAATAAAAGAACTTAGAAATAAGTTAGCTGACTCAGAATCAATAGCCTCTGAAAACATTAGGTTAAAGGAAGAACTCACTACCTGTAGTGAAGAAATCAAATTTCTTAAAATAGAGTTAGCTAAGTCTAAGAGATTAGAAGAATCCCTTAATGGTAGAAGCCTTAAGCTGTTAGAAATTACCAGCATGACTAACACTAGGTCAGGTAATGATAAACTAGGCTTAGGAGCTTCTCCCAGTGAACCCCCAGTCATTCTTAAAAATAATCTTTCAACTCCAGTGAACTTCATTTTAGCTAGTGGAAAGAAGAACACTGAGCAAGTAAATCTGGTAAATAAAGCATTAAATAAGGCTAAGAGAGAAAAGAGAAAGAAATTTTTCAAAGAAATGCAAAGAGCGTCGAACGCAGCTCGACGATCGGAAGCTCAATGGTCGAACGAAGGTCGATGATCTGAGCACCCATCGTCGAACGTCGATCGACGTTTTCAATATGATTTTCAAAATTATAATCAATTCCATAGAAACCTAAATGAGAATAGAAACCCTAGGTTTGTTGACCCATCATCAGCATGGAGAATCCCACCTAGGAGATCTCACCCACTAGGTTATCACCCTCAGCCTGCATTCTCATATATTTCCAGTTTTTCTTATGTGAAAAACAAGGGACCCAAGGTTACCTGGGTCCACTCTGTCTAAATAATTGTCTTGCAGGTGAAGGCCTATCCAATCACTCAAAATAAGTGGTATTTGGATAGTGGATGCTCTAAGCATATGACAGGAAATAAAGATCTACTGTCAAAGTTCAAAGCTAAGCTCGGCCCAAAGGTTATCTTTGGAGACTCCAGCTGTGGTCAGACAGAAGGCTATGGCAAGATCACCATTGGAGCAGTTACATTCAAGAGAGTTGCTTATGTCAATGGACTAAAGCATAATCTGATTTCAGTCAGCCAGCTATGTGATGCTGGCTACCAGGTTTCATTTTCTAATTTCTCTTGCAATATTACTTTAAATAATAATGTTGTTTTAGTAGGTATTAGAATAGGTAATATATATTTAGTAGATTTTAATTCATCTCATTCTGAAATCTGCCTGTTTAATGAAGTAACCCTTAATAATAACTCCCTATGGCATAAAAGGCTTAGTCATGTAAACCTGAAAAATATATCTAGGTTATCTAAGCACAACCTTGTTAGAGGTTTACCTTCTTGCCCCTACAAGAAGGAGAGCCTTTGCAAGGCTTGTCAGCTAGGCAAGCAAACCAAGAATTCTTTTAAATCTGTAAATAAAAGTGATTCTCCTAGGATCCTGTATTTATTACATTTGGACCTTTTTCGCCCAATAAATGTACAGAGTTTAGGAGGGAAGTATTACACATTAGTAATTGTAGATGACTTCTCTAGGTTCAGTTGGGTTTTCTTTTTGAGAACTAAGTCTAATAACTTCAAAGCCCTTACAGACTTTCTACTTTGTGTGCAGACTGAGTACTCTACTCATGTGGCCTTGATCAGAAGTGATCATGGTACTGAGTTTGACTCTCTTCTCATGCAAGAATTCTGTGAGAGAGAAGGTATCAAACATAGCTTCTCAGCTCCTAGAACTCCTCAACAAAATGGGGTAGTTGAAAGGAAGAATAGAACACTAATTGAAGCTGCTAGCACATTGTTGGCAGATGCTAACATGCCTCTATCCTATTGGGCAGAAGCTGTTAGTACAGCCAACTATGTCTTGAATAGAAGTTTGATACACAAACTTAAGTGTAAAACTCCTTATGAGTTGCTTAAAGGAAAGAAACCAAAAATTAATTACTTTAGAGTTTTTGGCTGTATTGTGTATATTCATAATAATAATAATAAAGAATATATTAGAAAGTTTGAAGCAAAAGCTTCAATGGGAATCATGCTTGGATATTCCCAAGTAAGCAAAGCTTATAGGGTTTATAACAAATCAACCTGTAAGATAGAAGAATCTGTGCATGTATCATTTGATGAGTCTCAGATGTTTTACAAGGAGAAAGAAAATTCTCCTTCCTCCAGTTCTTTGCAGGTACATGATGCCCCTCAAGAAATTCTTCAACTATCAACTCTTCAGATCACTGAATCGGACAGTGATGAAGACATTGCTGAAGCTGTTGAAGCTGTTGTTGTACCACCAACAGTAGATCAAATTCCTCCTGAGGAATTAATCCCAACTGTTGCTGAAGATCACATCCCACCTGCTGATATTGTCACACTTAGAGATCACCCTACATCTCAAGTGATTGGAGACATATCAGCTGGTGTGCAAACAAGACATCAATTAAGACAGGATGTGATGCATGCTTGTTTCCTCTCACAGGTTGAGCCCCTCACCTTTAAAGATGCAGAGCTAGATCCCCACTGGATTATTGCAATGCAAGAGGAGCTCAATCAATTTGAGAGATGTAAAGTTTGGACTTTGGTTCCAAGACCTAAAGGCCAACTGATCATAGGCACCAAGTGGGTGTATAGAAACAAGTTAGATGCAAATGGAATCATAGTAAGGAATAAAGCTAGGCTTGTAGCTCAGGGCTACATACAGGAGGAAGGTATAGACTATGACCAAACCTTTGCTCCTGTTGCAAGGCTAGAAGCAATAAGGATCTTCTTGGCCTATGCAGCCTTCATGAAGTTTAAGGTGTTCCAAATGGATGTCAAAAGTGCATTCCTGAATGGTGAGCTTAAGGAAGAGGTGTTTGTTAAACAACCACCAGGGTTTGTTTCATCAACTCAGCCTTCTTATGTTTTTAAGTTACAGAAAGCTCTTTATGGACTAAAGCAAGCTCCTAGGGCCTGGTATGAGACCTTAGCTAGTTTCCTGTTAGAGCACAACTTCACTAGGGGAGTAGTTGATAGAACCCTTTTCGTTAAGCATCACAAGGACACAATCCTGTTAGTTCAGGTGTATGTAGATGATATTATTTTTGGCTCCACTGATCCCAAACTTTGCAAAAGGTTCTCTGACTTAATGCATTCCAAGTTTGAGATGAGTAGTATGGGTGTGCTGTCTTACTTTCTTGGTCTCCAAGTTAAGCAAGATGCTGATGGTATCTTCATCTCCCAATCCAAATATGCCAAGGAATTGGTAAAGAAATTTGGGATGGCTGATGCTTCAGCAATGCCTACACCCATGGCTACTAATGTAGTTATTGATTCTGATGATCACGGCAAGCCAGTTGATCAAAAGAATTATAGGGCCATTATTGGTTCCCTATTATATCTAACTGCAAGTAGGCCAGATATAATGTTTGCTACATGCCTTTGTGCTAGATTCCAGGTCAACCCCAAGGAATCTCATCTGATTCTTCTAAAGAGAATCCTGAGATACCTGAAAGGATGTCCAGATCTAGGACTTTGGTACCCAGCTGAGTCAGAGTTTGAATTAATTGGATATTCTGATTCTGATTATGCTGGTTGCAGAGTTGACAGGAAGAGCACCTCAGGAACTTGCCAGTTCCTGGGAGAGAGATTGGTCTCATGGTTCTGTAAGAAGCAGGCTTCTGTCTCAACTTCAACTGTAGAGGCTGAATATATAGCTGCTGCTAGTTGCTGTTCACAGATCCTGTGGATTCAAAACCAGCTTGTGGATTATGGTTACTCACACAAGAACACCAAGATCATATGTGATAGTACCAGTGCTATCTCAATTGCACAAAATCCAGTGCACCACTCTAGAACGAAGCACATTGAGATTAGGCACCATTTCCTGAGAGATTGTGTGGAAAAGAACAAGATTTGTCTTGAGTTCATATCCACTGAGTTTCAGAGAGGTGATATATTCACCAAGCCCTTAGATGAACAGAAGCATCTGTTCTTTTTAGTTCAACTAGGCATGATCAATGGACGAGACTAAGTGTGACTTTATCTGCCTATGTTGAAATCTGTTTGAAGATAGTCGAACGACATTCGAAGATAGTCGAACGGTTTAAGCCTATCGTCGACCTCTGGTTAATGATAGCTTATCTGTTTGAAGATCGTCGATCGACGTTCGACCATCGTCGAACAGGTTGGGCTCATCGTCGATCTCTGGATGACGATAGCCTGTTGTTTGAGGAGCCAGAAATAGTCGAACGATTGTCCGACTACTCTGCTTCTGAGCCGATCGTCGAACGACCGTTCGACCATCGGGTCAAGATCTTTTTAATAGATCGACTATATCCGGTCAGATATAAAGCCGATAGTCGACCTAGGTCAAAATATCTTTTGCTTTATCGTCGACGGAGCGTGCCCTTTCGCATTCTGCTTTCCCGCTTGCGATTTTCTGCCGCTTCGTCCTCTTCGTCTTCCTCCTCCTTCTCGCGTTTCTTCAGCGATTCAATGGCGGTTTCCCCAGCTGTTCTAGCCGTGGTCAAGTTTGATGCAGGATTCAGTGTGGATTTTGAAGCATTCAGTAGCTGCGATGCCGGAATCGTGGAAGTTCTCCAGCTCTGCAGGGATCAAGGTTTAGAGAAGTTAATGTCTGAAAGGATTAAGATCAACATTCCAGAAATTAAAGAATGGGCTTTCACGTCGTCTTCCTCTGACGAATCGATGACTGGTACCATAGGCGGAGAAGAAGTTATCCTGACTCCGGCCGTCTTATCTGATATTTTTGGATTAGTTATTGGTGACGAAGATTATGAGCAAGATGCTCAGGAGTTTGGAAGGATGCTTGTTGAGCTGGGACATGCCGAGGGCATTCCCACCAAGCTGCTCAAGGTAAACTTCCCTTTCAAAATCAAGTTTTTGGCTGAGATAGTTGGAAAAGTGCTTCTGGGCAAGCACTCTGCCCACGATAACATAACAAGGCAGCAATTCGCACTCATGTGTGCAATTGTTAATCGGAAAAGGATAAATTGGGCTGCAGTTCTGTTTGATTTAATCAGGAAAAAGAATGGCAAAAAGGAAGTTACCCTAGGAAGGGTTATAGGTATTTTCCTGAAGGAAAGATTTCCCCATCTGCTGAGTTCATCTGCAACAACCATCAATGCCAGCAAGAAGATGGATCCCCATCTGTTCTCAAAGTGGAAGAGAACGTTTGTGAAATCTGCTCCAGCACCATCTGAGGACACAAGGACTGCATCAGTCGCTCCTCAACCTATTGAAGCTGGCTCAGCTCTTCCTTCCTCCTCCTCTGCTTTGCCGTCTGCCTCAGTTGAAGTACCATCAACTTCAGCTGAAGTAAGACCTTCTTCCTCTGCTGCTCCAGAAACAACAATGGTTGTTCCTCTTTCCCCTCCAGCCTCTCCTCTACCTACTCATCTAGCTAGGATATCTGCTCCTAGCTTTGATCTGTTAGGATCAGAGAGAATTCTTACTCCTCCTATATCTCCCGTTCATTCCCCAATTCATTCCCCAGTTAACTCTCCTGCTGTATCTCCAGTTCGCTCCCCTGTCCACATCATTTCTCATCCCAGCACCACTACCATATCTGCTGCTGCTCCATCCACCTCTCATCCATCATCTTTTGAAATCTCTCCAGAGCTTATTTCTCGCATTGTGGAGCTGATTACCCCGTCAATCAAAACCATGATTGACGAGGCAATCGCTCCCCTTGCAGCCTCCATTGACCGTTTAACTGCCTCCATCCAATCCATTTCAAAATCTGATGAGCCATCTTCCTCTAGGGGCCTGGTTTCAGTAGCCACTGAAATCAGGCAGGGGGAGATGTTCCATGAAGATGTCTCAGACCTCCCTGCCTCTCCTCCAGCTTTAAAGGATTCAGTCATGGCTGCCCAAGCTGAAATAGAAATAGCTCCAGATGTTGTAATGACTGAGATAGAAATAGCTCCAGTTTTGTCTGAGAAGGAAATAGCAGATGGAATCTTATTATCTGAGATTGCAGTTAAAGTCTGCTTAGAAGATCTTACCTCTCCTGTGATAGTTAGATTCCTGGAAGGAATTATAACTTCATATCTGAATGACTGCTGGGAGATGGTTAAGTATGAAGGTAACTCTTTCATTCGTTTTGTTGATGAGTCGATTAATTTGATAGTTTGTGAATACATTGAAGGAATGATATATGTTTATTTAGCAGATCTATATTCATAATTTTACAGATGTTATTAAAGAAGATTTAGCTGCTCAAATCATAGCAGCTATTTCTGAGGCTGACCCAAGTATTCTTGCTACTCAAGTAGACCCTGAGTTGGAATCCTTCTTAGATAATAAAGAAGATGAGTCTGAGAAAGAGGAAGTCAAAGTTGACTCTCCAGTTCTGAGTATGGAAGAAGCTCAAGCAAGAGCAGCATGGGATTTAAGAGTTCAATCTTTAAAAGAGAAAGAGAAAGATTTGCAAGTTGAGAAGTCAATCATCTGGGATGACTCTCCAGGGATGGATTTAGACTCCCTTCTGGCTCTGGATGCCATGGAAGAGGAAAGAGAAAGATCTGATCTTAAGCTTAAAGAAAAGGCTGTTTCAGAAGCCTATGACCCTTATGAAAATCCTCCCTCATCTCAGTCTGATGATGATGATTCTGATATTTCTGAGAAGTCAAAGAAAAAGAAATCTGCTGCAAAGAAAAGAAAAGCTGCTCCTCCTCCACCTCCTAGCAAGGATAATGATATTCCGTATTATATTTTGAAGGGCATTGACCCTAAATCCAAGGAATTCCAGCATTGGATGTGGTTTTCGAAAAATCAGCAAAAAGAAAGAAAAAGAACCAAGAGGTATGATAGTCCTGTCTCAAGATGGACTCCCAGAGGTCCTCCTCCTCCTCCAGGTGCAGGAGCCTCTGGGAACCCTTCAGCTCATCCTACTGCCTCCTCTGGAAAATCTGCGTCTGTTCAGCCCCAGCCAAGGCAAGGTTATCAAAGCTCTCAAGGAAAATCATTTCATGGTTCTCAAAGACAAATGAAGGAGACTGTGATCCAAAGACCAACCTTTTCCCCATCTCCTTCTCCAGTTCAGTCTGAGGAAATTGTATCAAAAGGTAAATAGTTTATTTTGTTTTAAAAATATCTAGCAAGAACCTCTCTGCTAAGTATTCTCTAATGTCTTATCTAGATAAAATAGCTGATGCTGCTTCTCCTGAGCCCGTATATGAAAATCCTGAGCTCGATCCTAACTTTAGGATGGCTCGCTTTCAAGAACTTGTAGGAGCAGCTCAGATAAGAAAAGCTAGAGTAGAAGGAAAAGATACAACTGGTTTTACTACCATGTCAGCTTACAGAAAGAAAGAATTTGAAAAGTTCCAGGTTAATCCTGAGATTTTTGATCCATCAAAGTACATGGAAAAGCACCCTGAAGCTGTTGTCCCTAGGGCTACAGAACTGAAGATCATTGGTGCGCAGGACCTAAAAATGTCGAAGAAAGAATCAGATGACCCTCTAAGAAAAATTTCTTTTGTTTCTAGTTCTTCTGATCCTTTACCAGACTCTAAAGATTCTTAAATAGTTTAATTAACTGCTGTGCTATATTTGTCTATCTGATTGATAATCTGCCAGTTTATTGTTATCTATTTGCTGAAATTATTTTTAGTATTCTATTGCTAGCTGTTTTAGTTTTTGAGAGACTTAACTCAAATAGGGGGAGATTGTTGGTACCCTAGTTTGATTTGAGTTTAGTCCTCTCCTTTGTGCCCCTTGACCCAAGAAATATCTATGGTCAATGGTTAGGAGTCTAGCTGTAGAGTCCTCGCTTTTCCAAATTGAGAATTTGGTTAAGTAGGTTTTTCGTTCGACTATAGTCGAACGCCGTTCGACTATCGTCTATCGACTGATCGACGATCGTCTATCAGTTGGTCGACGCTTTGGTCTGCGCTGATAGGTCGACTATCTGTTGATAGGTCGACTATCTGTTCTGCGTTGATAGGTCGACTATCTGTTGATAGGTCGACTATCTGTTCTGCGCTGATAGGTCGACTATCTGTTGATAGGTCGACTATCTGTTCTGCGCTGATAGGTCGACTATCTGTTGATAGGTCGACTATCTGTTCTGCGCTGATAGGTCGACTATCTGTTGATAGGTCGACTATCTGTTCTGCGCTGATAAGTCGACTATCTGTTGATAGGTCGACTATCTGTTCTGCGCTGATAGGTCGACTATCTGTTGATAGGTCGACTATCTGTTCTGCGTTGATAGGTCGACTATCTATTGATAGGTCGACTATCTGTTTTCTGAGGTAGGTCGACTATCTGCTTGATAGGTCGACTATCTCTGTGCGCTTGATAGTTCGACTATCTGTCCTGATAGATCGACTATCTGGTAGTTCGACTATCTGTCCTGATAGATCGACTATCTGGTAGTTCGACTATCTGTTCTGATAGGTCGACTATCTGCCGGGGTAGTTCGACTATCTTCTTCGATAGGTCGACTATCTGGATCGTTCGACTATCTGCCCGATAGATCGACGATCTCCGTGCGTCGGTCGACGATCTCCGAAGGTCGTTCGACGCTTTCTGCCTGCCTTTATATTTTGTATTTATTTATTATATTTAATTAATTAATACATTTTCTGGCACTCTATTTTAAGCTGTATGATAAAGTTTCCAGGCATTATTTGCTCTATTCTTTTTGCCTGAGTTCAAATCTTTTAAGATAAAGTTGTTTGTCTTATTAGCTGTCTCTTTAAATTACTTTATCTGCTGACAGCCCTTTATAGCCGTTGGACTGAAAAGTCTTCTTTTTTGCTATAAAGAGATTATTTCTGATGTGACTTTATTTAGTCCTTCTGATTATTTGATTTAAGCCTGCAGCTTCTTAGAAAGAGGTTTATTCCTTTTTGTAGAATGTTTTGCTGCAGAGATATTTCTGTCTTCTTGATATTTACAGCCCAGGTCTCAAGGCTCAGAAGAAGACAAATAATTTAAATGGAAGAGAGCCGTTGCTTGCTGATGATTATATAAAGAACCCTTTGCAGAAGGATTCAAGCTAGTTAACAGAAGCTAATAGCCAACCTGTGTTCATTCAAGCTTTCTGCTCTCAGCAAACTCCATCTAACTGAGAAGTGTTAAGATCTTCATCTCTTCTTCACCTGAGTTCTCCTGCTTTCAGGAAGTTCAAACTCAGAGATCCTTTGAAGAAGAAGAAGAAGAATAGCTGCTTGAAGAGATTTCTTTTTGTTATTTATTTTCTTCCTGTAGCTTTTCCTTCAGAATTTTCTGAAGAGTTTTCTGCACTGAAGCAAGACTTCACCTGGACATCTTTGAGCCAGGGGGAGCCTTGATTCTTTAGAGCATTCTAGCTCAGTGCAAGTTTTTGTACTTCTCTAATCTATTGAAAAATAGAGAAGACATCTTAACCTTCTTCCCCCTCCTGTACAGGGTTATTACTCCCTTCAAAAGTATCCCTTGGTGGCAGGGCACCTGATCAAAAACCTGTGCTTGGTTTTTAGACACCTGATCAAAAGTCTAAAGGGTTTCTGAATCTACCTGAAGCAGATTCTGTTGGTGGCAGGGCACCTGATCAAAAACCTGAGTGGATTCCTACCGTGTGGGTAGAAGAGTGGACGTACCCAAGTTGTTTGGGGAACCACTATAAATTTCCTTGTGTCGTCTGGATTCCATTGTTTAATTCCTGCATTGTGGCTGTGATTAGATATAACTAGGCTGCTAGTTGCTGATTAGGTTTTTCCAAGCTTAACTGTAATTACAGTTAGCTTGTGTTTGTACACATCACTTGTGTTAGGCTTTAAGGTTAAATCAATATCTATAATCTTTTCATTCCGCACTTCACTCCAAGGGAGTTGGCTAGACTATTAAGTTTTGTTTGTGCAAAATTTGATAACTCTATTCACCCCCCCCCCCTCTAGAGTAGTATCTATCCCTTCACTTTCACACAGCATATCAAATTGTAGGTATTAAAAGGACCTACAACTTTCATGCTAAACACTTTTTCATCAGGTGCCCATAAGGGGCCTAAAATCCAAAAACAATAAAACTGTATTTTAAAAAAAAATAGAAAAATAGAAAAAGGGGGTATTTGATCCTGCACGAATCTAGAAGCAGGATCGGGTGGCTCCTGTTCATCCTCCCCGATGGAGCCGAAATAGGGCTTGCGCAGGCTGTTTTTGTGGGCTGCTTACCGGCGGCCTGAGGCGGCGCCACCACCGGGAAACATCCCCTAATTGTTCCCGGTGGTGGGGGTTATCACTGGCCGGAGCTAGGGCGGCCGGAGGTGGCGGCGCCGCCCTAGCCGAGAGCTCAAACTCTCCCGAAAAAATGGCAAATTTCGAAAACCTAAAATCTAAACTCGGTTCGAATGAGCATGGAATCGGTTTCTAAGCATTCCTAGGATCTAAGCATGAGAGAAGGAGAGGAGGAGGACCTTTAACCGAGCTTGTCGGCGAGTGCGGTGGTGGTGCGCCATGGCCGGCGGTGGAGCTTTCCGATGCTTGCAAACTCACTACCAATCAGCCTGGTTTCTTTTGTTAAAGGGTGGAAACGAATTCACTTGGCCTAAGGAAGCTTTTAAAAGCATCAAATGGGGGAGAGGGAGGGTGTAGGCTTGATGGCCATTAATGGCCATTAAGATAAATTTCGGCCATTGTTAAAAACCCTTGAAATTCACCTCCCCTTGGTCCCAATACATTTGGAAACTCCAAAAAATTGATAGGGGAGATGAATACTAATCAATTGGTGATGAATGGAGGGGTGATTCACCTTCCCCACCATGAATATCCTCCTTTTTCTCACTTTCTCTCTCCTCCATTAAAGGGAAAATGAAGTTTTCTCTCTCTTCACCCTTATGAACGAATTTTCTCATCTCCCTAGCCTATTGGCAGCCCAATAAGGTTTATAATCCCCTTAGGAAAAATCATGAAGGGAGTGGTTCACCTTCCACCATAAGTGGCCTCTTTAAACACTTTCTCTCTCCTCTTTATCTCTCTAAATTTAGGCCTCTCTCTCTCTCCTAGTCACTAGGTTGACTTGGTCAATTCCCTAGGATATAGGCAGCCAAATATCATACAAAAATAATCATGCAAGAGTTATCCTAAGGGGGAGGGTGGTTTGAGGTTGGGTTAGCCCATATAGGCTAGGTTTGACTTGATTTGGGCTTGGGGTTGACTTGGTCAAATTGACCACTATGGTTGACCCAAGTGGGTCCTTGGTGACTCCTTGGGCCCATATTATGTCTAAGGGGATCTTTAGAGTCCAAATGAACCTACTAGGCCACCCAAAAATCAGAGTTTAGAAAATTACTATTTGCAGACCAAGAGGGTCTCAATTAGGTTTTTAGGTTACTTGATCTCCTGGGTTCACCTAGGTTAATTCATAGGACCTAGTTATGCTCAAGTCACTCCTAAGGGGGGTCTAATTGGAAAATAGGATGTTTCAAATCCCAATAAACAAAACAAAAATTTCGTCCTCGAAATTAAGGTTAAGTCTACGGGAATTTCTACCGGGATAGCCTAAGCTTGTAACATCCCATGAAGGGTGGAAGCGCCTACTAAGTTAAACAAAGCAAGGGCTAGCCCCAAAAAACAAAGGATTAGCCTCTACCTCTTTAAATAATTCTACTAGCACAAGAAAATAAGGAAAAACACTAATACACCGGAGGAGTTGCGAGGTATACCTGACTAAAAAGCTCCAGGTATTTTTCCAGCATCAGGTCCTGAGGCTCCCAAGTATGCTCCTCTCGTCCGTGGTTCCTCCACAAGACCTTGACTTGCGGGATCTTCTTGCGGCGCAAGACTCGTATCCCCTGGTCATCGATCCGTATCGGTTCCAAATGCACAGACCGATCCGAGGCTACCGGCCCATCAGTGGCCGTAATCTGCAACTCCGGGCGTAGTAGAGCCCTCCTGAGTGACGATACATGGAAAACATCGTGCAAGCCGGCCAGCTCCGGTGGCAGCTCCAGCCGATAAGCTAGAGGACCGATCCGCTCCAGGATCCTGAACGGTCCCATGAATCTCGGGCTGAGCTTCTTCCGATGACCCCGCACCCGTGAAACTCCATGCAACGGCCGGATCTTCAAGAACACCCGGTCCCCGATCTGAAACTCCACCTGACGATGTCGAGCGTCATAATACTTCGCTTGCCTGCTCTGCGCCTATAACATCCGGTCCCGGATCAGTCTCACCTGAGCCTCGGTGTCTTCCACAAACTCTGAGTCTAGAACCTTCGGATCCACGTCCTGCAGCCAAGATAACGGTGTCCTACACCTTCTCCCATACAAGGCCTCGTAAGGAGCCATCCGTATGCTGGACTGGTAACTGTTGTTATACGAGAACTCCACCAATGGCAGCATATTCTCCCAGGGCTCTCCGCGGTCTACAATACATAGTCTCAGAAGGTCTTCCAGCGTTCGATTGGTACGCTCCGTCTGCCCGTCAGTCTGGGGGTGGAAGGCCGTACTGAAAGTCAGTCGGGAGCCAAGGTACGCCTGCACCGATCTCCACTCTCTGGACGTAAACCGCCCATCTCGATCTGATACGATCGTCCTTGGCACGCTGTGATAACGAATATACTGCTCCACGAACTTCCGAACCAACACTCCAACGGAGTCGTCCTTCCTTATCGGGATGAACCTAGCCACCTTCGTCAGACGGTCCACGATCACCCAGATCGAATCGTTTCCCATCCGTGATCGAGGTAGGCCATGGATGAAGTCCATCGCGATATCCTCAAATTTCCACTCCGGCACCGGGAGTGGCTGCAATAAACCAGCGGGATGTCTACACTCTGCCTTCACTAACTGGCACGTCTCGCAGTGGGTCACGAAGTACGTAATGTCCTTCTTCATCCCTGGCCAAAACATCATCTTCTTCAAATCTGCCGTCATCTTCGTGATCCCCGGGTGTATAGAATATCCACTACAATGCGCCTCTGCCATGATGTCCTCCCGAACCCGGCCTCCTGCGGGTATATAAACCCTGCCTCTGAAATGTAGCAATCCGTCTCTCAGGGAATAATCTCCTGTCGAACCCTCCTCCAAGGCTCGGAATATCGGCTCTGCCCATGCATCTGTCCTTTGTTCATCCCGGATACGGTCCCGAATATCATCTATGGCCGCCATCGATGCCAGATACTCCCTATATATCTCTGGATCATCCTCGGACACTAGGGATATCTACATTTCTCTGAAGGACTGAACTAGCTCCATGGACATAACCTGGGGCCCGTCTTCGGAAGTGGCCGCTCTCCAACTCAACGCGTCGGCCACCACGTTTGCCTTCCCTGGATGGTAGTGCATCTCATACTGATAATCTGCTAAGAACTCCACCCAGCGCCTCTGCCTGATATTCAGCTCCTTCTGCGTGTCCACGTATTTCAAGTTCTTGTGATCGGAGAAGATATCGCAGTGGACTCCATAGAGATAATGGCGCCAGATCTTCAGAGCAAAAACGACCGCTCCCGTCTCGAGGTCGTGCACCGGGTAGTTCCTCTCATGGGTCTTCAGCTGGCGGGAGGCATATGTTATGACATGTCTGTTCTACATCAGCACCGCTCCCATCCCTTGGTATGATGCGTCGGTATACACCTGGAATCCTTCCTTTCCAGATGGAAGGGCCAGAATCGGGGCTGAGATGAGTCGGTCCTTTAGCTCCTGGAAAGCCTCCTGGCACTGCGCGGTCCAAATGAAAGGCGCCTCCTTCCTTGTCAAAGATGTGAGGGGGAGGGCAATTTGAGAGAACCCTTCCACGAACTTCCGGTAATAACCGGCAAGTCCCAAGAAACTTCGTACATCAGTGGCTGTCTTCAACGGCGGCCAATCTCGAACTGCCTGAACCTTTGCGGAATCCACTGCCAACCTGGCTCCGCTGATAATATGGCCTAGGAAAGCCACCTCCTTCAACCAAAACTGACACTTGCTGAATTTCGCATAAAGGTGATGCTCCCGCAACCTCTATAGAGTCAGTGCCAGATGCCGAGTGTGCTCCTCCTCCGTCCTAGAGTAGATCAGGATGTCGTCTATGAATACTATAACGAACACATCCAAGTAGGCCTCAAAAAACCGGTTCATGAGGCTCATGAACACCGACGGCGCATTTGTGAGCCCGAAGGGCATCACGGTGAACTCATACAAGCCATATCTGCTACTGAAGGCCGTCTTCGGAATATCCTCCTCCTGGATCCGCAGCTGGTAATATCCTGACCTCAAGTCCAGCTTCGAGAAATAGTGGGCTCCCTCCAGCTGGTCGAACAACTCGTCTATCCGGGGGAGCGGATAGGTATTTCGTACGGTCAGTCTGTTTAGTGCTCGATAATCGATGCACAGGCGAAGTGTCCCATCCTTCTTCTTCATGAATAAGACCGGAGCTCCCCATGGCGAAGAACTCGGTCTAACAAATCCCGCCTCCACCAACTCTTGCAACTGAGTCCGAAACTCCGCCAACTCCTTCGGGGCCATCCGATAGGGAGCCCTAGATATCGGCTTAGCCCCTGGCACCAACTGAATCTGGAAATCCTTCTCCCTGTACGGAGGCAATCCTGGCAGCTTCTCTGGAAACACATCGGCGTAATCACAAACCATCGGTATATTGGCAATCCGGTCCTTCTCCTCGGTCATCTCGAACAGCACCTGATATACCATGTCTCCCTGCAGATGGGCCTTGACGGCCTGAATAGAAGATAAGAAAATATAGGACGCAGGTCTAATACCTTCCATCACGATGAGAGAATCCCCATATCTAAGGGTAACCTTCTTGGCCAAGCAGTCAATCTGGGCATGGTTCCAGTGGAGCCATGACATACCCAGAATCAGATCATAATCTGGCAGTGGCAAGATCGTCGTTGACGCTTCGACAGGTTTCCCGCCTATCCATGCCTCCATATTGCAATGGGATGAGGTGAACAGCTCCGACCCATCAGGTAGCCGTATCTTCATCATCGACCCCGTGAATTTCTCCACGCCATCCAACCCTTGGATAAAGGTCTCCGACACAAACGAGTGCGAGGCACCCGTGTCGAAGAGAGTATGTGCGGGTTTGCCGCAAATGAAGACAATGCCTGAGATTGTGACTTATCTTAGAGTTCTGTTCTTGGTTTTTACTACCTAATGCTAAAGACAATAGTTTCCTAGGAAAGGATGGAAAAAGAATTAAAGCAAAGCAAACAAAACATTATCGTACATGTGATCACTTGCTCAGGATGCCGGGGTTGGGCCAGGTCCAGTGCATATACCTGCTCCCTTTCTTGCCTACGGTCTCCTCCCTGGTATCCTTGTCCTTGACCGCGTCCTCGGCCTCCATAGTGCTGAGCAGGTGGGGCAATCTGCGGCGCTAGAGGGGGCCCCCTTCTCATAGGGCAGTTCCTCTTGATATGCCCCACCTGACGGCAGTGAAAACACTCTGGTGGAGGGTAAGCCCTCCCTCCTGGTCTCTGCACATCCTGCATCTGTGGTCTTGGTATCTCCCGCATCTAGAGAGGCTGGGGAGCCAGAGTCACCTGCTCCCTCGGCTCCTGTCTCACCTCCTAACGAGGCTGATCCTCCATCCTGCCCACATCAGTAGCACGGCCTCGTCGCTGCTCATTTCTTGCTCCACGATTCTGATCCTCCATTGGCCGCTTCCGGCCTCGGGTAGCGTGCTAGTCTGCCTCGATCCTCTTGGCCATCTCTAGAATCCGAGGAATAGGCCCATCGGACACGAACAATAGGGCCTCCCTCAAATCCTCCTTCAAGCCCTTGTAAAACCTCTTGGTGTACCCTGCTTCGTCCAGCTGATAAGAATCTGCATATCGGGCTAGATGATCGAACTCCCGATGGTACTCCACCACCGACCTGGTGCCCTGCTTTAGCTGTAAGAACCGGTCTTCAAGCTCATCCCTGGCCGATTGCGGAACAAAATGTTCCAACAGCGCGACCCTGAATTCTCCCCAAGTGACCTCTGCAACCTCCCTGTCGGCATAAGTCTTGTCCAGGAGCATCTTCCACCACCTCTTGGCATGGGACTCTAGGCAAGAGACCACCAATGCCACCCTCTCCTCCACCGGGCATCGTATCCCAGTCAGCATCTCATGCATGATGTCCAACCACTCCTCTGTCCGAACTGCCGTTTCTGTCCCCAAGTAGGACGGGGGAGAAAGTCCTCGGAATATACTCAGCCAGTTGGCTCCCGGAATCAACTGCGGAGCCGGAGCCTGTTGAGCCCTGAAGGCTTCTAAGATGGCTGTCAAAGTCTGCCCCATGTCCGTCTGAAGGAAAGGAGCGGGAGCTGGTGGAGGTGGTGCAGCATCCGGAGTCTACAAAACCTCACCCTGTGGAGTAGGCTGCGCTGAGGGCTGCGAAAAGAAAAATTTTACTATGAAAAAACGGTTCGAAAGAACTAAAGGTGGACAATTATATGTGATTCCCCTTATGGGCACACCACTGCTTCCGCTGCTTAGTTTGTCCGCAAACTAAACTCGCGCGGGGGTGACCCAGGGATTTGTGGACTGCTACTAATCCGATCGATGTTTCCTCTGATACCACTTTATAAGACCCCTTTTTTTTTGCAAACCCGGAGTCTTATGCCCAGAACCGCCGCTTTGCGGTGACACCTTCGCACCCGGGAAGGTCGTCACTACAACGCGCCGATTCTGCCGGCCTTTTCGATCACAATAAGTAGCAAGCAAGAGAGAAGCAAGTCCACCAAAAGTGAATATCACATAAAATAAAACTCCATGAAGGGAGTGTCCACAGAAAATCATCAGAGTATAAATAGTCTGGAAATAAAAGGGCTCATGCCCGGTACATCAAATCCTCACTACAAGATCACTCAAAAGCGGAAACAAAACTAAAACTCTACGAAGGGCCGGGACTCACAGTCCCCATAGTCTGGACTCCAGTGCTAGACTGTCCCATCTCCAAACGTACCGGCCTCCTGAGCTGCTCCTCCATGCTGGGCTCCGCGATCCCCTAATATGATATGGTTCGAAAACCGTTAGTCTAAAAGACTAAGCCCTATCGTCCCCCACCCCTTCCCCCACGCTCTAAGGCACCGGGCGGAGAGGAAGAAAGGGAAGGACAAGAAAGTGGAGAATAATATCAAAACAGATGACGGTGGACCTAACTAGCAGTTGTGTAAATGGGGAGCAATTTATCTTAAGTGTTGTAATAGGTATAACAGAAAGGAAGTAAGTAAGAAATTAAACCTTCGCTTATGTGAGTACACATAAGCCAGGGGATCTTTTGCAAGGCTCTCATCGTATAACGCATCCCATACCGCTTATACATTGGGGTGTCGGTTATCACGCAGCAGGTATACATATATCAAATTAACCGTAATTTATAAACTTGCCCACACAAGCTTATAGACCAAGGGGTCGTTTTGCAAGTCCTAAAGTATAAGCGTCCCATTCCACTTATATTTTAGGTGTCAAGGTTGTTATGAATAATTATGACATGCAGCTATATAGTGAGTTATGATGTTCAAGCAGTGCAACTCACACACACAACTTTGTGTACACAAACCTTTAGTTCCCCCTTTCTGGAGATAACTCCCAGGATACTCCCGTAGTGGCAAACGGAAGCGGTGGGTTGGGCCTCGCCCACCTCAAAACCAGTAAAAGCACCACTGGTCTGACCTATCGTACGCCCTCAACGCCTGGTGCACGAGGCGGACTCATGCATACTCTTGCCGACTGGTCCGCCGGACTTAACCTTGGCTAAGTGCTAGTCACCTTGCCGAGTCAACGATATCGGTGTCGGTGCAATCGAACTCCCCGATATCAAAAACCCACCACCTTAATCTTTCCTATTTTTATGCACATGCAGCTGTTTAATATATAACAATTTTAAAGTGTCAAACTCCCGGACTAAACTGTCCGTATAAACCACATCCGAGACCAACTTCCCCGGACTAAACCGTCCGGCTCATCTCCAGACTTCATCCCTTAGAACACCACGGGACGGCTTAACCATTATCAACCCTAACGAATGAGTGTGTGCAATGTGAATCCCTATTAGGCTAATTACTCTTTCGTTTGTTTTAAGATTTACGTTAGCCCAGGACTGCCCCCGGCATACCCCGTGAAGGGCTCTCAAGGAGCACTAGGAACCAAGACGGCGGCATTACGGCCCGAAGTTTCCTTTCGCAAGGCACTTATTATTATTGGTTGTTTTTCCCTTACTCGTTCCCTCTATAAATTGCATCGAACTAACCCTAGGGTGGACTTGACTCTTCACTCCTACGGGGACGGCGATCTTTCGTCGGTCCCGCGCACCTTCTAGAGCGCATCAACCTATTCCTCACCGCACTTGAAACCTCATATGGTGATCCATCCTCTTTCTTTAAATCCAACCAACACAAGCCGTCCTTATACTAACCCAAATCTTATCTTATTACTCATTTCCCAAAATTACTAAATGCAGACCACCTTATACTAAGTGATGTCTATGATAGGATGTCCTTTGTGTTTTCATCCGAACAGCCTAAGTTAATTACTGGGGTCCTATCACAACATAATTGAATCAATTCCCGGTTATAAAAATTTTCTCAATTAATCTATTAATTAATTAATTTTACTAAAATCCAAGGTCTTCCAAATTTGAACAAGGAATATACTTTTCAGTCATGTATAAATCATAATAAATTTAGGACAAATACTACTATGTCTAAAAATGATATATCCAAGGTTTGGCAATTTTCACTAAGGTCTAAGGGGCCTAAACATATTTTTGCAATAATCCATTTCTTTCATGTCTAATGAATAAACCACATCAAATTCTCTTCTAAATAATTTGGATTAATTACAGGGTACTAGAAATACTATGAAAACAGTACTATAAAATTTTCATAATTTTCCTGCTGGAAATTAATTTATAATAAAACATTTACTAAAACCCTAATCTAGCATGCTTGTGAATCAAGTACAATATCCATAACTCCAAAAATCCAGAATAAAATCCCACTGATTGATAATGAATTAAAAACACCATTTACCAACTTTCATAATTTTCCAAAGACTATTTATGCCATAAAATATTTTTAAAACATAGAGCTCTTTAATAATACTTGTGAAGGAACTATTCTGTTTAATCAACATAAAATTGAACTAAAATTCATGGGCATTCCTACTGTCCAAAAACATCTAATTCCAGAGTTTCAATGGGGCCTTATTTGAATTAAAAATCTTTAATAAATAAAACATCAAAAAGGGCTATACCCACATTCATGAACGAAGTACTAGAAATACCTATCCAAAAATTCTAGTGAAATTATCCAAGGGTCCTAACTACCCTAGAAACACACTACCCAAATTGCATGGCTTTTAAAAGAGTTTAAGATACTATTTTGACCTAAAATCCCTTCTACCCTAAAACTAGGGTTTAAGTTTTGAGGTAGCTACCTACATCAAAATTCTCTAACATTATAACCAGAGAGTTACAAACTCATTAACAACCTCTCCACTAAATCTCAAGGCCATACAAGGGCATTTGCCCCTATGTCCTTCACAAACCCCCAAAGTCCATATTTAGGGTTTTAACCTGGGCCCTAGGGTAAACTTACCCTAAATCATCCCATCTTCCCTAAGGACAATCTTAGGACCAAAATAAACCAGTGGTCAAAATCTCAACCTCTGTTGAGGTGAGATGATCATACCAGAGTGCAAGGAACCTTCTCACTAAGCTTCCTTCTACTAGGTCAAAACTAGGGTTTAGAGGATTCCTAATCAAAACTCAACCAAATGAGTTGAAATTTGAACCAGACCTAGATACCTATACCAGGGATACCTCACCAAAATTTGGGAGGGTTTGGAGGTCATTTGACCCTGCAACTACCTTACCCTAGCTTTTCTAGGTTTAGGGCAAAACCCTAGGTTAAACTTATTTAAATGAGTTCCAATTTTTACAGGAGCTAGGTCTAGGTGATATTAAGCCCCTGTCCAAAATTCAAAGCATTTGGACCAAGGATTAGGTGTGGGGAAGTTTTCAAAGATCTGCCCTATTTGTAGGACCTACCCTAGAATAATGGCCCTATAGGTCAGAATACTTGTCCTATAATTTTCCATAATATATCAAACTGTAGATAATTAAAAAGCCTACAACATTCATGTTGATTAATTTTGATGAACAAGACTCCAAAGGGCCTAAATAATTTATATAATAAAACTGCCCTAAACCTAGGACATACCCATAATCAAATGGCCCTACAAGTCTAGGTACTCTACCAAAATTTCACCACAGCATATCAAATTGTAGGTATTAAAAGGACCTACAACTTTCATGCTAAACACTTTTTCATCAGGTGCCCATAAGGGGCCTAAAATCCAAAAACAGTAAAACTATATTTTTAAAAAAAACAGAAAAACAGAAAAAGGGGGTATTTGATCCTGCACGAATCTAGAAGCAGGATCGGGTGGCTCCTGTTCATCTTCCCCGATGGAGCCAAAATAGGGCTTGCGCAGGATATTTTGCGGGCTGCTTACCGGCGGCCTGAGGCGGCGCCACCACCGGGAAACATCCCCTAATTATTCCCGGTGGTGGGGGCTATCACTGGTCGGAGCTAGGGCGGCCGGAGGTGGCGGCGCCGCCCTAGCCGAGAGCTCAAACTCTCCCGAAAAAATGGCAAATTCCGAAAACCTAAAATCTAAACTCGGTTCGAATGAGCATGGAATCGGTTTCTAAGCATTCCTAGGATCTAAGCATGAGAGAAGGAGAGGAGGAGGACCTTTAACCGAGCTTGTCGGCGAGTGCGGTGGTGGTGCGCCATGGTCGGCGGTGGAGCTTTCCGATGCTTGCAAACTCACTACCAATCAGCCCAGTTTCTTCTGTTAAAGGTGGAAACGAATTCTCTTGGCCTAAGGAAGCTTTTAAAAGCATCAAATGGGGGAGAGGGAGGGTGTAGGCTTGATGGCCATTAATGGCCATTAAGATAAATTTCGGCCATTGTTAAAAACCCTTGAAATTCACCTCCCTTGGTCCCAATACATTTGGAAACTCCTAAAAACTGATAGGGGAGATGAATACTAATCAATTGGTGATGAATGGAGGGGTGATTCACCTTCCCCACCATGAATATCCTCCTTTTTCTCACTTTCTCTCTCCTCCATTAAAGGGAAAATGAAGCTTTCTCTCTCTTCACCCTTATGAACGAATTTTCTCATCTCCCTAGCCTATTGGCAGCCCACTAAGGTTTATAATCCCCTTAGGAAAAATCATGAAGGGAGTGGTTCACCTTCCACCATAAGTGGCCTCTTTAAACACTTTCTCTCTCCTCTTTATCTCTCTAAATTTAGGCCTCTCTCTCTCTCTCCTAGTCACTAGGTTGACTTGGTCAATTCCCTAGGATATAGGCAGCCAAATATCATACAAAAATAATCATGCAAGAGTTAGCCTAAGGGGGAGGGTGGTTTGAGGTTGGGTTAGCCCATATAGGCTAGGTTTGACTTGATTTGGGCTTGGGGTTGACTTGGTCAAATTGACCACTATGGTTGACCTAAGTGGGTCCTTGGTGACTCCTTGGGCTCATATTATGTCTAAGGGGATCTTTAGAGTCCAAATGAACCTACTAGGCCACCCAAAAATCAGAGTTTAGAAAATTACTATTTGCAGACCAAGAGGGTCTCAATTAGGTTTTTAGGTTACTTGGTCTCCTGGGTTCACCTAGGTTAATTCATAGGACCTAGTTATGCTCAAGTCACTCCTAAGGGGGGGTCTAATTGGAAAATGGGATGTTACAATAATACTTTACATACCTTGTGCCTTATACTTTGGTCTTATTACTGTCATGTTTTAGGCTTTGTCGTGGTTATGGACTGTCCGGCTCGAGCACTGTTTGATCAACATTGATACAGGAGCTTCACACTCTTTCCTATCTGAGTACTTCGTGTCACGTATCGGAGTGCCCTCTTCTATAGCTAAGGATAGATTGGATGTGTTGCTACCTGATGGGTGTTCGATGCGCATAGATAGAGTCAGTTGCGTTAAAGTGCTGATTGGATATCAAAATTTTGACTTGGAAGTGTCACCACTGCCGATAGTAGAGTTTGACGTGATTTTTGGCATGGATTGGCTCTCCAAGAAACGTGTGTACATCGATTATAGTTTGAAGACTGTCAAACTAGGGTTGAGTACAAACCAAGAAACTACTTTCTCTGGTCTGAATGGATCGAGCAAGACGCTGATGTCTGCTCTCCAAGTAGTTAAAGCAGTTCATGAGGGGGCGAAGTTGTTCTTCACCCTATTAGTGGCTAGGAATCCCAAGCCTGGTTTGGTCAATATCCCGGTGGTGTTGGAGTTTACCGATGTGTTTCCCGAAGATCTCCTTGGAGCCCCACCTTATAGAGAGATCAAGTTCACCATTGAGTTAGTGGCACACGCCAAGCCGGTGTCTCGGTCTCCTTACTGCTTAGCATTGAGAGAGATGGCAGAATTGAAGGCACAACTTTAAGAGTTGATAGAGTAGGGGGTTTGTGCGTCCAAGTTTGTCACCTTGGAGTGCCCCGGTCCTCTTCGTGAAGAAGAAGGACGGAAGTCTGCGACTATGTATCAATTATCGGGAATTGAATAAACTAACAGAGAAGAACAAGTACCCGATTTCAAGGATCGATGATCTATTCGACCAGCTTGTTGGGTCGACTGTGTATTCGAAGCTAGACTTGAAATCTAGATATTATCAGCTGAGAATCATAGAAAGTGATATTCCCAAGATGACATTCAGTACACGATATGGGCATTATGAGTTCAATGTCATGCCTTTCGGGCTGACGAATGCGCCATCTGTGTTTATGGACTTAATGAACAGGACGTTCAAGGAGTATTTGGATTGATTCGTGATAATGTTCATCGATGATATCCTGGTGTACTCCCAGTCCGAGGATGATCATGTGGAGCACTTTTATATTGTTCTAGAGACCTTTGGAAGTAATCAGTTGTAGGTTAAGTTCTCTAAATATGAGTTTTGGATATCTTCTATGGCGTTCCTTGGTCATATTATCAGTGGTTAGGCTATTGCGGTGGATCCGACAAAAGTTGTTGGAATATGGGAGTGGCCTGTGTTGTCTTTTATGACAGAAGTTTGGAATTTTCTGGGACTTGTCGGCTACTACAGACATTTCGTAGAGAAGTTCTCATGGATAGCTTTACCACTCACGACCCTGATAAGGAAGGATCATAAGTTTGTTTGGTCGCTAGTATGTGCGCAAGCCTTCAAAGAATTGAAAAGTAATCTGACCACGATGCCTATCTTGTGCTTGCCATGTGGAATAGAAGGCTTTTAGATCTACAGCGATGCTTCAGGCAGCGGCTTAGGCTGTGTTTTGTTACAACATGGGAGTGTAATAGCGTATGTTTCGCACCAGTTGAAGGTGCATGAGAGGAAATATCTGATCCATGACTTGGAGTTGGTGGCCGTGATATTCGCGCTAAAGCTCTGGAGGCACAACCTGTATGGAGTGAAGGTCGACATTTACACAAATCATAAGAGCTTGAAGTATCTGTTGGATCAGAAGGACTTAAATATCCTTCAGCGAAGGTGGATGGAGTTCCTTGGGAACTACACCTTCAAGATACATTATGTCCCTAGAAAAGATAACGTGGTTGAGGATGCATTAAGTCACAAAGCTCCCACGCTGGCCAATTGGTTATTGATGCATGACGAGCATCACGTTCGAGACTTGGAAGCCTTAGAGATCTCTTGTACTGAAAGGAGGTCCTATGCTGAAGCACGATTGAATTGGATAGAGGTACAGTATGACCTCACCGATCGAATTAGGCAGGCTTTGGATTTAGATGACAGTTTGAAACATTACATGACTGAGTCTTTGGATGGGTCAAATACCCAATTTACTATTGATAATGGGTTATTGTGGAAGAACAATCGTTTGTGCGTCCCAAAGGTGGGTAAAATACGAGAAGAAATAATGTATGATGCTCATTATACCAAGTACTCGATTCACCTAGGGAGCACAAAGATGTATAAAGACATGAAAAAGTTGTTCTGGTCGCCAGGACTGAAGAAGGACATACCACTATATGTAGTAAAGTGTCAGACTTGTGCCTTAGTGAAGGCTGAATGTCAGAAGTCTGGTGGATTTTTGAAGTCTTTACATATACCTGAATGGAAGTTCGACGACATATCCATGGATTTCATGCATGGGTTGTCGAGATTGTAGAAGGGAAACGATGCCATCTGGGTGATCTTTGATCGTTTGATGAAAGTGTCGCACTTCATCCCGAATAGGAAGGATGATTCAGTGGAAAAACTGGCAAAATTATATGTGGATAATTTTGTACGACTGCACGATATGCCCCGTAGCATAGTGAGTGACCGAAGATGGGCACTTCATGTCTAATGATTGGAGGCTAATACATCAACTATTGGGTACCAAACTAAAGTTCAGTACGACCTTTCATCCGCAGATGGATGGTCAAACCGAGAGGGTAAACAGGACGATGAAGGACATGCTTCAGATGTGTGCCATAGATTTCGGGAAAAAGTGAAAAGATCACTTGTATATGATCAAATTTGCTTACAACAAAGCTACCAAGCAAGTATTCAAATGGCGCCCTTTTAGTCCTTATATGGTAGAAAGTGTCGTACTCCATTGTCATGGTTGGAGACGGGCGAGTCAAAATTGTATAAGCGGAAAGAAATTGAGGATGTGACTTCTATTATTCGAACAATAAGGGAGCGGTTGTTGATTGCGCGGGATAGACAGGCTAAATATTACAACGCCAAGCACAGAAATGTTGAGTTCTTCGTGGGCGATTGGGTTTACCTGAAGATCAAACCGTTCAAGGGCGTGTCAAGGATTCGACAGCTGAAAAAGCTAAGTCTGAGATACCTTGGGCCGTTTGAGGTTTTGGATCGTGTTGGTGAAGCCGCCAATAGATTGAAGCTTTCAACAGAGCTTAATGGTTTGCATGACGTATTCTACACATCTATGTTGTGGAAGGCGGGTGCAAGAGCCTACGCAGGTGGTTGCGGCGGATCAGGTGCCTGTTGATGGTGGATTGACAACGAAGGTCAAGCCCATTCGTATTAAAGACTAAGAAGTCAAGCAACTTTGCAATAAATCTATCAGGATGGTCAAGGTCCGTTGGGACAACTGTGGCCGTGAGGAGTTGTCTTGGGAGCGGGAACAAACCGTGAAGGCGGAGTTCCCCGAGCTTTTCGTTTGAGGTATACTTTCATAGTATTGGTACTTTTTCATTTTCCTGCAATATATAATTTCGGGACGAAATTCTTTAAGTGAGGGAGATTTGTAATGCCCCAAGTTTTCGTAGGCAGGAAAATAAGGTACCGCGTGGCGTTAACAATACCGTGCAGTGGTAGCATCAGGCGTCGAGTAAGGCGGGTTGACTCGACGCATTGTCTACCGCGCGGCGGTAGGTTGTTACCGTGCGGTGTTAGCAAATTAAATGGTCGAGCTCTCGTGAAGTTATCGCCCAGTGATTGTGATGCCACAGGCGGTAGCTTGGGCAATTTATTTGTCAAAGCTCTCGGGTTTCTACCGCACGACAGTAGTAACTGTCGAGTGGCGGTAGAATGATCGGTCGTGTCGTAACCTTCGCTAGCTACCACGAGGCATTATCATCCTAACGCGCAGTAATAGCGAATCTGTAACGGCGTGGCCACGTGTCGGTCTATGGTTGGAGGACCTGGGTGAAGGATTTCACGTGCACTGGCAGGGCAAATTTTTTTTCAAAAAAAATTAATTCCCAAGCGCCATCTAAACATAGGGATCGGATATTCAATGTAAGCGCCCAATAAGATAAGCAAAGCAAAAAACCTAACTCATCACATCTAACCATCACAAAGGGTTAGAGATGTACCTCTAGAGATCAATGTCTCTAGGAGGAAGAGCGGACACGTCAAAGAGATTTGTAGTGATCCCACTACAGCTATGAGGCCGATTGCCTCACCTCTTAGTTCACCTTGAACCCGAACGGCGGCCCAAGTCCGTTGATAGGAGAAGAGGGCACACGCTTAGACCAACTCCTTGAAGCGCGTCGAGGACTCCAAGTGGTTGAACTACACTAGTCGTCGGCGAGAGAGGGACGGAGTCGAGAACCCTACTAGGCCGGCTAGAGGATGACGATCAACAAACCAGATCACTGCTCTAGCCGAGGTTCCCAGATTGAATGCGATCAGGAAAACCACGGGAGGGAGGGAGTCATCGGAGGGGAGGCTGGAGGAGGAACGGCCGAGCCTTGACGGAAAAACTTGCAACTCAGATGTACACCCCAAGGAGCGCCGTCAGTAGTAATTCCTCAAAACCCTAGCACTGAACCTCTCAGCTGCTCCTTCCATGAAAACTTATATATATGTATATATATATATATATATATATATATATATATATATATATATATATTATATTCATATATATACTTTATATACATATTTGTGTATACATTTATATATATATATATATATATGTATGTATTGCTATATATATCATATATATATATGTATATTTCCAAATCAAGCCAAATTAATTTGGGGTTATTCAAACTCCAATTACTGTGCTCCTCTATTAAATAATTACGATGACTCGCCTCGTCGTAATTCTCTTTTAATAATCGCACAGAAAAATCTTGTCTAAGCAAGGCGCATCGCCATATTATCTAAGTCTAACACGGTGAATCGAGGCTGTTCCCGTTCATTTGGTGTGACCTCGCAGAAGTGTCTCATTTACATAAGATATCTTGAGTCTTTTGTTATTGACATTCATGACATGTTTATCATCTACTATATTTAGCAAATACAGACCATTTGAAATGAAAGCATTTGCGTAAAATAAACCATCCTTCCTAATAGTCATTTGTGAATTTTTTATCACAAAACAAAAACCTTCTGCATCTAAACATGATACAGAAATAATGTTTCTTAAAATAGAAGGGACATGATAAACGTCTTTCAAAATCAAACATAAACCACTAGATAAATGAAGGTCTAGGGTGCCAACTATGACCGAAGAGATCCTTGCACCATTTCCAACCTTCAGCACAACCTCTCCTTTCGAGAGCGTTCTTCTATCCCTTAGTGACTGCACATTAGAAACTAAGTGAGCACATGATCTGGTATCCATTACCCAATCAAGGATAGTTGTGGTTAAGTTTAAATTTAGTTCAATAATAAATATACCTTTAGGACGCTTACGTTCAATCTTGCCTTTATCCAAGTCACGCTTATACTTGGGGCAATTCATCTTGTAGTGTCCCTTTTTATGACAATGGAAGCAATCGGTGAGGTCCATTGGAGAGTTCTTCACCTTGCTTCTCTTGGAGTTGCTCACATGAGCTCCTCCCTTATTGCCTTTGAACGAGGAATTTCTACTTATAGTCTTGTTTGCAGCTTTGCCTTTATTCTTAAGGGGCTTCTTGCTACTTGAGGCAACGGCCAGGATAGAATTTGCCTTTATCTTGCCCATGTCCACCTCAGCTGTTTTGAGGGCATTATGGATCTCATTCATGGTCATATTCCTTTCACGCATATGATAATGCATTATAAAATCTTTATAGGAGTAAGGAAGTGACCCCAATATGATATCCTCAGCGATGTCATCAGGGATTTGAGAATTCAGTTTCTCTAATTTCTCCAGATAGCCCTGCACTTTAAGGAAGTGCACCAAGACAGACTCACCCTCCATCATCTTGTACCTTGTGAGTGCTATGGTGGTCTTATAGCGCTCTTTCCGAGCACTATCGGTGAACATCTTCTCTAATTGTGCTATTATTTCCTTGGCGAAAGTATTGAGGAATTTCCTTTGCAACTGATCGCCAATGCTGGCCAAGATCAGTGTTTGCACAATACGTTGTTATTCATTATATTTCTTTTGTTCCTCCTTTTAAACATCGGTTGGTTTGCCTTTCTCCTTCTCTTCTGGGCAATTGCCATCCAGAATTATTTGGAGATTTTCCAACCGCAACACAATGTTCAACTTGAGGATCTAATCAGAATAGTTTGAACCGTCATTGGCAAGAGGACTCTTATCAATCATGGAACACAGAAAATTTGGTATAGTAGACATGATACTAAAAAGAGAGAATAAAGATCTACTTAGAGTTCATAAAAAAATTGCTATATCAAAATAAAATTAATGTAGCCACACACAAGATCCTTTCCAAACTAGTGAACTCATCCATTTGTTTGTCCAGGTAGGTACAAACACCAATCATAACCTTTAAGCTATGCTTAACCCTTATGACTCTTGTGCAATATTATCGCATGTTTTATATATATATATATAAATTGAAATAATATGAAAACCTTTTCCCAAAAGATTCAAGCCTAGATATTGAAAGTTTCGTTTAAGAAAACTCATTTTATTGGTCAACTAGTGTGGACGCGGTATTCCCACAAGGAGAGTAAACTGTGCCTCACACAAGATTTAATCTCATGTGTCCTAATACCAAGTTCACACATGTTCCACCATATTTAGTGATTGGAATCACACTCATGATCATCCAAGATCACTAGCTTAAGTGGATAAAATGAGGAGGAAAACATCTTAAATCTTTTCTTTGCACATTCCCTAAAAAAAGGAGGAAATACAAAAAAAATACCTAACTAACGGCATTCTAAATATTACATCCATTCCACACAAATTACATCCCAGAGTTTGCAATAGAATAAATGGAAATGCCAAAACAAGCAAAGAACCTGCTAGTCGAGACACTAACAACGAGTGGACTATGTACACAACCCAACATGTTTCACCTAGATCATTTTAAATCCAAAAAAAATAATCTCCTCATAATCCATACTAGGGTGGATTACGTAAACTTGAAACAAGGTGGTAGCATAGCCAATCCAAATCATTAGGAATAACTAGCAAAAGAGGGCCACATTTTCCTTTGATATCCAACCTGGCTCTGATACCACTGAAGGATTTCACGTGCACTGGCGGAATGAATTTTTTTCAAAAAAAATTAATTCCCAAGCGCCATCTAAACACGGGGATCGGATATTCATGTAAACGCCCAATAAGATAAGCAAAGCAAAAAACCTAACTCATCACATCTAACCATCACAAAGGATTGGAGATTTACCTCAAGAGATCAATGTCTCTAAGCGGAAGTGAGGACACGTCGAAGAGATTTGTAGAGATCCCACTACAGCTATGAGATCGATTGCCTCACCTCTTGGTTCACCTTGAACTCGAACGGCGGCCCAAGTCCGTTGATAGGAGAAGAGGGCACATGCTTAGACCAACTCCTTGAAGCGCGTCGAGGACTCCAAGTGGCTGAACCACACTAGTCGTCGGCGAGAGAGGGACGGAGTCGAGAACCCTACTAGGCCGGCTAGAGGATGACGATCAACAAATCAGATCACTGCTCTAGCCGAGGTTCCCAGATTGAATGCGATCAGGAAAACCACGGGAGGGAGGGAGTCGCTGGAGGGGAGGCTGGAGGAGGAACGGCCGAGCCTTGACGGAAAAACTTGCGACTTCGATGTACACCCCAAGGAGCGTCCTCAGTAGCAATTCCTCAAAACCCTAGCATCGAACCTCTCAGTTGCTCCTTCCGTGAAAACTTATATATATATGTATATATATATTCATATATATACTTTATATACATATCTGTGTATACATATATATATATATATATATGTGTGTGTGTATGTATATATATATGTGTGTATGTATATATATGTGTGTATGTATGTATTGCATATGTATACACAAACGTATATATATACACTCATACATATATATATATATATCATATATATATATAAATGTATATTTCCAAATCAAGCCCAATTAATTTGGGGTTATTCAAACTCCAATTACTGTGCTCCTCTATTAAATAATTACAACGACTCGCCTCGTCGTAATTCTCTTTTAATAATCGCACAGAAAAATCTTGTCTAAGCAAGGCGCGTCACCATATTATCTAAGTCTAATACGGTGAATCGAGGCTGTTCCCATTCATTTGGTGTGACCTCACCGAGGAAACATGTCATCACGGCGATAATACACCAATTTGTATTATCGACTATAAGAGGCTTTATCAAGGCATTGTAGTCGTCACAACAACACGTTAGAAGAGGTAACCGAACTTTATGGCCAGCGTCTACCTTTCTCATATGATATCATAAATATTGTGCGAACTGGGACCGTGTCTACTCGCACTATATTTGTCTTACTCGGTCTCATAAGCATGTGTGTATTTATAACTACATTAGTTATATTGCATGTTATACAAACTCGCTTTATCAAGGGGCCCGACTATATCATAACCCAAATCAGTTTGGGGACAAATGATATTTCAATGTGCACATTTTCTATGTGCAAGTATGAACATAGAATCATAGTATTTATCACCATCAAAAGATGGTCTTCAACTATAATCACATTGCTCACACCGACGCGCTAAATCTACACATCTCATATCTCAATAAACATGATGTAAACATTAACGACACTTAACACATTCCATTTAATGTTACAACATAGAATAGGTCAACCTCAATATGCATGAAATCACACGCATACATACTCAAGTGATTAAACGATAATCATTTATCAATATTTATAGAACACAAATGTACTTTAATCAAAATGGCAATCTTAGACCGGCAATTAATGTTCCTTTTTGATTACCACGATTGTGAGGATTACATAAGATTACATGATATAATAAAATCACGGTTCTTTGGTTCAAGACCAAGAGCATCTTCCCAAACCTTGCATGATACAAGTCACATAATCATGGAACAAAATGTTACAACATTCTAAAATATGAATACTAGAAAATAAGAAAAGCAACTTTCAAAACACCACATCCTTCACTGGGTGGTGGCACGCTAATAGAGGCATTGATTAACGGTACTGTATGGTGATAGCTAGTTACCGCATGGCGATAGCTAGTTACCGCGCGGAGGTAGCTCGGTTTATAGTGTTGGTTTGGCCGTTTTCACTTCATTATTTTGGAGTTTGTGAAACCTGGGCTGGACGTTTGGAGGAGGAGAAGCAACGTCGGAGAGAGGAGATCTCACCGCCATTTGAGGTTCGGATCTCAGATTCGCGAGGCGAGTTCGGATCTACGGAGGCAAAGTTGAAACGGTTGTTTATCCCGCTAGAATCTCTTTCATGGTGTTGAAACGGACTTCTAGAGCAACGATCCTCTTCCTTGGACATATGAAGTCCTTCTTTTTGGCATTCAAGGTAGACACTCCACGAACACGTGGAAGTGGTTCACCCGACGGGCAGATCCGTATATCCCTGTTAGTTTGCATTTAGATCCGGAATTGAAGTACGAAATAGGCATGTTGTGTGAAGCCCATCCGGACAGGTTGGACTGGATTGGTGATCTTTGTATGTTTTGTATGCCGGAGAAGGCTCCATGGTAATCGCATGGATTTTAGATTCACGGGGTGTGCATATGTCTGCGTTGAGAGTATTGGAGGTAGACTCCAGGAAAACACCTGAAATTGGGGAAGAACCGATAGTCTGTCCCCTACCGTGCGATGGTAGCACCACTGCCGGCGATAGCTCCCAGTGAATATTGTTTTGATTGTGAGGCCTGTCTCTTGGAGACCTGGTGGCCACTTTGTGAGGCTTGTTCCTTGGAAACCTTATGGCCATTGGTTGAGGCCTGTCTTGGAGAGACCTGAGGGCCATCTTTTGGTGAGGCTTGTCTCGTGAAGACCATGGGGCCAGTATGTGGAGCTGAGAGCCTGTGAGGCCCAGCTTAGGCGGTCGTGAGTGCTAGCCTAGGATCCTAACGGGGTTATGGATCATACGAAAATGGGAAAGGGGATGCTAAACCGCGTCGTGGCTAGCATGCCTGACGATTTGAGCATGGAAAAGAGCTGAACTGTACCCAACCCTACGTTATTCGACCTGGAGCGAGTCAAAGTGTAAATCATATGGCTTGGTCGTAGCCATATTGGCATTGTCTTTGGCTTTAGCCTTGTAAGACTAAAAGCCCAAACGTTGTTGGCCGTTGCAAAGAATGGAGGTGTGACCCTTGAGGTCCAATGCACCGAGAATGTGCCCTGAGAGCATGGGGAGTTGGACAGTCATGCCAAGTCTGTGGCCAATAGTGCATAATTTGCACACAGCGATTGCCAATATTTGTATATGCTAATTCTATGGGGAAGGAGCACCGCCACCCCGGCTAAGGGGTGGGATCGTTATAATTTTGTCAGCTAATGTTGACCATTGCTATGTTTGCCACAGTTACGGTGGAATGTCTCTTGCAGGTACAGCAAAATAGCAGGCTGGAGCCCATAGCTGCTGAAGGACAAAGCGAATTACCCGTTTACTTTATTGTTTATGTGTGGAAGGCCTGCATGCCGATGTATGCAAGACAATTTAATTAAGTTGAATAATGTAAGGCCTTAAGGCCAAGACTATTTGTGTATTTGGTTTATCATTCCTACTTTTATGTTTAGTGGACATTACATTGGTTGGGTTCCTATTAACCTTTAAATTACTTCCGCTAGAATGCACTCTGTAATAGGATGCGTGTATTTGGATTATAGTTTCAATTAGTTACTCCCTTAACTATTCGTAGTATATGGCATCGGGCCTCGGCCGGACCTTCTGTTATATGCTATGTGATGGACGGGGATGTTACAAAGTGCATGCATTGTTCAGCAAGATCATTAGATAAAGGGAGATGCTGAATAAGTTCAACACCAAGAGCTTGTACCTTCTGGTAAGCAACAGTAAGATTCATTATGGGACGAGCAAACATATCAGCATATAATGTGTATATGCGTAAAGTCTGAGCACCCTTGGAGTATAAAGCAGCTAGATGCATCCAAGCAGCCTTAATTGTCTCATCATGGAGATGACAGGGAGACATTCATCAAAAAGGATGTTTGCAATCCATGCACGAACTAGAGTATCATTAGCATCCTAGTAATCAAACGCAGTAGAGCCACGAGGAGGAGGGTCATCAGTAAGATGATTGCATTTGCGTTGTGACCGTAATAAAAAGGTGAATGAAATGCTCCAGTCCATAAAATTGGCACCAGTGAGCTTGGACGCAGTTCCATGATTGCCATATGTGGTAACATAAGTTGTGGCCTGAAGAGGTGCGGGCAGAGTAGAAGAAGATAAAGTCGGACTGTCCATAGGAACGGACAGAAAAATCTATCTGCGCGGACTGAGAAAGGAGACGACGCGGGCAGAGAAATAAGGTCGCACAACAAGGGAAACCCGCAGCAGAACACACGCAAGGGAGCGGAAAGAAGGTAACAAAGGACTTAGGGGTGGTTAGAAAAAACTAGACTTCGCAGAGACCGAAGAAGAGCACAATAGGCAGATAGAAAACTGGAGCCCGCAGGGATCGGGTTGTCGCTCTGATACCAAGTGAAAACACATATAAATAAAGATGATTTTTTATTGCTCCAGAAGAAAATAATACAAGGGTATGCCCCCTATTTATAGAATATAGGGGTTAGAGAGATAAAACAATAGAGAGAATACACAATGCCTGTCACACAAGATTAGGCGGATACATAATACCAAACTGAGCGGACTGTGCGGTTAGACATATCTAACTGCATGACTATACTGCTATCAACACCATTACATTGCTCTGGCCTCTATCCGTCTTCATTGTTGCAGTCTGCTCCCGAGCAACAGTGGCGGTTAGACATATTTAACTGCTAGACCGCAATCATTATTACATGCACCAGTCTGCAACACACTTGTCATCGCTGGTCATCTTGACTGGGCTCTAACCATCAGCGCACACCACTTCAGCAGCAATAGAATCTGATCTACCAGACAAGCAGACCGCCATAACACAGTTGTTAGTCCACCAGACAACAACACTAGACCGCCCGGGCTCTGTGTTCCACCTTCTACCCGTGCAGTAAAAAAGCCAGACTGCCGGAAAGGCAGACCGCCAGAGAGGCAGACCACAAGATAGGCAGACCACCAGAAAGGCAGCCCGCTACTCTTGTCCGCCAGGATTCCTCGTTCCAACAGAGGCAGTCTGTCAGAGTCAAAATATCAATCCGCCAAGACTACCCACCAATCCGCCTGGACTCCTCATGTTGCAACTACTTCCATTTGGCAAAAATCTTCATGACTAATGCACACGATTAGCACGACAAAGAATATTCGAGATGTGAGGTCTTCTAATGTGCATGATTTTACGAGTAGAGAATATGCCAACTTCTTCTTGTTGGGATACATTCCACCATGATCCCTTGAGACTTTCAAATGCGCATGAGCAAAAATGTTCTACAAAGTACGACTTCCACATTAGCAACGAAAATCCTCGTAACACATGTTTTAGATGGACTTCCATGGGGATGGTAAGTACAATCCTCGTAATTCAAGAGCATCGTCGTCTCCTCTCCAACCAGCAGTTTAGCCAATATCAAGTTGTGGATAAGAAATTTCTATTTTTGGAATTGTTGTTAACATTGGGGTGCGACAAGCCAATATGAAGTTGCAGTTAACAATCGACTTCATTAATACACTCGTGAGATGCAAAACAACTGTTGAAACCAAAAACTCGGTCTCTGTGGAGTTCACCCTTGGGGAAGGGGTGATCGCACACTTACTTCTCCCTCGCAAGTCAAACAACTAAGGGATAAGAATAGGGGACGGACTGTAACGACCCCATCCGTTAAATGACGTATAGTAGAAGGTCCGGCCGGGTCCCCACACTATATGCCACAAACAGACGGTGAGGTCACAGGATAATACCAAACCATACACGCATCCTAACTCAGAGCATGCTAGCGGAAGATTTAAGTTGTAATTTGAACTCTAACCAGGAATGTCCAATATATAAACCACTTTATATATATAGCCACGGAATGTACAACACAAACATCGAGTTTGGCCTTAAGGCCTTACAGTTCCTCTTTCCGCACCGTATGGTTTACAAACCTCAGCGCGCAGGCCGGCCATACATGAGTAAAAGAAAACAAGCAAAAACATTCGCTTAGCCTTCAAGGGCCAGCCGCAGCAGCAGCAGCAACAGCAGCAAGGGCTTCAGCCCTTCATTTACCACTTGGCTCTCCAGCACCTGCATAGGGACAATCCACCCAAACAGTGGCAAACAAGGTAACGGTCAGCATTCAGCTGACCCAATTATAACAATCCTACCCCTTTCTCGGGGCATTAGCATTCTTTCCCTGCATAGCATGGCATCATCATATAGCAACTATGTGCGCGCAGGCACATTCAAGCCATCACAACTATCGGCCACATGGCCCGACAGTCCGTGCACTCAGGGCACATTCTTGGTGTACCGGAATACCAGGGTCAACACCACCGTCTACACGGTATTTGAGCATTCTAGTCTTTCCGGCGCGCGGGCCTAAGACTCTCATTAGGCGCTCTAACAAAACCTATAACCAGGCTTCCAAGTCGGACGGACCTAACGCAGGTACGGATCAGCCACCCCCCGTTGCTCAAGTCGCCGTGCCACCTCGAATACGGAAGTATCCATGGCAATTTATAGGCGCGGGTCGGTTTCACCTTTCCTGTTTGGCAATCTGACCTTTTCATCGAGTTGCAGCCCAACGGCTCAACCGCACACAAAGTGGCAACGCACGGCCACAAGAGTTGCATCCAACCCTCTTCATTTCCTGGACTTCATCCAGTACTTCCTGCTGCACCAAGCCAACAGGTAGGCACAAGGCAAACAAGTCATAATCACGGAGCCTTCTCCGATATGCAAACAAGCATCACCAATCCAGACCATGTCTAGATGGGCTTCACACAGCATGCCTAGATCCGTACTCCAATTCCGGACTCTAACAAGGGGGACTTCACATATCTACCCCAAGGGACACCACAACCCACCGCACACTCGCGAGGGAAGGGTTTTCCCTATGCAATGCAAAAAAGAAGGACTTCACATGTCCAAGAAGGGAGATCGTTACCCTTGTCGATCTCTTGGGAGCCATCGAAAACTAGCCGGTGAGAAAGAACCACAGCAGCTTTGCTTTCACAACGCTGGCCTCGGATCACGAATCGGACCACGGGAGCTCCACCGGTGGCTTGACCTCCTCCTCCTTCTTCTTCCTCCTCTCTCTTTCTCTCTTCCTTAACCAAATGAAGAATGATTTCTTCATCAGCCTCTGCTGATTTAATCCAGCCAGGAATCACCTGAGCCCTTGGATCCAAAGAGAGAAAATGAACGGCCATGATTTTCCCAAAAATCACAATTTTTGCCTGACACGGCCTGTGACACGCCCGTGTCACAGGCCGTGTACCCTTAAGCGGCACACGCGGTATTTGTACCGACTGAACTTTACCAGAACACGGGCATCGACACGCCCGTGTCGAACCTGACACGCCTGTGTCAGTCATGAGACACGCCCGTGTCACCCCTGCCTCATCGAGCTCCAAATTCAACTAGCAGTACACGGGTCGGCACACGGCATCGGACACACCCGTGTCAAATCTGACATGGCCGTGTTCAAGGCTTGGTTCTAGGCCGTGTAATCTTCTGACTCAATCCGCCTTTTATTTGAGTGACATGCCCTGGGACACGCTCGTGTCCCAGGCCGTGTACCCCCGACACGCCCTGGGACACGCCCGTGTCCCAGGCCGTGTAAACCAACCTGCACCTCAAATTCATTTTTGAGATTTTTGGGGTGTTACAATCCTCCCCCCCTTAACAAAATTTCGTCCCGAAATTTACACGGTAAGGAAACAAGGAAAAACAATGCTATAACTTGATAACTCTGTTATAACAAAAGGTACACGGTTTACAGTTTAAACAAATAACTCGGGAAATTCAGCTCGCATGGTCTGCTCTCGCTCCCATGTTAGCTCTTCACGACCACAATTGTCCCATCGGACTTTGACCATCCCGATCACTTTGTTCCGCAACTGTTTCTCGGCTCGATCCTTGATCTGAATGGGTCGAACCCTCGTCGTTAGCCCATACTCGAACCGGTACCCGATCATTCTCCACTACTTGAGCTGGATCCTTAACAGCCTTACGCAGTACTGAGATGTGAAATACATCATGTAATCTACCCAAGTCTGCTGAAAGTGCTAGTCGATAAGCAGCTTCCCCAACTCGCTCCACCACCTCAAATGGACCAAGATACCTCGGACTTAGCTTTTTCAAACGCCGAATCCTGGACACGCCTTTGAAGGGTTTGATCTTCAAATATACCCAATCACCCACCGCGAACTCCACGTTCCGGTGTTTGGCATTGTAGTACTTTGCTTGACGATCTTGGGCTATCAATAGCCTCTCCCGAATAGAGCGTATAAGCGAGGTAGCTTCTTCGACTTCCTGTTTCTCATTCAGCTTAGATTCGCCTGCTTCTGCCCAAGCTAACGGTGTACGGCATTTACGACCATACAAAGCCTTGCTCGCTTGGTAGCTATTATTATAGGCAAATTCGACAAGAAAAATATAATCTTCCCATCTTTTACCAAAGTCTAGGGCGCACATGCGGAGCATGTCCTCCATCATCTTGTTGGTTCGTTCAGTCTGGCCATCCGTTTGGGGATGAAAGGCCGTACTAAACGCTAACTTTTGTACCCAACATTTGATGAACTAGCCGCCAATCATTCGATGTGAATCGCCCATCACGGTCACTAACGATGCTCCGAGGAACACCGTGCAGTCGAACAATCTGCTCCACATAGAGCTTGGCCAAGGTTTCCACTGAATCGTATCTTTTGTTTGGAAGGAAGTGCGCCACTTTTGTCAACCGGTCCACAATCACCCAGATTGAATCATGACCGCGTTGAGATCTCGGCAACCCGTGCACGAAATCCATCGAAATGTCATCGAACTTCCACTCCGGAATTGGTAATGACTTCAGGAAACCGCCAGGCTTCTGGCATTCTGCTTTCACCAATGCACAAGTATGGCATTCCGCCACATAACGTGCTACATCTTTCTTTAATTCGGGCCACCAGAACAGCTTTTTCAGATCCCTGTACATCTTTGTGCTCCCTGGGTGAACTGAGTACTTTGCAAAGTGAGCTTCGTACATCAACTCTTCCCTCAATTTGCCCACACTCGGGACGCACACTCGACCATTTCTTCGTAACAAACCGTTATCCTAAGAAAATTGGTCATCCGGCCCATCTTTAGCATAGCGCTGGAGACTTTCATCAAGCTCTATTGCTCGCCGAACTCTGTCTGTAAGGTCATATTGAACCTCCGTCCAGTTCAAGCATGCATCGGTCGACGAACCCTTGTCAACACAAGATATCTCCAATGCTTCCAATTCTTGGATTAAACGCTGATCATGCCTCTGCAACCAGCTTGCACGTACCGGAGTCTTCCGACTCAAAGCATCAGCGACCACATTTCCCTTCCCGGGCGTATAGTGAATCTTGAAGGTGTAGTACCCAAGGAACTCCATCCATCTTCGTTGTCGCATGTTCAGATCCTTCTGATCCAACAAATACTTTAGGCTTTTGTGATCTGTATAGATGTCCACTTTAACGCCATAAAGATAGTGCCGCCACAACTTGAGCGCAAAGATTACCGCCGCCAACTCCAAATCATGGACGGGGTAATTCCGCTCATGCACTTTCAACTAGCGCGAGCCATAAGCAATCACCTTACCAAACTGCAGAAGAACGCAGCCTAAGCCGCTCCCAGAAGCATCACTATAGATCTCATACCCATCTGTACCACATGGCGATGTCAACACAGGTGCCGTGGTCAAACGACTCTTCAAGTCTTCAAAAGCTCGCGCGCACTCCGGCGTCCAAACGAACTTTTGATCTTTTCTCGTCAGCGTGGCCAGAGGTAAAGCAATCCGTGAGAAGTTTTCCACAAACCGTCTATAGTAGCCCGCAAGTCCAAGGAAGCTCCTGACCTCGGCCACTAAAGACATCACTGGCCAATCACGAATGGCACTTATCTTCAACGGATCCACCGCGATACCTTCTCCACTTACCACATGGCCTAAAAAGGCTACTGAAGAGAGCCAGAACTCACACTTTGAGAACTTGGCATAAAGCTTATTCCTCCGCAGGGTATGCATGATCCTCTTCCGACTGAGAGTATACTAAGATGTCATCGATAAACACAATCACGAACAAATCCAGGTACTCTCAGAACGTTCGATGCATTAGGTCCATAAATACTGAAGGCGCATTACATAGGCCAAACGGCATTGCCGTGAACTCATAATGACCGTAGCGTGTTCCAAACGCCGTCTTGGGAATGTCACCTTCCCTAACCCTCAACTGATAATATCCCGATTTCAAATCCAACTTGGAATAGACCGTTGATCCTGCCAGCTGATCAAAGAGGTCATCAATCCGTGGAATCGGATATTTGTTTTTCTCCGTCAGCTTATTCAATTCGCGGTAGTCAATACATAACCGTAAACTACCGTCTTTCTTTTTCACAAATAGAACAGGCGCGCTCCAAGGTGACATACTTGGGCGTATATATCCCTGCTCCAACAACTCTTGCAATTGGACTTTCAACTCAGCCATCTCTTTTGGCGCGACGCGATATGGTGAGCGGGCCACAGGTTTCGCACCTGGCACCAACTCAATAGAGAAGTCAATCTCCCGCTGGGGTGGTAACCCAGGAAGATCTTTAGGAAATACATCGGCAAACTCTGACACAACCAGAACTTCACCGATACTGGCCTTTGGCTCAACGGCCTGAATTAGCGTGAAGAATAACTCCGCGCCCTTCCGAACAGCATTGACGACTTGGAGCGCAGACAACAACGTCCCGCCAACTCCTCGCATACCAGCGAACTTCGTCACAAGTCCGGTATTCTGGCCGAGTGTGATCTCCTTGGAGTTGCAATCAATAAAGGCACGCTGCTCCGACCTTCTACTATACGTCATTTAACGGATGGGGTCGTTACATTTTGGTATCAGAGGGAGGTTTCGATCCTCCGACCTGTGGGTTATGGGCCCACCACGCTTCCATGCTGCGCCACTCTGATACCAAAATGTAACGACCCCATCCGTTAAATGACGTATAGTAGAAGGTCCGGCCGGGGCCCCACACTATATGCCACAAACAGACGGTGAGGTCACAGGATAATACCAAACCATACACACATCCTAACTCAGAGCATGCTAGCGGAAGATTTAAGTTGTAATTTGAACTCTAACCAGGAATGTCCAATATATAAACCACTTTTATATATATAGCCACGGAATGTACAACACAAACATCGAGTTTGGCCTTAAGGCCTTACAGTTCCTCTTTCCACACCGTATGGTTTACAAACCTTGGCGCGCAGGCCGGCCATACATGAGTAAAAGAAAACAAGCAAAAATATTCGCTTAGCCTTCAAGGGCCAGCCGCAGCAGCAGCAACAGCAGCAAGGGCTTCAGCCCTTCATTTACCACTTGGCTCTCCAGCACCTGTATAGGGACAATCCACCCAAACAGTGGCAAACAAGGCAACGGTCAGCATTCAGCTGACCCAATTATAACAATCCTACCCCTTTCTCGGGGCATTAGCATTCTTTCCCTGCATAGCATGGCATCATCATATAGCAACTATGTGCGCGCAGGCACATTCAAGCCATCACAACTATCGGCCATACGGCCCGACAGTCCGTTCACTCAGGGCACATTCTTGGTATACCGGAATACCAGGGTCAACACCACCGTCTACACGGTATTTGAGCATTCTAGTCTTTCCGGCGCGCGGGCCTAAGACTCTCATTAGGCGCTCCAACAAAACCTATAACCAGGCTTCCAAGTCGGACGGACCTAACGCAGGTACGGATCAGCCACCCCCCGTTGCTCAAGTCGCCGTGCCACCTCGAATACGGAAGTATCCATGGCAATTTATAGGCGCGGGTCGGTTTCACCTTTCCTGTTCGGCAATCTGCCTTTTCATCGAGTTGCAGCCCAACGGCTCAACAGCACACAAAGTGGCAACGCACGCCCACAAGAGTTGCATCCAACCCTCTTCATTTCCTGGACTTCATCCAGTACTTCCTGCTGCACCAAGCCAACAGGTAGGCACAAGGCAAACAAGCCATAATCACGGAGCCTTCTCCGATATGCAAACAAGCATCACCAATCCAGACCATGTCCAGATGGGCTTCACACAGCATGCCTAGATCCGTACTCCAATTCCTGGACTCTAACAAGGGGGACTTCACATATCTACCCCAAGGGACACCACAACCCACCGCACACTCGCGGGGAAGGGTTTTCCCTATGCAATGCAGAAAAGAAGGACTTCACATGTCCAAGAAGGGAGATCGTTACCCTTGTCGATCTCTTGGGAGCCATCGAAAACTAGCCGGTGAGAAAGAACCGCAGCAGCTTTGCCTTCACAACGCTAGCCTCGGATCACGAATCGGACCACGGGAGCTCCACCGGTGGCTTGACCTCCTCCTCCTTCTTCCTCCTCTCTCTTTCTCTCTTCCTTAACCAAATGAAGAATGATTTCTTCATCGGCCTCTGCTGATTTAATCCAGCCAGGAATCACCTGAGCCCTTGGATCCAAAGAGAGAAAATGAACGGCCATGATTTTCCCAAAAATCACAATTTTTGCCTGACACGGCCTGTGACACGCCCGTGTCACAGGCCGTGTACCCTTAAGCGGCACACGCGGTATTTGTACCGACTGAACTTTACCAGAACACGGGCATCGATACGCCCGTGTCGAACCTGACACGCCCGTGTCAGTCATGAGACACGCCTGTGTCACCCCTGCCTCATCGAGCTCCAAACTCAACCAGCAGTACACGGGTCGGCATACGGCATCGGACACGCCCGTGTCAAATCTGACACGGCCATGTTCAAGGCTTGGTTCCAGGCCGTGTAATCTTTTGACTCAATCCGCCTTTTATTTGAGTGACACGCCCTGGGACACGCCCGTGTCCCAGGCCGTGTACCCCCGACACGCCCTGGGACACGCCCGTGTCCCAGGCCGTGTAAACCAACCTGCACCTCAAATTCATTTTTGAGATTTTTGGGGTGTTACACGGACCCAAGGCTCCGACACGGAGGTCCCACCACACACCCAGAAGATCTTAGAGCGCTTCCCCTCCTTAGCCAAGTTCCGAGCTAAGGATACCTCAAAATGCGCAGGAAGACTAGGGCACAAGTAAGCATGCCTTCTGAGGTACCCCCTTGGGTCTATTTATAGATTTCTGAAAACGGCCTGCAAATAGCCAACCTCCGTTGTTCCAAATAGCTATGTGCAGCCCAACTGGGTTTGTCAATATCGTAACTCCGTTGTTCCAAAAGGCTATAGGCAGGCCAACGAGGGTAAAAACAATAAAGATACATCACAAAAGAACTGGGCGAGTGGCCCTCTAAAACCTCCACTCGCCTGGGGAGGCGAGTGCTCGGTGGAGCTGGCACTCGCCTCCTCCACTCGCCTGGGGAGGCGAGTGGTCGATGGAAGTTGGCACTCGCCTCCTCCCTACGACCTTGGGCAAGTGCGGGCCAGGAACCTACCACTCGCCCAAAGGTGCGTGTGATGCGTAAACCAGGCACTCGCCTCCTCAGCGCCCCACTACGGGTCCACCTTTACTCACCGCCTGAGAGCAGAAGGCGCTGACTGCAAGGGCTTCACTCAACGCCAAGGAGAGAAGGAGTTGAGTGACCGAGCCTCAGTCAACGCCAAGGAGAGGCGTTGAGTGATCGGGCCTCACTCAACGCCAAAGAGAGGAGGCGTTGAGTGTCTGGGGGGGGAGTGCCCAGTGGGGCTGGCACTCGCTGCCTCCCTTTGCTCCTGGGCGAGTACTGAACTAGTCCTGCCTCTACTCGCCCGCTACTTGCCAAACCCCTGGGACGAGTGCGAGCCGACCTTCTCCACTCGCCCCTCATTTGCTCCACCCCACCAGGGCGAGCTGAGGAGGCCACTGAGCTCTTGCCTCATCCCGGTTCGCCTGGGACTAGGACTGCTGACTCCTATCGCCCACTACTCGCTGGATATGCAGTTGTACAACAGCATTAAATAAAATTAATAATAAGCAATCGTTAACTGCAAACCTATTTTGGCTAGCGGTTAACCCATTTTTTAAAACACATGTTATGGCTAGTTGCAACCCATTAACTTTCTACGCAGCTTTTCTTTTTTCCCCGTTTCATTTTTTGTCGACTTGTGTACAAGAGAAATGCCATGTTTTGTGGGTCCCGCGGCCAGTGGGCCCCACGATTTTCCTTGTTTTCATTGGTGGCGGACTCACAGGCGATAATATTTGCCTTGTGTGCATACAAGGAACCAGGCGCTTTTTCATGCATTTTTATTGTGTCCGGGCTCTGGACCTACGTCCGAGACATCTCAATGACATCTCAGATGTCATTTTGCGTGACATCTCAGACATTTGAGATGTATCTTCACAGGCAAAATAACATCTGAGATGTCATTGAGATGTCCCAGACCTAAAAATTTTCCTCTTTTCATTGATGAGTGCAACGGATGCGAAACCTTTGGACAAATTAGATCCAAATCAGGAAGAAATCGAAAGGGATTTTAATTCCATGAAAATCACAGTGGCAAATGGGATGTATCAAAGAATGTCTTAGAGCAGGTGGCGTAGGGGGCATCGCATTGGAACATGAAATCTTGAATCTTGCTAAACAAAAAGTTGTAGTGCCACCTGGAATCTGCCAGAATGACGTTGTTCCGCTGGGAGTCGTGATATGAGGTTTCTCCTGGCCAAAAAATGTTTGTCGTTGCCTGCCAGCTGCTTTAATCGATGGGGAACTCGCAAGAGTATAAGTAGTAGGGTAGTTCATGGAGGAGTGTTGCATGGATTTTACATCGAAGGGGGGAAGGGGAGGGGCCGAGGAGGGCGGAAATAATTAGGTGCGGGCAGCATATATGGAGAGCTGTGCGTGAGGATGCATCCCAGCCGACTATCAACCTGTTTTTTTAATACACCTGCCACCAGCCTAAGGATTGTGTATCGGGCGGCCCATCAGTGACGAAATTAGGATTTTGAAGTCGCACGAGCACAATCAAAGTACTGTCAATTCGGGAGGTTCGGGGGGCAGCGCACCGTGAGGGGGGGGGGGGGGTTTGGGGGCGCCCCGAATTTTTTTTGTTTTGCAAAGATATTTTTTTAAGGAGCCGGAGCCGGAGCACGTAGTCGCGACGGGAGCCGGAGCAGGTAGCGGCGACGGGAGCCGGAGCAGGCAACGGCGATGGGATCGGGAGTCGGGAGCGGCGACGGGATCGGGAGCAGGAGGAGCAGGGAGCGGGATGAAATGAAACCTAATTTAGCGATAAAAAACCGGTCGGGCACGTGCCCTACCGTGCACAGGGATTGTTCCGCCCATGCGGCCCACCTTCCTCCTGCACGATTGGAAGGTGCACTGCCTGTACCTAAAATCTCTCTGAAGAGGGTGGGGTTAAATTGTGGTGAATGAGTTTGTCGGAGGCAAATGAGAAGCGGAGGATTTGGCAACAGAAAAACAGAAGTTTGGGATGCCGACGAAGGCAGGTTCGATTCGAGGATGGGATAATAGGAAGAACATGAGTTTTGGGATGCCACTGAAGGTGGTGTTCAATTTTAGAATGGGGAGTGGAAGAATCCCCCCAAACCGAGCCTTAGTAGTGGAGTGGAGTGGGTTGCAAGGGTATCTTGATAGGTGAAGGTGCTTGCAACACAGCCAAGGCAAGAGACATCATGATCTCAGCATGCTTGGTTAATTTATTAATGTAGCCATGCGGAGCTTTAAGATATTCAATTATGGATTGAGCATATTTGAAAAAACATTTCCTTCGAATATCCTTTAAGTTGTATCATCATCTTGTGGTGGGGAAAAAATGGCAACATGACATCATATATTCATATCCTTCATTAACCTTTGACTAAAGTCAACGGCCAAAGTTTTATCTATATTAAATAAGAATCTTTGATTTTTCCGCCGTCTCCGTCCTGTCGTCGGTCACGCACTATAACGAAGCAAGTAAAGCGCCAAAGCCTGTTATTTAATTTTATGACACCCATGAAATTAAATAAGATGAGAAAAATATGAAATATAACTATGCTGAAATTAATTGATACGTTTATATATTAATTTGTTTTTTGATGATGGTGCAGGGAATGTCCTATCAGCTGGCAATTTGAAGTTGGAGTCGTCAGTCACGCTTCCTGATTTCCGTTATTAAATAAGCATATTTCGTTTTTCCGTCAGGTCGTCGTTCACGCAGGTATAACGGCGTCTCCTCCGCTGCTTCACAGCAAAGCCGTTCACCGCTTTTCCGGAATCCGCCGCTCCGCCGCTTCTTCCGCTTTCGCCGCGTGGTAGGAGCTTTGCAATCGACATGGCAGCTCATATGCCGCCACTTAAGATCACAACGTCACGATTCCTCCGTTTTTTAAAGGCCCAATCATCTTCCCTAAGGACATTTTTCCAAAATAATCTCTCACACAATTTTTATTACCAAAACCATCCCCTTCAAAAATAAATGCCCAAAACTATCTCTATTCATCCAACTCAGCGTTGAGGTGGCACTTTCAATAGCTTGGGCGGTATGGTGATTAATCCCACACTGCCCAAGTGAATTTAATCCCTCCTCTTTATAAGAGGAGGGCTGTTGAGAGGGGATAGAAACCCCCTCTCATTATATTTGAGTCGGCCCATGTATGATTCCTGCTAATAATTGAAATATAAATTGGGCAATTGAAACAGTTTTTTTTCTTAAAATATTACAATGCATGAAACATAATAAAATTGCAACGCTTGCTCAATTGAAACAGAATGAAATTTTACAATGCCTGAAACATATTAAAAATAAAATCTTGATCGCGTCCAGCTAGTTTTTCTTCCTAGAACTCCTGAAATTTTAAAAAAAAAATTAATAAAAATTAATTAAATAAAATAGAAAAATAAATTATTACCGAATATTTTCTGGATTTCTAGGACAAGTTCCTCGATAATGCCCAATTTTTTGCATATCCCACATTTTTTATTACTGCGATCAACTGTTTCATCCATAGTATTTTTGTAGCGGCGACTTTGGGGACGTCCAGACCTACGTATCAGGTTCGGTGGGAGTAGCTCTATGATACCTCTTGCTGGATTGAGTGGTTGCCAACATGTTATATCCGGTATTGCATGGAAACATGGAGTGTATGTACTCCTATAACTTGATATTGTATAATAATCAGAAATAAATTGTACATGTGCTACTCGCCTTAAACCAAGTATAGCAATCAAATGAGCGCACAGTATGTGATATAATACCATATTATGACAACTGCAATTACCCCCATTATCCGTAAGCACAATCTTATGTGTTATATTGTTATCATCATAACAAAGATATTCATGACTATTTATTTGAACATTTCTTGTTAAGCTTCTTGCCTTTTCCTCCCGAATACGTAACATTCTTAATACTTTAGGCACAAATCTAGACGTTGCTTCATTTGTCAAGTTTTTTGAGTCTTCCTCTCATTTTAAAAACATAGATATACAATGATAGTAAGTTGCAGAAACCAATGCTTGAATCGGTAGACCACGTGAACGTTTAAGTACGACATTAAAACTCTCGCTCGCATTAGTTGTCATAGTTTCATATCTTGCACCATAATCATACAATATGGTCCATTTTTCAACATCTCTAGTCACTAACCAATCATATGCTCTTTAATCTATTATTCTGATACTTTTCATTTGTTGTGAAAATGTAGCAAAATCTGAAGCAGACCCTGCCCAATACATTTTATCACATAATATATCTACCTCTGCCAACCCAAAACCACGTACAGCTTTTTTATAATTCTCTCGCAAATGGCGAAGACAATGTCTGTGTCGTGCCCATGGAAGCTCGGTTGAAACTCCTTTGATAAGCCCTGCATGTTTGTCACTTATAATACACAGATCTGGCTGACTCGGTATGATCGGAAGCATTACCTTAAGACGATTCAGAAACCATTCCCAAGATTCGATACACTCAGATTTAACAATCGCAAATGCATGTGGAAACAGTCCATTATTGGCATCAATACCAACTGCTATTAACATTGTTCCCCGAAATCGACCAAGTAAAAATGTACCATCAAGACTTAATACTGGTCTACAATTTGCCCAACCTTCTATAGATGGAGCAAACGCCCAAAATAATCGTTGAAATCTATTTGAATCTATCGTGTGGATGTCGTAAACTGTCCCAGGATTGGTCAAACATAGAGTATCCAAGTAGAGGAGTAGTATTTTATAAGACACCGTCCAACCCCCAAATATAGTTTTTATGGCTTTGCCTCTTGCGGTCCAAGCTTTTTTATAACTCGGTGTAATGTTGAACTTTGCATTTATCCGACTCCGTATTTCACAAGGTTTAATATCAATTTGGGTATGTAAAACAGGAGTGATAAAACGAGCAATAAAACTCACAGTGCATTGACGATGATCATCTTGGTTTATCGGATTAGTACAAGTATGTGGTGCAGAAACACGTGAAATCATCCATGTATCCCCATGTCTCTTCGACTTCGTTGCTCTTAGTTTCCATGCACAAGAATCAGTATATAAACACTTAATATTTAGCCTGATCTGATTTGACTGAATGCTTTTAAATTGGACATGATTCTTTATAGACCAAACACTTATAGCACAATGCAACTCTGATTTTGTTTTATAAAACAAACCAGACAATATTTCATCGGGTATAACAAAATCTAACATTCGATTTGATGTCGAGTTTTCGTCATCAAAGTCTTGTTCTATGACCCAGTCCTTTATTGTTTTAGCGAATTGGATGAACGAATTATCAACAACTATGCGATCGACCCAACTTTGATCACGAGCTACTGAATTTTCAAATATTCCAGTTACCCTTTCTTGTACTTCACAAATATTGTCTTCCTCATCGGAAGACCCTTCACTGATATCATCATTAAAACAATTAAGATCTATAGGCACACCTCGTTCCTCATAAATTGCAGACTCATCAATGTCAAACTCACTTCGAGAATACATGATTAACGTTAAAAAAATTCATAAAAATTACTAACCTTTTAACTTATGAAATCTCAAGTTAAGTTCTTCAAAGCTCACTTTGGTACTTATGAAAGTCATCACATGAATCTATTTATAAGCTATCAAAAATCCCAAATTGTCTCACTAGCAATGTGAGACTAAATAAGTTGTTGAAAAAATAAAATTTAAGCTATTTCATTTTTTCCTAAAATAATTTTGACATAACTTTTTTAATTAGTTTATTTTTTCCAATTGCCTAAATTTTTTTAACAAATATTTCAATTATTAGCAGGAATCATACATGGGTCAGCCCAAATATAATGAGAGGGGATTTCTATCCCCTCTCAACAGCCCTCCTCTTATAAAGAGGAGGGATTAAATTCACTTGGGCGGTGTGGGATTAATCACCATACCGCCCAAGCTATAGAAATTGCCACCTCAACGCTGAGTTGGATGAAAAGAGATGGTTTTGGGCATTTATTTTTGAAGGGGATGGTTTTGGTAATAAAAATTGTGTAAGAGATTATTTTGGAAAAATGTCCCTTCCCTAACCCTATTCACGATCGGAACAAAGCACTGCAGTTTCTCCTCTTTGCTCGCCGAACACCATCTCATCTCGGTCGTTGCTCGATCGCCGGAGAAGATCTTCAGCAGAAGTGTCGTCTCCCGTCTCCGATCAGCGCCACGCCATCTTCATCTTCGTCGGCTGGGGCTTCGTCCTCCGGTACTGCAGTCATAGGTAATCCTAATTTGCTCACAGTTTCGAGTACAGGTTTTCATTATTTCTTTATTTCATTTCTCCTGCAGTCATAGAACTTCTTCTCTTGATATTTGGTGTCATTACCATTCATCAACTGATATTTCTTCACCCCACCGTCATATCTAGGTAATTTTTCAAAGATGTTCACAGTTTCTACTACAGATTTCCATTGTTTTTTTTTTATTTCTCCTGCAGTCATACAACTTCGTCTCTTGATATTTGCTATCATTTCCATTCATCCAAACAAAAAAAATGTTGTGGCTACACATTTTTATTCATCCTCCTTCCTCTGCAAGCCACAGCTCATGGTAACTTCTCCGCCGCTTCAGGTGAGAGCGCGACGACGAGGCGCTGCTTCATCTCCGCTGTAGTCGTCGATCACGCGAGTTATTTCCCCAAAAAGCCCCTCCACCGCTTCATCCTCCTTGCTCTTATGCTCTACAAGCGACATCTCATGCAAATTAATGTCCGCCGCTTCAGGTGACTGCGCCACGACACCAGGATTGATCTCTTCTCTGCTAATCCTCTGGCTTGCTGCTCATCGTCTGGAAGCAACTAGGTATTGAAGGGTAGCAACGGGAATGGCCAGATGTTAGTGCATCTTCGACCCCACAACCCCAGCGCAAAGGAGTTCATATCAGTTCTAATCCAATCGACGGGTAAAAGCTTCCTCCTGTACTCCTTGCAATTGATCTGCCCTCTTTCTCCCGCTTGCTCTTCCTCTCATACCATACTTTGTTCCCATTTTCAGATTTCAAATTTTCAGGTCTTCTCCGCCATATTCCTCCTACCGCGCGCCTCCTTCGAGAACACTAGGGAATCCATTTCTCAACTCCTCCCAGCGGACTAGGGCCGTACTCAGCTTTGTTCCATGTGTCGTACCACCATGATCACATATTTTTCTCAAGAAAATCTAATTTCAAAGTTGATGAGATTGTGGTTCTAATCTTGATGTGATTTGTGATTTTTAGTTTTATCGTTGTGAAAACTCCAAGTCTAAAAGATGGTGCTCTGAAAGAATTCATATTCATGAAAGAATTCACATTCAACAGCAGGCTTCACGGTAATAAAGTTTTTAATTTGTACAGATCATATTAAAATAGAAATATCTACAGTAAACAAGTATGTTTAGCTTAATTTTATTGGAAACTGTGTGAATTCTGTTGTGAGTCATTATGTTTAGTTGAATTATGTTGTGAATCAAACAACATTTTCGTTGAATATTTTTCATCCAACAGTTTGAAAGAATTCTCTGTTGGAAGTTGCTCCACAATCTATTGTATTGATGCATACAAAAAATAGTTTAATTGGATATTGCCTCTTATTGTTTCAAAATATTCTAATCCATCCTGACAACGACGTTTCAACGCATTAGTCATCAACTAAGATCATAGCCATCCAAGCTCACCGTATCGCAATCATAGCATTCACTCATTTTCCAAATATTTTTATGAGCAAATTGGCTTAAGATGGAAATCTGCAACAGAGGTCATTACATGTGTTATCATGTGTAAATGGATTAGTCAAGTGGCAAGTAAAAAAAGAAAAAATTTTACAAAAATATTACATAAAAAGTTTTTACAAAAATATTTCTTCTCCTCCCACGCGACGCTGCTCCATCCTCTCAACCTCCGCATGATCTTTTGAAAATGTTTTCATGATTAACGGCTGTGTGAAGTGTGATTGAAGCATATGATAGAAAAATGATAAAAAAAGGGTTGTGCACTATTTCTATGATGCAAAATGCCACAAACCCCAAAATTTAGGATCCTTTCTTCTACTGATGGCAGCCGGAAATTCATCAAAATAGGCAGATTATCTGTTGAAAAATTATCTCAATTTCAATGATAAATTCATATCTATATGGCTCTTGCTTCCCCTTACCGTGTGCTATAGAAATGAGGCTCATACATCTGAAAGTGTTGCAAGATTCCTATGATAGCGTTTTTTTGTATTTTGTGTAATTTTTGTACTCCTATGATAAGTAGATACAACATCATAAACAAGTTTTCTAATCAAAATCATCAATATAAACAACACGTAAACAAAACATCTTTTTAAGTTTTAAATTCCACAAAATAGATATTGTTTTGGTTAACTTCTACTACTCTTATATATATTTCAAGCACCATCAATATCATTTGTTTTTTATTACTTGGTTCTTGATTCACTGTTTCAAGTTTTTTTTTCTTTGACTGCAAGGCGGCATCAACAATATTCTCTTGCAGTTTAATGCCCCAAAAGTTGTGGTTGAGGTTCTCCGGCGCTTCTTCCCTCATGTCCTCGCGCGCAGTCGCCGTCGGCTCTCCGATGTTGATTAGCGAAGCTATGGTAAATCCAAAACCTGAGGTTTCTTTCCCCAACGCCGGGAAACCGGAGTGAGAAGCCGGCAGCGCGATCACTCTAATTTTGTGGTTAACGGGATCAATTTGCGGCTTGCAGAGCAATTTGCTTTCCATTTTCGTGATTTCCATTAAACGTCGCCATCTCTGTTATTTTACCGCTGGAGAGAATGCGGGGCAGTGATCTGTGGCCTTAGCTTTCTGAGAATTTAAGTACTTTCTTCTCAATCAATGCTTGATGTTGATTTTGTCTCTTATTTTGGAAGGCATGATATTTTAGACATTTGAATGCGACGATTAACTGTAAATGATCATGCTTTTGTTGGAGTTTTTTGTTGACATGTTGACCGGGCCCCACATACATGGGAGTTATGTATTTGCTTTATTGTGTTTTAATAAGGAGAGAGAGAGTTTGTATTTATATGGTAGTTGAGAGGTTGTTTTGCTTGCCTATAAAAGGCCCCCTTTGTATGTTTTAGTTGCTGAAATATAGAAGAGAAAAATCCCACCCAAGTGTTTTTTCGGTCTTGAGAGAGGGAGAGCGCAGCAGCGCTAGAGGGAGTGAGAGTTGGGCCGGGCGACTAAGGAGCGTAGCCGCGCGGCCCGTTTCTTCTCGCCGGGCGAGAGAGCATTCGCCAGCTGCGGGGGTCTCGCAGGCGTGAGCTCTCGCGAGCGAGTTGGGTGTGTTGAGTGGGTGTTAGGCGAGAAGGCGACTTCCCGCGAGCTGGGTGTTACTCGGCAGAGTGAGCTCGCCGGGAGAGTTCGCACTCGCGGGCGAGTGGGGTCTTGCCGTTTTTCACTAACCGCGTGAGTAGGCGGTTAGGTGTGCGAGCTCGCCAGTGGTGCTAACCGCAAGTTGAATTGTGCGAGTAGGGATCTCGCCAGTGCTGTTCGCGCGGGTAGGCGGCTAGAGTTGGCGAACTCGATGGTTACTCGGTGGTTTTTGTGCTAAGTGTTTTGGAGGTGTAGTCCGAAGCGGGGATCCATTCACGTCTCCAACAAGTGGTATCAGAGGCAGGTTGCGACCCCCGGGAAGTGTTTGCGAAGAGAAGTGATGGAGACAAGTAGTGGGATGTCGGGGTAGGTCCCCAAGTTGAGCAAGACGAACTACAGGAACTGGAGCATTCAGATGAGGGTACTAATAGCCTCCAAGGAGTTGTGGGAGGTAGTAGAGGATGGTGTTGAGTAATTTACTGTCGAAGCAGAAGCGGAGTTGACGAATACTCAGAGGGTGGCGTTGAGAGAAGCCAAGAAGAAGGACAAGAAGGCGCTGTTCATCTTGTACCAAGGAGTGGATGAAGCGACCTTTGAAAAGATCTCGGACGCCGAGACTTCAAAGAAAGCATGGGAGATACTGCAACGCTCCATGCAGGGAGTGACAAATAAAGAAGGTGAAGTTGCAATCACTCCAAGCTCAATACGAGGTGATGAGGATGCAGAGCTCGGAGAAGGTGGGCGACTATGTGACCCGTCTGCGGACGCTCACAAATGAAATGAAGAGGAACGGAGAGGTGACTGACGACGTCAGTTTCATGGAGAAGCTTCTGCGGTCGATGTCCAAGAAGTTCCGACACGTGGTGGTGTCTATTGAGGAGTCGAAGGACCTCACCACGATGGCGGTGGATGAGCTTGTTGGCTCGCTACAAGCACATGAGTATCAGATGGTGCAAGATGAGGAGGAGTCGAGTGGTTTGAGGAAAGCACTCCAGACTCAACTCAATTTTGGAGAAAGCTCAGGAAGAGGAGGAGGCCAGCGCGGATGAGGCTACCAAGGCAGAGGTAGAGGAGGAAGAGGTGGAAGAGACTTTGGAAGGAATCAGTACAACCAGCGTGAGGTGGAGCAACCTCAGGGTTGGAGACACGACGCAGGAGGAAGAGGAAGAGGCCAAGGAAGGGGCCAAGGCAGAAGTCAGGGAAGAGACCAAGGCAGAGGTCAAGGCAGAGGAGGAAGAGGAGACATGTCCCAGACCCAATGCTACAACTGTGGCAAGTTCGGTCACATGAGCTACGATTGTTAGGCTCCTAGGAAGGGAGGAGATGCCAACCATTATGCGGAGACTAGCAACACGGGAGGCGACCCGATGATGTTCCTTACCGTCCAAGGGGCTTGAGGCGGAAAGAATGGAATATGGTACTTGGACACCGGAGCTAGTAATCACATGTGCGGAGAGAAGGAGCTGTTTACGAGCCTTGAACCAAATGGTGGTGAGGTGAGTTTCGGCGACGCTTCTAAGATCTTGGTTGAAGGAAGAGGAGTAGTTGCGGTTGTGTTGAATGGGAAGGAGGTGCTCATCAACGACGTCTTCTACGTGCCAAGCTTGAGGAGTAACATCCTAAGCCTCGGGCAACTGGTGGAGAAGGGCTACCGGGTCTTATTAAGGGATGACACCCTAGCCATGAAAGATGGTCAAGGGAAAGAAGTGGTGAGGGTGAAGATGACGACGAATCGTCTCTTTACTTTGAGCATGGATGTGAAGGAGACGGCGTGTATCGCGAGGACTGAAGAGGAGGAAGAAGCTTGGCTGTGGCACCACCGGATGGGGCATCTGGGGTTCACAGGCCTGAAGCTGTTGTCTGGATCCAAGATGGTGGAAGGGCTGCCTATGATCACACCTCCTCAAAAGGTCTGTGAGGCATGCACGAAGGGGAAGCAAAGAAGGGAGACATTTGAGGGTGGCAAGTCTCGGAGAGCAACAAGGCCATTGGAGTTAGTTCACTCGGACATCGCTAGTCCGTTTGAGACTACTTCAATTGGTGGAAGCAAGTACTATATCACATTCACCGACGACTTCAGCAGGAAGTGTTGGGTTTATTTTCTAAGAGAGAAGGTCGAGGCTCTGGATAAGTTCCGAGAGTTCAAGGCGATGGCTGATAAGGAAGTTGGGCAGCCACTGAAGGTGCTCCGGACAGATAGAGGTGGGGAGTACACCTCTAGGTTGTTTGATGACTACTGTAGAGAATGGGGGACCTCACACCAGCTGACGGCGGCATGCTCGCCTCAGCAAAACGGAGTGGCGGAAATAAAGAACCTAACTATCATGAACATGGCGAGTATGGTGAAGGGCAAGGGGCTGCCAAAGAAGTATTGGGCGGAAGCAGTACAGGTAGCAGTGTACGTGTTAAACCGTTGCCCAACCAAGAGCGTCAAGTTCAAGACGCCGTTCGAAGCTTGGTGTGGGAGGAAGCCCAGTGTGAAGCATCTGAGGGTCTTTGGGTGTGTTACTTATGCTCACATCCCGGACCAGAGGAGGAGGAAGTTAGATGAACGGAGTGAGAGATGCATCTTTGTAGGCTATGCTCCTGCGAGCAAGGCTTACAAGTTATATAACCCGGAGATGGAGAAAGCCATCATCTCTAGAGATATGGTGTTTGAATAAGGAAGCTGCTGGAGCTGGAATGAGGAGGTGAAGAACACCAAGGGGATGTTCTACGAGGATGATGAGGAAGAAGGTGGAGAAGAGGCTGAAGTCGAGATGGGTGGAGCGGAGCCACCATCACCACCTAGCAGAGGTTCAGGGGGAGCTCTCACCCCTTACTCTAGTGGTGCAAGCACAAGAGGAGGCATCTCTGGCGGAGCAAGCACTAGTGGGAGCAAGGACAATCGACCTCAGCCCGGGATGAGGAGGCTGGATGAGATCTATGAGGATACGGCACCGACCCTTAACAATTTTTCATTGTATTGTCTCTTGGAAGATGTTGAGCCGTGCTCCTACGATGAAGCTCGAAGGAGAAAAGCTGGAGGAAGGCGATGGATGCGGAGATCGCCTCCATCAAGAGGAATGAGACCTGGAAGCTGGTCGACCCACCTGCAGGCCACAAACCCCTCGGGGTGAAGTGGGTGTATAAGGTGAAGAAAAATAAAGATGGAGGCGTGGAGAAGCACAAGGCGAGGCTGGTCGTGAAGGGCTACCGCCAAGTTCAAGGTGTGAACTATGATGAATTCTTCGTACCGGTAGCACGGATTGACACCATCCGCTTGATCATCGCCCTAGCTGCTCATCATGGGTGGAAGATCATGCAGATGGACGTGGTCTCTGCATACCTGAACGGCTACCTGGAGGAGGATGTGTACATCGAGCAGCCTCCAGGGTACGTGGTGAAAGGGCAGGAGAGGAAGGTCTGCAAGCTTGACAAAGCACTCTACGGGCTCAAGCAAGGAGCTAGATCTTGGAACGGAAGGATGGATGCTTTCCTGCAGAAGCATGGCTATCAGAAGAGCCCGCATGAGTACGCTCTCTATACCAAGGTGGACAAGAACGGAGGCATGATGATAGTGTGTTTGTACGTGGATGACATGATCTTCACGGAGAACAACACAGCTATGTATGAAGAGTTCCGGGAGATGATGAAGAAGGAGTTTGAGATGACAGACTTAGGAGAGCTGAGCTACTTCCTGGGTGTGGAAGTGAAGCAGGGAGAAGACGGGATCTTCATATCCCAGAAGAAGTATGCGAAGGAGATTTTGAAGAAATTCAGGATAGAGGATAACAAGCCTATCTTCACTCCTGCCGACCCGGGAATGAAGCTGAGCAAGGAGTCGAAGAAGGAGCGGTGGACTCCACCTTATTCAAGAGCTTGGTGGGTAGTCTGCGCTACCTGACCTTCACCCGACCGTACATCATGTATGCGGTCGGGTGGTGAGTAGGCACATGGAGGAGCCAAAGGAAGACCACTTCACAGCAGCGAAGAGAATCCTGAGATACATCAACGGGACGAGAGGCCATGGGCTGAAGTATGCTACTGGAGAGGAGCTGACGCTGGTAGGGTACTCAGATAGTGACTACGACGGGGATGTGAATGACCGGAAGAGCACTTCCGGATATGCTTTCAACATGGGAACAGGAGTGTTCTCTTGGAGTTCGAAGAAGCAGGCCACGATAGCTCTATCGTCCTGCGAGGCGGAGTACATTGCGGCGGCAGCTGGTACCTACCAAGCCATCTGGCTAAGGAACCTCCTGGAGAGTTTGCAGCATGGAGTGGATGGGCCAACGACCATGTTGGTGGACAACATGTCGGCCATCCAGCTAGCTAAGAACCCGGTGCTGCATGGGCGCAACAAACACATCGATACAAGGTGTCATTTCCTGAGAGAGCAGGTGGAGCTGAAGACTGTGGAAGTCAAGTATTGCCCGACCGGTGAGCAAGTCGCGGACATCTTTATCAAGGCGTTGAAGGTGGACACGTTCTTAAAACTCAAAGGCAAACTTGGCATGTGCTGCCAAGTTTGAGGGGGAGTTTGTTGGAGTTTTTTGTTGACATGTTGACCGGGCCCCACATACATGGGAGTTATGTATTTGCTTTATTGTGTTTTAATAAGGAGAGAGAGGGTTTGTATTTAATAGGGTGGTTGAGAGGTTGTTTTGCTTGCCTATAAAAGCCCCCCCCCCCCCCCCCTTGTATGTTTTAGTTGCTGAAATATAGAAGAGAAAAATCCCACCCAAGTGTGTTTTCGGTCTTGAGAGAGGGAGAGCGCAGCAGCGCTAGAGGGAGTGAGAGTTGGGCCGGGCGACTAAGGAGCGTAGCCGCGCGGCCTGTTTCTTCTCGCCGGGCGAGAGAGCATTCGCCGGCTGCGGCGGTCTCGCAGGCGTGAGCTCTCGCGAGTGTGTGCTCGCGAGCGAGTTGGGTGTGTTGAGTGGGTGTTAGGCGAGAAGGCGACTTCCCGCGGCTGGGTGTTACTCGGCAGAGTGAGCTCACCGGGAGAGTTCGCACTCGCGGGCGAGTGGGGTCTTGTCGTTTTTCACTAACCGCGCGAGTAGGCGGTTAGGTGTGCGAGCTCGCCGGTGGTGCTAACCGCAAGTTGAATTGTGTGAGTAGGGATCTCGCCAGTGTTGTTCGCGCGGGTAGGCGGCTAGAGTTGGCGAACTCGCTGGTTACTCGGTGGTTTTTGTGCTAAGTGTTTTGGAGGTGTAGTCCGAAGCGGGGATCCATTCACGTCTCCAACAGCTTTTACATTTGTGAGAGTCGGATCAGATAAGGTTGGAAGAATAATTTTATTTCACTGCAAGTTTTATCTCATATACATTTCTATTTCCGATGATTTGTGTAACATAGCTGTGAGTTTTTGGCTTTAGCATGGTTCATGTCCAAATCTCTATAGTTTCTTCCCTTTCTCTGCGCCACAGGCTGTGGTATTGGATTTTTATCCTTAACTGTCTGTTGTCGTTTAAACAATAATATAATTACAGCCACTTCCCCGACCTCCTTCGTCGTTGCTGGTGTGGCCCGCCATCTCATTGGTGGATAGTGCAGTCCACTCCAGCCGACAGAGCCGCCGGCGGCTAGACGCGACCCCGCCGACGGGGGCGCTAGGCTCCTGCGACCACGTCGGCGATAGGTCGGAGGCAGTCTAGCAGGGCCACCGTCGTGTCCGTCCCCCATGAGATGACAATCTTCATTCAAATCATGCAAATTAAGTGAAGTTGAGGATGAACTCGGTGAGGGCAATGCAGGTAGGTGGTGGTGATAACAATAATCATATACAAATACATGCATCTTCACTCGGGCTACGCCCGTGCTCGATGCTTTTCGCGTCGACAGTACCCCAGCTGCGACTGTACCTCCGTCCAAACTCGCCCCCTCTATGACACTCAATGCTCTTGGGCGGCCTTCGGCCGCATCCAGGCTGGCTTCGCCCGCTAGCAAACGGGCTTTACACGTGCTTGATGCTTTGGGCGGTCTTAGGCCGCATAAAAGCATGCTTCGTCCGCTTCCACGTAATTCACCAGCTCGGCCCCGTACCCGTCACTCGCGGCCTCCGAGATACATATACAAATCAAACAACAATTATATGTACCCGTCACTCGCGGCCCCCGCATATGCAAAATCACTCGCGGACCTGTACCCATCACTCGCTGCAGACCACTTCTATGCGGCCGGGGGGCACGAGTGATTTTGCACAAGCGGGAGCCGCGAGTGACAGGTACATATAATTGTTGTTTGATTTGCATATGCGCCCCGGGGGCCGTGAGTGACGGGTACGGGGCCGAGCTGGTGAATTACGTGGAAGCGGGCGAAGCATGCTTTTATGCGGCCTAAGACCGCCCAAAGCATCAAGCACTTGTAAAGCCCGTTTGTTAGCGGGCGAAGCCAGCCTGGATGCGGCCGAAGGCCGCCCGAGAGCATCGAGTGTCGTAGTGGGGGCGAGTTTGGATGGAGGTACAGTCGCAGCTGGGGTACTGTCGACGCGAAGAGTATCGAGCACGGGCGTAGCCCGTGCGAAGATGCTCGTATATATAATATAAATTTATATATATACATTATATATGTTAATATTAAAGTGGAGGTGTAAAGACTTGACAGATTTTTCATTAATGATGGCGGTAAAGGATGGCCACGTGCAGGTCTCTGAAGTTGACAATATCTATAAATAGAAGTTAATTGTTGGAAGAAATAAAAAAAGGTGCTTGTTATTAGCAAATCCACTTTCGTTTCTAGCAAATCAGAAAAAAAACAGATTCTGTCATTTTTTGTTTTTTTTCTCTTCCCAAAAATTACTACTAGCAAACCAATCTTGATTTTTGGCAATTTTTTTATTTTTGAATTTTGAGCCTCAAATATTTCTCATTTGAAAAAGTAATCAACATGAAAGTTGTAGATCTCTTCAAGATCTACAACTTTCATGTTGATCATTTTTTGATTTTAAGCCGTTTAGGCCTCCAATTTGGGCCCTAAAAAAGACATGCACGGAACGTACCGATTTTCGGCGTGATCTTTTTCGGGGCCCAAATCGGGAGTCTAAACGGCTTCAAATCAAAACGTGTTCAATATGAAAGTTGTAGATCTCGACGAGATCTACAACTTTCATGTTGAACACTTTATGATTTGAAGCTGTTTATGCCCCCGATTTGGCTCCCGAAAAAAGTCACGCCGATCCGTGCGTCCGTACATATGTACAACGTAACTTTATTTAGGGGTCAAATCGGGGGTCTAAAATGCTTCAAATCAAAAAGTGTTCTACATGAAAATTATAGATCTCGAAGAGATCTACAACTTTCATGTTGAACACTTTTTGATTTGAAGTCGTTTATGCCCCTGATTTGGCCCCCGAAAAAAGTCACGCCGATCCCGGGCGTCCGTACATATATACGACGTAACTTTTTTCAGGGTCCAAATCAGGTGTCTAAAGTGTTTCAAATCAAAAAATGTTTAACATGAAAATTGTAGATCACGTCGAGATCTACAACTTTCATGTTGAACATTTCTCATGAAATTGTACGTATAAGACGCAGTTCAAAAAGACGTGTATATTCTTATATACACTTAACTCGTATATACAACACATCCTTATAGGAATTAGAAATAAAATATATTTCTAAACCGACCGATATTTTGTTTAAAAATTTTGGTGCAGATAATGTTATTTTGTTGAAAAAACAGTTTTGATCATACTAAATATTTGCGGCATTTTGACTCATCTATAATGCGAACATAAGTGGTTGAATGAATACATTTGAAATCATTTGTAATGTCATTATATACGACGGGTTATTTTGAAAGAATGAATGTTTTAAACAAAATTTAATTTTTTTTTCAAAAAATTATGTTGCTTTGCTAGTAACAAAATGATTTTCAAATAGCCATTTTGAAAAATGAGGGTTTGCTAATAGTAATGGTTTGCTAGAAACCAAACTGGGTTTGCTAGTAACAGCACCCTAAAAAAATTGCGGAAGCTTGGAAAAGTGGCGTGCAGGGCTACGAACACGAGGTGGTGCGGCTTTAGATTGATGAACAGTAAATCTCATATAAAATTGGCGGACAGCAACAACCTGCAAATAAGACTTGTGAACGCCTTTCTAGGCGGTAGTTAACTCCGGCAATTTTAGCGAGAATCTCCGGCAGGAACTCTAGCAAACAATATTGAGAACTAATCATTTGTGATCTCTAGGGGGGAGAGGTGGTTAAGAAGTAGAGTTTGTAATACCCTAGTTTGAATTTGTGTTATGTTGAGTTGTATTGTGATTGAAGACAAGTAGTTGTTGTTTGTGTTTTGTAACCTTTTGTTTGATATATATTAGAAGTTGTTTGCTTTCCCATTCTTGTGTTGAGTGCCCATTGATATCCTTCCAACAGTGGTATCAAAGGCAAGTTACGAATCTTGGAAGTCACTCGGAATAGTTGGAGGTTTCAGTAATGAAGATGATAAATGTTATGTCGGGTCAAGTTCCCAAGTTGACGAAGACAAACTATGGGAGCTGGAGCATCCAAATGAGACTGTTGCTAGCATCAAAGGAGCTATGAGAGATAGTTGAGGATGGATATGAAGAGCAAACTGTTGAAGCAGAGGTGACGTTGACTGACGCACAGAGGACGACACTGAGAGAGACAAGGAAGAGAGACAAGAAGACTTTGTTCTTGCTATATCAAGGGATTGATGAAGCAACCTTTGAGAAGATCTCGAATGCTAGAAGTTCTAAGAAAGTATGGGAAACCTTACAACGCTCCTTGCAAGGTGCTAACAAGACAAAGAAGGTGAAACTACAATCTCTCCGAGTAGAGTATGAAGTTATCAAGATGCAGAACTCTGAGAAAGTTGGTGACTATGTGACTCGTCTGCGGACGCTTGCAAATCAAATGAAGTGCAACGGAGAGACAATTGATGATGTGAGTTTCATGGAGAAACTTTTGCGATCAATGTCAAAAAAGTTTAACTATGTAGTAGTGACGATAGAGGAGTCAAATGACTTAACTCAAATGTCTATTGATGAACTCATAGGCTCTCTACAAGCCCATGAATCATGCATGCTACAAGATGAATAGTCAAGTGGTTTAGAGAAAGCACTTCAGACACAGCTGAACTTTGGAGAGAGTTCAGAAAGAAGAGATGGTCAGCGAGGTCGAGGCTACCAAGGCAGAGGCAGAGGAAGAAGGGGAGGAAATATCAGAACTTCTAGAGAGAGGTGGAGCAACCTCAAACAAGAGGGAAAGAAGGAAGAGGAAGAGGCTGAGGAATAGGCCGTAGTAGAATGGTCCATGTCTAGTGTTACAACTATAACAAGTTTGAGCACATCAGTTATGACTGCAGACTTCCGAGGAGGAAAACAGAGACCAACCACTATGCTGAAGCAAGCAACACTAATGGTGATCCAATGATGTTCTTAACTTATAGAGGAGCTGAAGGAGGAAAAAATAAAGTCTGGTACTTGGACACAGGAGCTAGGAACCATATGTGTGGTGAGGAGTTATTCACTAACCGTGAACCAAGTGTTAGTGAGGTTAGCTTTGGTGATGCTTCAAAGATCTCGAGAGAAGGCAAATGGTTGATAGCAGTCACTGAAAGAAAAGGGGATAGATACTACTCTAGAGGGGGGGTGAATAGAGTAATCAAAAATTTCACTAGCAAAGTTGACTGTCTACTCAACTCCCTTGGAGTTAATTGTGGAATGAAGGTTATAGATATTTGAGAACCCTAAAGCCTAACACAAGTGTTGTGCACAAGAGGCAGCCAACTGTAGTTACAGTTAAGCCTTGGGATCCTAAACAGCAACTAGCAAACCTAGTTAAAACTAATCACAGCCAACAGCACAAGTAATAAATCAAACAACCAGACGACACAAGGGAATTTATAGTGGTTCCCCAAACAACTTGGGTACGTCCACTCTTCTACCAACAAGGTAGGAATCCACTCAGGTTTTTGATCAGGTGCCCTGCCATCAACAAGATCTGCTTTAGGTAGATCTAGAAACCCTTTAGACTTTTGATCAGGTGTCTAAAAACCAACACAGGTTTTTTATCAGGTGCCCTGCCACCAAGGTATACTTTTGAAGGGAGTAATAACCCTTTACAGGAGGGGGAAAGGAGGTTAAAATGTCTTCTCTATTTTAAATAGAATTAGAGAAGCTCAAGAACTTACACTGAGCTAGAAAGCTCTAATGAGTCAAGGCTCCCCCTGGCTAAAAGAATATCCAGGTGAAGTCTTGCTTCAGTGCAGAAAACACTTCAGAAAATCTGAAGGAAAAGCTACAAGAAGATAATAAATATGAAATGAAATTTCTTCTTTAGGCAGCTATCTTCTTCTTCTTCTTCTTCAAAAAGCTCTGAGTGAAGATCTTCCTGGAGGCAGGTGAACTCAGGTTGAAGAAGAGTGAAGAGCTAAAACTTCTTCTCAGTTGAATGTGAACGAGCTGAGAGCAGTTGTAAACTGTAAGTTGTAAGCTTGAATGCTGCTGTTAGCTTTTGAACTCCTTTTCCTGAATGAACTGGCTTTTGGCTATGTGAACTAGTTTATTTCTTTCTCCAAAAAATTCTTTATATAGCAGCAGCAGCAACGGCTCTAATTTGAGTTTGAATCTTGTCTTCTACTGAAATCTGCAAGCTGGGCTACAAATAGCAAAAAAGCAAGAACAAGAAAACTGCAGACAGATATCCTATAAGAGGATAAAGCTTTCTAAGAAGCTGCAAGTAACTCTGATAAAATAATACTAGAGAAAGTCACATCAGAAGAGACTCTTTACGTCCAAAGAAGACTTTTTGAGTCTAACGGCTATAAAGGACTGCCTGGCAGATAAAGCAGAAAACACATTTCAACTAATAAGACAAACAACTTTGTCAAAAAAAGATTGGCTCATGCATAAGGAATGGAGCAGATATTACATGGAAATAATATCATAAATTTATTCAAATAATCTTTTATAAAATATGCCAAAATAAATATGAAATAAATCACATCATAGAAGATGACAAAATTATTCAAGACATACAGCAAAATGTCGAACGACCCTCGGAGATCGTCGAACGACCCTCGGAGATCGTCGAACGAAGCACGGAGATCGTCGACCTATCAGACAGATAGTCGAACGATCCAGATAGTCGAACTATCAAAGAAGATAGTCGAACTACCTCAGCAGATAGTCGACCTATCAGAACAGATAGTCGAGCTATCAGATAGTCGATCTATCAAGACAGATAGTCGAACTACCAAAGAAAGCAGATAGTCGACCTATCAAACAGATAGTCGAAACTATCAAAGAAAGCAGATAGTCGACCTATCAAACAGATAGTTGAACTATCAAACATAACAGATAGTCGACCTATCAAACAGATAGTCGAACTATCAAGCAACACAGATAGTCGACCTATCAAACAGATAGTCGAACTATCAGATAGTTGAACTATCAGAACAGATAGTCGAACTATCAAAGAAAACAGATAGTCGACCTATCAACAGATAGTCGAACTATCAAACAACACAGATAGTCGACCTATCAAACAGATAGTCGAACTATCAGATAGTTGAACTATCAGAACAGATAGTCGAACTATCAAAGAAAACAGATAGTTGACCTATCAACAGATAGTCGAACTATCAGATAGTTGAACTATCAGATAGTTGAACTATCCAAGCAGATAGTTGAACTATCAAGAAAAACATATAGTCGACCTATCAACAGATAGTCGAACTATCAAAGAAGACAGATAGTCGACCTATCAAGCAGATAGTCGAGCTATCAGGAAGATGATCGTCGAACGGCTGATCGACGATAGTCGAGCGACGTTCGACCATAGTCGAACAAAAAACAACTTAACCAAATTTTCATCTGGAAAAGTGACAAGACTAAACTAGAGCAAACTAACTAAAAAACTAACCTTTGACCATAGATAAATCTTGGGTCAAGAGACTAAAAGAGAAGACTGAACTCAAATCAAAACTAGGGTACCAACAATCTCCCCCTATTTGAGTTAAGTCTCTCAACACTTAAATACAAAACTAAATACTGAAAATAAATAAGATGCATGAAAAGAAATAACTAAGCAGATAACATCAATCAATCAGATAAGAAAATAACTGTTAATCAATGAAATTTTTAAGATGCTTCAGAATTAGGTTTAGGTTCAGAAGAACTAGAAACAAAAGTAATCTTTCTAGAAGGATCTAGAGCTTCTTTCCTTGACAGCTTCAGGTCTTGTTCTCCAATGATTTTCGATTCAGATGCCCTTGGGACAACTGCTTCAGGATGCTTTTCCATGTATTTTGAAGGATCAAATACCTCAGGTCTAACCTGGAATTTATCAAGCTCCTTCATTCTGAATTTTGACATAGTGGTTAATCCTGTAGTGTCTTTGCCTTCAGCTTTAGCTTTCTTAATTTGGGCTGAACCAACAAGTTCAAGAAAACGAGCCATCCTGAAATTAGGATCAAGCTCTGGGCTTTCATACACATTTTCAGAGGTTGTATCAACAGGTTTCACAGCTTTAGACTTAATATACATATCTAGCAGACTTTCAGCTGGCTCTTTATCCTGAATAACTAGATAAGAAGGAGGAACAAACTCAGCAAATTTCTTGCTAGATTTTTCAGAGAAAATAATTCGCTTACCTTTTGAAACAGCCTTCACAGCATGATCTGGCTTTGGAGAGGTTGAGCTCTTGAGTTCTTTGGAAGGAGGAGGAGAAAAAGTTGGTCTTTGATACACCACCTCCTTTACTTGTTCTTTAACATCAGCATCAAGTCTTTGATAGCCAGATTGCATTTTACCTTGATATCCTTGAGAACTTTTCCTTTGTGATTACTGAGATGGGTTAAACCTGTCAGACTGAGCAGAAGGATTTGCAGATAGGTTTCCAGAGGCTCCTACACTGGGAGGTGGAGGAGGAGGACCTCTAGGAGTCCATCTTGGGACAGGACTGTCATACCTTTTTGACTTCTTTCTTTGCTTCTGCTGATTCTTAGAAAATGTCATCCAGTGCTGGAATTCTTTAGATTTAGGATCAATGCCTTTCAAGATATAATAGGGGACATCATGGTCAGGATTTGGAGGAGGAGGAGCCACATCTTTCCTTTTCTTTTTAGCAGATCTCTTTCTCTTAAACTCATCAGATTCATTAGAATCATCAGAATCAATCTCATCCTCAGAATTTGAAGAAATAGGAAGATCATACGGATCAATTGCCTCTTACACAGCTCTTTCCTTCTCTTTTAGGGCAGCTCTTTCTAATTCTTCTTCCATGGCATCCTGTGCCAGGAGAGCATCTAAATCCAATCCAGGAGAATCATCCCAAATAGTAGACTTTTCAACTTGAACATCTGAAACCTTTTCTTGTACATCAGAAACTGTCATAAGGACCAGTTCTTCTTGTACTGCTAACTGAGCTGGCAGAGCAGCCTCAGAAACTTGAACAACTGGTTCTGGTTCAGTTTGAACTTCTGTAGCTGGTTGGTGATCAAGCTCTTGGACTTCTAATACTTATTCCATTTTATCTGTAGTATTATGAACAAAAATTTGCTAAATGACATCGAATCATTCCTTCCAGGTATTCCCATACTAGCATATCAGTTATCAAGTCTAAAAAGTGAGTAAAAGGAATACCTTCAGAATTTTCTTTTGAGTGTCCTAACTCCCATAATTCATCTAGGAAGGAAGTAATAACTCCTTCTAGGTATAGGGCGACCAGGGGAGTGGAGCATTCTTCTAGGCAAACTTTGACAATGAATTCATACTTCATTATAGCATCAGAAATTTCTTTTTCAGATAATGGAGGAGGAGCTGATTCTTCTATCTCTTTCTCTGCAACTGCAGGAGGATCTGCTGGAGGGGAGGCCAAGAGTAGCTCAGAGGCATCTTCATAAAGCATCTCCCCCTGCCTGATTTCAGTAGATACTGAAACCAGGCCCCTAGATGAAAAGGGCTCAGCAGATTTTGATAGAGCTTGGATAGCAGCGTCAAAGAAGAGATGGAGGATGCAAGGGGAGCAATTGCCTCTTCAATCATAATTTTGATTGAAGGAGTAATTAACTCCAAGATGCTAGAAATGAATGCTGGAGTGATTTCAAATGATGAAGGGGGAATCTCAGTGGATGGATGATCAGCAGGAATGGTGTATTCTTGATGAACTAGAGAGTGAACTGGAGATGGAGAGTGAGCTGGAGAATGATGGGTGGATGCAAGATGATCAATGTGATCTGAAGGAGGAATTGGTGACTGAGGAGGAGTGGATATCTCAGAAACCAACAAATCAAAACTAGGATGAGATATCCTAGCAAGATGATCAGGGAGAGGAGATGCAGGAGGTGATGCATGGAGAATTGTAGATGAATCAGGAAGATGAGAGACAGAAGGTCGTACTTCAATTGAAGTTGATGGAACTTCAACTGAAGTAGACGGTAATGCAGATGAAGAAGATGGAAGGGAGAGATTTGCTGAGCCAGCTTCTTATAGGGGAGGAGTGACTGAAGCAGTCCTGGTGCTCTCAGATGCAGCTGGAGCAACCCCTGCTGGAGCGGGCTTCAGAAAAGTCCTTTTCCACTTGGCGAACAAGGTTGGGTCCATATTCTTGCTGGCATTGATGGAAGTAGCAGCTGAAACTAACAAATGGGGATATTTTTCCTTTAGAAAAATCCCAACCACCCTACCTAGGGTGACTTCCTTCTTGCTATTCTTTTTCCTTATTAAATCAAACAATACTTCTGCCCAGTTAATCTTCTTTTTGTTCACAATTGCACACATTAGGGCAAACTGTTGCCTTGTAATATTGTCATGGGCAGAGTGCTTTCCCAGTAGCACTTTTCCGACAAGTTCAGCAAGGAACTTAATCTTAAACGGAAAATTCACCTTAAGCAGCTTAGAGGGAATGCCTTCAGCATGTCCCAGCTCTGTCAGCATTCTCCCAAACTCTGGGGTATCTTGCTCGTAATCTTCTTCCCCATTTAACAATCCAAAAATTTTTGTTAAAATGGCGGGAGTCAAAGTTACCTCTTCTCCGCCAATTGTTCCGGTCATTGATTCGTCATTAGAGGACGAAGTGAAAGCCCATTCTTTGATCTCTTGAATGTTTATCTTTATCCTGAAGGACATGAGCTTTTCTAAACCTTGATCTTTGCATAGACTGAGGATTTCCACAATAGCAGATTCGCAGCAACTGAAAGAATCGAAATCCACACTGAAGCCTGCATCGAACTTCACTACTGTCAGGAGCGCTGGAGCTATCGCCATCGAAGGGGCTGGAGAAGACGAGGGAGACGGTGAAGGCGAAATGATAGAAATCGCGAGACAAAGAGCAAGCAGGAAGACGGAATGCGAGAAGACGCTCTCAGTCGACGATAAAAAGAAAGATCTCTTAACCTAGGTCGACCATCGGCTTTATATTAAAACAACGATCGTCGATCTATTTAAAAGATACTGGAGACGATGGTCGAACGGACGTTCGACGATTGTTCCTGAAGCAGAGTAGTTGATCCATCGTTCGACTATTTCTGTCTTCACAAACAACAATCTGTCGTCAACCATAGATCGACGATAGGCTCGACCTGTTCGACGATCTTCGAACGCCGGTCGACGATCTTCAAGCAGATAAGCCATCATCAACCATAGGTCGACGATAGGCTTGATCTGATCGACTATCTTCGAACGTCGTTCGATGATCTTCAAGCAGGTTTCAACAAGACAGACGTCACACTTAGTCTCTTCCATTAATCATGCCTAGTTGAACCAAAAAGAACAGATGCTTCTGTTCATCTAAGGGCTTGGTGAATATATCACCTCTTTGAAGGTCTGTGGATATGAACTCAAGGCTGATCTTGTTCTTTTCCACACAATCTCTCAGGAAAAGGTGCCGGATCTCAATGTGTTTCGTTCTAGAGTGGTGCACAGGATTTTGTGCAATAGATATAGCACTGGTACTATCACACATGATTTTTGTGTTCTTGTGTGAGTACCTATAATCCAAAAGCTGGTTTTGAATCCACAGGATCTGTGAACAACAACTAGCAGCTGCTATATATTCAGCCTCTGTAGTTGAAGTTGAGACAGAAGCCTGCTTCTTACAGAACCAAGAGACCAATCTCTCTCCTAGGAACTGACAAGTTCCTGAGGTACTTTTCCTGTCAACTCGACAACCAGCATAGTCAGAATCAGAGTATCCAATTAACTCAAATTCTGACTCAGCTGGGTACCAAAGTCCTAGATTTGGACATCCCTTCAGGTATTTCAAGTTTCTCTTGAGAAGAATCAAATGAGATTCCTTGGGGTTGACCTGGAATCTAGCGCAAAGGCATGTAACAAACATTATATCTGGCCTACTTACAGTTAAATACAATAGGGAACCAACAATGGCCCCATAATTCTTTTGATCAACAGGCTTTCCCTGATCATCAGAATCTATAACTACATTAGTAGCCATAGGTGTATGCATTGTTGAAGCATCAGCCATCCCAAACTTCTTTACCAATTCCTTGGCATATTTGGATTGGGAGATGAAGATGTCATCAGCATCTTGCTTTACTTGGAGACTAACAAAGTAAGACAGCTCACCCATACTACTCATCTCAAACTTAGAATGCATCAAGTCAGAGAACTTTTTGCACAGTTTGGGATCAGTGGAACCAAAAATAATGTCATCCACATACACTTGAACTAACAAGATTGTGTCCTTGTGGTGCTTGACGAAGAGGGTTCTATCAACTACTCCCCTAACAAAGTTGTGCTCTAACAGGAAACTAGCTAGAGTCTCATACCAGGCTCTAGGTGCTTGTTTGAGTCCATAAAGAGCTTTTTGTAACTTGAAAACATGTGAGGGCTGAGTGTAAGAAACAAACCCAGGTGGTTGTTCAACAAATACCTCTTCTTTTAGCTCACCATTTAGAAAGGCACTTTTGACATCCATCTGAAAAACTTTAAACTTCATATAGGCTGCATAGGCTAGAAAGATCCTTATTGCCTCTAGCCTTGCAACAGGAGCAAAGGTTTGGTCATAATCTATACCTTCCTCCTGTCTGTAGCCCTGAGCTACAAGCCTAGCTTTGTTTCTTACAATAATTCCATTTGCATCCAACTTATTTCTATACACCCACTTGGTGCCTATGATCAGTTGGCCTTTAGGTCTTGGAACCAAAGTCCATACTTTACATCTCTCAAACTGATTGAGTTCCTCTTGCATAGCAATGATCCAGTGGGGTTCTAGCTCAGCATCTTTAATGGTGAGGGGCTCAATCTGTGAAAGGAAACAAGCATGCATCACATCCTGTCTTAATTGATGTCTTGTTTGCACACCAGCTGATATGTCTCCAATCACTTGAGATGTAGGATGATCTCTAAGTGTGACAACATCAGCAGGTGGGATGTGATCTTCAGCAATAGTTGGGATTAATTCCTCAGGAAGAATTTGATCTACTATTGGTGGTACAACAACAGCTTCTGCAAGGTCTTCATCACTATCTGATTCAGTGATATGAAGAGTTGATAGATGGAGAATCTCTTGAGTGACATCTTTGCTAGATTCTTGTACCTGCAATGAACTTGAGGAAGGGGAAGTTTCCTTCTCCTTGTAAAACATCTGAGATTCATCAAAAGATACATGCACAGATTCCTCAATTTTAGAAGATGATTTATTAAATACCCTATAAGCTTTGCTTACTTGGGAATATCCAAGAAAAATTCCCATTGAAGCTTTTGCTTCAAACTTTCTAAGGTATTCTTTATTATTATTATGAATATAAACTACACAGCCAAAAACTCTAAAATAATTTATTTTAGGTTTCTTTCCTTTAAGCAACTCATAAGGAGTTTTACACTTAAGTTTGTGTATAAGACTTCTGTTCAGCACATAATTAGCTGTGCTAACAGCTTCTGCCCAATAGGAGAGAGGCATGTTAGTATCTGCCAATAATGTACCAGCAGCTTCAATCAGGGTTCGATTCTTCCTTTCAACTATCCCATTTTGTTGGGGAGTTCTAGGAGCTGAGAAGCTATGTTTGATACCTTCTCTCTCACAGAATTCTTGCATGAGAAGAGAGTCAAACTCAGTACCATGATCACTTCTGATCAAGGCCACATGAGTAGAGTACTCAGTCTGTACACATAACAGAAAATCTGTAAGGGCTTTGAAGTTATCAGGCTTAGTTCTCAAAAAGAACACCCAAGTGAATCTAGAGAAGTCATCTACAATTACTAGAGTGTAATACTTTCCTCCTAGACTCTGTACATTTATTGGGCCAAATAGGTCCAAATGTAATAAATACAGGATTCTAGGAGAATCACTTTTATTTACTGATTTAAATGAATTCTTGGTTTGCTTGCCTAATTGACAAGCCTTGCATAGGCTCTCCTTCTTGTAGGGGCAAGAAGGTAAACCTCTAACAAGGTTGTGCTTATATAACCTAGATATGTTCTTGTGGTTAACATGGCTAAGCCTTTTATGCCATAAGGTATTGTTATTTGTTACTTCATTAAATAAGCAGATTTCAGAGTGAGTTGAGTTAAAATCTACTAAATATATGTTACCTTGTCTAATACCTACTAACACAACATTATTATTTAAAGTAATATTACAAAGAGAGTTAGAAAATGATACCTGGTATCCAGTATCACATAACTGACTTACTGAAATGAGATTATGCTTCAGTCCAGTTACATAAGCAACTCTCTTGAATGTTACAGCTCCAATTATCATCCTGCCATAGCCTTCAGTTTGACCATAGCTTGAATCTCCAAAGATCACCTTTGGGCCAAGCTTGGCCTTGAACCTTGACAGATGTTCTTTATTTCCTGTCATATGCTTGGAGCAACCACTATCCAAATACCACTTATTCTGAGTGATAGGATAGGTCTTCACCTGCAAATAAATCAATTAAACATTGTGGACCCAGGTAACCTTGGGTCCCTTGTTTTTCACATAAGAAAAACTGGAAATAAATGAATAAGCAGGTTGAGGGTGATAACCTAACGGGTAAGATCTCCTAGGTGGGATTCTCCATGCAGATGATGGGTCAATGAACCTAGAGTTTCTATTTACATTTGGGTTACTAAAGTTCTGGTTGAAGTTTTGAAATTCATGTTGAAAACGTCGATCAACGTTCGACGATGGGTGCTCAGATCGTCGATCTCCGTTCGACCACTGAGCCTGCGATCGTCGAGCAGCGTTCGACGCTCTTTGTATTTCCTTAAACTTTTGTTTTCTTTTCTCTCTCTTAGCTTTATTTAAAGCTTTATTAACCTGATTAACTTGCTCAGTGTTTTTTATTCCACTAGCTGAAATAAAATTCATTGGAGTTGAAAGATGGTTTTTAAGAATAATTGGGGGTTCACTAGAAGAAGCTCCTAAGACTAATTTGTTATTGCCCGACCTAGTGTTAGACATGCTGGTTATTTCAAGCAACTTAAGGCTTCTACCATTCAGAGATTCTTCTAACCTTTTGGACTTAGCTAATTCATTCTTAAGGAATTTTATTTCTTCACTAGAATTAGTGAGTTCTGCTGTTAACCTAATGTTTTCATTAGAAATTAATTCAGATTCAGCTAGTTTATTTCTAAGCTCTTTTATTTCCTTTTCAGAACTAATTAAATCTAAACACAAAGATTTAAAATCTGATTTAAATTCAGCAGATGTAAAATCGTAAGAAGACAATACCTCATCTTCTGTTGGCATTTCTTCATCAAAATCTGAACTCTCTGCAGCTGAGTGATTGCTGCAGGCATCAATTGCCATCAGGCAAACTTCCTTTGCCTTCTTTTCTTCCTCATCCTCACTGGAGCTTGAGGAGGATGATTCCTCATCAGAATCGCTCCAGGTTTCAGCAACAAAACCTCTCTCCTTCTTTTTGTTCTTGTAGGAGGATGGCTTGGAATGCTTCCTGTGCTGATCCTTGCCTTTCCTTTTCTCTTTATTCTTTTCCTCTGGACAGTCTGGAAGAATATGTCCAGGCTTCCTGCAACCATAGCAAATTATTTCTTTAGTAGGAGTACGATCATACCTTGGTTTTTCTTCATATTTTGAAGATTTCTTTCTGAATTCTTTTCTTCACATCTTGAGAAACCTTTTGGCAAATAATGTCATCAGTTCCTCATTGGACTGGCTTCCTTCAGAAGCATCAGCAGCTTTGAGAGCAAGGGTTTGCTCTTTTCTTGTGAGAGTTGGAGTCTTTGCTTCAGCCTCAGCTTCCCTGGACTTCAGCACTTGCTCAAAGGACTTGAGCTTGCCGAGAAGGGCTTATGTTGAGATTTCTATTGTGCTTCTGGCCTCCTTGATAGGCCAGATCCTCAGATCCCATGTGCTAGGGAAGCACATAAGAATCTTATCATTGACCTCTGTCAATGATATATCCTTGTCAAGCGTCCTCAGCTCATTGATGATTGAGCTGAGCTGGGTGTACATTGCTTCAACTGATTCAGCATCAGTTTTCTTGAAGTTTTCATACTGGGAGATAAGGTTAGACCTTCTATCCTTCCTTTCATCAGCTGAACCAGCTACAATCTGGTTCAGTGTATCCCATATTGCTTTTGATGAGGGACAGTCAGCAACTTTCTGGAATACTTCATCAGACATTGTCTGAGCCAAAATATTCATTGCTTTAGCATCTGCTATCTTTGCCTTTTTGTATTCATCATTGTAATCTGGAGGAGGCACTGCACTCATATCAGTTGATGATGAAGCAGTAGCTGCAGCAGGTGCTCTTGGTGGTTCTGTCAAAATAGAAGCAAAAATACTCTCATCAATAGAGTTCATATATAATTTAATCCTTGCCTTCCAGATGCTAAACTTAGCTAAGTTGCATGCTGGAGGTCTGGTGCTAGAGTAATCCTTGGACTGGGCCATGAAGGTGAAAGTGAATATCTATAATCCTTGGTATCTATCAGGATCTTGTGACTTAGGTGTTAGCCTATACAGTCAGTCAACCTCCCTCTAATACCAATTGAAAGAAAAGGGGATAGATACTACTCTAGAGGGGGGGGGTGAATAGAGTAATCAAAAATTGCACTAGCAAAGTTGACTGTCTACTCAACTCCCTTGGAGTTAATTGTGGAATGAAGGTTATAGATATTTGAGAAGTAACCCTAAAGCCTAACACAAGTGTTGTGCACAAGAGGCAGCCAACTGTAATTACAGTTAAGGCTTGGGATCCTAAACAGCAACTAGCAAACCTAGTTAAAACTAATCACAGTCAACAGCACAAGTAATAAATCAAACAACCAGACGACACAAGGGAATTTATAGTGGTTCCCCAAACAACTTGGGTACGTCCACTCTTCTACCAACAAGGTTGGAATCCACTCAGGTTTTTGATCAGGTGCCCTGCCACCAACAAGATCTGCTTCAGGTAGATCTAGAAAGCATTTAGACTTTTGATCAGGTGTCTAAAAACCAACACAGGTTTTTGATCAGGTGCCCTGCCACCAAGGTATACTTTTGAAGGGAGTAATAACCCTTTACAGGAGGGGGAAAGGAGGTTAAAATGTTTTCTCTATTTTAAATAGAATTAGAGAAGCTCAAGAACTTGCACTGAGCTAGAAAGCTCTAAAGAGTCAAGGCTCCCCCTGGCTAAAAGAATATCCAGGTGAAATCTTGCTTTAGTGCAGAAAACACTTCAGAAAATCTGAAGGAAAAGCTACAAGAAGTTAATAAATATGAAATGAAATTTCTTTTTTAGGCAGCTATCTTCTTCTTCTTCTTCTTCAAAAAGCTCTGAGTGAAGATCTTCCTAGAGGCAGGTGAACTCAGGTTGAAGAAGAGTGAAGAGCTAAAACTTCTTCTCAGTTGAATGTGAACGAGCTGAGAGCAGTTGTAAACTGTAAGTTGTAAGCTTGAATGCTGCTGTTAGCTTTTGAACTCCTTTTCCTGAATGAACTGGTTTTTGGCTATGTGAACTAGTTTATTTCTTTCTCCAAAGAATTCTTTATATAGCAGCAGCAGCAATGGCTCTAATTTGAGTTTGAATCTTGTCTTCTACTGAAATCTGCAAGCTGGGCTGCAAATAGCAAAAAGCAAGAACAAGAAAACTGCAGACAGATATCCTATAAGAGGATAAAGCTTTCTAACAAGCTGCAAGTAACTCTGATAAAATAATACTAGAGAAAATCACATCAGAAGAGACTCTTTACGGCCAAAGAAGACTTTTTGAGTCTAACGGCTATAAAGGACAGCCTGGCAGATAAAGCAGAAAACATATTTCAACTAATAAGACAAACAACTTTGTCAGAAAAAGATTGGCTCATGCATAAGGAATGGAGCAGATATTGTATGGAAATAATATCATAAATTTATTCAAATAATCTTTTATAAAATATGCCAAAATAAATATGAAATAAATCACATCATAGAAGATGACAAAATTATTCAAGATATACAGCAAAACGTCGAACGACCCTCGGAGATCGTCGAACGAAGCACAGAGATCGTCGACCTATCAGACAGATAGTCGAACGATCCAGATAGTCAAACTATCAAAGAAGATAGTCGAACTACCTCAGCAGATAGTCGACCTATCAAAACAGATAGTCGAGCTATCAGATAGTCGATCTATCAAGACAGATAGTCCAACTACCAAAGAAAGCAGATAGTCGACCTATCAAACAGATAGTCGAACTATCAAAGAAAGCAGATAGTCGACCTATCAAACAGATAGTCGAACTATCAAACATAACAGATAGTCGACCTATTAAACAGATAGTCGAACTATCAAGAAACACAGATAGTCGACCTATCAAACAGATAGTCGAACTATCAGATAGTTGAACTATCAGAACAGATAGTCGAACTATCAAAGAAAACAGATAGTCGAACTATCAAAAAAAATAGATAGTCGACCTATCAACAGATAGTCGAACTATCAGATAGTTGAACTATCCAAGCAGATAGTTGAACTATCAAGAAAAGCAGATAGTCGACCTATCAACAGATAGTCGAACTATCAAAGAAGACAGATAGTCGACCTATCAAGCAGATAGTCGAGCTATCAGGAAGACGATCGTCGAACGGCTGATCGACGATAGTCGAGCGACGTTCAACCATAGTCGAACAAAAACAACTTAACCAAATTTTCATCTGGAAAAGTGACAAGACTAAACTAGAGCAAACTAACTAAACAACTAACCTTTGACCATAGATAAATTTTGGGTCAAGAGACTAAAAGAGAAGACTGAACTCAAATCAAAACTAGGGTACCAACAGTCACCTTAAATGGTGAGTGTTGAATTTTGTGAAGTGGAAGTGGTGGGTGTTCGGGTAGACCGCGCAGTCTGGGCGGTCTAACCACACGGACTGATGATGTAGTCTGGCATTTGGCGGTCTGTAGTTGTTCTGAAAGGAAGCCGTGCGGTTAGGTGTGGTGTCTGCCGAAATCAGCGCCTAGCTCATCGTATGGAGCCTCCCGCAGATTGCGCGGACTGGTTGGTTGCAGTCCGACAATTGGTTGCGGCTTGTGCGAGTTCTGGTTGAGGAGCTGCTGTTGAGTGTTGGCGGACTTATGCTTTGTTCGCCAAGCTCAGGCCATGTGTTTGGCGGTTTGCTGAATTGTTCACACGTGACAAGTCAAGGGTATTGCTGTCCACAATGTCCGCTGTTGACCGGGCGGTATGCCTGTTGGTCGTGGACATTGTGAGCTGGTTTGGTGTTCGTGGTATCCGCAGAGTCCGTTTGGCTGACCGGAAGATCTATGCCTGGGTCGTGGACTTGTGTGTGTGGGCTGGTGCCATGTCCGCATGTTGCGTGCGGACTATTGCTGTGAAGTGATGTTACTATGTCCACATGCTTTGCTTCATGCGGACAGGTGCGGTGTCCGCCAGGTTGCGTACTGGCTCTCTTCCTTGTTCCTGGTTTGGCTGGTGTCCATCCATGTCCTTGCGGACTGGGCAGACTAATGGAGTTAGTTGCAGGTAAGGGGAAGTTAGCCTATCTCATGGGACGGTGACCACACTCCTCTACGTACATATAAATAGGACCCCCTGTCACATCAACAGTAACTGAGTGAACAGTAAGTTGGGCGTGGATTAAAAACTGCGGCCTTAGTTTGTCAGTCTGCGCGGTTTGAAGTTAACCGATTTTTGTTGTTGCAGGTTGTGCGGCTATCTCAGGAAAGCTAGGTTTCTGGTGTTGACTTCGGTCAGGTTTTTGCTTAGCTTGCGGTTTCAATCAGCGGATTCAGCAGGTCGCTTCTGCGGCTATTCGGTCTTCTCCAGCTTCTATTCAATAACGGCGTCCGCCAGTCCGGGCAGCCTATTTGTCAGTTCTGTTCTTGTTCGCGGACTCTGGCAGCAAGGCGACTGCGGTTAGGCAGCTTGTAGAGAGCGACAAGTTGTGCAGCAAATAACGGTTTGTCCGCGCGACCTTGCGGTCTCTGCGGACTCCTTAGTTCAGTTCGGCATTACAGCGGTTTGTGTGGTCTCGGCAGCTTCGGCGGACTCGCGGTCTCGGCGATCTCTGTCCCTATCTGCCCGGATTGTCACTTGTGTTTTTCTTGCTTCCTGTTTGTACTTGGCGAAATCATGTCTTGTCATGTATACCTCTCACTGTAAAAAGATAGTAAATATATGATCTGCTTGCTCCTTGAATTGCTTCTGGTTGTTTGAGCTTGCTTTCCCAGTTTTCGCTTGATCAAGGTATGATCTTGATAGCTCTGAGAATATTAATTTGGCGTTAGACTATCTTGTTGATCATCTTGAGATAATTCAATATGGTATTAGAGGGAGGTTCAGTTGCTTGAGCAGTGATCAACTTGTGTTGTGCTCTGTGCATCTGAAAGCTTGACCAGAGTTGCTGCAATGGAAGGAAGTTATGCAAGAGGTCTGGGTATTGAACTCTTGACACCGACTAACTATAAGAAGTGGAAGTCGTGCATGAAGTGTTATCTTCTGGGCGAGGAGCTATGGGAGGTCGTCGGTGGTGACGACAGGCAGGAAGTTACTGCTACTTTTGGAATTGCTGAGCAGGTGAGAGTTTGGAGGAAGACTAATGCAAAGGAAGAGTTTACTCTCAAACGGGCTATCTCACCGGAGCTTTATGATCACATCATTGGATGTGAATCTGCTGCTAAAATTTGGACTTCCCTTGATGGGTTGTTCAACAGGAAGAATGTAGCTAGGCTACAGTTCCTGGAGAATGAGTTGGCTAAAGCAACTCAAGGAGACCTCTCACTCTCAAAGTTCTTCTTGAAAATGAATAGTTATGAGCTGAGCTATCATCGCTTGATCTTGATGAGCCTATCTCTGAGGCTAAGTTGAAAAGGCACATCATCCGCGGCTTGTGGAAGGATTAGGTGACCTTTGTAACTTTTGTTCAAGGCTGGGCAACTCAGCCATCTCTGCTCGAACTTGAGAACCTGCTTGCTTTGCAGGAAAGTTTGGCCAGGTAGATGGCTGGAGTTACTATTTCTGATGGTGGCAGTGAAGCTCTGTTTACTGGGAAGAAGAAGAAGAGTTGGGAAGGGAAGAAGAAGAAGACCGCGGTTAAAGATAAACCTTCAACCTCTAATTAGCAAGAGAGGAGCGCTCCTCCTAAGAAGGATTGGAAGAAGAATTTGAAGTGCTATAGGTGTCATCAGCCGGGTCACTTCAAGCGTGACTGCAAGGTCAAGCTGCAGCCTGGGCATGCTGCAGGCAATGAGGAAGCTTGATCTAGTACAGAGGAAGCTGGATGGGGCGGAGCCTTCATGACGGGCACTTGTGTCCGTTCCTTGTCCGCCATCGACTTCGAAGACGACTGGATCATGGATTCTGGGTGTGGTCATTACCTCACCGGAGATAAGTCGAAGTTCTCCTCACTGTAAACTTACTCAGGTAACAAAGTCATTATCACTACTGATAATACTATTCATGCAGTAGAGAAGGAGGGGGTTATGTCCTTGGGTAGTGATAAGGGGCCACTCAAGTTAAGGAGTGTGTATCATGTACCGGGCATGAAGAAGAATCTCTTCTTTGTGACCAATGGGGTAGACGCAAGTTTTCACGTTCTGTTTGGGCCAACAAAAGTGAAGTTTCTCCATAACGTATCAGCGGTAAAGGCTGATGTTGATCATGTAGGTAGAAGAGTAAAGGATTTGTTTGTTCTTGCAACAAATTCCTATGTTGATCGGATGAGAGCAAATGATAGTGTTTCTATGTGGCATGAGAGGCTGGGGCATGTAGGGATGGATAAGCTAAAAGCTATGAGCCTGGTGAGAGGCTTGCTTAAGCTATCATACTTTGGTGATGATCATGTTTGGGCAGGATGTCAGTATGGAAAGGTTCATCGCCTTCCATTTGATAAGTCACAGACAAGAAGTAAAACACCATTGGAGGTTATCCATGGTGATTTGATGGGGCCAACGGTCACTGTTAGTCTTGGTGGCAGCAGGTACATGCTCGTGTTAATTGATGACTACTCAAAGTATATTTGGGTATACTTTTTGAAAGAGAATTCAGAAGCCTTCAAATTTTTTGTGGAGTTCAACGAGCTGGTGGAAGGCCGGCTTAACCTGCGGATCAAGAAGTTTAGAACTGACAATGGCGGAGAATTTATCTCCTCAAAGGTTTCTAATTTTTGCAGGAAGCACGGGATTCAGAGAGAGCTTACTTGTGCTCATACTCCACAACAAAATGGAGTTGCAGAAAGGAAGATTCGTCATCTGACGGAGACCTGCAAATGATGGCTTCATGCCAAGAGTATCCCAAGGTCCTTTTGGGCAGAGGGAATGTCTTGTGCAGCTTATGTCATCAATCAGATATCTCTCAGTCCGATCAACATGAAGTCACCTTTCGATATGATGTTCAAGGAGAAGCCAAGCGTGGAATACCTTCGGGTGTTTGGATCAACTTGCTATGTACATATCCTGGATGCTTCAACGATGAAGCTTGATGCAAAGGCAAGGAAGCTTGTCTTTGTAGGCTACGATGAGCGGAAAAAGGGATGGAAGTGCATGAATCCTGTGACAAAGAAGTTTGTTATATCAATATACGTGGTCTTTGATGAACTGACGTCGTATGGAGGTAGCTCAGTTGAGTTACCAGAAAGCAAGATTGATGAAGTGTAGGAGGTGGCTGCTAAAGTTCTTCAAGAGGAGCTTGTTGTTTCACAAGTAGCTCCTGTTGCTTCAAGCTCTGGGGCAGAGGCTTCTGGTTCAGGAAGAAGGGGGAGCATTGCTCAAAGTTTGCCTGAAGATGGAGCTGAGCTTAAAGAAGCAGCGGAGGTGGTGAGCAAGGAGCAGCCCCTTCGGAGATCAAAGAGGACTATCAAGCCACCAGCTAGATACTGTGAAGGGAATACAGTGAGTTTTGTCTTCGGTTTCTTTGCAAGCCCTCTGGATGAACGAGAGCCTTCAAGTTTCAATAAGGGCACAGGAGTCAAAGAGTGGGAAGATGCCATGAGAGAGGAGATAACTGCTCTCAAGAAGTATGAAACATTGTACCTTGTGCCCAGGGTTGATGGCACCACACATGTAACTTGCAAGTGGGTGTTTAAGTTGAAGAAGAAGGTTGATGGGAGAATCAAAAGATACAAGGCTGTCCTTATTGCTCGAGGGTTCTCATAACAGTATGTAGAAGACTATGAGGAGACATTAAGTCCGGTTGCGAAGATGACATTCTATTTGGGTGGTGATTGCATTGGCTGCTTGCCAAGGATGGAAGATGTGGCAACTTGACGTGAAGAACGCATTTCTCTACGGGGAGATTGACAAGGACATCTTCATGGATCAACCACTTGGTTTTGTCTCTGAAGATCATCCGGACTATGTCTGCAAGCTCAGGAAGGCTCTCTACGGGTTGAAGCAGGCTCCAAGATCTTGTTATGGGAAGATAGCAGAATACCTCTAATTCTGCGGCTATCTTGCTTCCAACTCGGATTCAAGCATGTTCATCAAGAAGAAAGGGGAGCTTTTTGTCTTGGTTCTGCTGTATGTTGATGATATGATGAGAGAACTAAGTTGTCAACCTAAATCACCTAGAGTGGGGTGAATAGGTGAAATGCGTGCCAAATGCGGAATAAAAAAAAATTAACACAGCATAGATAAGTAATCAAGAAATCACACAGACGACAAGAGATTTATAGTGGTTCCCCAATCTTGGGTACGTACACTTTCCTCACCGATCTAGCAAATCACTAGACTCGGCTACTCCACTATCTCGGATTGCAAACCAACCCTACACCTCGGAACTATGTTCCTACAAAAACTCGATCCCAAACGGGTCTACACTCGGAAGATAAAACTTCCTACCACTCGGAGATAGATATCCTACAATGAAATTTATTTGAAGAGAAAAACACAAACAACAATTAGCACAGATCTGGATCTTTGACTTTATCTTCTTCTTGAGAGCTTTTCGGTTTGAACAGAAACAGTTGAAGAAGACTTGAGAGAGATCCACGATTCTGAGATCTAGAATCACCACGATCAAGAAAATAAATCAGAGACGATGAAGCACGGAGAGATCGGATGATTCTTCTTGAGTCTGGATCGCTTGAGAATTAGAGATCGATAGCTGCGGCAGAGAGAAGACGATCCAGAGCTTCTTCCGAAAACGGTAATGGCGGCGGATGGAAAGATTAGGGTTTTCGGGATTTTCTCTTTCTTAAAAATAATCTCTGTAAACGCGTGTATTCAGTCAAGTCTGAAAAGACCTATTTATAGGCGGTCTCCAACGGTCATAAGCATAATTAAGGATGACACGTGGACCAATCAGAAAGGACAAAGAAACTTGACTTAGAGAAAATTCTGGAAATTCGAACAGACACACTCGAGAGACAGAGACATACTCGAGTAAGAGGTTACATACTCGAGTGGATATGAGGGATATACTCGAGAATAAAGATAGAAATTACTCGAGTGCTGCAGGGATCAATACTCGAGTGACTTAGAGAACCTACTCGAGTATGAGCAAATATACTCGAGTATAAACACTTGGAAAAATTTCTTAGATAAAACTTGAAGAGCTACTCGAGTATAAGAGTTTGACATACTCGAGTATGGGGAAGATAGACTACTCGAGTATCTTAGGAAAACTACTCGAGTGATCACTCACCTACTCGAGTATGAGAATAAATCTACTCGAGTACAGAGTTACTTACTCGAGTATTTCAGAGAACTACTCGAGTATGTGGACTTAGAAACTTTCTAGGATAAGAAGTCCAGATCTACTCGAGTTCAAACAGAACGCTTACTCGAGTAACTAACCATCTACTCGAGTATAAGGTGTCACTTACTCGAGTGAAAGAAAATCTACTCGAGTATAAGCTTTCATACTTGAGTATATAGAGAATCCACTCGAGTAAGTAGCCCAACCTACTCGAGTACAGACTCACTTACTCGAGTATACCAAAGAAGTACTCGAGTATGTGGACTTAGAAAATTTCTTCTGAGATAGACTTCAATACTCCATAGGTCCAAGTACATGTTGATGAAGTGTGTCCCAATAGAGAGGCTATACATGAGCCAACACCTTGGATCACACAATGAGGAATTACATTGTATGGTCCTGTGTTTGGTGGCCCATTATAGACTGACATTGGTCTACACTTGGCAATAAGAACCTGCACACATACAACTCAAACACAATATCAAATACACCTTAATTCATCTTAGTTCAAGGTCTGACTTCCTACAAATCTGAGGTATTGTGGAGACAAATCCCAACATATGATCATTACAGGGAACTCTGAGGAGGAGGTAGCTAAGCTCAGGGCAGAGCTAGCTATTCGCTTCGAGATGAAAGACTTGGGGAGCTTCATCACTTTCTCGGTCTCGAAGTGGAGAGGAAGGAGAGTGGGATTCTTGTTTCCCAGAAAGTTTATGCGGATCGAATTGTGAAGCGATTCGGCATGGAGGGGGGAAAGAGTTACTCTACTCCTCTAAATCCTGGGCTGAAGCTTCGACGAGATGAGGGAAGGATTCTTCTTGATCCCTTGGTGTTCCGAGCTCTGGTGGGGAGCTTGATCTACCTGACGATTACAAGGGCATACATTGCTTACGCTGTTGGCCGAGTAAGTCGGTTTATGGCGGAGCCAAGGAAGTCTCATCTAATGGAGGCAAAGAGTATTCTGAAGTTTGTGATGACGACTTCTGATATGGGACTCCTTTATAGGAGGGACACGAGCTTCTCTTTACTCTGATACACGAATGCTGACTATGGTGGTGACTCGGATGATCGAAGGTCGACATCGGGTTATGTATTCACTTGTAGATCAGCCGACATCTCTTGGTGTAGCAAGAAGCAGGATTCGGTGTCCGTCTTTACTACGGAAGCTGAATACAAGGCTTCGGACTTGGCAGCTCGGGAAGCTATTTGGCTAAGGAGACTAGTAGAGGACGTCTATAAGGAAGTGCAAGGTCCCACTCTGCTCCGAGGTGACAATGAGAGTGCTTTCAAGCTTGTAAACAATCCAGTGTGTCACGCCAGGACCAAGCATATTGAGATCAACCACCATTTTATATGGGAAAAGGTGTTGGAGTGATCTCTTGTGGTCGGGCATGTTCGGAGTGAGGACAATCTTGCTGACATCTTCACGAATCCATTATCAAAGGGGCCTTTTCAATGGCTACGAAGGCTGCTGGGTTTGATCACCACTTCCCACTTCAAGGGGGAGTGTTGAATTTTGTGAAGTGGAAGTGGTGGGTGTTTGGGTAGACCGTGTGGTCTGGGCGGTCTGACCACGCGGACTAGTGATGTAGTCTGCCAGTCTGGCGTTTGGCATCCTGTAGTTGTTCTGAAAGGAAATCGTGCGGTTAGGTGTGGTGTCCGCCGGCATCAGCGTCTAGCTCATCGCATGGAGCCTCCCGCAGATTGCGCGGACTAGTTGGTTGAAGTCTGGCAATTGGTTGCGGCTTGTGCGAGTTCTGGTTGAGGAGATGCTATTGAGTGTTGGCAGACTTGTGCTTTGTTCTCCAAACTTGGGCCATGTGTTTGGCGGTTTGCTGACTTGGTCACACGTGACAAGTCCAAGGTGTTGCTGTCCGTAATGTCTGCTGTTGACCGAGCGGTATGCCTGTTGGTCGTGGACATTGTGAGCTGGTTTAGTATCCGTGGTATCCGCAGAGTTTGCTTGGTTTACCGAGAGATCTATTCCTGGGTCGTGGACTTGTGTGTGTGGGCTGGTGCCGTGTCTGCATGTTGCGTGCAGACTGTTGTTGTGAAGTGATGTTGTTGTGTCTGCATGCTTTGCTTCATGCGGACAGGTGCGGTGTCCGCCTGGTTGCGGACTGGCTCTCTTCCTTGTGCCTAGTTTGGCTGGTGTCCGGCCATGTCCTTGCGGACTGGGCGGACTGACTGAGTTAGTTGCAGGTAAGGGGAAGTTAGCCTATGTCATTGGGTGGTGACCACACTCCTCACCGTGCCTATAAATAGGACCCCCCGTCACGTCAACAGTAAATGAGTGAACAGTAAGTTGAGCGTGGATTAAAAACTGCGGCCTCAGTTTGTCAAACAGTGCGGTTTGAAGTTAACTGATTATTGCTATTGCAGGTTGTGCGGCTGACTTAGGAAAGCCAGGTTTCTGGTGTTGACTTCGGTCAAGTTTCTGCTTAGCTTGCGGTTTCAATCAGCGGATTCAGCAGGTCGCTTCTGCAACTATTTGGCCTTATCCAGCTTCTGTTCAATAATAGTGTCCGCCAGTCCGGGCGGCCTGTTTGTCAGTTTAGTTCTTGTTCGCGGACTCTGGCAGCAAGGCGACTGCGGTTAGGCATCTTGCAGAGAGCGACAAGTTGTGCAGCAAATAACGGTTTGTCCGCGCGACCTTATAGTCTCTGCGGACTCCTTAGTTCAGTTCGGCATTGCAGCGGTTTGTGCGGTCTCGGTAGCTTCGGCGGACTCGCGGTCTCGGCGGTCTCTGTCCCTATCCGCCTGGATTGTCACTTGTGTTTTTCTTGCTTCCTGTTTGTACTTGGCGAAATCATGTCTCGCCATGTATACCTCTCACTGTAAAAAGATAGTAAATATATGATCTGCTTGCTCCTTGAATTGCTTTTGGTTGTTTGAGCTTGCTTTCCAAGTTTCCGCTTGATCAAGGTGTGATCTTGATAGCTCTGAGAATATTAATTTGGCGTTAGACTATCTTGTTGATCATCTTGAGATAATTCAACAGTGAGAAGGTACATCTCAATGATGTGTTCTATGTTCCAGGCTTAAAGATTAACATTTAAAGCCTTGGGCAGTATGTGGAGAAAGGTTACTACATTCAGTTAAAGGATGATTCGTTTGCTATATAGAACTGAAAGTGAAGGGATAGATCTAACTTTACTCTAGAGGGGGGAGGGGTGAATAGAGTATATTAAAACTTTAAATTAATTCTTACAGAGGTTTGGAAAACTAGTGATATATATAGATAATATGCATAACGCACAAAATAGAAAGTATCAATCACAGACGGCACAATGATTTTATAGTAGTTCCCCAATAAATCTGGGTACGTCTACTCTTCTACCCCCTAGTAGGAATCCACTACAGGTTTTTGATCAGGTGCCCTGCCACTAGAAGATCTATTTTCTAAGGGAGATCTAGCAACCCTTTGGGCTTTTGACCAGGTACCCAAAAATCAAACCTAAGTCTTTTGATCAGGTGACTTATGAACCAAGTGTTAACTTTTGAAGGGAGTTAGAACCATGTACATAGTTTAAGAATAAACTAAAGAGTTAGATGTTGTCTTCTCTGTCAAGTATCTCTGAGAAGACTTAGTGGATAATGTTGTAAAAAGCTCCCCCGGATTTGAATAGAGATTGTGATCAAGGGAGGAGACTTTTCTTCAAGGTATAAGCCTTCTTGTATTCTTATACTCTCCAGTAGATATTTCAGACAAATATGAATGGGGATGTCTCTTAAGAAGAGTCTGAAGCAGAATATTTGTATATGCCAAAATCTCTGTGTGTCCAAAATATTATATAACAACAATCTTCTATAGATATATATATATACTGTCAGGGATGAATTCAATATTTGAAAAAAAAATGATTTTTGAAACGTCTGAAGAATCCCTTGAGATTTTTAACTGCCTTGGAATTAATTAGATTTAAAACTCTGTGATAATCCATATTTAATGCTACCTTAAACGGCTATATTCGTTAGAATATTTAGCAATAAATATCAGAGTTACAGTTACCAAACATTTGAAATCATTCTGCCTTCTGTTGATATAGAAACTGTCTGATCGTCAAACTCAGCAAGGATTTCGTCGAATTGAGCCTAGGTTTCGTCGAACTGATCTTTTATAAACTGAGCTTTTACTTTCGTCGAGCTGAGCTCTGCGTTCGTCGAACTGAGCTCAGACTTCGTCGAACTAAGCTCAGAGTTTGAGATCTGGGTTCGTCGAACTGAGTTCTGAGTTCGTCGAACTAAGCATCTCTGGAAATCCTTTTGAAACAACTCTAGAAATAAAATATGACCCTTGTCTATATAAGTTGGGTCAAAATAAAAATCCTAATAGTAATCCTAGTCCAAATCAGTAATAAGGAGTTCCAACAATCTCCCCATATTTGGGTGAGGATACTATCAAACAAGAAAAACACACAGCATAAATTATCTGGCAGAATCATAAATGTTCAGCAGATATAAAAAGTTAAAGGAAAGTTTTAAAAACATAATTAAAGTTAGGAATCCTTCTGAGATGCATCAGATGAAGGATCTGAAGAAGAATTCTTAAAAATCAGTTGTCTTGTTGGATCATCAGACTCCCTTTTGCTCAACATTAGATCTTGTGAACCAATAATCTTTTTAGAAGAGACCGTGGGAACAACAGCTTCTGGATGCAAGATCATATATTCATCAACATTAAACATGCTTCTCTTCTGATATTTATCCAATTCCGGTTGCCTGTACGAAGACATAGTAGTAAACTGAGAGGTATCCTTACCTTCACTTCTTGCCTTCCTTATCTGAGAAAGTGTAACTTGTTATTTGAACCTAGCCATTCTATACACAGTATCTAACTTTGGTTCAATTACTGGAGAAGCTGGCCTGTCTTGGCTAGAAAATTGCTGACTGCTCTGTCTGCTATAAGTCTCAGACCATGTAGGTCTATCTTTCCTTGTAGGTCTGTCTTGCCTAAACTGAGTTGTTCTAGGATAGTGAGAGATATGCCTTTGATAAGAAGATGAAATACCTGTGGATCCTGCTTCTGGAGGAGGAGGAGGAGGAGGACCTCCCCAATACTTTGGATGAGAATGAAACCTTTTCATTTTCTTCCTTCTCTTCTGCTCATTCTTAGAGTACCTCATCCAATTTGGATGGTCTGGAGTAAGAGTTATCCTATGCAAAATATAGTAAGAGATATCAGCAGTAGAAGAAGTTTGAGGAGCAACCTTGGCTTGAGCCTTTTTCCTAGATTTCCTTTTCTTAGAAGTAGAATTTTCTGATTCATCAGAATCTATAGGATCATCAGATTGCTCCTCTACTTGTTCATATAATTCATCAATTTATTTAACTACCTCATCAATTTTATATACCTCTTCCATATCTTCATTAAACAAATCATCAAAATTAGGCATGGGAGATTCATCCCATTTAGGAGGGGAATAAGCCTGCTCAGAAATTTTCATTATCTCATTAATCATAGTAGTCTGTAAGACTGGATCATCAATCATCATAGTCTGTGAGATTGGACTAAAACTGGTAGAAATATCTCTTAAAAGTTATTCCAAAATAGAAGCATCAATAGGAGCGGAATAACAAACTATTGCTCTAGAAAGATCCTCTCCAAAATCTGGATCTGTTAGGCTAGCAATATGACTGTGCGTATATCAAATTCTGATAGCAAAGAATATAAATTAACTGTGAGATTAATGATGAGATCACCAACAGTAATAACTTCTGGAGGCTCATCCTCAACTATCACAAAATCTTTACAGAGAGCTAGACCAGCTAACACTGTGATGACTTCAGTCATTTCTGTATCAGGAATTTCAACAAAATCAGCTGCTGCAACTGGAGCTTCTTCATTTGGAGCTTCTTTATTTGGAGCTTCTTCATCAAGCATCTCCCCCTGCCTAGATCCAGGGAAAACTGAATCTAGGCCCCCAGAAGAAGGGACAAAATGGGAAGAGGCAACTTTATAAGAGAGTTCTGAGATAGAAGAAATAACTGGAGCCAAAGATTCATCCAAGAGCTTCTTAAGTGTAGGAGTGATGAAATCAAGAAGTTGAGTGGCTATAGATGAGAAATCTAGATACATAAACTCAGGTGGATTCTGAGTAGATGTAGAGGATGGATTGGAGGAAGAGGAAGTTGATCTATTAGCACAGTTTGTACATAGAAAGGAAGACTGTGGCATAGATGAAGGATTGATGACAGGGGGAATGTCAGCAGGAATTGGATTCTAGATGGGTGAGTGAGGTGGAGATAAGTGAGGTGAAGATGAGTGAGGTGGAGATGATTGAGATGGAGATGAATGTGGTGAATGATGAGCTGGGGAATCTTCAGTGAAGGTTGTGGATGGAACATCTACAGACAAAGTAGTTTGTAGAGAAGGTGGTGTGGAAGGATTAGGGGAATGATGTGGAGATGGTTGAGTGGAAGAAACAAGGTGAGAATCTCCTTCTAGAGTATGGAAAATAGTTGAGACAACTCTAGTACTTTCAGAAGTTGCCCTAGAAGATTCAACCCTGAGAGGCTTAGGAATCACCCTCTCCCATTTACTAAATAGAGCAGAGGTGATCCTCTTGGATGCATTAATATGCACAGTTTGAGAGACCAATACCTCTGGACATTTGCTCTACAGAAAAATACCCAAAACTCTTCCATAACTCACATCCTTCTTATTAATCTTCTTCTTGATTGAATCAAACAAAACTGTCCCCTAGTTAATGTTTTTCTGGTCAACCAGAGCACTCATCAACAGAAACTAGTGACTGGTGACATAGTCATGGGCCGAATATTTGCCCAGAAGAACTTTCCCAACCACATCATCTAGAAATTTATATTCTACAGAGAAATTATTTTTCAATAAATGGTTAAGGTTTCCTTGTGAGGGACCCATTCTATCTAACATAATATCAAATTCTGTACTTGAAAATTCTAATTCATCTTCTCCATTGACTAAACCAAAAATTTCAGATAAAATCGCAGGGGTAAGTGAAACTTGATGACCAGAGATGGATCCAGTAACTGTTGTAAGATCATGAACCTTTGCACTGTAAACCCATTCCTTTATTTCTGTGATCGGGAGCTTGATTCGGGTGGACATAAAATTTCACAGATGTTGTGCCTCAAAAAGTTGCAAGATGTCGAGAAAGATTTGATCCGAATGTTGAAAAGAGTCCATGTCGATATCGAATCCAGCATCGAATTTCATCGAAGTTAGAATTGCTTGCAACACCGTCATTATCTTTCAAAACAAAGAGATCAAGTGCAAGAGAAGAGAAATGGAGAATGCGCGGGACGGAGCTCGATGAAAACCTAAATATAAGTTTTTAGAAGTTGAAAGGACGAAAAACAAGTCGTCGAGCTTCGTTCGACAAAATATTCACAATTTGTCGATCTCCGTTCGACGAAAGGTTCATAATTCATCGATCTCCGTTCGACTAAAGGTTCAAAAGGTGCGCAATTCATTGATCTCCATTTGACGAAAGGTTCACAATTCATCGAACTCCGATCAAAATAAATTTAATGATTTTCAATCTATCATTCCTAATTGATTTAAAAAGAAAATATGTTTCTTTTCATCCAATAGTTTGGTGAAAATATCTTCTCTTTATAAATCAGTAGAAATGAATACTAGGCTAATTTTATTTTTATCCATATTATCTCTAATAAAGTGGTGCCTTATTTCTATATATTTAGTCCTACTATAGAGAACTAGATTCTGTGCAATTGAAATTGCACTAGTATTGTCACAGTAAATAATAGAATTATTTAAGTTGTAACCATAATCTAGTAATTGATTTTGAATCCACAAAATCTATGAACAACAACTACCTGCTGCAATATATTCAGCTTCAGCAGTTGAAGTAGAAACAAATGTTTGTTTTTTGCAAAACCATGACATGAGCCTATCACCAAGAAACTGACAAGTTCCTAATGTGCTTTTTCTGTTAACTATACATCCAACATAGTCAGCATCTGTGAATCCATTTAATTCAAATCCTGACTCAGTAAGATACAAGAGTCATAGATTAGGACAACCTTTTATATATCTCAAAATTCTTTTTATTAAAATAAGGTGAGATTCTTTATGATTAACTTGGAACCTAGAACAAATACATGTTGCAAACATAATATCTGGTCTACTTGTTTTTAAATACAATAACGACCCAATGATAGTTCTATATGTTTTTTGATCAACAGGTTTGTCTTGTTTATCATTATCAACTACAACATTAGTGAGCATGGGTGTTTTCATAGAGGATGCATCTGACATCCCAAATCTTTTAATTAGCTCTTTAGCATATTTAGATTGAGATATGAAGATGCCATCAGATGTTTGCTTCACTTGTAAGCCAAGAAAATAAGATAATTCACCCATGCTACTCATTTCAAACTTTGAATGCATTAGGTCCGAGAGCCTTTTGCAAAGTTTGAAATCAGTAGAACCAAAAATTATATCATCAACATATATTTGAACTAGTAAAATTTCAGTTTTATGATGTCTAAAAAATAAGGTTTTGTCTACCTTATCTGTACAAAATTTATTTTCTAATAGAAAATTAGCAAGGGTCTCATACCAAGCTCTTGGAGTTTGTTTAAGACCATAAAGAGCTTTATTAAGCTTAAATACATGAGATGAGTGAGTTGAAGAGATAAAACCTAGAGGTTGTTCCACATATACTTCCTCTTTGATATCTCTATTAAGAAATGCACTCTTTACATCCATTTGATATACCTTGAATTTCTTGAATGCAGCAAAAATAAGAAATATTCTGATAGCTTCTAATCTTGCAATAGGTGCAAATGTTTGATCATAATCTATTCTTTCCTCCTGTGAATATCCTTGAGCTACCAATCTAGCTTTATTTCTCACTATAACTCCTTGAGCATCCAATTTATTCCTGAAGATCCATTTGGTTCCAATGACTGGATATTCTTTGGGTCTTGGAACTAAGTCCCAAACTCTACTTCTCTCAAACTGATTGAGTTCCTCTTGCATTGCAATGATCCAATGAGGACCTTTTTCTGCATCTTTTATGGATTGAGGTTCAATCTGAGATAGAAAACATGTATGCATCTGATCTTGTGAATTGATGCCTTGTTTGCACACCAACTGATATGTCTCCAATCACTTGAGATCTAGGATGATCTCTAATAATGACATAATCAACAGGTGGAGTTGGTTCTTCAATGATTTATGTTGTTAATTCCTCTTGTGGAATTTCATTAGCTATAACTTTTTTAACATAAAATTCAGGACTCTCTTCATCACTGCCTTCAACAAACTATTGAGAAGCATGCAATGTATCCTCTTACTTTAGGTTTAAGTCATCTAGTTTTCACACAAAATTGGTACCTAAAAAGAATCTATGGTAGAGGTATTCCTCTCCTTATAAAGCATGTTAGATTCATCAAATGTTGCATGTACTGATTCTTCTATTTTAAAGGTAGATTTATTTTAAATATTTCTTATCATTATTATGAATATAACATTTATACCCAAATATTTTAAAATAATTTACTTTAGGTTTCTTATTTTTAAGCAATTCATAGGGAGTCTTTGTTGGGATTTGTCTCCACAATACCTCAGATTTGTAGGAAGTCAGACCTTGAACTAAGATGAATTAAGGTGTATTTGATATTGTGTTTGAGTTGTATGTGTGCAGGTTCTTAATGCCAAGTGTAGACCAATATCAGTCTATAATGGGCCACCAAACACAGGACCATACAATATAATTCCTCATTGTGTGATCCAAGGTGTTGGCTCATGTATAGCCTCTCTATTGGGACACACTTCATCAACATGCACTTGGACCTATGGACTATGGAGTATTGAAGTCTATCTCAGAAGAAATTTTCTAAGTCCACATACTCGAGTACTTCTTTAGTATACTCGAGTAAGTGAGTCTGTACTCGAGTAGTTTGGGCTACTTACTCGAGTGGATTCTCTATATACTCGAGTATGAAAGCTTATACTCGAGTAGATTTTCTTTTACTCGAGTAAGTGATACCTTATACTCGAATAGATGTTTAGTTACTCAAGTAAGCGTTCTGTTTGAACTCGAGTAGATCTGGACTTCTTATCCTAGAAAGGTTCTAAGTCCACATACTCGAGTAGTTCTCTGAAATACTCGAGTAAGTAACTTTGTACTCGAGTAGATTGATTTTCATACTCGAGTAGGTTAGTGATCACTCGAGTAGTTTTCCTAAGATACTCGAGTAGTTTATCTTCCCCATACTCGAGTATCTCAAATTCTTATACTCGAGTAGCTCTTCAATTCTTATCTGAGAAATTTTTCCAAGTGTTTATACTCGAGTATATTTGCTCATACTCGAGTAGTCTCTCTAAGTCACTCGAGTATTGATCCCTAAAGCACTCGAGTAGTTTCTATCTTTATACTCGAGTATATCCCTCATATCTACTCGAGTATGTAACCTCTTATACTCGAGTATGTCTCTATCTCTCTCTCTCTAGTGTATCTGTTCGAATTTCCTGAATTTCTCTAAGTCATGTTTCTTTGTGTATTTTGAAAGAGTCCTTTCTAATTGGTCCACGTGTCATCCTTAATTATGCTTATGACCGTTGGAGACCGCTTATAAATAGGTCTTTTCAGACTTGACTAAATACATACGTTTTACAGAGATTATTTTAAGAAAGAGAAAATCCTGAAAACCCTAATCTTCCCATCCGCCGCCATTACAGTTTTCGGAAGAAGCTCTGGATCGTCTTCTCTCAGCCGCAGCTATCGATCTCTAATTCTCAAGCGATCCAGACTCAAGAAGAATCATCTAATCTCTCAGTGCTTCATCGATCTCTGATCTATTTTCTTGATCGTGGTGATTCCAGATCTCAGAATTGTGGATCTATTTCAAGTCCTCTTCAACTGTTTCTGTTCAAACCGAAAAGCTCTCAAGAAGAAGATAAAGTCAAAGATCCAGATCTGTGCTATTTGTTGTTTGTGTTTTTCTTTTCAAACAAATTTCATTGTAGGAGATTTATCTCCGAGTGGTAGGAAGTTTTATCTTCCGAGTGTAGATCCGTTTGGGATCGAGTTTTGTAGGAACATAGTTCCGAGGTGTAGGATTGGTTTGCAATCCGAGATAGTGGAGTAGTCGAGTCTAGTGATTTGCTAGATCGGTGAGTAAAGTGGACGTACCCAAGATTGGGGAATCACTATAAATCTCTTGTCGTCTGTGTGATTGCTTGATTACTTATCTGTGCTGCGTTAATTTTTTTTTATTCCGCATTTGACACGCATTTCACCTATTCACCCCCCTCTAGGTGATTTAGGTTGACAACTTAGTTCTCTCAATTGGTATCAAAGGGAGGTTGATCGTTAAAAGGTTAACACCTTGATCTAATCCTTACCAAGTTGTCTCAAGAGAAGTATCAAGCATGAGTAAGACCAAGGATTTTGCTAAGCTCCCTATCTGCACCAAGAACAATTTTCCTATGTGGAAGGAAATAGTTAAGTTCTTCATGGAAGCAGTAGATCCCCGGATCTTCATGATTGTTGAAGAAGGTCCCTACGTTCCTATGACCACCTCCACCATAGATTCAACCAAGCAAGTTCCCAAGAAATGGATGGATCTAGATAAGGATGAGATTGCACTTGTCTCTTTGGGCAAGAAAGCTAAAAATATTATCGCAAGTGCAGTCGATAACTCAATGCTGCAGAATCTAATTCACTGCCAATCAGCTAAAGAGATGTGGCAGTCCCTAGTTACTTTGATGGAAGGTACTGAAGAAGTGAGGGATGATCGAAGGTCCCTACTGAACCAGAAATATGAAGCCTTCAGGCAAGGGTCAAAGGAGGCCATAGCTGACACATTTGAAAACTTCTTTAAGATAGTCAATGGACTAAGAGTGTATGGCCAAGTCTTTACTAATGGGGAGCTGAATGATAAGTTTCTGAGATCTATAACCAAAGAATGGGACAACAAAGTCTGTGCCATCCGAGAGTTTGGCAGACTAGCAGAGACAGATCCACAGAATCTATTTGGCAAGCTGATGTCCTATAAACTGCAGATCAACTCCAGAAAAGCCGAAGAATAGAAAACTCGCTTCTCCTCAAAAGAGAAGTCGGTTGCTTTAAAGGCTGACAGTTCAAGGAAGGGCAAAGCTGCCTCGCCAGCACCTCCTCAAGAAGTAAGTGAAGAAGAAGGCTCCGAGCAAAGCACCTCAGGCTCAGAACTATCTGAAGGAGAGTTCTCATTGCTTTCGCGGCAGTTCAAGAAATTCTTGAATAAGAAGAAGCAATGGAGAGGCAAAGATGCCTCATACAGAAGATCATGACATGACGGTGATCAGCGAAAGAATGGCTCAAGTAGCCATGACAGGTATAACTCCAAACAGAACAAATAGATTTCAACTGACATCGTTTGTTATTGTTGTAATAAGCCAGGTCACGTCATCGCGGACTGCCCTCACAAGAAGAAAGAGGGTGGCAGAAGAGAGGAAAAGAAATCCTCATACCACAAGAAGAGGACAGAGAAGAACTTATTAGACAAGAAGAGCAAAAATCTCAGCGACTCCGACTCATCTGAATTGAGTGAAGAAGAGGAAGCTTACTTCGGGCTCATGGCTCACTCTGATGATGAACAAGTCCCCCAGTTCACTGGGGAGGTAAAATCTCACACTCCTCTCTCTGAATCTGATGATGATAATGAGCAAGAGGGCAATTCCTCTGAGGATGAATCTGAACTCATTGGACAATATAAGGAGTTACTCACGGCTTACGAAAAATGTCGCAGAGTCGTGAAAACTCAAGCCAAAGAGATAAAATCTCTACAGGCTAGTGAGAGCAACTTGAGAGAAGAAGTCACCAAGACTAACTCTCTTCAAGAGAACTTCAATGCTGCTATGGAAGAATACAATCAAGCTCTCAAGCACCTCGACCTTAAAGATGAAATCATCAAAGAATTGGAACAACAACTCAAGGCTGTGAAGAAACTTGTTGAGAGTTTCTCCAAGCCTAAGACAGTTCTTCCACTCGTTGCTGAGTTCTCAGCTAAGGCCAAGGGTGCTGGTATAGGCCACATTGGTGCTTCTAGTAAATCTTCTAGGAGAAACAAGGCCAAGAGAAAGAATAAGGCTGCCCAGAAGGCTCTAGCTGAAGAAAAATGGAAAGCTCCCTTGGAACCAGTATTGTTCAAGAAAGTTATCTTTCCTACGAACGAATTCGATTATGAGTCCACCTATGGACACTTCTCTAGGCCGATCCCGAGAAGCCTAAGTCAAGATACCAAGGTTGGACTCGTCCTCGTAACTTTGGCGAGAGTGTCTTCAAGGCACCTTATGAAGAGATTCAACTTCAGAACTCTGGACCATACGCTCATGGTCATAACATCAAGAAGACACCAAAGGTAAAACCTATTGTGGAAAAGCCTATGAAGGAGAAGACTTCATGTAGCTGCCACCATCATGAAGCTTCCTCCTCCAAGAGTGAAGTTCCTGCTAGACCATCACTTCAGAAAATCAAGCAGGAATACACTGGGCAAAGATACAACAAGTTCGACTGTTGGTGCTGTGGCAGAATTGGTCATTTTGCCATCGATTGTTGGTTCAATCCTAGAAATGCTACAACCCCTCAAGTTAGCAATGTGAGAATGACCACTCATGAGGCTAATGCTCGTAGGGGGAGTATTCTAACTCGATACCAAGGACCCAAACTTGTTTGGGTTCCTAAGGCTAAGTGATTGTAATTGCAGGTATGTCCAAAGACCACCAAAATGCCAATATGGTACTTGGACAGTGGATGTTCTCGACACATGACCGGGACAAGGAGCCTACTCCAGAACTTCACCTCAGTCTGCAACGGACCAAAGGTCATCTTTGGAGGTTCATATCGAGGAATAACTAAAGGCTACGGTATGATTACTAACGGTAGCGTATCCTTTTCGGATGTAGCCTATGTTGAAGGATTGGAACACAATCTCATCAGCATAAGCCAACTATGCGACAGAGGATACGTGGTTGAATTTCATGCTGACAAGTGTTTGATAAAATTGATTGACAACATGGAAACTGTTTTATCAGGCACTCGAAGCAGAAATATTTTCTGTTTCAATTTCATTTGTATAGACTCTTCCACACCAGTGTGTCTTTTAGCAAAAAGTAGTGCATCTCTTGCTGACCAATGGCACAAGGGACTAGCACATATTAATCTCAAAACTATTAATAAACTATTCTCTCAAAACTTAGTACGTGATGCACCTAATGTCAAGTGCGTTACGGATAGTCTTTGTCACGCCTGTATCAAAGGCAAGCAAACAAGGAGTTCATTTAAAAGCATAATAGGCAAGGATTCCAATAGAAGCTTACAGCTTCTCCATATGGACTTGTTTGGTCCACTGCAAGTTAGAAGTTTGGGAGGTAAGGAATATACGTTGGTTATTATGGATGATTACTCGCGCTTTGCGTGGGTGTTCTTTCTGAAACACAAGTCAGAAACCTTCAGTACTGTCACTAGTTTTGTTAGGCAAATCCAGAATGAATACAACTGTTCCGTAGTCAAAATCAGAAGTGACAATGGAACGGAATTCAAGTCTGGAGACATGGCAGAATTCTGTGAAAGTCAAGGTATCTTTCATGAGTTTTCCTCTCCTCGCACTCCACAGCAAAATGGAGTAGCTGAGAGAAGGAACAGAACACTCATAGAGGCTTGCCGGACCATGTTGAGTGATGCCTCATTTCCAGAGTATTTCTGGGCTGAAGCCGTCAACACCGCTTGTCACGTGCAAAATCGAGCTCTCATCAACAAGAACCATGATAAGACTCCTTACGAACTTCTAAAAGGCAGGAAACCAACCATTTCATATTTTAGAATCTTTGGCTGTAAGTGCTTCGTACTTAACAACGGCAAGTATCACACTACCAAGTTTAGCGAGAAAAGCTTTGAAGGTATTTTTGAAGGTTATAGTAGCTATAGTAAGGCCAATAGAGTATTTAATAGAAAAACTCTGGTGGTAGAAGAGTCGGTACACATTGTATTTGATGAGACGAGTCTGCTGCAAAGCAACTCTTCTAGTATGCCTATTGAAGATGCGGGTACAAAGATGAAGGAACTCAGCTTGGATGAACCTACTCAAGATAAAGATGAGACGTTCATTAAGATCACTTCTACAACCCCTATTGGAGAGGTAGATGATCAAGATGAAGAACACATCCCAGCTGAAGATGCAACTCCAGTGCCTGAAGAGATCCCAGATGCAAGGACTCTAGAGTTCAGACACTTGAAGGATCATCCCTTAGACCAAATCATAGGAGATCCTCGGGATGGCGTCAGAACTCGTCGAGGTACAACTAATGAAAATTTACACTTAAGTTTTCTTTCACAGGTTGAACCAAAGAAATTTGAGGAAGCCAACTCCGACGCATCCTGGATTCTAGCCATGGAAGATGAGCTGAATCAGTTCAAACGATGCAAAGTTTGGACACTTGTTCCTAGACCCAAGAGGAAGAACGTCATTGGGACAAAGTGGGTCTACCGGAACAAGATGGACGAAGATGGAACAATTATAAAGAATAAAGCTAGACTTGTCGCCAAGGGCTATCGTCAAGAAGAAGGAATCGACTTTGACCAAACATATGCTCCAGTGGCAAGACTAGAGGCGATCAGGTTATTCCTTGCCTACGCTGCACTTAAGGGCTTTACCGTCTATCAGATGGACGTCAAGTCCGCCTTCCTGAATGACGACATAAAGGAAGAAGTGTATGTAGAGCAACCGCCAGGTTTCGTTGACTCAACTTTTCCTAATCATGCTTATTTACTGCAAAAAGCCTTATATGGTCTTAAACAAGCTCCTCGAGCTTGGTATGAAACGTTGTCTACCTTTCTTCTTGAAAACAAGTTCACAAGAGGAAAGATAGACAAGATATCATTTCTTAGGGAAATAAAAGGCAAGATTTTGCTAGTGCAAATCTATGTCGATGACATTATTTTTGGCTCTACAGACAACAACCTCTGCAAGAAGTTTTATAAACTTATGCAAGGGAAGTTTGAAATGAGTAGTATGGGAGAGCTGAAGTATTTCTTAGGGCTTCAAGTGAAACAATCTGAGGATGGAATTTTCATCTCACAGACCAAGTTCACCAAAGAGCGACTTAAGAAATTCGGAATGGAGAATGCAATCTCTATGAGGACTCCAATGGCCTCAGCTATGTCTCTGGACAAGGATGAGAAAGGGAAACCTTTTGATGAAACCATGTACAGAAGCATAATTGGGTCCTTTCTCTACCTTACCGCAAGTAGACCAGACATAATGTTTTCCACATGTGTATGTGTTAGATTTCAGGTGAACTCTAAGGAATCTCACTAAATTGCTGCAAAGCAAATCTTGAGATACCTCAAAGGTACACCAAATCTTGGCTTATGGTACCCAAGAAGTAATGATAGTGAACTAATTGGATTTTCAGATGCAGATTTTGCAGGAATCAAAGACGACAGGAAAAGTACTTCCGGGACTTGCCAATTTCTCGGAAGGAGACTTATTTCCTGGAGCAGTAAGAAGCAGAACTGTGTAGCCATCTCAACGGCTGAATCAGAGTATATCTCTGCAGGCAGCTGTTGTGCACAGCTTCTATGGATCAAGAATCAATTTGAAGACTATAACATGAAGTTCCAGAACGTTCCTCTGTTTTGCGACTCATCCAGCGCAATAGCAATCGCCAACAACCCAGTCTCCCACAGCCGGACAAAGCACATAGAACTTTGATATCACTTCATCCGGGAGCATGTGGAAAACGGAGACATAGATCTACAATATGTCTCCACAGACAGGCAAGTTGCAGATATATTCACCAAACCGCTGGAGGAGTCCAAGTTTTCATTCTTCAAAACGGAACTCGGGCTGCTCAACAAAGAGGAATAGTGATGGTGGATTCAAAGACAGGCTCAGAGTTGAAGATATCGGTGGCAGTAAAATTCTCCCAAGCAAATCATCCTTCAAAGTGATATACTCGAGTATATAGAGACTTATACACGAGTAAACGGAAAATACTCGAGTAACAAAATTTCCATACTCGAGTAGTTGGTAATCTACTCGTGTATGTACTCGACCTACTCGTGTATGCTCCATCTCATACTCGTGTATAGCGAAATATACTCGAGTATACGGCAATCAGTAATTTGAAATTTTCATTTTTTTTTTCTCTATTCGCACCAAGGTGTTTGCCGCTCCGTAACAGGTATGATTTTATCCTTATCACTCCTACTTAAACCTAATTAGGGTCATATATATATTTAGAAAAATCGGAAATCCTTTCCACTCCTCATTCTCTCGAGTAGCCGTCGTCGCTTCATATTCCGGAACCCGCAGAGCTCTGTTGTCTTCGTCACTTCCGTACTACAGAATCGCAGATGGCTCCCTCCTCCAAGATCGGAATCAGCTCAGAGCTCGCCCCTGAAGGTATAGCTGACCTCTCCGATGATTTCCGACACCTGTTAATTCTGTTCGACACCGCCGGACTCTCGTTCATCCTCCAGACACCGTGCAAAGTCATTTTCCCTGCAGCCGAGGAATTCTACAAAAATCTGAAGGTCAAGCACAATGGTAAAGTTCTAAAATCCAAGGTCAGTGGGATCAAAATCCGTCTGGACAAAACTTCCTTAGCTACTCTGTTGAAGTTGCCAGTGGTAGATGAAGACGATGATCTGACTCCTGAAGATTCCGACAGAACCAACCTCTTCTATGGAACAAACCCTGAAGCAGATTCGTTTAGTCGAGCAGATTTCAATTCATAGGGCAAATTTCTCGTGGATGTAATTGCCAAAGTACTTTTATGCAAGACTTATTCTATCCGAGACATATACATGGATCTGTTTGACGTTATGCAAGCCATAATCTGTCGGAAGAAATTCCAGTTTGGAATGATGATACTGGACAAGATTCGATAAAGCGTGAAACATCCAAGTTATGCTAGGATTATCTCACTCCTCCTCCATGAGATTAATTCTACAGTGTTTGACTTATCCAAAGGGACTCCCCTCCATCATATGAAGAAGGTATCGATCTCCTCCATCCAAAGATATGAAATCAAACTCCTCAACACTGCTCAAGCCTCAAAAGCAGCTGTTACCTCAGAAGATAAGCCCAGAGAGCCCCTTGTCTCAGATGACAGGATTCCATCTCCTCCTTTACATCACACTATTACCACCTCGAGTTCAATAGTTGAGGGGGAGCGTGCCTCATCTAATTCTCAGCAAGATCTGATCCAAGATCCTACTCCTCCTTCTCCACCTCCAGAAGATCTCCCCTCAGAAGTTCAAGCTCAAGAAAACCTTCTCTCTACTGCTGAAGATATTAACAGACTGATTGATGAACTCAGATCAGTTGCTCCTACGTTTCAAGAAGACTCAAGTGCGCTATCTCCTGAGGATCACTCTCAAGCAGATCCTTCCCCTGCTAAGGATCCTTCTCCCTCCCCTACAAAGGTACCCCCTACCTCTCCTGCTCAGTCCCCTGATAAACAGTAAGGTCAGCAAGAGACTACTCTACTGTCTGATGACGAGGACATGTTTCCAGAACTAGTGGATGCTCCTCTGAGGACACTAGACTTCTCTCTTCCCTCTTTCATCAATACAGAAGATTCAGTTGTGATACCACCCTTCAAGAGAGCTGAAAGCTCAGTTGTGATTACTGAAATCCCCCCTGGGTTGCTCCTGTTCCCTCAGCCTCTGCCCCAGCCTCAGATCCCTCTAGCTCCTCAGATTTTGTCAGCCAGATTGGGCAAATGTTCCGTGAACAGAGAAAATACTTTGATGATTCTCTGGCATCAGTGAAAAACAAGATCTCTACTCTTGAAACTGAGATGAGTAGAGGCTTTGCTGAAATTCAAGCAAACACTGATGAGCTCAAGAGACTATTTCAGTTGGGTGGCAAAGCCATAGATCATACTATCACCAGTATAGGTGTACTCAAAGATCAAGCTGAAATAGTTGCAAATAATCAGATTCAATTGGAAAAGGATGCTGCCGCAAATATTATGAAAGTTTGTGACGAAGTTGGAACATTTAGAGATGAAGTAATTGCCCAACTCTCAGTAGATATCACCAAGGGGGAGAAGATAGTCAAAGAACAAGTTGAAAAAATATCTGAACAATCTCAAGCATCTGTAGATAGTCTAGTCAAAGAAATGAAAGCAGACATCATTGCTCAACTTCAATCTGTAAAATTCTATATCTATGACACTGCTATATGGGTGCATAATCAGAACTTTCCCAACTCCCAACTTAACCCTGCCATTATTCCAAAGGTCTTAGATCCTCTTGAAGAACATCCTCCCTCAGGTGCTCCAGATCAGGCTAACTTTCCAGCTCAGGCCAACATTCCAGAGTATGTGCCAGTCTTCTCACCTAGACCTACTGGTGACATGACTGAGCCTCCTTTTTCTTATGCTGACGTGTGGCAAGATGAGAGCCTGCCCCAGATACAGAAGGTAGACCAGAAGTTGTTCATGCAGAAGTTTGGAGTCCTACCTCCAAGTCTCTTATCTTTGATACATTGAAGCTGGTAACAGATTTTGGTGAAAATAGAGATCACTACTATAGCAACGCAGAATGGAAAGCGTATTATGTATCTTGTTGGGTACATTGGAAAATGTGTACCTGATTTGAAGAAGTCCAACTTAGCTCAATGATATACATCAAGGTGTATTTGATGTTGTTTTAAGTTGACATGTGCAGGTGAAGAAGTATTAAAGAATGCAGAAAAATATTCTAAGTCCATGTGTCGACACCTGAAGAAACAGTGTTGACACTTCAGAATATTTGTGTCGACACTTGACGGAAGCTGTGTCGACACAGAGAAAGATAGTCGACACAGAGAAAGATAGTCGACCTCGATACAGAAGGAGATAGTCGACCACATTTGTGTCGACACAGAGAAAGATAGTCGACACAGAGAAAGATAGTCGACCTCGACACAGAAGGAGATAGTCGACCACATTAATGTCGACACTGAGAAGCAGCGTCGACTCACAGAAAGATAGTCAACCACATTTGTGTCGACACTGGGAGGCTGTGTCGACACAATGAGACAGAGTCGACACACATTGGCAGAAGTCGACAATACTTGTGTCGACACCAGAAGACTAAGTTGACACATTTTGGCAGAGTCGACAATTGCTGTGTCGACACCTGAAGGCAGTGTCGACACATACTGAGTTCTGAATCTACAACAACTGTGTCGACACACAGGACTTGTGTCGACACACTGCAGAGTCAAGACCAAGTTATTTTCTGAAGAAGCTGTGTCGACTTAATGGCGAACTTGTCGACATCTTCAAAGACTGTGTCGACACCAAAGTCACTTGTGTCGACACATATAGACAGTTGGTCTCGACACTTTCTGACAGACTGTCTCGACACTTTGCTGTCCAAGACTAAGGCACAGGATTTTTTTGAAGACTTGACAGCTGTGGGTTGCCACCGGTTAACTGATGCTGTCAGACTTGTCAGAAAACAGTTAGAAACCGGATCAGCCGGTTACCATGAAGAAGGTCTATAAATAGACAGATTCAGAAGGAAGTAACAAGTAATAGAGATACATAAAAAAAGGGGTGAAGAAGGATAACAATCCAATTGAAGTATCAATTCAAGAAAGTGCTAGGCACTAAAGAAGATCTTCATCAGAAGATCTTCATCAGAAGATCTAAGCAGATGATCTCAGGATCGATCTAATAAGAGTTCTAACAAGAATTCAGAAGTATCATCAAAGGTGTTGGATAGAGAGGGATCCACCCATTTGAAGAAGAAGAAGGAAGCCATCAGTGGTTTCTCAAGAAGCTATTTGGAAATCAACTCAGCTAAGTTCAGATTCAAGAAGCTTTGAAGAAAGCTCAAGTTTCAGTTGATTTCATCAGCTGATCAAGAATTGTCTTGTCCTCTTCTCTCTCAACAAAGACAAGACATTAAAACTTCTTTTCTAAAATTCTGTAGGATTTGTTTTACACAGATCTGAGTTGTAAGCCTATGATATAAAGGCTGAGTATAGGAGAGTTGATCTCTGAGTGGTAGGGCTGTTTGCCTGAGTGTAGGAGAAGGTACTTCTCTGAGTTGTAGGCCTTGTGGCAAGGCTGAGGTAGGGCTGTTGTGCCTGAGTTGTAGGAACCTATCCAGGTTCTGAGCTGTAGGATCTGTAGATCTGAGTATAGTGGAAGTTTGGCCGAATCTAGCATACTGCTAGATAGGTGAAGGGGGAAAGTGGATGTACCCAAACCTTGGGGAACCACTATAAAACATTGTGCAATCTGTGATGATTAAATTTCTGTGATTGCTGTGCTGGATGTTTTAATTCTGTAATTGAATTCTGCCTAAAAGTATAAACAAGCAATTAGAACCTATTCACCCCCCTCTAGGTGTTTAGGTTGTCTTGAAAGTAAAACTATCAAGTGGTATCAGAGGCAGGTTCCTCAAAAAGGACTTAACAGTCTGAGGTAGATCTGAAAGGCAGAATCAAGATTCAAGAAGATGGGTTCTGGAGAAAATCACAAGGAGTTAGGGTCAATGAAGTTACCCATCTGCAGGAAGGAAATCTTTGGAATTTGGAAAGAAAGAATCAGATTGTTCATGGAAGCATCTGACCCAAGAATATACATCACAGTTCAGGAAGGACCCTTCATTCCAATGAAGGTATCAGTTCTTGATGCTAATATTCAAACTCCAAAGAGTTATTCTGAAATGACCAAGGATGAAATCATTTTGGCAACCATGGACAAGAGAGCTCAGAATATTATTGTGAGTGTCATAGATGATTCTACATTTCAAAATCTGATTCACTGCAAGACCTCCAAAGAAATGTGGGACACCTTGATTGTCTACATGGAGGGATCTGAAGAAGTAAGACAGGATAGGAAGTCTATGCTCAACCAGGAATATGAAAGTTTTAGACAAGGAAAAACTGATAGCATAACTGAATGCTATAAGAAATTCTATAGAATTGTGAATGAGTTGATTTCCTATGGAAGAGTCTTCAGTACCTATGAACTGAATGACAAATTCTTAAGATCCTTAACAAAGGATTAGGACACAAAGATCGGTGCCATAAGAAAAGTGGCTAAATTGGCAGAAATCTCTCCTCCCTCCTTGTTTGGAAAGCTGTTATCCTATGAAATGCAACTTATGGTGAGGAAGGAGGAGGAAAAGAATTCAAGAGGAGAGCATAGAGAAAAGACTGTGGCATTCAATGCAGAAGCCATCAGAAAGAATAGGAGGATATCACCATCCCCTCTTAAGGAAATTGCAGAAGTCAGTTCTGAAAATTCAGATAATCAGGGTTCAGAAAGTTGTGATTCAGATGTAGACTTTGCAGCATTCACAAGGCAATTCCAGAGGTTCTTGAAGAAGAAGCAGTGGAAGTCTAAGCCCTCCACTTCACAGCAAGTTGATGACTATTATCAGAAGAAAAAGTCATCAAGGAAAGAAAAGAACAGATCAAAGCCCAGCAAGGCTACTACTTCAAAGATTATCTGCTATTGCTGCAATAGACCTGGACATGTAGTGGCTGACTGTCCTGATAAAAGAAAGGAGTCTTCAGACAAGAAGAAGACTCATAAAAAGGGCAAGAAGGAGAAATCTTTTGTTACAAAGAAGGATAAGAGCCTAACAGATCAGTCAACTTCAGAGTCAGAATCTGAAGCAGAAGCATATATTGGACTATATGCTGCATCTGAAGAAGAGGAGTTTCTGCAGTTGCTAGACTCCATCTATGATCAAGAGGATCATCAGTGCATAGGACTGATGGTAGGATCTGAAGAGGACATATGCCAGAATCAGTCTGGTCCTAATAAGGTACAATGTCCTTCTATGAAATCTGTTTGTAGTACAAGCACAGAATCAGCTACATCTGCATCAAGTGATGTAGATGCATCTGATTCTGAAGGAGATGTCTATCAATTGATAGATAAGTATGGGGACTTGTTGCAGGCCCTCAAGAAAAGCAAGAACCTAGTTAAATCTCAGGCTCATGAGATTGCTAACTAAGGGTAGCTGCAACTGAGTTAGAGAAAGTAATTGATCAGAAGTTAAATGAAATTGCCAAGCTGAAGAATATAACTATTATTCAGATGGGCACAATTAATTATACCAATGATCAAGTGAAGAGTCTGGAGGCCAGACTAAGAATTGAAAAAGATTTAGTGGCTAGTTACTCTAAGCCAAAGTCTGTCTTACCCTTGATAGATGAATTTGTGAATCAAAAGGGTAAGGCAGGATTAGGATTCAAAGGTAACTCCAGGGTTGGCCGATTCAAGAGGAAAGGCAAAGCACCTGTCAAGCCACTGAACTTTTCAGTTCCTATTAAGTTTAGAAAGGTGCAAGTGCCTTCTAACCAATATGATCATGAAAATATTCGTGGTCATATTAAGACTAATGTTCTGAAAAACAAGGGTGTAAATGCCAACAGGCCTACCCATGATCATAAACCCAATGGTTATAAAAAATCAGTGGGTGAAGCTGCTGCAACACCAGCAATGGACAGAAATTCTTTTGTCAAGGATGTATCTAGAACTAGATACAATAGGTTTGAATGTTGGTACTGTGGCAAAAGAGGCCATTTTGCACTAGACTGCTGGTACAACACAAGTGTTAGAAAGAAATATAGTTTAACTGTTAGAAGAGATAATGGTAGCTTTGTTTATGCTAACCTGAACCAAGGACCCAAGACTTGCTTGGGTTCTAAGGGTAAGTAAAACTGTGTTGCAGGTGAATCCAAGTAGCCATGCCCCTATATGGTACTTGGATAGTGGTTGTTCCAGGCACATGACTGGAACAAAGGGGCTGCTGAAGGAGTATTCATCTGTTAAAGATGGACCTAAAGTGATCTTTGGTGGATCTGAAAAAGGAGTCATCAAAGGGTTTGGTAATATTTCTTCTAACCTAATTACTATCACCCAAGTGGCTTATGTAAAAGGTTTGAAACATAATCTAATAAGCATAAGCCAGCTGAGTGATTTAGGATATGACATTTCATTTATTAAGGATGGATGTCATATCAAAAGGTCAAGTGATCAAGAGATCATTTTGACTGGGTATAGGAAGAGAAATGTATATTGTCTCAATTTTGTATGTGAGAATAAGGCTTCTCCCATCTGTCTTTTAGCTGATGACAATGCTTCTCATTGTGTTAAGTGGCACAAGAGATTGGCTCATCTTAACTACAAGACAATTAGCCAACTCTTTAGCAAAGAGTTAGTGAGGAATGGTCCTCAAGTTAAGTGTATAAAGGAAGGGATATGCTCAGCTTGTCAAAAGGGCAAGCAGACAAAATCCTCATGTCAAAGCCTTGAAAACAAGGATTCTGTGAGGTGCTTATACCTCTTGCATATAGGATCTTTTTGGTCCTATGCCAGTTCATAGTCTAGGAAGGAAGGTCTATACTTTTGTGGTTGTAGATGACTATTCTAGATTTACATGGGTGTTCTTTCTGAAACAGAAATCTGAAATCCCAAGTGTCTTACTTAATTTTGTGAAGCAAATTCAGAATGAACTGAATAGTACAGTGGTCAAAATCAGAAGTGACCATGGTACTGAGTTTCAATCTGAAAGCATGACAAAGTTATGTGAAGACTTTGGGATTTTCCAAGAGTTCTCCTCACCCAGAACACCTCAGCAAAATAGAATTGCTGAAAGAAAGAATAGAACATTAATTGAAGCTGGTAGAACTCTATTGAGTGACACCTCTCTACCAGAATATTTCTGGGCTGAGGCAGTAAACACTGCTTGTCATGTGATCAATAGGGCTTCTATCACCAAGAGCCACAAAAAGACTCCCTATGAGATTATGAAAGGTAGAAAACCAAATCTATCCTACTTCAGGATCTTTGGTTGCAAATGCTATATACTTAACAATGGTAAGTCATATTTGACTAAGTTTGCTGCCAAATCCCAGGATTGGATATTTGTTAGGTACAACATAAATAGTAAGGCCTATAGAATCTTCAACTTGACTACTCAAGTTGTTGAAGAATCTGTGCATGTTGTGTTTGATGAAATAAGATTAATCAACTGTGAGTTGTCTTGTAGATCAAATGACTCAACAGGTATAAGCAAAAGAATGGACAAGCTCTCCATTGCTGAAGCTTCAAGGGAAGATGGAGCATTGGAAAATGAAGGCTACTGTCCAGGGGGAGTACAAGACACAATAGAAGATGAAGAAAACCAAGAGGTTCAGCATAATGAAGGAGCTGGAGATGTTCAACCAGAAGGGAATCTTCCTCCAGCTACAAGACATTTAAGAGATCATCCAGCTGATCAGATAATAGGTGATCCAAGACAAGGAGTGCAGACTAGAAGCAGAAGTCAAAGCACAGTTCTGCATTCAAGTTTCCTGTCACAAATGGAGCCTAAGAAGTTTGAAGAAGCTATCCAAGACCAGCACTGGATTGATGCTATGCAAGAGGAGCTGAATCAATTCAGAAGGTGTATTGTTTGGGAGCTTGTTCCTAGACCAAGAGGCCACAATATAATTGGGACAAAATGGATCTATAGGAACAAGTTGGATGAGAGTGGAGTAATAGTGAAGAATAAAGCAAGATTGGTTGCTAAAGGATATAGGCAGGAAGAAGGGATTGACTTTGATCAAACCTTTGCCCCGGTAGCAAGGCTGGAGGCAATCAGAATGTTCCTTGCCTATGCAGCCTATAAAGACTTCAAAGTATACCAGATGGATGTGAAGTCAGCATTTCTAAATGGTGATCTTAAAGAAGAAGTATATGTAGAGCAGCCATCAGGTTTTGTAGATCCTCTTAAACCTGATTATGTTTATAAGCTTAGAAAAGCTTTGTATGGGTTAAAGCAAGCCCCAAGGGCTTGGTATGAAACCCTGTCTACTTTCCTTATTGAGAATAAATTCTCAAGAGGAAAAATAGACAAAACTCTATTCCTTAGGGAATCCAAAGGCAAGATCATCTTAGTTCAGATCTATGTTGATGACATAATCTTTGGATCTACTGAAAACAACCTTTGTAAAAAGTTTACCAAACTTATAAAAGGGAAGTTTGAGATGAGCAGTATGGGGGAACTTAAGTTCTTCTTGGGACTCCAAGTAAGACAGACTGATGATGGCTTGTCCATATCCCAGTCAAAGTTCACCAAAGAATTAATTAAGAAGTATGGTATGGAGTCATCCTCCATCATGAGAACTCCTATGGGAACAAGTATGCCTATATGCAAAGATGATGCAGGTAAATCTGTTGATGAGACTTTGTATAGAGGAATAGTTGGTTCTCTACTATATCTCACTGCTAGTAGACCAGATATTATGTATGCTACATGTGTCTGTGCTAGGTACCAAGCCTGCCCTAAAGAGTCTCATTATACTGCAGTCAAAAGGATTCTGAGATATCTTAAGGGCACACCTAATCTAGGCCTTTGGTACCCTAGGAATAGAGATTTTCTACTAACATGTTATTCAGATGCAGATTTTGCAGGCTGTAGAGAGGATAGGAAGAGTACTACAGGTACTTGTCAATTCCTGGGAGGAAGACTGATTTCATGGAGTAGTAAGAAGCAGACCAGTGTGGCTATATCCACAGCTGAGTCAGAGTATGTTGCTGCTGGCAGCTGCTGTGCACAACTATTATGGATACAGCATCAGCTTAAAGATTATGGTATTCAAGTAAGTAGAACACCTCTTTTGTGTGATTCTAAGAGTGCAATTTCTATTGCTAATAATCCTGTTTCTCATAGTAGAACTAAGCATATAGAAATTAAATACCATTTTCTTAGAGAACACTTAGAAAGAAAAGACATCACATTGGAATTTGTTAAAACAGATTATCAAATAGCAGATGTATTTACTAAGCCACTGGATGAAACAAAATTCAATAAATTTAAAATTGAATTAGGCATGCTGACCATTGATTAGTTTATCAACAAACTTACAAGTAACATATTAGGTTATCAAGTGGTCTCAAGTAGTATTGACAAAAACAGAAAATGGCTAAGTTAAATGGTGTCGACACATTCAGTGATAATGTGTCGACTCAGTGGTGTAATGTCGACAAGTCAGAGATATTGTGTCGACACAGAGAATATGTGTCGACACTTAAGAATCATATTGTCGACTTATCCAGGAATGTAGTGTCGACTTCACCAGAATAATGGTGTCGACACTTACAGATTTTGTGTCGACACTTATACTAAGAGTCGACACAGAATTTCTGATGCTCTACTATATATCCCAAATGTCGACATATCCACAAATTGGTGTCGACACATAGTAGACAGACTTGATGTCGAGATAATAGAAGCTTGTGTCGACACTTATAGTCTGTTTTTACCGACTTTTGATCTTCTTTCAATAGAAAGTATAAATAGGTCAAGAACTTAATCTGTCGACACGCTTACAAGGTTTTCAAGACTGAAACCCTGTGTCGACATTCTCTCTCTCTCTCTCTCTCAAGCTTTCTCAACTGATCAATGGCGCCGAAGATTGAAGACAACGTCAACAAAGGTTATGAGTTGGTTCGGAATGCCTTTGCAGAAGCCCCAACAGATATTCAACGGGTTATCACTCTTATTTACGAATCCGGATTAGAGTTTTTAGTTTCTGAACCTTCTAAGATATGGAAGAAGGAGGTGCATGAATTCTTTAACTCTGCATCAGTGGATTCAGATATTCTCAAGATAAAGTCCACTGTTCATGGGTCGACAGTGAAGATTACCCCAAGGAGTTTAAGGAAGATTCTCCAATTACCAATAATTGAGAATGAAGATGAAGTCCCTGCTTCTAAATCAAGGGAGGCTCTCCAATGGTGTGGATTGGATCCCACCCTGAAGATTGGAGCTGCTTTCAACAGGAAAGGGATGAATCAGCAAGGGAAATTTTTGTCTGAAGTTGTTGGAAAGGTGATTCTGTGCAAACCAGGGGGACATGATAGGATTTCAGCCTATATGTTCTGCCTAATGACCAGAATTGTGTTTACAATTCCAACTGATTGGTCAGTTGTAATCTTTGAAAAGATCAAGAAAGGAATCAAGAAGCCAAATCTGGCTAGAATTATGAGTTTATATCTGACTGGAGTGATCCCTGAGGTAATGCAACAACTGCCAGGAACAAAGATCAATCACATGAGAAAGATGGACATGAGATTGTTTTCTAGGTGGGATAGGGTGCTGTCTAAGGATGTGCCTGATGAGAGTAGGCAGGACACCCCGGTGAAATCCCCTTCTCATGCTCAAGATACTGAGCAGCTTCAAGAAGAACTAGTGAGAAAGCAGGTTGAAGATCAGCCTGAATCTACTCCAGCCCAGCAAGAAACTATACCTGCACAGATGCAGGGGGAACAAGCTCATTCTCCTGCCCAGAATGTATCTACTCCTGACTAGGTACAGTTGCAGGGGGAGCTGGTGTATTTTCCTACAAAAGACATTTCTAAAATTTCTATTTCTGCATAGGTGCAGGGGGAGCAAGTGTACTCTCCTGCCCAGGACATTACCAATACTGAACAAGTACAGGGGGAGAAGATGTCTGACCCAGTGCAAGAGGCAGAACAAATTGATATCTCCAAAGATTTGAATATTGAAATTCTGAATGACACATCTTCTGTTCAAACTCAGAAGGAATATACTCTAGATGAGTTATTTCCTAATGTTGATATTGCTACTGATATAGTAGAAGAGGGGCAGGATATTGAGAAGGCCCTAGACATGGAGATAGAGCAAGAAGCTTGAGATCGAGCAAGAGGTTGAGAAGGAGAAAGAAATTGAGGAGGAGCAAGTGGTGGAGGGGGAGTCTATGCATGTTGAGGCTGAACAACATGACACTGAGACAGATATTCCTCCTGCTCCTCAAGAAAGAGTTCAAATTGATAGTTCATCTGAATCTGAGACTGAAGAAGCCAGAATGGCTAAGAAGAGAAAACTTGTTGTCTTCCAGAGAAGGAGCAAAAGTTATAAGCAAGCACTACAGACTACAACTCAAAAATCCCATTCTGAATTTAATTATAACAAGTTTATGGTTGATTTGCAAGTTAAGTTGGATGAACATAGATTGGCTGTTGAAAAATATGTTGATGAGAGCAATAAGTCCCTTCAATTTGACTTGGCTCAAGATATAAAGTCCATTAGATTAGAAGCCAATATGCATAAGAAGGAGATGACAGATTGCTTCCATAAGGGAGGTAATGTTGTAGTATTCTTGGCAAAACAACAGCAATCAATTATTACCAAAGCAGATGATATAGCACTGAAGCAAGGCTATGTTCTTACAAATCAGATAAACATGAATGCCAATCTTGAAGACTCTCACAATGAGATTCTTAATGAGTTGAAAAAGACTACTGAAGGGTTGCCTACAGCAAGGGGAAAGGAAATGGAAGAATTTAATAAGAAACTTCAAGATGCTATTGAATCAGTTAAAACTGCTATCACTACCTCTCAAAAGGACATATCTAACAAGCTTAAAAATTTAAAACCATTTTTTAAAGAGGGTGTGAATTATCTGGATGGCCAGATCAGATTTCAAAAGGAAGATCTAAGAGATTATATTACCAGAGAAGTCATAAAGGGGGTGAGGTTGTTAGTTCATGCTGGCTCAGAGCACACCAAATGGGTGACAAATAGTATTCGAGCCACATTGGGATATCCACCTTTGTGTGATGATGCTATGGTGGCTGAGTCAGGCATTCAAACAGGTCTACTTGAAGGCAATCAACCTGAGATTGCCCAAGTCATTTACCCTCCTCCAGATTTTGATATGATTGATCAGCAAATTCAGGATATGTACAGTCCTCCAAAGGAGGTTACCAAGGTTATTATTGAAAAAGTTGATAAGCCTGATGCCAACTTGAAAGAACAGCATGATGCTCTACTATCCAAGAAAAGATTTAGAGAGCAGGCTGAACTTAAGCCAGATTTTGAGCAGTGGAGCCCTACTTCAAGAAATATTATACTCACTGCATGGAATGCTGTAAAAGACCAAGTTCATGAAAGAGGAAAGTGGTATAATGAAATGGAATGGCAAAAACATGAAGCTAGGCAAGAGGAAATAGTACAGTTCAGAAGAAAAGCCAAGCTGGGTAGGCTGCCACCAGATGCTCAAGAGCCGAGCAAGTACTTTCCAAAGCCATATCATTACTTTGAAAGGCAAAGGCTCAAGGAAGAAGCACAGAAGAAGGCTGATCAAAAAGGCAAGAAGCCAGCTGAAGTTGCTGAAGCTCCTGTGAAGGCTCAAATCCAATCTGGCAAAGGGATTGTCATAAGAGAGACTGATCAGTCTTAATTTTTAAGTTCTTTCAAAAGTATTTTGTAATGTTTTGATTAAATCTTTCAATGTAAAAATCTGTAATCAAACATTACTAAATTTTAAACAAAATACTGTTTGGAATCATATAATGTTCACTCTGTGATGAATTGTTCATATTTTGTTTTTTTATTAAGTATTCCTGTTATGTCATATATCATCATATTATACTTTTTATAAATGGTGTATATCATTGGCTTTAAGGGTTATGACTTCTCCAAATAGGGGGAGATTGTTGGGTACATTGGAAAATGTGTACCTGATTTGAAGAAGTCCAACTTAGCTCAATGATATACATCAAAGTGTATTTGATGTTGTTTTAAGTTGACATGTGCAGGTGAAGAAGTATTAAAGAATGCAGAAAAATATTCTAAGTCCATGTGTCGACACCTGAAGAAACAGTGTCGACACTTCAGATTATTTGTGTCGACACTTGACGGAAGCTGTGTCGACACAGAGAAAGATAGTCGACACAGAGAAAGATAGTCGACCTCGACACAGAAGGAGATAGTCGACCACATTTGTGTCGACACAGAGAAAGATAGTCGACACAGAGAAAGATAGTCGACCTCGACACAGAAGGAGATAGTCGACCACATTAATGTCGACACTGAGAAGCAGCGTCGACTCACAGAAAGATAGTCGACCACATTTGTGTCGACACTGGGAGGCTGTGTCGACACAATGAGACAGAGTCGACACACATTGGCAGAAGTCGACAATACTTGTGTCGACACCAGAAGACTAAGTCGACACATTTTGGCAGAGTCGACAATTGCTGTGTCGACACCTGAAGGCAGTGTCGACACATACTGAGTTCTGAATCTACAACAACTGTGTCGACACACAGGACTTGTGTCGACACACTGCAGAGTCAAGACCAAGTTATTTTCTGAAGAAGCTGTGTCGACTTAATGGCGAACTTGTCGACATCTTCAAAGACTGTGTCGACACCAAAGTCACTTGTGTCGATACATATAGACAGTTGGTCTCGACACTTTCTGACAGACTGTCTCGACACTTTGCTGTCCAAGACTAAGGCACAGGATTTGTTTGAAGACTTGACAGCTGTGGGTTGCCACTGGTTAACTGATGCTGTCAGACTTGTCAGAAAACAGTTAGAAACCGGATCAGCCGGTTACCATGAAGAAGGTCTATAAATAGACAGATTCAGAAGGAAGTAACAAGTAATAGAGATACATAAAAAAAGGGTGAAGAAGGATAACAATCCAATTGAAGTATCAATTCAAGAAAGTGTTAGGCACTAAAGAAGATCTTCATCAGAAGATCTAAGCAGATGATCTCAGGATCGATCTAATAAGAGTTCTAACAAGAATTCAGAAGTATCATCAAAGGTGTTGGATAGAGAGGGATCCACCCATTTGAAGAAGAAGAAGGAAGCCATCAGTGGTTTCTCAAGAAGCTGTTTGGAAATCAACTCAGCTAAGTTCAGATTCAAGAAGCTTTGAAGAAAGCTCAAGTTTCAGTTGATTTCATCAGCTGATCAAGAATTGTCTTGTCCTCTTCTCTCTCAACAAAGGCAAGACATTAAAACTTCTTTTCTAAAATTTTGTAGGATTTGTTTTACACAGATCTGAGTTGTAAGCCTATGATATAAAGGCTGAGTGTAGGAGAGTTGATCTCTGAGTGGTAGGGCTGTTTGCCTGAGTGTAGGAGAAGGTACTTCTCTGAGTTGTAGGCCTTGTGGCAAGGCTGAGGTAGGGCTGTTGTGCCTGAGTTGTAGGAACCTATCCAGGTTCTGAGCTGTAGGATCTGTAGATCTGAGTATAGTGGAAGTTTGGCCGAATCTAGCATACTGCTAGATAGGTGAAGGGGGAAAGTGGATGTACCCAAACCTTGGGGAACCACTATAAAACATTGTGCAATTTGTGATGATTAAATTTCTGTGATTTCTGTGCTGGATGTTTTAATTCTGTAATTGAATTCTGCCTAAAAGTATAAACAAGCAATTAGAACCTATTCACCCCCCACCCCTCTAGGTGTTTTGGTTGTCTTGAAAGTAAAACTATCATATCTCAAATCAAAATCAGATTGCATGACAGAAATTGGGGATATAACAATCCAGCTGCTCCTCCAAGGCCCAAGACCTATTTTCCCAAACCTTTCAGCTACCTGGAGAGGCAAGAGCTTAAAAGAGAAAGACTGCATAGAGGAGCCCCTTCTTGAGTGAATGAGGATGTGGATATGGACTTTTAATCTTTTGAAATCATTTCTATATATATATTTGATTCTAATTATGGCCATCTTTATTATTCCTGTTTCATCTTTTTTCAGTATATGTTTTGTTGTTCTTTTTACTCTAAGTAATTCACCTTAGTGTAGAGGGTGCTGACATCTATAAATAGGGGGAGATTGTTGGGATTTGTCTCCACAATACCTCAGATTTGTAGGAAGTCAGACCTTAAACTAAGATGAATTAAGGTGTATTTGATATTGTGTTTGAGTTGTATATGTGCATGTTCTTATTGCCAAGTGTAGACCAATGTCAGTCTATAATGGGCCACCAAACACAGGACCATACAATGTAATTCCTCATTGTGTGATCCAAGGTATTGGCTCATATATAGCCTCTCTATTGGGACACACTTCATCAACATGCACTTGGACCTATGGACTATGGAGTATTGAAGTCTATCTCAGAAGAAATTTTCTAAGTCCACATACTCGAGTACTTCTTTTGTATACTCGAGTAATTGAGTCTGTACTCGAGTAGTTTAGGCTACTTACTCGAGTGGATTCTCTATATACTCGAGTATGAATGCTTATACTCGAGTAGATTTTCTTTTACTCGAGTAAGTGATACCTTATACTCGAATAGATGGTTAGTTACTCGAGTAAGCGTTCTGTTTGAACTCGAGTAGATCTGGACTTCTTATCCTAGAAAGATTCTAAGTCCACATACTCGAGTTGTTCTCTGAAATACTCGAGTAAGTAACTCTGTACTCGAGTAGATTGATTTTCATACTCGAGTAGGTTAGTGATCACTCGAGTAGTTTTCCTAAGATACTCGAGTAGTCTATCTTCCCCATACTCGAGTATCTCAAATTCTTATACTCGAGTAGCTCTTCAATTCTTATCTGAGAAATTTTTCTAAGTGTTTATACTCGAGTATATTTGCTCATACTCGAGTAGTCTCTCTAAGTCACTCGAGTATTGATCCCTGAAGCACTCGAGTAGTTTATATCTTTATACTCGAGTATATCCCTCATATCTACTCGAGTATGTAACCTCTTATACTCGAGTATGTCTCTGTCTCTCTCTCTCTCGAGTGTATCTGTTCGAATTTCCTGAATTTCTCTAAGTCAAGTTTCTTTGAGTATTTTGAAAGAGTCCTTTCTGATTGGTCCACGTGTCATCCTTAATTATGCTTATGACCGTTGTAGACCGCCTATAAATAGGTCTTTTCAGACTTGACTAAATACATACATTTTATAGAGATTATTTTAAGAAAGAGAAAATCCCGAAAACCCTAATCTTCCCATCCGCCGCCATTACAGTTTTCGGAAGAAGCTCTGGATCGTCTTCTCTCAGCCGTTGCTATCGATCTCTAATTCTCAAGCGATCCAGACTCAAGAAGAATCATCTGATCTCTCCGTGCTTCATCGATCTCTGATCTATTTTCTTGATCGTGGTGATTCCAGATCTCAGAATCGTGGATCTCTTTCAAGTCCTCTTCAACTGTTTCTGTTCAAACCGAAAAGCTCTCAAGAAGAAGATAAAGTCAAAGATCCAGTTCTGTGCTATTTGTTGTTTGTGTTTTTCTTTTCAAACAAATTTCATTGTAGGAGATCTATCTCCGAGTGGTAGGAAGTTTTATCTTCTGAGTGTAGATCCATTTGGGATCGAGTTTTGGAGGAACATAGTTCCGAGGTGTAGGATTGGTTTGCAATCCGAGATAGTGGAGTAGCCGAGTCTAGTGATTTGCTAGATCGGTGAGGAAAGTGGACGTACCCAAGATTGGGGAACCACTATAAATCTCTTGTCGTCTGTGTGATTGCTTGATTACTTATCTGTGCTGTGTTAAATTTTTTTTATTCCGCATTTGACACGCATTTCACCTATTCACCCCCCTCTAGGTGATTTAGGTTGACAACTTAGTTCTCTCAGTCTTACCCTTGAGTTTATGAATAAAAATTCTGTTAAGAACATAATTTGTCGTGCTTATTGTCTCTGCACAAAAAGATAGAGGTAAGTGAGCATCTGCAAGTAATGTTCTAGCAGATTCAATTAGGATTCTATTTTTCCTTTCTGTCACCCCATTTTGTTGAAGAGTTCTAGGAGCAGAGAAACACCGCATGATTCCTTCTTTCTCGCAGAATTCTTTCATCAGAAGAGATTCAAACTCAGTGTCATGATCACTTCTGATAAATACAATCTGAGTAGAATACTCAATCTTGATGTTCCTAGAAAGTCTGTAAGAATTTTGAAGTTATCAGACTTGTTCCTAAGAAAGAACACCCAAGTGATCTGGAGAAATCATCCACAATTACTAAAGTGTGGTCCAAGCTTTGCTTTGAAGTCTTTTAGATTAGTGTTTCTTCCTGTCACGTTTTTAGAGCACCCACTATCCAAATAACACTGTTCCTCTGCGGTAGGATAGTTCTTTTCTTGTATTAAAAACAAGTTAGGTGTTCTTAACCCAGATTACCTTGGGTCTATTTTTTGTCATAATAAGTAGAAATATAAGAATATTCAGGTTGATTTTTATATACAAGTGGATGATATCTCCTGGGAGGAATGATCCACTCAGTGAAAGGGTTTAACAACTTTTGAGTTTGATTATTCTTTTGAAAAGAAGTAAAGTTTCTGTTTGAAAATTTTGAGTTCGACGAATTAATCTGATTTTGTCGAGCTCCGTTTGACGAATGATGGTGATTTCGTCGAGAACCATTCAGTGAATAACTATACTTATTTCCTGTGTTCAGCGTTCGTCTATCTCTATTCGACGAATAATAGTGATTTCGTTGACCTCGGTTCAACGAATTCTGTTGAACATTATTTTTCTAGAAATTTTCATTCTGTTTTAGAATAGATTTTGAAAAAACTTTAGTGTCTTTATCTATAATTTCTAATATTTCTTTTCCTTTAGCAGATATAAATTTTACAGGGGTAGTTAAAATATGTTTCATAAGAATTTGAGGTTGACTGGATGAAGCTCCCAAGCTTAGTCTGTCATTTAATCTAACATTGACTGCACTTGTAATATTCATCAGTTTGATATTGAAAGTCCACCTAGTGCCAACTACCTTCACCTATGGGGGGGAATAGGTGTCTTGCAGCGATTTTAGCGGAATTAAAATTCTACCTGCACAAGTAAACAAAATAACACAGCACAAACAGACACAAGCAGTTATAGTGGTTCCCCGATTTGGGTACGTCCACTTTCCCCCTTCGACCTATCTCCCAACAAGGGACGACTCGGTCACTTCACCAACCGGATTGAAATCCAATCCTCACACTAACGGAAGGAACCCTTCCAAACGAAGGAGTCACCACTCCTCCACCACGGGTTGCACCCAACCCTAACAACGAGGAACCTACGTTCCTTTACAACAAAAATAAAATGGAATATATAAAATATACAAACTACTTATGGAGTGCTAGGTGTCTCTCTTCGTTCGATGACGCGTTCTTGAAGAAGACGAAGAGTACACTACCTTAGCTCTCACTTAGAATGAATCTCCACGAAACCAGCGGCGGCAAGAAGAGCGGCGGCTTGGCGTTCGGGATCGGCGGCAACAAGAAGTGCGGCGGTTGAGCTTTAGAGATCCAACCTTCGTAGCTATGCTGGTAAGGTCTACCAATGGTCTTCCTTGGATCAATCGTCTCGATCGATTCGGAAAGGAAAGGTATTCCCGATCTACAAACCAAGAGACAAAGGATCTCAAGAAGGACACGTGAGACGCGTTGCTTGGCAAAGCTTCTGTCGCCGGAAGATCAGGAGGTATCCACGATCAACGGCGGCGACAAACTTCCCGAGCGGCGATGGCGGTGGCGGAAGAGAAATCCGCGATCTAGGTCACGTCGGCGGCTCGGTTTTCTTTCTTGTGTATTCGTACTCATTACTATTCAAAATGCCGAAGTATTTATACAGTAGGTCATACAATATGACCGTTGTGGGCCCCACCAAAAGAAACCCTAGCTCCGGTTCAAAACAACGCCTGAAACTTGGTCCGGTCCAGCGAGCACCAGAATTTTGCCTAAGGCAAATTCGGCGAGAATCATAGGTGATTCTCGACGAATCGGCGAGAATCACCTACGATTCTCGCCGAATTCTACTTAGCAGAATTCATGCTGAACAACTTGGCAAACCAGAGTGGATCGGCGAGAGTCATCAATCATTCTCGACAAATCGTCGAGAATGTAGAATCATTCTCGACGAATCGTCGAGAAACACTTGATGACTCTCGACGATTTTGACTTGGCGTGAGATTTGCACGCGCTGAGTCAGCTGGAGATAGTCGGCGAGAATCAGCCAGTGATTCTCGACGATTTGGCGAGAATCACTAGTGATTCTCGTCGAATCGGCGAGAATCACTTAGTGATTCTCGTCAATTCTTACTTGGACAATATTTCATCTTTCCACCCGTGAGCTGCTCTTTGGACCATCCTTGCTCCTTGACTGCTCTTGATCTATCACAGCCCTATACTTGTAAATAAGTACACTCCAATAGAGAGAGTACACGTAAGCCAACACACCGATCTACTCAACGAGGGATTACGTTGCGCAGACCCGTGTATATTGACCTATTGCACCCTGACATTGGTGTGTACTTAGCGAGGAATAACTGCAAGCACAACTTAAAGACAAATGATCAAATACATTGTCCATTCACCTTAGCTGGTTCAGGGGCTTCTTCAAATCAGGTACATTGTGGATACAATACCCAACAATCTCCCCCTATTTGAAGAAGCCTAAACCCTACAAGCTAAGGTGAATATATCGGCTTGAAGAGAACACAACTTTGAAAAATATGTGGAAATTCTATACCATTATCTTTGGAGCATGCACCTTAGAACTTTAGCCGAGAGGGTAATCTCCCCCTTTTCGGCTTATGCAAATCTAGAACTTTAGCACTTGCCACAATGCTCCCCCTCAGTTCTTGCACCTATGCTTACACTTGAGTTCCTTGCACATGCTCCCCCTAGATGCACGAGCCTGGAGCTTCTGTAGTCTTCATTCCTTATAGTTTAGCATCCCCAGTTCAGTTTTGAAGAGACTGAACTTGGCCTCGTCTAGGGGCTTTGTGAAAATATCTGCAATCTGCTTATCCGTGGGGACATAGCAGAGAGAGATGTCCTTGTTTTCCACGTGCTCCCGAATGAAGTGGTAGCGCACTTCAATATGCTTCGTCCTGCTGTGCGATACCGGATTGTTCGCAATGGCAATTACACTGGAGGAGTCGCAGTACATTGGTACTTCCTTGAACTGAAGGTCATAGTCTGCTAGCTGATTTCTGATCCATAGAAGTTGAGCGCAACAGCTGCCTGCTGAGATGTACTCAGATTCAGTTGTGGAGGTTGCAACACAATTTTGCTTCTTATTATTCCATGATATAAGCCTTTTTCCGAGGAATTGACACGTCTCGGAAGTGCTTTTCCGATCATCCCTGCTTCCTGCAAAATCAGCATCTGAAAAGCCTATTAGCTCGACATCATTGTTTCTCGGGTACCACAAGCCAAGATTAGGTGTACCCTTAAGGTATCTAAGAATTCGCTTTGCAGCGACATAGTGAGATTCCTTAGTGTTCACCTGATATCTGGCACAAACGCATGTGGAGAACATAATATCCGGTCTACTTGCAATAAGGTAGAGTAGGGATCCAATAATGCTTCTGTATTTGGTTTCATCAAAAGGTTTCCCTTTCTCATCCTTATCCAGAGACATAGTGGATCCCATTGGAGTCCTCATAGAGGTTGCATTCTCCATTCCGAATTTCTTGAGGAGTTCATTTGTGAACTTCGTCTGAGAAATGAAAATTCCATCCTCAGACTGTTTCACTTGAAGTCCCAAGAAATACTTTAGCTCTCCCATACTGCTCATTTCAAACTTTCCTTGCATAAGTTTAGAAAACTTTTTGCAAAGATTATTATCCATTGAGCCGAATATAATGTCATCAACATAGATTTGCACCAGCAAGATCTTGCCTTTGAATTCCCTAAGAAACAATGTCTTATCTATTTTTCCTCTAGAGAACTTGTTCTCAAGAAGAAAACTAGATAGAGTCTCATACCAAGCTCGTGGAGCTTGTTTTAAGCCATATAGAGCTTTATTAAGAAAGTATACATGATTAGGATAAGTAGGATTGACGAAACCTGGGGGTTGAGCGATGTATACTTCCTCTTTCAGGTCTCCATTCAAGAAAGCCGATTTCACGTCCATCTGATAGACTGTGAATCCTTTGTGAGAGACATATGCTAGAAATAGTCTGATTGCCTCGAGCCTTGCAACCGGCACAAACGTTTGGTCGAAGTCAATCCCCTCCTCCTGTCCGTATCCTTGAGCCATTAGTCTGGCCTTGTTCTTGATGATGACCCCGTGTTCATCCAGCTTGTTTCTGAAGATCCACTTGGTGCCAATCACGTTCTGCGTCTTTGGTGTGGGAACCAACATCCAAACGTTGCATCGTTCGAATTGATGCAGCTCATCTTTCATGGCCAATATCCAAGACGCATCTTTGTTTGCTTCGTCGAACTTCTTTGGCTCAACCTGCGACAGGAAGCTAAAATACAGAAACTCGTTAAGTGTACCTCGGCGAGTTCTGACAACGTCTCGAGGATCTCCGATGATTTTATTTCTGGGATGATCCCTCACGTGTCGGAGCTCTAGTAGTCTTGCATCAGGAGCTCTAGCATTTTTGGGGCTCCTTCCTCTTCAGGGAGGACTACTCCATCCAGACCGTCATCATCTCCGATCGGCGTTGAGGTGGAGACCTTGACGTACTTTGGAGTTGCATCTTTTCGGGCTCATCTAGGTGTAGCTGTTCGATTCTTGCACCGTAACCCCTGGTGACTCCTCGATCTGATCCCCCAAAGATGACTTTGGGTCCATTCTCGACTGGAGAGTAATCACGCAGCAGGCTTCTTGTCCCGGTTATATGCCGGGAGCAACTACTGTCCAAGTACCATATGGGAGTTTTGGTGGCCTTTGGACATTCCTGCAAAACAGAATTAATTTTCCTTAGGAACCCAATCGAACTTGGGTCCTAGATTCCTCGTTAGCATACTCCCCCTCGGATGGTTAGCCCTACGAGTGGTCTGCCTCGCATTGCCAATATGAGGAGTCTTGTTATTCCTCGGATTAAACCAGCAATCCACGGCAAAGTGACCAACTTTGCCACAGCACCAGCAGTCAAATCTGTTATACTTTCTCCTAGGCACCTGCTTCACCCTTGGAACGGAAGGTTCAGCCGGGGCCTTGGACCTGGAGGTGGAGGCATCATGATGACAACAGTCGCATGATTTCTTCACCTCCTGGTTTCTCAGTGTAACAGGCTTGGCCTTGGGTGCCTGCTTCCTATTATGGCCGCTAGAGAAGTGGCCATAATCCTCCGTTTGAACTTCCTCATAAGGTGCCTTGAAGACACTCTCGCCAAAGTTGCGGTGGAAGGCCCACCCCTCATACCGGCTCTTGGGCTTTTCAACCGAGGGTCGGAAGAAGTGGCCATAGGTTGACTCAAAGTCCTGTTCATTGCAGGGAAAGCCAGGCTTCCTGAATACAAAAGGTTGAGTGGGGCCTTTCCCTTTTTTGCAGTAGAGGCCTTCTTAGCAGCCTTATTTCTCCTCTGCTTTTTGTTTCTCCTGGATGATTTACCAGGCACACCCACATGCCCCAAGCCAACCCCCTTAGCCTGAGCAGAGAAGGTATCAACCAGTGGAAGAACAGTCTTTGGCATAGAGAATCTTTGGACAATCTTCTTTTCTGCCGTAAGTTGTTCTTCCAACTTATTGATTTCTTCCTATTTAAGGTCAAGGAGACTTAGAGACTCTGAGTGCTTAGAGATCAGGTCCAGGTGCTCCTGTCGGAGAGAAATCAAGATAGTGATCTCTTCCCTTAGGGAGACACCCTCGACCTTAAGGAATTTGACTTCCTTTTTCTGAGCCCTCAATCTCTTGCGGCATTCCTCGAAGGTGTTGAGCAGAAGCTCATACTTTTCGAGGAGCTCAGCTTCTCAGGCAGATGGGCTGTCCTCGAGATCATCATCAGGAGACTCATAGTCAGAGTCGGAGAGGGGGGTACGAGCTTTACCTTCCCAGTGAATGGGGGCATTCTCCTTCTGAGTTAGAGCGACTCACCAGCCCGAAGTAGGCTTCCTCATCATCACTGGAGTCTGAGGAATCAGACTAACTCAGTGTCTTTGACTTTTTGGCGATGTAGCTCCTCCCCTTCTTTTTATCTCTAGAGGTTCTGTGCTCTTCTCCCTTCCCCTTCTCTCTCTTGCCTTGATGGCAGTCGGCCACGACGTGTCCTGGCTTATTGCACCCAAAACAAATGATGTCAGTATGACGATGTTTGTTCGGTTTTGATTCATACCTGTCAGAAGAATAATTCTTCTTCTGATTTCTGGAGGAGGAGCCGTCTCTCTTTCTTTGATTCCTCATCTTGAGGAACTTCTTGAATTCTCGGGTGATGAGGGAGAAGTCTTCTTCAGACAACTCTGAGCCGGAGGAGCATGGCTCGAAGTCTTCCTCCTCATCCTTTTTCCCCGCACGGGATGAAGCCGCACCCTTGCCCTTCTTGGAGTGACTGGCTTTTAGGGCCACAGTCTTTTCCTTGGCTGCGGCCTTCTCTGCTTCTTCTTCAGCTTTCCTTGTGTTCAACTGGAGCTCATAGGACATGAGCTTCCCAAAGAGTATCTGAGGATCAGTTTCAGCTAATCTGCCAAACTCTCGTATGGCGCAGATCTTCGTGTCCCATTCCTTAGTAAGGGACCTAAGGAATTTATCATTAAGTTCACCATTAGTGAACACTCTTCCATATCCCTTGAGAGCATTGACGGTCTTGAGGAAGTTCTCAAAGGTAACTCCGATCTCTTCCTTGGGCCCCTGCCTGAAGGCCTCATATTTTTGGTTCAGGAGGGATCTCCGATCATCCCTCACTTCATATGTGCCCTCCATCAGGATAATCAAGTTGTGCCAGATATCCTTAGCTGTCCTATAGTTGCAGAAGTTCTGCATCATGGAGTCATCGACTGCGCTGATTAGTATGTTCTGTGCCTTCTTGTCAAGTCCGACCAGCACCATCTCAACCTTGTCCATTTCAGAAAGCTTCTTTGGCACCTTTTTGGTAGGGTCAATGGTGGAGGCCTTAGTGGGAATATAAGGTCCCTCCTCCATGATCATGAAGAGTCGAGGGTCGACTGCTTCCATGTAAAATCTAATCCTTTCCTTCCAGATCGGAAAGTTTAGCCTGGTGCACACTGGGATCTTGCCTGAGTACTTGAGTCCGTCCATAGTAGATATCTGACCTTCTTCTTGACACTAGTGGCAGGAACTTACTCGAGGTGTTAACCCCTTTGATGAGTAACCTCCCTCTGATACCACTTGAAAGTTCACCTAGTGCCAACTACCTTCACCTATGGGGGGGAATAGGTGTTTTGCAGCGATTTTAGCAGAATTAAAATTCTACCTGCACAAGTAAACAAAACAACACAGCACAAACAGACACAAGCAGTTATAGTGGTTCCCCGATTTATGTACGTCCACTTTCCCCCTTCGACCTATCTCCCAACAAGGGACGACTCAGTCACTTCACCAACCGGATTGAAATCCAATCCTCACACTAATGGAAGGAACCCTTCCAAACGAAGGAGTCACCACTCCTCCACCACGGGTTGCACCCAACCCTGACAACGAAGAACCTACGTTCCTTTACAACAAAAATAAAATGGAATGTATAAAATATACAAACTACTTATGGAGTGCTAGGTGTCCCTCTTCGTTCGATGACGTGTTCTTGATGAATACGAAGATTCCACGACCTTAGCTCTCACTTAGAATGAATCTCCACGAAACCGGCGGCGGCAAGAAGAGCGGGGGCTTGGCGTTCGGGATCGGCGGCAGCAAGAAGTGCGGCGGCTGAGCTTTAGAGATCCAACCTTCGTAGCTATGCTGGCAAGGTCTACCAACGATCTTCCTTGGATCAATCGTCTCGATCGATTCGGAAAGGAAAGGTATTCCCGATCTACAAACCAAGAGACAAAGGATCTCAAGAAGGAAACGTGAGACGCATTGCTTGGCAAAGATTCTGTCGCCGGAAGATCAGGAGGTATCCACGATCAACGGCGGCGACAAACTTCCCGAGCGGCGATGGCGGCGGCGGAAGAGAAATCCGTGATCTAGGTCACGTCGGCGGCTCGGTTTCTTTCTTGTGTATTCGTACTCATTACTGTTCAAAATGTCGAAGTATTTATATAGTAGGCCATACAATATGACCGTTGTGGGCCCCACCAAAAGAAAACCTAGCTCCGGTTCAAAACAGCGCCTGAAACTTGGTCCGTTCCAGCGAGCACCAGAATTTCGCCTAAGGCAAATTCGGCGAGAATCATAGGTGATTCTCGATGAATCGGCGAGAATCACCTACGATTCTCGCCGAATTCTACTTAGCAGAATTCATGCTGAACAACTTGGCAAACCAGAGTGGATCGGCGAGAGTCATCAATCATTCTCGACAAATCGTCGAGAATGCAGAATCATTCTCGACGAATCGTCGAGAAACACTTGATGACTCTCGACGATTTTGACTTAGCGTAAGATTTGCACGCGCTGAGTTAGCCGGAGATAGTCGGCGAGAATCAGCCAGTGATTCTTGACGATTCGGCGAGAATCACTTAGTGATTCTCATCGATTCTTACTTGGACAATATTTCGTCTTTCCACCCGTGAGCTGCTCTTTGGCCCATCCTTGCTCCTTGACTTCTCTTGATCTATCACAGCCCTGTACTTGTAAATATGTACACTCAAATAGAGAGAGTACACGTAAGCCAACACATTGATCTGCTCAATGAGGGATTACGTTGCGCAGACCCGTGTATATTGACCTACTGTACCTGACATTGGTGTGTACTTAGCGAGGAATAACTGCAAGCACAACTTGAAGACAAATGATCAAATACATTGTCCATTCACCTTAGCTGGTTCAGGGGCTTCTTCAAATCAGGTACATTGTGGATACAATACCCAATAGATATTTCTCTCATTAAGTGTTTCTTCAAACTTTTTAGCCTCAGTTAATTTGTTTTCCAGGGAAACTATTTGTTCCTTAGAAGTTTTCAATTCTTCTTTAAGTTTGATATTTTCTGAAGATAGATTGTGTAATTCAGTTAATTTTTCTCTGAGAAGTTTTATTTCGTTCTCAGATTTTATCAAATCTTTACAAAGCAATTTAAAATCTATTTTGAATTGATCTGATATAAAATCAAAGATTGAAATTACCTGATCTTCTTCAGACTCAGATTCCGAATCAGAATTGTTGTTTGATGCATTGATTGCCATCAAACAGACTTCTTTAACATTTGATTCTTCTTCATCTTCACTTGAACTGGATGAAGATTCAGTGTCTGACTCACTCCATGTTTCAGCTACAAAGCATCTCTCATTCTGTCTGTGTTTGTTAAAAGAGGGTTTGTTTGACTGCTCCTTAAAGTCTCTCTCCTTCTTCTTATCTTTCTTCTGATTTTCAGGACATTCTGGAAGAATGTGTCCTGGTTTCCTGCAACCATAGCAAATAATTTCCTTAGTAGGTGTTTTATCATACCTTGGTTTGTCCTTTTTTCTAGAAAATTTTCTCTTGAAGTCTTTCCTGGTCATTTTGTAAAATCTTTTAGCCAATAGACTCATAAGTTCTTCATTTTCTAGAAGTTGTTCTTCCTCTTCAGTTGCTTGGAAAGCAATACTCTTTTCCTTCTTCACTGGGGATAAAGTCATTTGTTCAGCTTCTCTTGTTTTGATGAGCTTGCTCATATGATTTGAGCTTGCCCAACAAAGTTTTTGTTAAAATTTCATTCACACTTCTAGCTTCTTTAATTGGCCAAATTCTTGAATCTCATGTACTAGGAAAGTACATGAGAATTTTGTCATTTACTTCTGTCAAAGTAATGTCTTTCTCCAAAGTTTTCAGTTCATTGATTATGAGACTGAGTCTTGTGTACATATCAACAACAGATTCAGTTTCTCCCTTTTTGAAATTCTCATATTGAGAAATCAAGTTAGATCTTTTGTCATTTCTTTCTATCTGCTGATCCAGCTACCATTGCAGTGAGGAATTCCTAGATATCTTTTGTTGAGGTGCATTCAGCAACCTTCTGAAAAATATCATCAGACATTGTTTGGGCTAGTATATTCATAGCCTTTACATCAGAAGTTTTTGTTATTCTCTGAGCCTCTGTCCATTCTGGTGGAGGTGTAGCACTAGTGCTTGGTGCTGTCAGTGGTAGAGGTGGACCTATCAAAATTTAATTATAGATATCTTAATCGATAGAATTCATATATAACCTAATCCTTGCTTTCCATAGTGGAAACTTATTAAGAATGCAAACATGAGGTCTAGTGCTTGAGTACTCCTTATTTTGTGTCATGATAAATTTATCAATGATCTAAAAAAACTTCTAGGTAAGATAAGATCTACCAGATCTGTTTGTTCAGGTGTTAGCCTGTAAAACCAACCCTCCTCTGATATTAATCTAAAGTGAAGGGATAGATCTAACTTTACTCTAGAGGGGGGGGGGGGAATAGAGTATATTAAAACTTTAAATTAATTTTTATAGAGGTTTTGAAAACTAGTGATATATATAGATAATATGCACAACACAAAATAGAAAGTATTAATCATAGGCGACACAAAAATTTTATAGTAGTTCCCCAATAAATCTGGGTACGTCTACTCTTCTACCACTCTGGTAGGAATCCACTATAGGTTTTTGATCAAGTGCCCTGCCAGCAGAAGATCTATTTTCTAAGGGAGATCTAGCAATCCTTTGGGCTTTTGACCAGATACACAAAAACCAAACCTAAGTCTTTTGATCAGGTGACTTATGAACCAAGTATTAAATTTTGAAGGGAGTTAGAACCATGTACACAGTTTAAGAATAAACTAAAGAGTTAGATGTTGTCCTCTCTGTCAAGTATCTCTGAGAAGACTTAGTGGATGATATTGTAAAAAGCTCCCCCTGATTTGAATAGAGATTGTGATCAAGAAAGAAGACTTTTCTTCAGGGTGTAGACCTTCTTGTATGCTTATACTCTCCAGTAGATATTTCAGACAAATATGAATTAGGATGTCTCTTAAGAAGAGTCTGAAGCAGAATATCTGTATATGTCAAAATCTCTGTGTGTCCAAAATCTTATATAACAGCAATCTTCTATAGATATATATATACTGTCAGGAAAGAATTCAATATTTGAAATAAAACGATTCTTAAAACGTCTGAAGAATCCCTTGATAATTTATAACTGTCTTGGAATTAATTAGATTTAAAACTGTGTGATAAATCCATATTTAATATTACCTTAAACAGCTATATTCGTTAGAATATTTATCATTAAATATCAGAGTTTTAGTTACCAAACATTTGAAATCATTCTGTCTTCTGTTGATATAGAAACTGTCTGATTGTCGAACTCAGCAAGGATTTCGTCGAACTGAGCCTGGGTTTCGTCGAACTGATCTTTTATAAACTAAGATTTTACTTTCGTCGAGCTGAGCTCTACGTTCGTCGAATTGAGCTCAGAGTTCATCGAATTAAGCTTAGAGTTTGAGATCTAGGTTAGTCGATGTTGAAACCGGAAAATCGGTCTCGCTGGAGTTCAACCCTTGGGGAAGGGGTGGTCGCGCTCCTACTTCTCCCCTGCAAGAAAAATGACAAGAAGAGAAAGAGTACAAAGGACTAGACCAAGGGCTCGGCGTGGAGGTCCCACCACTATCCTGAAAGATCTCAGAGCGCTTCCCCTCCTTAGCCAAAGAGCCGGGCTAAGACACCTCAGACAGCACTGGAATCCTGGAGACGAGTCCATCCTCTTGAGGTGCCCCCTTGGGTCCTATTTATAGATTTCCGGAAACGGCCTGCAAATAGCCAACCTCCGCCGTTCTAAACAGTTATGTGCAGCCCAGCTGGGTCTGCCAACAGCGTAACTCCGCTGTTCTAACCGGCTATGGGCAGACCAGCGGGGGCCAACTGGTAAAAAAAAGAACATACTTCACGGCTGAGGGGCGAGTGGCCCTATGATGGCTGGTACTCGGCAAGGACGCTGAGTACCGGGTGGAGTCGGGTGGAGCTGGTACTCGCCGCCCCGGCTTGGCGCTAGGCGAGTGTGAGCTCGGCTGGTCCTACCTGCCCGCTATTTAGCGAGCTCTCGCCCCCCGCCGGGACTGACCCGCCAAAAGGCGTGGGTCGGGGTTGACCCTCCTGAGGGCGCAGGCCGAGGGCCGACACGCCTGATGGCGCGGGCCGGGGGCTAGCCCGCCTAAGGGCGCAGGCCTGGGGCTGACCCGCCTGATGGCGCGGGTCGGGGGCTAGCCCGCCTAAGGGCGCAGGCCTGGGGCTGACCCGCCTGATGGCGTGGGCCGGGGTTGACCCGCCTACTCGCCTTGGTTCCCTCGGCGAACACGGGGTTGTACACAATCCCCTCTCTTTGCAAGCTTCGCAGGAGATCGGAAAGAAACATCCAACCCCACGTGTTCGGCGGGGGCCCTGCTGACCTGGAGGAATCTTTGGGGGGGGGGGTCCCACCTTTGCTCTATAAATAAGCCGCCGGACTTTTGAAGACTACTCCTTTTCTTTGCCCTCTTCTGTGATTTAAAAGCTGGAAGATGCCTATGTCCGAGGAGACGCGGGCTCGCTTGGCGGCAGCGAGGGAGGGTGCCCGGGAAGCGGCCCACGAAGCAGCCCCGTGGTTGGCGCGTGGATCGCCCGACCCCCTATTCAAGCCAGTAAAAGGAAAGATCATCCGTCTACCCCTACCGAGCGGTGACCCTGCTTCCGGTTCGGCCGGCAATGCTGAGGTCGCTCCTGAGGCATGAGGTTTCCTTATTCGACCCGTCGCTCTTCCTGACTTTTTTCTTTTTGACAGGAGGAGCCTCATGACGACAGGGCGGACAGGGGGGGATCAGGGAAATCCCCTTTGGTAGTGATGGATCGGGGTGCCAGTTCCCCTTCCCGGGCGCATCTTCCTCCTACCACTCCTCCGTCGCCAAGACCCCCTGGCTTGGGAAAACCATTTATTAACCCTGGGGGACCAGTATTCCAGGGTCGGCCGGGCTCTTCCCGACCTGCTGATGTTGCGGGCGACGTGCTGACGCCCGGTAACTTCCTTGCTTTAGCCCGCTCATCAATTGTCGGCTTCCTCTAATTTTGACTTCGCAGGTTACAACACGGTCTCTTCTGACGTCGAAATGAGCGAGGGATATTTGCCTCCCACCGAGTTGGACGGCATCGCAGATTATCTGGGCGACCCGCTAGACACCGCGAGGATGAAGACGCAAGTGACGCGATTGTTTCAGAAACACACGTTGCTACTACATGAAATCTTCGATAGAGTAGAGAAAGACAAAGCTGAGGTGGAGGAGCGACTCGCGGCTTTGGAAGGAGTTGGGCGAACTGCTGACGAGGACAAAGCAACGTCGCCAGGTGCACACATTATGCGGGCCGAGGAGCGGCTTAGGCAGGTCTCGGAGCAGGTTGATCTGACCCAGCGGGAGCTAACGGCGGTTCGCGAGTATCACTATCCTCGTGGGCCGCCCCAATTCGGAAAGCGGGGGCGGGGCAGATGGAAATGGATTCAGTACTGAGCCGCCTGCCTCGCTCCCGTCGGTACCTGCTGCTATTCGCTGGGTCCGAGTTGCCTCGCATGTTGATCAAAACTATCGGAATCGCAAACATTTGCTTGAAAACAATTATTCGTCTGTAATAATTCAGGACCTGTCCCGCCCGCTTACGGGTGTCCGCTCGCTGTGCTTTTTCTTTTGGCTACTCTGTTCTAACTTTTTAAGAGATGCGGGCGAGGCGAGCCGGCTCCGTCAGTTCGCCTTCTTGCTTGCTCGGCATTGCGGAGTTGGCCCGCTTGGACCTTGATCGCATCTATTCTGGCGGTAGCGGGCCTACTTCCCGCAGGTCTTCTTCTTGAGGGCTCGCGCGCCACTCTTGGCGAGGCTCGCGTCGCTCGTTACTCTCTCACGCGGGAGCGGGTGCGGGCGGCTTGCGTCCGAGAACCTCTCGCGGCCGTCCTGCGAGTCGACGAGGATCCTGGTCGGGTTCAGAAGTCGAAGCGTCGGGGTTAATCTTGCTATCCGCACTTTTCCCGCCACTGAGGTTTTTTTCCGCCCCTCTTAGCTCTATAAATAGGCTCCGCCAATATACTTTTCACCCACCGCATTAAAAGCTTCTTCTTTCTTCCCCGCGAGGAACTTCCCTTCTTTTGCTTAGTGAACCCCTCGCAAGATGGTTGGCGACGGCGACAGCGGCAAGGCAGACGGGAGGGGAAAGTGTGCTTGGGCCTTTTCCGAGCACGATTTCCCTCCCGCCGTTATCACTGAGCGGGAATTCCACGAGGCCCTTGGCCAATTCGTCCCGCCGGGCTTTGAGGCGAGGAGGCCTGAGGCGAGCGAGCGCATAAATGATCTTTCGGCGGAGGAGCTCGCGATTCCCACCGCCCACTTCGAGGCGGGTCTCCGGCTGCCCTTGTGGCCGGAAATCCGTCAAGTCTTCAAATATTTCGGGGTTGTCCCCGGACAGATGACCCCTAACTCTATCGCGGTGGCGATCGGGTTCGCTTGCTTCCTTCGGGAGGAGAGGATCGAGTTCAGCCGCGCGGTCTTCCGCAAGCTATTCTCCTTTCGGACGAACAAGGATGGAACGCCTGCTTCGCCAGCATCCAGGCGAAGGTGCGGGAGACAGTGAACAAGAGCCACAATTGGCTAAAGAAGTTCATCTTCATCAAGGGGGACTTCGGCAACGTCCCCTTCTCGCCGATCCGGCTCGGCGAGGCGAGTTACCGCCCCCTGACCTTGGGGGGCCATGAGGCGGCACTATTCGGGTTCTTCGCCGGGAAGAACTTTGAAGTGGCCTACCTCCGCAGGAACCTGGACGACCTCGTCCCCGTCCCGCCTGGTGAAGGTAAGTGATTCGACTGCTTCTGTTTTCTAAAAAAACCATCCTTCGAATAGTCTTAAGTCCCACGCTTTTGCAGGCGAGCGCGACATTCCCCTCCATCCCCCCTACGAGAGCGCGCGGCTCGCGTCTGGCGAGCTTGCCCGGGCCGAGGCGGCGGCCGCCGCACACCGCGAGCTATCGGCCCCGGCTCCACCAAAGCGACTCAGCCGCAAGCGAGCCCAGGATCCGCCACCGCCCAAGAAGTCGAATAAAGCGAGTGGCGTGCCTCTCCCGGCTCGCGACAAGGGGAAGGCTCCTGCCGATCGACCATCCACTGATTCTTTTTCCCCTCGCCCCTCGGCCACTCCAGCCATCGGCCTAGCTGCTGCGGGGGCAGATACGTCGCGGCCGAAAGAAGGGGGCCAGCCAGCAAGGAAGCAAGTTCCCCGGGGGCATCGCAACTTCGGATATGAGGAGGGGCCCTTGGATGAGCTCGGAGTCCCGCTACTTCAGTGGGACAAGGAGACCAACCGGGTCTCCTTATCCTCGGCACTGCCGAGTTGGGTGGAGCAGGAAACCATCAACGGGGATGCGTATAACCTCTCCTTCGGCGTCTACGGGCGGGAGGATGCCGCTGTCTTTGACGAGGAGGCGACGCGGATGCTGATCTACGAAAGCGCGCGGGCCCAGCTTCATAGCCTCGAGCTGGCCCATATGGTCGGCCGGCGGTGCCTTCGGTTGGACAAGAACGTCCTGCCCCTTAACAAGATGATCGATGAGAAGGAAACGGCCCGCAGGCTCGCTTGAGAGGAGGCGGACTAACTGCGGAAGCGGGCCGAGGTATCCGATGCCGCCCTTGCGCAGTACCTGGGGGGGTGGTAAGTTAGCTGACTCGCGTTGGCCTTCCCTCGTTTTGCGCGGTTTGACCCAATGACTTTCCTCTCCACAGGACGCGGCGGCGGCTAGTCGGCTGGGTACTGAGATCGCCACCCTTCAGCAGGAGAAACAGGCACTACAGGCGCGGGTGGATGCACTGGAGGCTGCTGCGGCTGCGCCGCCGCCGTCTACAAGCAGCTGTCGGCTAGCTCATTACAGCGATCACGAGATCGAGGTGATGATGCAGAAGAACGCGGCCAGCGCGGCGAAGTACACTTTCCAGATGCTGCAGCGGGCCAACCTCCTCAGGAGCAGTTGTGCTAAGCTCTCGGCGAACGAGGTGGTACCGGAGCTATTCCTCCCGGTACCAAAGCCGGGCGACTCCCACTTTCATCCTATATGAGGGGGCTCGCCGCTTAGGGCTCGCCTCGCTGAGGGCTTGCACTCGCTCGATTTTCTTTGTAGCAATGCCGAGGGCCCATGCCTGGGTTTTTGTAATCTTTCTTTTTGATAAGTCTTAGTGTGATCAGAAACCTTTAATTCTTTCCTTTTGCTGTAATGTAAATGTTTTCTTTTTCCGCGCTTCGCCACTTGCTTCTCGCGTTCGCCGTTTACGTTCTGTCTTGAATGTTCATTCTTTGACTTCACTGCCGCGAGCGAGTGAGGCCGTCTGCTCGCTCTAGATAGGGAATCTTGACTTAGGAGCGTGGGGAACGTTGGGTAGTCGTGGCACGGACGGGCGACTCGCATCCTCCGTCCGGGCTCGCTGCTATGCTCTTGCCGCGGAGCGGGCGAGTAGGGTCGGGCTGTTGCGCTAAAGGGGCTCGCGAGGGTCGGCCTTTCCGGGAGTCTTGGTGCAGCCAAATTCTCGGAACCCGCGTCCTTTCCTCGGGGCTCGCCGAACGACAGGTCGCGACCGACACTCCTAGCTCGCTGATTCGTTGGGGTCTTCTTGCCGGCCCGTCGGCCTAATCGTTCATGACGCGGGCGACGAACTCCTTCCCCTATGCGCTGAGCCTTCTGGAGCGTCCCGCCTTAGCCGGACGGCGAGAGGGTCCGGGCGGACTCCTGGAGTGATGTCCGTCCGATCCCTGTGGCTTGGTGGGGTTCATCAGCTGAAACCGGCTGGAGTTTAAACTTGCTCCTCCGAGTGTCATCCAGTCCTGCCAGCTTGGTGGGAATCTGACAGCGGGATCTGCTCGGGGTCTGGGGCAGACTCCTCTGAGTGACATCCACCCTGCCATCTTGTTGGGAGCCTGACAGCGGGATCTGCTCGGGGTCTGGGGCAGACTCCTCCAAGTGACATCCAGCCCTACAAGCTTGCTGGGAGCCTGACAACGGGATCTGCTCGGGGTCTGGGGCAGACTCCTCCGAGTGACATCCAGCCCTACCAGCTTGATGGGAGCCTGGCAGCGGGATCTGCTCGGGGTCTGGGGCAGACTCCTCCGAGTGACATCCAGCCCTACCAGCTTGATGGGAGCCTGGCAGCGGGATTTGCTCGGGGTCTGGGGCAAACTCCTCCGAGTGACATCCAGCCATGCCAGCTTGATGGGAGCCTGGCAGCAGGATCTGCTCGGGGTCTGGGGCAGACTCCTCCGAGTGACATCCAACACTACCAGCTTGATGGGAGCCTGGCAGCGGGATCTGCTCGGGGTCTAGGGCAGACTCCTCCGAGTGATATCCAGCCCTGCCAGCTTGCTGGGAGCCTGGCAGCGGGATCTGCTCGGGGTCTGGGGCAGACTCCTCCGAGTGACATCCAGCCCTACCAGCTTGATGGGAGCCTGGCAGCGGGATCTGCTCGGGGTCTGGGGCAGACTCCTCCGAGTGACATCCAGCCCTGCCAGCTTGATGGGAGCCTGGCAGCGAGATCTGCTCGGGGTCTGGGGCAGACTCCTCCGAGTGACATCCAGCCCTGCCAGCTTGATGGGAGCCTGGCAGCGAGATCTGTTCGGGGTCTGGGGCAGACTCCTCCGAGTGACATCCAGCCCTGCCAGCTTGATGGGAGCCTGGCAGCGGGATCTGCTCGGGGTCTGGGGCAGACTCCTCCGAGTGACATCCAGCCCTGCCAGCTTGATGGGATCCTGGCAGCGGGATCTGCTCGGGGTCTGGGGCAGACTCCTCCGAGTGACATCTAGCCCTGCCAGCTTGATGGGAGCCTAGCAGCGGGATCTGCTCGGGGTCTGGGGCAGACTCCTCCGAGTGACATCCAGCCCTGCCAGCTTGACGGGAGCCTGGCAGCGGGATCTGCTCGGGGTCTAGGGCAGACTCCTTCGAGTGACATCCAGCCCTGCCAGCTTGATGGGAGCCTGGCAGCGGGATCTGCTCGGGGTCTGGGGCAGGCTCTCCCTTTAACTTGTATAAACATATGAACCTGAGCATCTAGATAAAGAATTTTATTTTATAGAACAGGGTTTACATGATTCAGGGATAGAAACGCTTCAGGTCGTCACCACTCCAGGTGGGACCCAGAGTTTCGCCTTCCGCATTCCGAAGGAGATAACCTCCTGACTTCAAGAACTCTTGTACTATATACGGCCCTTCCCAATTGGGATTGAGTTTCCCTACTGCGGCTGATCTCCCTGCGGCGTCCACCTTCCTCAAGACTAAGTCCCCTTCCGCGAATTGTTTGACCCTAACGTGCTTGTCAAAATATTTGGCCATTCTTCTCTTCACCTCCTCTTGCCTGATGGTGGAGAGGTCCCATAATTCTTCTACCATGTCAAGGGAGAGCCGCAGTTCCTCCTCATTCTCGGCTCTCCACTCTTCCCTGTCTTCTCCTGCCTCCACTACCCGGGGTGTTCAGAACTCGAGCTCTATGGGAAGCACCGCCTCGCATCCATGGGAAAGCTTGAATGGGGTCTCTCCTGTGGATGTGTTGGGCGTGGTTCTGAGGTCCCAGAGAACCGAGGGGAGCTGCTCCACCCAACTACCTTTCAGGTTTTCTACTTTCTTCTTGAGGAGGTTGATGATAATCTTGTTCGCTGCCTCCACTTGCCCATTACTTCTCGGATGATGGATCGAGGCGAACCTAAGGTCAATTCCGAGCTGTTCGCAAAAGCCGAAGAATTCGGCGCTCGCGAACTGAGGCCCATTGTCCGTGACGATGGCTTGGGGAATCCCGTAGCGGCAGATGATCTCCCCCCATACAAAGTTCCTCACAACTTGGGAGGTCACCTTGGCTAACGCCTTAACTTCCAGCCACTTGGAGAAATAATCGATCATCACGAGCAGGAACCTCCTCTGGCCGCTGGCTTGGGGGAAGGGTCCAACCAAATCCATTCCCCAGATCGCGAAGGGCCAAGGGTCTGTGATGCTCCTGAGGCGCTGGGCCGGTTGCAGCTGAAGGGGAGCGAATAGCTGGCACTTGTGACACTCCTTGGCGAATCTTGCCGCATCGCGGCCTAAGGTCGGCCAAAAGTATCCTTGTCTGATGATCCTCCCCTCCAGTGTCCGGCTCCCTGAGTGGCTCCCGCACTCCCCGGAGTGAACTTCTTCCAAGATCCTTCTGACCTCCTCCTCGGCCACGCATCAGGCCAACATGCCCGAGAGGGTCTTCCTGTATAACTGGCCATCTCGTAGGAGGTAATATGCCGACTTATACTTAAGCTTCTTCCTATCCATCCCCTCGGGGTATTCCCCCGTGGACAGGAAGGTCGTGAACGGATCCATCCATGAGGGGCGTTTCTCCACCTCCATTAGTTCCCCCTCCTCGACGGAAGGCCGAAATAAGTCGGTGATGATTCCTCCCGCCCGAGGACCATATTTTCTAGTTTGTCCACCTGCTCATTTTCCTCCCTGGGCACGTGCCGGATGGAAAAAGTCTGGAACGCGCCGATAACCCCCTTCACCTTAGTTAAGTATAGCTGCAGGGTGGGCTCCCTGACCTCGAACTCCCCCTTGATCTGGAAAACCACCATCATGGAGTCAGTGAGGACCTCCACATCATGCACCCCCAACTCCCTGGCCAAGCATAGCCCTGCAATCACTGCTTCATACTCAGCCTGGTTGTTGGTGATGGGAAAGTGTACTACCACCGTCTGCTCTATCCTTGTCCCTTGGCGGCTTTCTAGGATGACCCCGACTCCCAGGGAGCGCCTCCCCGAAGCGCCGTCCACCATAATCTTCCAAGGAATCGGGCGAGTGAGGCCTTCCTCCGCTACTTCGACCACGTATTCAGCTAGAAAATCTGCCATAGCTTGTGCCTTGATCGAGAGGCGAGGGACGAAGGAGATGTCGAACTCGCTCAATTCCACCGACCACTTTTCCAACCTGCCCGAATGCTCCACCCCACCAAAGATGTTGCGAAGGGGGTGGTCGGTCACTACTTGGATCGAGTGTGCCTGGAATTAAGGCCGAAGCCTCCGGGCCGAGATGATTAGAGCAAATGCCAACTTTTCCAAGATAGGGTAGCGGAGCTCGGCCTTCCTCAACACCCTACTAACGTAGTAAACTGGAAGCTGCTTCTTCCCTTCCTCCCGAACCAACACGGAGCTCAGGGCCTCTACCCCGACGCCCAAGTATAGAAATAAGTCCTCCCCCTCCTTTGGCCCTTGGAGCAGGGGGGCTTGAGTCAGCTGCCTCTTCAGAGCCTGGAACACCTCCTCGCATTCCGAGGTCCATTCGAACTTCCGACCTCCCCTAAAAGTTTTGAAGAAGGGGGAGCACTTATCTTCGGCTCGAGAGAGGAACCTACTCAACCCCGCTAGCTTTCCCGTCAGCCGTTGTACCTCTTTGGCATTTCGCGGTGGCCCCAACTCCAAAATTGCCTTTACCTTGTCTGGATTGGGTTCCACACCGGCGGGGGTGAGGAGATGTCCCAGGAATTTGCCCCTGCTCTCCCCGAAGATGCACTTCGAGGGGTTCAGTCTAATTTTGTACTCTCGAAGGGTAGCGAAAGTCTCCTCCAAGTCCCGGAGGTGGGAATCAACGTCGAGGCTTTTGACCATGAGTTCATCCACATACACCTCCAAGTTTCTTCCCCTTTGCTCTCGGAAGACCCTGTCCATCATTTTTTGGTAAGTTGCATCTGCATTCTTTAGCCTGAAGGGCATCATTTTATAGCAATAGCACCCATCTCCCATGATGAAAGAAACGTCTTTGACATCGGGAGGGTGCATCCTGATTTGATGATAACCTGAAAACGCATCTAGGAAGCTCATTACAGGGAAACCGACGGCTGAATCAACCAGCACGTCAATCCAAGGCAAGGGGTAACAATTCTTAGGGCATGCTTTATTAAGTAAAGAAAAATCAACACACATCCTCCACCGACCGTCTCCTTTTTTGACCATTACAATGTTGGAGACCCAGCCGGGGTATTGGATTTCAGATACAAAACCGGCCTTAAGAAGTTTGGCCACCTCCTCTCGAATTGGCTCGGCCAGCCTGTCTGCCGTGGACCTCTTCTTCTGCTGGATGGGGCGAGCCTCCGGATCCAGGTTGAGGCGATGGCAAGCCACGTCGGCGTCAATCCCTGGCATCTCCGCCGCACTCCAGACGAAGATGTCCACATTCTTTTGGATGCATTCCAGCATCCTGCCTCGAGCCTCCGGAGTCAGACCTCCGCTGACGCGAACCCTCTCTACCCTGCCGCCGAAAGTGAGAACCTCCATCTCTACCACCTCTTCCGCCGCCTCCAGACGGGACTGCTTCCCCCACTCCTCAGCATCCTCTCCTCCAGGGGTGAAGACTTCTTCCTCGACCTCCTCCACAGCCATTGCTTCGGCCGGTCCCTGGACTTCCTTCGCCACTTCTTCTCGGGCGCAGCTCTCCTCTGCTTCCACACCTTCTCTGTCGGCCTCCTGCTCCGCCTCCTCCATCCTCCGCCCCATCTCCTCGGCTCCTTCCTGCCAAGAGATAGAGTTCACCGCCGTGACATAACACTCCCTCGCTACTTTGGGGTCTCCGCGGACCCGGACCTTAACCCCCTCGACGTTGAACTTGAGGCACTGGTGAAAAGAAGAGGGGACGCAGCGGAAGGCGCTGATGATGGGCCTCCCGAAGATGGCGCTGTAGCTACTGGGGGCGTCCACGATGATGAATTTGTAATTGAGGGACTGCCCCCCCCCCCCCAGAGAAACATTGAGTCTCACCCCTCCTTCGACTTCCTTCCTTTCCCCCGAGAAGCCAAACAGGGGCCCGACTGAGGCCAACACCCTCCTAGCCTCCACCTTCATTGCGTCGAACGCCTTCTTAAAGATGACGTTGACCGAGCTCCCGTTGTCGATGAGGATCCGGAAGACGGTGAAATCCTCGATGGCCGTCTGGATGACCAACACATCGCAAAAGGGGTCCTCATGTCCTGGGCAGAGAACGTGATTCTCTCTTCTGGGGGGGGTCTGGGATGTGGAGCCAACGCTCCTGCGATACATGGTGTGGAGGATCGCCTTGCGGGAGGCCTCGACCCCTGCCCCCCCCCCCTCCCCGTGGATTGCTCCTATCCCTCCCCGGGACCCCACATCGGCCCAGTCTTCGCATCTGTCCTCCTCCCTTCGGGGCAGGACTTCTTCGATCCGCACTCCCTGGCGGTCTTGCTGGTGTTGCTGCTCCCTGTTTCCCCTCATCTCGAGGAACTCCGGGCACGTGATGGTGGAGTGCCCCTCTTCCTGGTGGAAGTCACAATACGGCAACTCTACCCTCTTATCTTCCTAAAAGAAAGAGAAGAATGAGCTAAAGAATTGGTATGCCCAGCCCATGGAATTCTATGTCGAATGAGGACGATTTCGAGCATAAAGAGAGAGAAGAAAAAGGAATTCTTTTGCAATAAGATAGGTTTAGCCGCTGGAAAGGATGTTTCAATTTATGGCCCCTGGGTGGCGAAATTGGAAGCAGGAACAAAAATGCGTAGCCAGATATTTTCACGGATCACCATTCTCATTATCTCAATTCTTTCTTCTTGCTCAACGCTCCGCGCCTTCGCGCGCGGTAGTTTCTATCTCACCGCAGTCTTTCTAGCACATTTTTGAGGGAAGACTGATCTAAAAAGGCCGAAGGATCTCTTGCTTTTTGCAAGAATTGAGTTTTTGCTCTTTGCAAGGTCAAGCAAGAGTGTGAAAGGGTGCATCGATAGGCAGAAGGGAGCCGCGATTGGAGCGGGCAAGAGGCCGTAGGATTGGCAAATGACCGACGAACGTTCAGCACACACTGAACAAGCACGGAAAATGATTCTCAAAAGTCTAAAAAGAAAAGCCTATGATCCCGATTTGCAGGCCCGAAGTTGAGCAGTTTTGGAAGCACGAGGTTGATTCCGGTTTAGGCCAGGCCTTTCATGAAATGAATCTTCCTTCCTTAGAGAACTCGGCCCGCACGTGATTCCTTCTCCGGCTTGGAAACTTCGCTCCGCTCGCCTTGCCGAAAAGAGAGAAACCCGCGGGAACGTCAAATGTGGAACCTCTCCCCCATGGCTATGGCCATTGCCTGTTCTTGGTCGGCGAGAGGTGGCCTTTGGCCTCGCCTCCCTCCGGGAGGGTAGAACTGGCCCTGGCCTCCCTGGCGTCGGTCCCCTCTATGGAACCCTCTCCTCGCCCTCTGCTCCTGCCACTCGGGCCTCCATCCTAGCTGATGATTTGGCTCATGGCGCCCCCAACCGGGCTGCTGCTGCTGTTGCTGCTGATGTTGCCCATCCGTATGACGGGGCTCGGCTCTCCTCTCTTCCTGGCCTCTACCTCCTCTGGGCCTCTCCTCTTCCGTAGCCCATCTGGCTAGCTTCTGGGAAAACTCCGTGTTCGACGCCTCCCCGTCGACTTCCCTCACCGCCCTCTCCATTAACTCCTCGTAGGAGAGGGGGGGAACCCTTTTCAACTCCATGCGAAAGAAACCATGCTGCATCCCCAAGGTGAAGGCCATCATCAGGGTATGGCCTGGCGTCTCTTGGACCTAGGCAACCTCCTCCTGGAAGCGGTCGACGTAGCTTCCCAGGGTCTCGTTCACCCCCTGCTTGATACGGAATAGAGATTCCGACTCCCTCTTTCTCCTCTTAGAGGTGGTGAATCTCAGCACGAACCCCCAACGTAGATCTTCGAAGCAGTAAATGGAGTTGGACGGCAGCTGATGGAACCACTCTCTCGCCTTCTCCCTGAGGGTAATGGCGAAGAGTCGGCACTTGAACCCGTCCGTCATTTGCCGGATTGAGACCACGTCCTCAAACCACTGGACGTGCTGGATTGGATCCCCTTTTCCGGTGTAGTAGGACATCTCGGGCTCTCTTAACCCATCCGGGACTGGCGCAGAAGAAACCAATTCACTGAAGGGACTACCTCCGCCCACCGGGCGAGTTGGAGGATCTCGCACCCCTAGCTCACCGAACCGGCCGCCGCTCCCTGAGCCTGGGAAGAGCACTCGCCCTGGGAGTTCGGCACCTCGACCTTCCTCAGCGACTTCCTTCCCGGCTCATCTAGCGGGGGCTGCCTCGCCGAGTGTCGGGTCTGCGAGGACCGGGATCACCGGGGTCGCACTCTCAGCCCGCATGCCGAGTGCAAGTCGGACCATGCCGAGCATCTCCTGTCTGAACTCCTCGAACATCCCCGTGGTAGCGAGAGGGGGTGGGGGTGGCGAGTCGGTCCTGTCCGATCCCAGCCCTTCTCCTCCAGTCATTGAACTCGCTAAAGGTTTTCTGAGTTGACCACGCTCCACGCTCACCGCACCAAAATGTTGAAACCGGAAAATCGGTCTCGGTGGAGTTCAACCCTTGGGGAAGGGGTGGTCGCGCTCCTACTTCGCCCCTGCAAGAAAAACGACAAGAAGAGAAAGAGTACAAAGGACTAGACCAAGGGCCCGGCGCGGAGGTCCCACCACTATCCCAAAAGATCTCAGAGCGCTTCCCCTCCTTAGCCAAAAAGCCGGGCTAATGCACCTCAGAAAGCACTAGAATCCTGGAGACGAGTCCGTTTTCTTAAGGTGCCCCCTTGGGTCCTATTTATAGATTTCCAGAAACGGCCTGCAAATAGCCAACCTACGCCGTTCTAAAAAGTTATGTGCAGCCCAGCTGGGTCTGCCAACAGCGTAACTCCGCTGTTCTAACCGGCTATGGGCAGACCAGCGGGGGCCAACTGGTAAAAAAAAGAACATACTTCACAGCTGAGGGGCGAGTGGCCCTATGATGGCTGGTACTCGGCAAGGACGCTGAGTACCGGGTAGAGTTGGGTGGAGCTGGTACTCGCCGCCCCGGCTTGGCGCTAGGCGAGTGTGAGCTCGGTCGGTCCTACCCGCCCGCTATTTGGCAAGCTCTCACCCCCCGCCGGGACTGACCCGCCAAAAGGTGTGGGTCGGGGTTGACCCTCCTGAGGGCGCAGGCCGAGGTCCGACCCGCCTGTTTGCGCGGGCTGGGGGCTAGCCCGCCTAAGGGCGCAGGCCTGGGGCTGACCTGCCTGATGGCGCGGTCCGGAGGCTAGCCCGCATAAGGGCGCAGGCTTGGGGCTGACCCGCCTGATGGCGCGGGCCGGGGTTGACCCGCCTACTTGCCTTGGTTCCCTCGGCGAAGACGGGGTTGTATAGTCGAGCTGAGTTCTGAGTTCGTCGAACTGAGTTCTGAGTTTGTCGAATTGAACATCTCTGGAAAGCCTTCTGAAAAAACTCTAGAAATAAAATATGACCCTAGTCTATATAAGTTGGGTCAAAATAAAAATCCTAATAGTAATCCTAGCTCAAATCAGTAATAAGGAGTTCCAACAAGAACCAAGGTGGAAAATAGGTTGTAAAAATAAAGATGACGACGAATCATCTCTTTACGTTGAGGATGAATGTAGAGGAGACGACATGTCTAGCAAGAACTGAAGAAGAAGAAGCTTGGTTGTGGCACCATAGGATGGGTCACTTAGGCTTAAGTGGTCTGAAGTTTCAGTCACATGCAAAGATGGTGGAAGGTTTGCCTAAGATCTTACCACCATAGAAGATCTGTGAAGCTTCTACGAAGGGCAAGCAGAAGAGACAGTTTTGAAGGAGGAAAGTCTTGCAGAGCAAGGACACAACTTGAGATAGTTCATTCGAACATTGCTAGTTCGTTTGATATTTCCTCAGTTGGCGAAAGCAAATACTATATCACCTTCACTTATGACTTTAGTCGGAAGTGTTGGATATATTTTTTGAAGGAGAAGACTGAGGCCCTTGACAAGTTCAAGGAGTTCAAGTCAATGGCTCAGAAGGAGAGTGGACAGTATCTGAAGGTACTCAGAACTGATCGAGGTCGGGAGTACACCTCAAAGTTATTTGAAGCTTTTTACAAAGAGCATGAGATTGCTCATCAGTTGACATCAGCATATTCCCCTCAGCAAAACGGAGTTGTTAAGAGAAAGAACTTGATGATCCAGAATATGGCAAGGAGCATGATAAATGGCAAGAAGTTGCCGAAGATGTTATGGGCTGAAGCAGTACAATGTGTTGTGTACTTGTTAAACAGATTTCCCACAAAAAGTGTTAAGTACAAGACTCCATATAAAGCACGGAGTGGATGGAAGCCAAGTGTGCAACACTTGAGGGTGTTTAGGTGTGTATCTTATGCTCACATCCCTGATTAGAAGAGGAAGAAGTTAGATGACAAGAGTGAGAAGTGTATATTTGTAGGCTACGCTCCGATGAGTAAAGCTTACAAGTTATACATTCTTGTGACGAAGAAGGCGATCATCTCTAAAGATGTGTTATTTGAGGAAAATAGTTGTTTGAGTTGGGATGAGAATGAGAGAAGCATCAAGGAGATGTTCCATAATGATGATGAAGAAGATGGTCATGAAGTTGAAGCTAAGGATGGTGGAGTTGAACCACCATCGCCACCGAGCAGAGATTCGGGGGGAGCTTCAACACCTAACTCAAGTGAAGTATGCATCAACAGAAGCAGTTATGATGGAGCAAGCACTAGTAGGAGAAGCTCAGAAAGTACTCAACCTAGGATGAGAAGGTTGGAGGAGATCTACGAGGAGACGAAGCTGATTCATGCTAACTTTTCTTTTTATTGTCTTTTAGCAGATTGCAAACCATACTCATATGAAGAAGCTGCTCAGGAGAAGACTTGGAGGAATGCGATGGATGAAGAGGTGGCATCCATCAAGAAAAATGATACTTAGGAGTTAGTTACAAGCTCATTGGTGTGAAATGGGTGTACAAAGCGAAAACAAACAAGGATGGAGAAGCACAAAGCAAGACTCATCGCAAAGGCTACCGACAAGTCCAAGGTGTGGACAATGATGAGGTCTTTGCCCTTGTGGCGCGGATATACACTATCAGATTGATCATTGCACCAGCAGCTCAGCACAAGTGGAAGATCTATCAGATAGATATTATGTTTGATTTTCTGAATGGGTACTTGGAAGAAGATGTGTATGTCCAGCAGCCTCCTGGATATGAAGTAAAAGGCCAAACAGAGAAGGTTTACAAGTTGAAGAAGGCATTGTATGGGTTGAAGCAAGTGCCCCGTGTGTGGAATGAAAGAATAGATGCATACTTTCAGAAGAAAGGGTACACGAAGAGTCCGTATGAGTATGCACTCTACATGAAGTTGGAGAAGAATGGAAATATCATGGTTATATGCTTGTACGTTGATAACATGATATTCACTAGCAACAATCCTCTTATGTTTGAAGAGTTCAAGAAGACGATGAAGGAGTTCGAGATGACTGATCTGGGAGAACTCACTTACTTCTTGGGCATTGAGGTACATCAGAGTGAAGATGGGATCTTCATCTATCAAAATAAGTATGTGAAGGAGATTCTGAAGAAGTTCTGAATGCAGAATAACAAGGCTATCTCCACTCCTACAGATCCGGGAATGAAGCAAGAAAGGATTCTAAGGAAGAAGTATTTGACTCTACGGTGTTCAAGAGTTTAGTTGGAAGTCTACGCTATCTGACTTTCACCAGACTTGACATCATGTACGTTGTTGGAGTAGTCAGTAGATATATGGAGGAGCTGAAGCAAGATCACATCACTGCAGCGAAAAGAATCTTGAGGTATGTGAATGGGACAAGATGTCATGGTTTGATGTACTCATCTGTAGAGGAGTTGAAGCTGGTCGGCTACTCCGATAGTGATTATGGAGGAGATGTGAATGATCGTAAAAGCACTTCCGGGTATGTTTTTCATGCAGGAACAGTTGTGTTCTCATGGAGTTCGAAGAAGCAGACAACGATTGTTTTATCTACTTGTGATGCTGAGTATATTGCAGCGGCAGCCTGTACGTGTCAAGCAATTTTGCTGAGAAATCTCCTGCAAGGGCTGCATCATCAACAGAAGGTTCCTATGGCGGTGTATGTTGATAATATGTCTGCAATTCAACTAGCAAAAAATCCCGTGCTGCATGAGCGAAGAAAGCACATCGAGACAAAGTATCACTTTCTTCGTGAACAAGTGAAGCAGAAAGTGGTGGAGTTGATTTATTGCCTCACGGGAGAGCAGATTGCAGACATTTTCACGAAAGCTTTGAAGACTGAGACATTCCTAAAGTGCAAGAGCAAATTCGGCATGTGCTGCCGTGTTTGAGGGGGAGAATGTTGGCAAAATTTGACGTTTGACCAAAGTCAAGAGCCAAAGTTTTATAATATATATATATATATATATATATATATATATATATATATATATCTACTAATATACAAAAACTATTCTTTGGTGAAACATTGTCTGATGTCCCTATATTGCCCTTATAGGTGTATTCATAATTACACAATTATACCAAACTTTATATTAATATATTATAAAGACAATATCCTTTTAGGTAATTACACAACTTTATAATATTAAAATTCAAAAAATAAAAGCACTAGGTACCCTAAACCTATTGTCTCTAGCTAGAAATGACAAGAGAAAAATTAATGTTTTAACGTTAAAATATAATTTGTTTTACAAAATAAAAATTGTATTCTTGATTTATATTTTTTTACGGTCATTTTGAGTACTCATAAGTATATGTTGCGGAGCGGGCGGAGCCCGCCGGGAGCGGGCGGAGCCCGTCGTCATCGGTCGGGTACTGTCGCACGAGGCCATTGTTAATAATTAGTTTTTTTAATGTCTGGATTGTTTTTTTTACCGTTTCTTTGTTTTTTCATGGACCTTAATGTTGCAGGCAGTTTTTGGAGTTTATTTCCCTTCAATAGCTGTAGACGTTTTGCCTTAAATGGTTTAGGAGTTATGATTTAATTAGGTGTTAATTGTTTAGGCATTTCTTTGTATATCTCCAGCTATATAATAAAGTTGTATTGCTGAATGAAATAATAAGGAAAAAATTACAAAGCTTTCTTTCTCTACCAACGTTCTTCCACCAGTTTTTTTCGTTGAGCTCTAACATTTGGTATCAGAGGCAAGGAGATCGTTCTATTGTGAGGAAGAAATGTTGTTTCTTCAATGGCGGAGACATCTTCAAAATCGGATGGGTTCCATTGACACTTCAAATACCCGGTGCTCACGAGGAGCAACTACGGCGTCTAGGCTATCAGAATGAGGGGGATCCTCGATGTCCAGGATGCTTTGGAGGCAGTGGAACCAATCGATCCGACGGCGAAAGTGGATGAGAAAAAGAACAAAATAGCTTTTTCGATCATTCAGCAAGCACTTCCAAATGACGTTCTCCAGATGGTTGTAGAGAAGAAAACTGCGAAGGAGGTTTGGGACATGCTTAGGATCATGTACCAAGGCGCGAACCGCGTCAAGGATGCAAAGATCAAAACTCTGCAGACGGAGTTTGAGATGCTTCGCATGAAGGAGACGGATTCAATAGATGATTTCACAATGAAGCTCACCACCAACGTCAATATGCAAAGGGCGTTGGGAGGAGAGGTTGCGGAGGTTGCGGTTGTGAAGAAGTTCTTGCGATCCGTCCCATCGAAGTTCGTCCAGATTGCTTCGACGATAAGGCAATTTGGCGACTTCACGACGATGACCGTGGAGGAGGTTGTCGGCTGTCTCAAGACTCATGAAGAGCGTGTTGGTGGGGCTACCAACAAAGACGAGGAGAAACTCCTCTTGATGATGAGGGAGTTTATGGCTCATGACAAGAAGCCATCCAATGGTGGCGGACACCAAACCGGCGGCCGTGGAGGCCGTGGTCATGGACGAGGGCGAGGCGGACAACATCGCAACAACGACCGACGGGAAGGTCAAGATCGCAATAATGGTGTTAAAGACAAGTCAAAAGTCGAGTGCTTCTATTGCCACAAGATGGGCCACTTTGCCGCGGAGTGCCGCTCAAAGAAGAGGGACAATGAGGAGAAAGCGCACATGGCTGAAGCCTTTGAGGATCTTGAACCGGCCCTTTTATTGGCGGAGGGCGAAGAAGATCACTTGAAAATGGTATGTTCTAATCTTCTCCTTAATGAAGAGAATGCGCAACCAAGCATTTTTCAAGGCGACATGGAGAAATCAGATTGGGACCTTGATACGGGGGCTAGCAACCATATGACGGGTTGCAAGGATTACTTCTCCTCGCTAGATGAGACGGTGAGAGGCAAGGTGAAGTTTGGTGATGGCTCTTCGGTGGAGATATGTGGTCGGGGAGCGGTCTTCTTCAAAGACCAGAAGGAGAAGCACAAAGTCTTTACCAACGTCTACTACATCCCGAAACTCCGCGCAAACATTGCAAGCTTGGGACAATTGGAGGAGAATGGATGCAAGATCGTCATGGAGGACGGATTCTTGTGTCTATTCGATCAAGAGAGGCATCTCTTGGCGAAGGTGGAGAGGTCCAAGAATCGTCGCTACATCCTAAATATGAAGACGGATGCTCCGGTGGCCTTGCTAGCGGAGAAATACAAAGACGAGGCGTGGTTATGGTATGCTAGATGGGGACATCTCAATTTTTGGGCACTTCATGATATGGGGCGTTTCAAGATGGTGGAGGGGATGCCCTCCATTGAGAACTCACAAGAACTTTGCGACGGGTGCTTGGTGGCGAAGCAAAGGCGATTACCATTTCCGAACGTTGCGGCTGATCGTGCATCAATTCCTCTTCAATTGGTGCATGGAGATTTGTGCGGACCTATCAATCTGGCCACCCCTGGAGGTAAACACTACTTCTTCTTGCTAGTAGATGATCATAGCAGGTTTATGTGGGTGGACTTATTAAAATCCAAGGACGTGGCCCTGGATGCATTCAAAAGGCTAAAGGCCCGAGCGGAGATGGAAACGAAGTTCAAAGTGAAGGGATTCCGTAGCGATCGAGGTGGGGAGTTCACCTCCAAGGGGTTTGATGCCTATTGTGATGAAGTCGGGATCAAACGATTCCTCACAGCCCCTTATTCTCCGCAACAAAACGGCGTGGTGGAGCGCCGTAATCAAACAGTCATGGGGATGGTTCGGAGTCTTCTCAAGTGCAAAAACGTGCCTATGAAGTTTTGGGGAGAAGCGTTGGCAACTGCGGTGCATCTTCTTAACCGGGCGGCTACTCATAGTGTTGTTGGGAAGACGCCTTACGAGGATTTCTATGGAAGGAAACCAAAAGTGCACCACCTTCGCACTTTCGGTTGCCTTACATATGCGAAGACGATGAAGCCAAATCTCACGAAGCTAGCGGATAGAAGCACGCGGATGGTGTTTATCGGCTACGAGGCAGGTTCTAAAGCCTATCGCCTGTTCAACCCAGCAACCGGCAAACTGGTGATCAGCCGGGATGTTGTTTTCCACGAAGAGGCGAAGTGGGAGTGGGAGGAGAAAAGCCTTGAGGAGCTCTCTGTCCAAGGTCCAATTTTTTCCACAAAAGAGGGATCTGAAGGTGGATTTGGAGATCAGCTAGCACTGGGCCCCCAAAATTTGGAGGCAATCGGGGCCGGAACAAGTGCTGTCACAGCCCCATCAAGTGCGTCCGCTGCACCCCAGGCTGCTTCGGGTGTGAACCTCGAGACTCCATCTCCTGTGCACGACAACGCCCCAGCAACTCCACCGCATCTTCAGTTGGGATCTCCTACCTCATCAACTTCACAGAGTGAGTCTTCTTCCGACTCGAGCGGACCGATTCGATTTCGGTCGCTTGAAGAGATCTACAGCGAAACTGAAGACATGGAATTGCAGCAGGAGGATGCTGGACTTTGCCTCTTCGCAGCAGGAGAGCCAGCAACGTTTGAAGAAGCCAAAGACGAACCATATTGGAGACGAGCTATGGAGGAGGAGCTAACTTCCATCCGGGACAATGACACTTGGGAACTCACCACTCTTCCCAATGGTCATAAGTCCATTGGACTCAAGTGGGTATTCAAGACAAAGCGAGATCCGGAGGGGAACATCGTGAAGCATAAAGCTCGGCTTATGGCGAAGAGGTATGTGCAGCGACATGGGGTTGATTTAAACGAGGTGTTTGCACCCGTGGCGAGATTGGAGACGGTCCGTTTGCTCATTGCTTTGGCAGTAGAGGAGGGATGGGACATCCACCACATGGATGTCAAATCGGCGTTTCTCAACGGGGATCTAGTCGAAGAGGTATACGTCTCTCAACCCCCAGGTTCTGTCATTGCCGGAGAAGAGCACAAGGTGCTGAAACTCAAGAAGGCGTTGTATGGCCTTCGACAAGCCCCGCGGGCTTGGAATTTCAAGCTGGATCAAAGTCTATCCTCATTGGGCTTTGAGAGGAGTCCGACTGAGCACGCCGTTTACAAGCGAGTTATGGGAGATTCCAACTTGCTGGTCCAGTCTATGTGGATGATCTCATCATCACCGGGTCAAGCGGCGTGGAGGTGAACAAGTTCAAATCTCAAATGAAGGAACTTTTCTCCATGAGTGATCTCGAATTGCTCACTTATTACTTGGGGATAGAGGTAACCCAAATGCCTCAGGAAATCACCCTTTGTCAGTCTTTGTATACATTAAAAATTCTTGAGAAATTTGGGATGCGAGACTGCAATAGCGCTTAAGTTCCAATGGAACCAAGGCTAAAATTGAGCAAGGCCGGCGATTATCCTTTGGTGGATCCTACGGAGTATAGAAGCGCAATAGGATGCTTGAGATATTTGGTGAATACGCGTCCAGATATTGCATATGTCGTTGGGATAGCGAGCAGGTTCATGGAGAAGCCAAATACCCAGCATTTTGCGGCGGTGAAACAGATTTTGCGGTATCTGAAAGGTACAAGCGGGTTTGGTCTTTCTTATGAAAGGAATCTTCGTGGAGGAACGAAACTAGTTGGCTACTGCGACAGTGACCATGGAGGGAGCATTGATGATAGGAAGAGCACTACAGGAGTTGCATACTTCCTAGGACGGAACATCATCACTTGGATGTCGCAGAAGCAACGGGTTGTAGCCTTATCTTCTTGCGAGGTCGAATATATATCAACTTCGATTGCGGCACAGCAAGGAGTATGGTTACTCAACCTACTCGATGATATTCAGAAGCGGGTTAGGTGCAAAGCAACTCTCTTTGTTGATAACAAGTCGGCAATTTCACTAACCAAGAACCCCGTGTATCATGATCGGTCAAAACATATTGATACTCGTTACCACTACATTCGGGACTGCGTGGAGCGTGGGATGATCGAGGTCGAGTATATACATACTGACGACCAGCTTGCTGACATATTCACTAAGGCACTCGCAAGGAACAAGTTTGTTGAAATGCGGGAGCGACTTCGAGTGCGTGACGTGAAGGACAAACTAATTAGGGGTTGAATGTTAATAATTAGTTTTTTTAATGTCTGGATTGTTTTTTTACCGTTTCTTTGTTTTTTCATGGACCTTAATGTTGCAGGCAGTTTTTGGAGTTTATTTCCCTTAAATAGTTGTAGACGTTTTGCCTTAAATGATTTAGGAGTTATGATTTAATTAGGTGTTAATTGTTTAGGCGTTTCTTTGTATATCTCCAGCTATATAATGAAGTTGTATTGCTGAATGAAATAATAAGGACAAAATTACAAAGCTTTCTTTCTCTACCAGCTTTCTTCCACCAGTTTTTTTCGTTGAGCTCTAACAGCCATAGGGGCGGTTACTGTCAACGACAAATGTTGCCGCCCACGACAAATGTCGCCGCTCACGACAAATGTCGCCGCCGACGACAAATGTCGCATCACCGGCGAATGTCGCATCCCGACGAATGTCGCACCCCGCTGAATGTCGCGCCCCGCCGATTGTCGCACCCCCGCCGAATGCCCCAGGGCCGAAGGCCCGTGCCTGTCACTAGTGTGTGTGTGTGTGTGTATATATATATATATATATATATATATATATATATATACGAGTGACAGGCACGGGCCTCCGGCCCGATGGCCACGCGCCACAGTACACGGTCGGCGAAGGCGGGCTTCGCCCGCCCGCCCCCCCCCCCCCCCCCGGTCTCCCAGCGGGCTTCGCCCGGCCCCCGCCTCCCGGCGGGCTTCGCCCGCTCCCCAGCTGTTTTTTATAATCAATATAAAATAAAAAATGAAGAAATAATATTTATAAAATATTATTAATATTTATAATATTATAATAATAGATTAATAAATTATATCTTATATATAGAATGATACAGGCGGGTTAACAGTTGCGGGCGAATTGTTCACCCGCCTGTAATAAATTATATTTTATATAAATTATATCTAATATTATTATAGTATATAATAACCATAGAAACAGGCGGGTGAACAGTGGCGGAGCACTGTTCACCCGCCTGTTTAGTCCCACATTGCCGGTAAAAAAAACATTTCGGGTTTAAATACAGTTCGGTGCACAATGTTATTGAATTCATTGCTTTTTCGGGCTGGCGTGCTTGCTCGTTTACATGGGCTGTGGGCCTTGCGGGTTGGCCGTCCCGCTGGTTGAGTTTTTAAGTCATTTTACATAATTTTAGGACCTATTTAATAGGAGTAGGAGCCCTACAAAAAAGTTGAGACAGGGGGTCCTTTTGATCGGATGGCTGAAAAATAATGCACAAATATCCAAGGGTTATAATTCCTTCTATGGTTTTTAAAAGCATGGTTTTAAAAATCATTTCATATATCTTTATAATTGATAAAGATATATATATATAATAAGTTAATATTGAAGTGGACCTATTTAATAGGTGTATGAGCCCTACAAAAAAGTTGAGATAGGGGATCCTTTTGATCGGATGGCTGGAAAATAATGCACAAATATCCAAGTATTATAATTCCTTCTATGATTTTTAAAAGCATGGTTTTAAAAACCATTTCATATATCTTTATAATTGATAAAAATATATATATAAAATAAGTTAATATTGAAGTGGAGATGTAAAGACTTGGCAGGTTTTTCATTAATGATGGCGGTAAAGGATGGCCGCGTTGATGTTTCTCATTAGTTGGCAAAATCTAAAAATAAAATTGAATTGCTAGAAGAATTAAAAAAATTGTGGAAGCTTGGTAAAGTGGCGTGAAGGGCTACGAACACGCGGTGCTGCGGCGTTATATTGGTGAACAGCAAAATCCCATATAAAGTTGGCGGATAGCAACAACCTGCGAACAAGACTTGCGAACTCCTTCCTAGGCGGTAGTTAAGTCAGGCGACTTCAGCATGTATCTCCGGCAGGAACTCTAGCAAACAATATTGTGAACTACTCATTGGCGATCTCTAGCAGGAGAGGCGGTTAAGAAGTGGAGTTTGTAATACCCAAGTTTGAATTTGTGTTGTGTTGAGTTGTAATTGTGGTTGAAGACAAGTAGTTGTCGTTTGTGTTTTGTAACCTTTTGTTTGATATATATAAGAAGTTGTTTATTTTCTCATTCTTGTGTTGTGTGTTCATTGATATGCTTCCAACAGAAACCATCCGCCACACTCAATGTAAGGATATTCATTCATGGTTTTAGCACAAATAGAACTTGCAAACAATTGCCCGCAGTAAAAAGGAAATCTTTCAAATTGATTGTTTAAAGCATTAAATCACTTGGCCGCATTTCCCGACAACAGTGTCAAAAACTTGACGTGCAAATTCGTCACACCGCTATAGGCAGGAGCAAAACTACGGCGCGCACGACAGTGTACCAGTCGTTGCCAAGTAATAATTTTGGGGAGGTGATCCCCGGATATTGAAGCTCTCGAGGAATGCGAGCGAGGAGGATTTAATTTCTTTTAGTTATCAATTAAAGAGAATGTTAACAAAAACAAAAAAGATGTTTGTTGGTTGGTTGGTTGGTGGCGATTAAGAAAACAAAAAGGAGAAAAACATCCAATAACAAAGGTGTGGGTCGCATTCACCGTTTAGCTTAAGAGAATGAGAGTGAGGGTCGCAAACAGCTCGTCAATAATCATCATAACTAACAACACAAATCACAAATCTCAGGTTTTGGGAATCACCCTAGGGACTCAAATCCTAACTTGGAGAACAAACACTCACTCTGGAACTCAACTACTCATGGATTTGGTAGATGGATCCGGAATAAGACCGAAAAATAAGCTTAAATAGAAAGTCAGCAGAAAATTGGTCACGTGCGGTCTGGCGTACAGTCGTGCGTGCCAACCGTATGAGGCCAATGAATTAAAATTTAAATCCCGACGCTGCATTCAGCGCGGATATTCTTCTTTAATAAAATTACGGCTCCCGTGTGTTTTACCCGTGCACAGTCAACATAGACCGCGCGTCAAGGAAACACACGGGTACCGACAGAATGCTCAAAATCATCAAAAATCTAGGGTATGCGTGTGCATGATTGGCCAAGCCATGCACAGAGAACATCACACAGCCATGCGATTTGGCAGTATCGACGAGAACATGGAAATGTCGACGAGAAGTCTAGCCGGCAGAATGATGGCGCACGGTCGAGACAGCCGTGCGATAAGGGAACGCACGATCTCGTCATTATTGTTTCTGTTTTCAGATGTGGATGATCTGCACATGCTATCCAAGCCAAATTCAACACGTCATGAATAAAAGTAACAGGAAGGCGACATGCTCTCCCCAAGACTATGAAGCGTGCACTGCACCCCCACCATATGCTATCATAGTGCTTCGTGTGTGTGCTTTTAGCTCTTAATAAATAGGGGTTTGGGGCCTCCGCCCCGCACGGGAAAGAAGAGGAGTAGGCTGAGAAGAGCCATTAATATTTGGGTTGCTCTGAACTTCACTAAAATCCAGAACACAAAACCTGAGTTAAAATCCAGTACACAAGATCTCATTTAAAATCCATCAACTCAGGCCGCACATCTTGTTGCGGATAGAATTATTTAATTTTTTTTTAAAATTACCACAAACTAAAATCAAATTGCACGATTGTGGATGAAATTAATGATCCACAATCTTACCTCGCAATGCACGATTGTTGCTGAATTCCAAGTCGCTCTCGCTCGAGATCGAAGATCATGTTGTAATTCTGCTGCTGAAAGCTTCCCAGAATGATCGCCGGCCCGCCGCTACCTTCGATTCCGGCTACACCGCCGCCGGAAACGACCGTCAGGCAAATTGTTGGCCTGGAATTCCCCACAAAAGCGAAGTAATTCTCCAGTGGAAGCCGCATCTTGGCTCCGCCCTTGAAATGGAAAGCCAGCGCCGGCATTGATACCATCTCCGATGTCGTCCCATCCGGAAGATCAAAACACGGCTTCAGCCCGGTGTTCCGCTCGACATCGTCGGACCGGTTCAGCCGCAATCCGACCTGGTCCACGAATGCGGCGGCGAGGGGCTCAAAGATCGCCGGCTCGATGAACGTGAAAGTCGTGCCGGAGTCGACGATTGTGCCGCCGTTCCCGTCCCGGCCTAACGCGAGCGCCGTTGAAGGGATCTTCACCTTCTTCCCCCCGACTGTAATCTTCCTCAATCCCACGTAATAGTAAACAGAAAAGGCCGATGCCGCAGCTGTCGCAATGGGGGTTTTGAGCAGGGGAGTAAACACGATTCCCCCGTCGCCGTAATTCAGAGCTGCTCCGCCGTTCAATTCTAGGAAACCGCTCTCGCCGGAATCGTCCAGCTTCCGGGGGATTAGACAATAGGAGAAACTCTTTAATCTGAGCTGAGACGGAATGGAAGAAACCCCACGTCCGAACCCAGCAACTCCGCCGGCCGGCTGCTTGTCGGAGAAAACAGAGCAGCCAACAACGAAATCATCTGCGGCAACCGTTCGAGTGAAGAAACGCAGCGTTTCGGAGAGAAGAAGCCCGGTGGTGGATCCGGATCCGTAGATGATTAGATAAGGGGGGCAGATCTGGGGACAAATATTATCGGAGGAAGAATTAGAAGGAACAACACAATTCCGACAAGATGTTAGGAATTCCGGCGAATGAATCCAGCCGCATTTGGTATTTTTGCAGCCGATAAGCTTGGAAGTAGAGGATTGTTTAGGGAAGAAGGTGGGGATTTTACCGACGGGGTTCTCCGGCGAGGAACAGTTTTGGCAGAGGTATTTTCCGGTGCAGGGGATCCAGGTGAGCTGGCTGCCGGTGTCGAACAAGAGGGGGATTTCTTGCGGCGGGGTGCCGAAATAGGCATTGATGGAGTAGCCGCCGTAGGAGTGGGGGAAGAGGGCGGCGGAGGTGGTGGAACTTTTTTTAAGTAGGTCGGCGCGGAGGAGAGAAGCGGAGGCCAAACCGGCGATTCTTTCGAAAGGGTTGCTGAGTTGGGGAGAAACTGGGTGCCGGAATATAAGCGGGAGGGAAAACGAATCCTCTCCGGCTGCGACGAGGGATAGGGTTAGAAGGAGGAGGAGAGAGAGGAGGGAGACATGGGAGAAGGGAGCCCCCATGGCTAATGAATGACGGTAGTATAAAATTTGGGCTTGACGGGTATAATAAGAATTGACATCTACGCTGGTGGCGACATTTGCTTCGGACAGTGGGTGGACTCCACTACTCCAGTATTGCTAGCTGATATGATGGCTGGCCGTTGGATCAAAAAGTATAAAAATCACGTGATCGGACGGTGTTGGAGGGTACTTTTTGACATTCGGGATAGTTAGCTGTCCGGGGTTGGTCACGTTCTTCCTGACAGGTGGGATTGACAATGAAGTTTCATTTTCAAACATGGAGGGTCCCAAAGAGTAATTTTTGGATGTGGGATGCGTTTATTTATGGAGACAGGTGCTGTAAAGCCCAGATTCTGTATTTTTTTGTGCTTATAAAATGACTGTGAGTGCGTCATATTTTGCGTGGAGATATGTGCACATCTCAGATCGCGATGTGATGCACTCGTATCTGTTGGATTGTGCATTAAACCGTAAAATACAGCACACCTCCCAAATCCTTTATTCATCTCGTACGTGTGATTTATTAGTCATTCAATTAGACATAGGATGACCCGTAAAATAGTCATTTATAAAAAAGGCAAAATATTCAAATCAGTCACTTAAGTTTGGGCAAAATATTCTGTTGAATTTTCACAAGATGTTCAGCAAGATAGCTCAAACGTCAAATTAATATCTTTGAAACTACCCAGATCACAACTTGAACACGCGAAAAACAGGAAGAATACTCAAGCAAACAGAGTGCATTGACAGAAACAAACAGATCAAAATCTTATTAATCTTCTTTACAGGGCGAGATATACGTGGCGAGACATGATTTCGCCAATACATGAAAAAACAGAAACTACAATCAATTCGGGCGGACAGAAAAACTGAGACCGCCGAGGCCGCCTGCCTGCAGAGACCGCCTGAACTGAGCTGAAGCCGAACTGAACACGGAGTCCGCCGAGACCGCGAGGTCACGCGGACACGCCGTTATTCGCAGAGCTGCCTGCTGCTACTGAACTGAGAAACATACTGCCTACCTGCAGAGACCGCGAGGTCGAGCGGACAGGTTATTGAACTGGGAAGGTTGATGCAGAATCTGGTAACCGCTGAAAGCAGTCTGCAAATTTTACTGAGCCTGACCGAGGTCAAAACCGAACTCCTGGTTTCACAGAGCTAGCCGTGTCACCTGCACACAGCATCCGGTTAAGCAAATCAACCTGCGCGGATAACAAAAACGAGTTCGCAACCTTAACCCAAGTCCAACTTACTGTTCACTTTGTTATCAAATGACGAGCCAGGGGTCCTATTTATAGGCGGGGTGAGGAGTGTGATCACCGCCCTATGAGATAAGCTAACCGTCCCTTGATCGCAGCTAGCACTGCCAGTCCGTCGAGTCCGCACCGACAAGCCGGACTCGCGAACAGATCGCCAACCCGCAAGAGCGCCACCAGCTGAGCACCATGCCAGTCCGCATGGAGAGAAGACACAGCAACTGTCTGCACGCTCAAGTCCACGACCACAGGCATATCCGTCTGGTCACAGCGGACTATGCAGACACCAACTCAGCTCGCAATGCCCGCGACCAACATGCCAACTGCCCGGTCTCAGCGGACAATGCGGAAACCCTGGACTTCACAAAAGTATAAGTCCAGACACAAGCTTGCGCGAGCTCAGCGAACACCAATACAGTCTGCCAGCTCCAAGGCCAAATTGCGGCTCACCGCAAACTCCAGACTAAAAGCTAAACGCGCGGACTCCAAGCCACAGTCCGCACAGACCGCGAACAACATCCAGCACGCTCAGTCAGCCACTGTCGGACTCAACCAGTCAGCGCAGTCCGCGTAGTTCGCACAACCAAACGGAAAGACAGCCAACACCAGTCCGGCGAACTCCAGCTCCAGTCCGCGCGGATAGTCCGCCCAGGCTGCCCAGTCCGCCCAGGTCGCCCTGTCCGCCCAGAACTGCCCTATCACTACTTTCACTTCACAAATTTCAACATATTCATCTTGTGCGTGTGATTTATTAGCCATTCGATTAGACATAGGATAACCGGTAAAATAGTTCTTTATAAAAAAAGGTAAAATATTCAAATCAGGCTTTTAAGTTTGGATATGATTTCAAATTGGTCATTCAACTTATATTTGATTCAAACTAGCTTCTTAACTTTCACCTCTCTCTCAAATAAACTGTTTTTTCACTTTTTCGTTAAGTATTGACTCAAATTTGTACCACTGTTTACTCCGGTGGTGGAGACAGACGGATCCACAATCTCTCCTACTGATCTTTTGCACAAACCCCAGCACGTCGGAGCTGCAAGAGCAGGTTGGATCTGTCGAGATGCGGATGAGTAGATGATGGAGGCCGTCGACTCGGCCGGTGGACCGGGCAGGTTGGAGTGTGGCAGAGCCGGACACTTGCCGCACGAGAGAGAGAGAGAAGTTGGAGTGACAAGAGGACGTCGTCGGGGGCTGAGGCTCTCCAATTGACGAAGATGAACTTTGCCTGATTCTCATCTCGTGTCCGTCAATACTTAACATAAAAGTGAAAATATGACTTATTTGAGAGAGGTGAAAATTAAGGGACTAATTTGAATCAAATATAAATTTAAGCATCAATTTGAAACCGTACCCATACTTAAGGGACTGATTTCTATATTTTGCATATAAAAAAGTGATTTCAGGTTGGAAGCCTGATGTTTGGCCGGATGATTTTTTTTAAAAAAATCATATTTTATAAGCAAATACGGTCTTAAAATCTTTATAAAAATCTGTTAATTAAGAATATGTAGTTTTTGGGATTAAAAATAGGTATAAGTATGCTTCAAATTCATTTATTAAAAAAATTCCAACGTTTTAAGAACCGTACACGATCGGGCGATCCGATCGGTGTCCAATCCGGTCTGGTAAGTGTAAGTATCTAGTGTCAACCTAATCCACCTATAGGGGGGGGGGGGGAATAGGTGTCGTGTAGTCTTTTGCGGAATTAAATTAACATGCACAAGTAAGCAAATGAAACACAAAAAACACACAGAATTAAAGTGGTTCCCCGATTTGGGTACGTCCACTTTCCCCCTTCGACCTATCTCCCACCAAGGGACGACTCAGTCACTTCTTCAAATCGGATTGAAATCCAATCCTCACACTAGGAGCAACGCTCCCCTAACTACGAAAGGAATCCTTCCAACAACGGAGTCACAACTCCACCACAACGGGTTGCACCCAACCCTTACGAATAGGAATGAAGATTTCTTTACAACCAAATTGAAAGTTGAAAGTCCACCTAGTGTCAACTACTTACACCTATGGGGGGGATATGTGTCTTTGCAGCGTATTTGCGGAATTAAAGTTTTACCTGCACAAGAAAATAAAACAACACAGCACAGAAAGTACACTAGCAATTTATAGTGGTTCCCCGATTTGGGTACGTCCACTTTCCCCCTTCGACCTATCTCCCAACCAGGGACGACTCGGTCACTTCACCAACAGGATTGAAATCCAATCCTTGCACTAACGGAAGGAACCCTTCCACACGTAGGAGTCAACACTCCCACAACACGGGTTGCACCCAACCCTACAACTAGAGACCAATCGGTCCTTTACAATGAAAGAGAAAATGAAAATAGCTTGTAAGAAATACAAACAACGTGAAGATCCAGGTGTCCCTTTTCGTTAGACTACTTGTTCTTGTAGGCAACGAAAAGTCCACAACTCTAGATCTTTCTTGGAGAGAATCTTCTCTAGATCGACGGCTTCAACAAGAGAGGCGGTGATACTATGTAGATCCAATCTTCTAAGCAAAGTCGGCAAGGTCTTCCAACAGTCACACTAGAATCGATCGTCTCGATCGATTCGGATGGGGAAGGTTTCCCGATCACAAATCAAGAGACAAAAGATCTCTAGATAGACGCGTGAGACGCTGTGCCCGACTAGGCTTCTGTCGCCGGGAGAGGTAACGAAAACCCTGATCAACGGTGGCGAGCAACTAGCGAGAGGCGGAGAAGGTCGGCCGAGCTCGCTTCCGATCTAGGGCTTGACGGCGGCTTGTTTTTCTTCGATCTGTAATCCGTGTGTTTACTGTTCACAAATACAGAGTATTTATACACTAGGTCAAGAGATGACCGTTGTGCGCCCCACCAGCAGTAAGACCAAAGTCCGGTTCAAAATCCTGCAGATGTCGTGGACCGGTCCAGACAGAGTCGGAAAAATACCCAAGTCAAATTCGGCGAGAATCGTGGGTGATTCTCGACGAATCGGCGAGAATCACTTACGATTCTCGCCGAATTCTACTTAGAGAATTCTGGCTGCACAGGTTATAGAGGCCGGGGAGAATCGGTGGGAATCACCTTGGATTCTTGCCGACTCGTCGAGAATGCAAAGTCATTCTCGACGAATCGGCGAGAATCACTTGGTGATTCTCGACGATTCTGCCTTAGATGATTTTTCTGACTGCATCGAGACAGCCGGCCCACCCCGGCAAGAATCAACTAGTGATTCTCGACGACTCGTCGAGAATCACTGGTGATTCTCGACGAATCGGTGAGAATCACTTAGTGATTCTCGACGATTTACACTTAGACGATTCTCGTCTTTCAACCCGTGAGATGGTCTTTGGCCCATCCTTGCTCCTTGTCTGCTCTTGCTTTATCATAGCCCTGTACTTGAAATTAAGTACACCCCAATAGAGAGAGTACACGTAGGCTAACACACTGATCTGCTCAACGAGCGATTACGTTGCACAGACCCGTGTATATTGATCCACTGCACCCTGACATTGGTGTGTACTTAGCATGGAATAACTGCAAGCACAACTAGAAGAAATTCATCAAATACATAGTGAATTCATCTTAGCTTTGATAGGAGGCTTCCTCAAATCCAGGTAATTGTGGATACAATACCCAACAATCTCCCCCTATTTGACGAAGCCAAAATCCTACTAAGCTAAGATGAATTTCAACATTCCAGATAAAATATGCATAAACCAGAAGAGTGAACAACAAACATAATCATACCAATGTGAGAGTCAATTAATAAACCACACACATGAATCTGACCGCTTAGGAGCTTGTTCCTCAGATGGAACCTCAGCATCCTCCTGAGAATCTGCTGCTTTCTCATTCTCTGGTACTTCTTCCTCTATCTCAGTCTCCAAGTGATCATGCTTATCGGCAGAGTTGTGCACATCTTCTTCTACTTCTTCCTCCTCCTCCTCATCAGCCACCTCATCTCCCAGATCATCGTCGATAAGAGCTGCCTCATCGTTCTCAACCTCCTCATCATCTGCTACTTCATCTGCCACCATCCCCACAACATCTTTAGCTATCAGAGAAATATCAGATAAGATGTTTGCAGAACCGATTACAGGCTCCCCCTTAGTTCCTGCAATCAGGGCGTCAGGAACTTCACTGGGTGCTGCCATAGAATGAGCAGGAGCACTGGTGTCCACGGCTGGAGATGCTGCCTCTTGGTCTATTTCCCTGGCAGCCTGCCCTATTCGACGTTCCCATCGGTCAAATATGCTAGCATCCATCCTTTTCAAGTAGTGCAGAGGCACTCCCTTGCTCATGTCGAATGTGTCTCCGTCTAGTTGATTCAGATATAGGCTAATGATTCTGCCAAAGCTGGGGGTTCGGAGTGTGTCTTTAATCCTGTCAAAAAGCATGGCTCCCCAGTTGAACCGCTTTCGGCATACGATTGCCACCAGAGTTTTGAACATTTCCCCAGAAATATGGTCGTGGGATCCAGGTTTGCAGATTAGAGCCTTCCCAACAATGTCAGACAACAACTTTCCTTCCTCATTCATATCTTTCCTTTTGATTGACCTGGTCCACCTGGCCAATCCACAGAAGGATAGGGTCCTTGCTCTATCCTCTTCCTCCAGGTACTCTTCTTCTTCAACACTGGATAACCGCAGGCATTGGGTCAGTTTCCTGGCGGATAACTTGATTTTCTTCCCGACCACTTTGCTCTTGATGGAGGTGTCTTCATGACGGAGCTTCGCAGTTGCAAAGAACTCCAATACTTCCTTGTCCAAGATCGTGCATGGGTGCTCCAGCACGAACTTCAGTCCCGCTTCTTCAAGCATGATGATTATGTTCCGGAACTCATCCGAGGCCTGCGAGAACCCGGTTGTCACTAGCTCACATCCAGTGACCAGGCCTGCAGTAGTCCGTGGGGCCATAGTAAACCTAGGAAGAAGGAGAATACCAATAGGATCTCCGATACCACGATAGAGAGAGCGAAATCTAACCAAGCTCAAGTCACGGAAAGGGACAATATGGAGATTACCTAGTGGGGAGATGCAGTGAAAGTTCCGGTTTCTTCACGACGGAGCACCCGAGGACGCCTAAGACGCGGACCTGCGGCGAGAGTGGGCGGCAGAAGGCGTCGGTCGTTAGTTCACCACGGAGTTACGCAGGAGAAGGTTGCCGGGAGGTGAGAGAGACGGGGATTCTAGCGCGGGGTCTCGACGAAACGGCGAACGGCGGAATACGAAGGGTCGGAGGGTATCGTCGGGAAGAGTAGGTTTGAGATGATTCTGGGTTTAAGTAATATCCAGATACTTGGCGACTAACCTATTCCCGCCGAATGGCTCCCCTGGTTTAAATATCTCAGCGAGATTTGACAATTCGGCGAGACTTGTAATTAGGTGAGTATGTGATTTGATATGACGAGTATCGCCTATATTCCAACATAACGTTTTTTGTCAAGGGTTGGAAGGGCTCAGGAGGCATACTTGCTTCTACATCCACTAAGGGGATTGCCAAACTACATGGCTTAGGAGGCACATCAACTAGGATTTACTTGACATCATGACAGTGGCTTTGCCAATTTCACCGGTCATTTCTAGATGGATAAGTGCAATAATCTTGATGTCAGAGGTCATGTTCAGTGACTCTTCATGACGTATCTTTTCAATTTTCGGAGGCGGACTTATCCCCCCAAAAAAATGTCAAACTAATCTCTACTAGTAGAAGTAAAGGTTATCTCACACATATACTCCTTCCCAAGGTGAATGAGCATACGCGAATACTTTTTCTATAAGACAATCTAATTTCAGACGAGGTGAATTCATTATTAAGTGTGGATATGTCAACATACATATATATACATATATGGAATTATTTATGCGATATGGCTCAAACATTTGGGCTAATTGCAATTACCTGTGATAACAAGACGTAACATTCAAATCATCAGCACAGGTTACATCAGGAGGTCAGTATGCATGTGCCTGTAATGATGGCACTGCTCCCATTCTCGACACTTTATCCACGTCAATCTTGGAGCATCTCCTGTCCAGTTCCCGTTAGGATTGTGGGAACCTAGACCACCCTGCAGGAAAGAGTTATCTTGCCTTAGGAACCCAATAAGTATTGGGTCCTAGGTTCCTGTCAGCATAATAATTGGGATGCCTCCCCTCAGGGATCCTGGAGGGAGGACTAACATTGCCTCGAGGATGTGGAAGTACTCTTGCCTTTGACAATGAAGGGTTGTGCCAATAATCTATGGCAAAATGACCCACTTTGCCACAACACCAACATTCATGAATGTTGTACCGCCGTTTGTGACCTGAACCGGTGACTGAGATAGTCAAGGACCTAGGTCTAAACGGGATAAAGCCGGATCTGTTCTCAAAATTGCCTCTTCCATCGTGATACTTGGAAGGGTGAAAGGAAGGCATGTAGTGAGCGTCATGAGGCCTGGGAGGTGGTGCCTTCCTTTCAGTCCGCACCCTTTCAGAGGCCCCATGAGCACTAACTGCATGACTTCTAACCCCCCTTTTTTGTGTCCTAGGGTGGTGAGAGGCGCAGTGAGAGTTGATATCAGCAGATTCATGCAGAGTTGGGGCTATGGCCGAGAATACAAAGGGTTCAAAACGAGCCTTAGGCATTCTCTCAAGGGTGGCCATGACAGCCCTTGCATTATGGGTGTTTCCACATGAGGGCAGATCACCCTTGCAGTGACCACGGTTGTTCCTGTGATCATACCTGTAGGCATGATGAGTACCCTTACTTTCTGGAGTGGGGGGGGGGGGGTCTAAATACCGTTTCCCCATTTCTCCATGAATTGATAATCCAGGAGATCCACCCATTTTCTTCCTTTCTTTTGAGAGAATCAACCTTGGAAAAGTTGGATACTATCCTCTTCTCATTCTCTAGACTACTCTCTAGATCTGAGATTTTAGAGTCCTTAACCTTATTGGATGCCAATTGGAGAACCAATAAGATCTTCAGCCAAGCAATCTCCTGAGCTTGCTCCTCAACAATCAGGTTGCTTTTCTGAAGGACACTCTTCAGGGCATCAGGATTTTCTGGAGGGCAATCATCCAAAATATTCCTGTCTTCAGGAACATGAGGAAGAGAGGGGAAAGGTGAAGAAGTTACCTGGTCCTGACTTAGCTGATCAGGAATAGTGTTAGGACTGACCGGGGCAGCTGAGTTATCTTCAGCTGTGCAGTCTTCATCAACTTCCTCCTCAGTCTCTGATAAGGACACAGGAGCCCTGATACTGAGAAATTGGTCATCACTTTCTTCTTCAGAAATACTGACCCCCATATATGCCTCATCCTCTTGCTGATGACTTATCCCTGTTCTGTTTGATCCCTCCATGAGGTCTGATACAGTTTGCCACAAGGACTTGGCCGTCTTACACTTTTCAAGTCTTGACCGGGAAGGTCCAGTCCAGACATCCAGGATGATTTTACGAATCATTTTATCCAAGTTGAAAAGAGAGAATTCAATCTCAGACATTTCAGTAGTCTCCTTGGGGATCTGCATATCCTTTCCAGAGCAGGAGGCCTTCATGGGAATGAAGGGACCCTCTTCCAGAATGAGTGATGCTCGAGGGTCGATGGCCTCCAGATGAAATAGTACTCTCATCTTCCATACATGATAGTACTCCTTTGTACAAGAGGGGAGTCTTAGAGGAGGGACATCATAATCCAACTCCATGCTTGAGTCTGATCTTCTTGTTGACACTAGATGCAGAAACTTACTCGAGGTGTTAACCCCTTTGATGAGTAACCTCCCTCTGATACCACTTGAAAGTCCACCTAGTGTCAACTACTTACACCTATGGGGGGGGGGGATAGGTGTCTTTGCAGCGTATTTGCGGAATTAAAGTTTTACCTGCACAAGAAAATAAAACAACACAGCACAGAAAGTACACTAGCAATTTATAGTGGTTCCCCGATTTGGGTACGCCCACTTTCCCCCTTCGACCTATCTCCCAACCAGGGACGACTCGGTCACTTCACCAACAGGATTGAAATCCAATCCTTGCACTAACGGAAGGAACCCTTCCACACGTAGGAGTCAACACTCCCACAACACGGGTTGCACCCAACCCTACAACTAGAGACCAATCGGTCCTTTACAATGAAAGAGAAAATGAAAATAGCTTGTAAGAAATACAAACAACGTGAAGATCCAGGTGTCCCTTTTCGTTAGACTACTTGTTCTTGTAGGCAACAAAAAGTCCACAACTCTAGATCTTTCTTGGAGAGAATCTTCTCTAGATCGACGACTTCAACAAGAGAGGCGGTGATACTATGTAGATCCAATCTTCTTAGCAAAGTCGGCAAGGTCTTCCAACGGTCACACTAGGATCGATCGTCTCGATCGATTCGGATGGGGAAGGTTTCCCGATCACAAATCAAGAGACAAAAGATCTCTGGATAGACGCGTGAGACGCTGTGCCCGACTAGGCTTCTGTCGCCGGGAGGGGTAACGAAAACCCTGATCAACGGTGGTGAGCAACTAGCGAGAGGCGGAGAAGGTCGGCCGAGCTCGCTTCCGATCTAGGGCTTGACGACGGCTTGTTTTTCTTCGATCTGTAATCCGTGTGTTTACTGTTCACAAATACAGAGTATTTATACACTAGGTCAAGAGATGACCGTTGTGGGCCCCACCAACAGTAAGACCAAAGTCCGGTTCAAAATCCCGCAGATGTCGTGGACCTGTCCAGACAGAGTCGGAAAAATACCCAAGTCAAATTCGGCGAGAATCGTGGGTGATTCTCGACGAATCGGCGAGAATCACTTACGATTCTCGCCGAATTCTACTTAGAGAATTCTGGCTGCACAGGTTATAGAGGCCGGGGAGAATCGGTGGGAATCACCTTGGATTCTCGCCGACTCGTCGAGAATGAAAAGTCATTCTCGACGAATCGGCGAGAATCACTTGGTGATTCTCGATGATTCTGCCTTAGATGATTTTTCTGACTGCATCGAGACAGCCGGCCCACCCCGGCAAGAATCAACTAGTGATTCTCGACGACTCGTCGAGAATCACTGGTGATTCTCGACAAATCGGTGAGAATCACTTAGTGATTCTCGACGATTTACACTTAGACGATTCTCGTCTTTCAACCCGTGAGATGGTCTTTGGCCCATCCTTGCTCCTTGTCTGCTCTTGCTTTATCATAGCCCTATACTAGAAATTAAGTACACCCCAATAGAGAGAGTACACGTAGGCCAACACACTGATCTGCTCAATAAGGGATTACGTTGCACAGACCCGTGTATATTGACCCACTGCACCCTGACATTGGTGTGTACTTAGCATGGAATAACTGCAAGCACAACTAGAAGAAATTCATCAAATACATAGTGAATTCATCTTAGCTTTGATAGGAGGCTTCCTCAAATCCAGGTAATTGTGGATATAATACCCAACAAAAGTAAATAAAAATACAAACAATGCTTTGTGGAGATTCCGATGTCCTTCTTCGTTCGTTGAGGCTTGCACGAAATGTACGAAGAGTGCACAACTGGATTTCTCACTTGGAATGGATCTTGTTAAGATCGGCGGCGGCAAGCAAGTGCGGCGGCGGTTCTTTGCAAATCCAAACTTCTTGACGAAGCAAGCTAGGTCTTCGAACGATCTCAGTCGGATCAAACGTCTCAACCGATTCGGAAGGGAGAACAAGTCTCGTTCAACGAATCAGAAGACAAGAGATCTCGAAAGAGACACGTGAGACCGACTGCTTGCCTCGGTGCTGTCGTCGAATGATCAGAGATGAGCTGAGATCAGCGGCGGCAACAACCTTGCGAGCGGCGACATGCGATCGGGCGGAGCTCGCGATTCGCTAGGTCACGGCGTTGGCTTCTTTTTGTATTTCATATTCCGATCGGATAGTCTCCTGTAGACAACGGAGATAAGTCTATATATACCCAAAGGCAAACCCTAGAAGACCGTTATGGGGCCCACCATGGAAATCCCGATATCTGGCCGAACTGAGCACGGCAACCTGGACCGGTCTAGCGAGCGGCGAAATCTGCCTAAGGCAAAATCAGTGGGAGTCGTTGGTGATTCCCGTCGATGTCGGCGAGAATCACTCTCGACTCCCGTCGATTCTGCCTTGGCAGAATTTCAGTTTGATTTTTCCAGTTGGAAGAAGTCGGCGGGAGACACTTAGTGATTCCCGTCGAAGTCGGCGGGAATCACTAGCAATTCCCGTCGATTTTTACTTGGAAGAATTTTCCTCCTTCCTTCTTTTGATAGCTTGGTCTTTGACTCATCCTTGCTCCTTCTTCTGCTCTTGATCTACCTTGACCCTGTACTAGAAAATAAGTACACTCCAATAGAGAGAGCACACGTGGATCAACACACTGATCTACACAACGAGGGATTACGTTGCGCAGACCCATGCATATTGACCCACTACACTCATTCATTGGTGTGTACTTAGTATAGAATGGCTGCAAGCACAACTTGATGGAATTGTCAAATGCATAGTCAATTCAATTTAGCTTGTTCAGGCTTTTATTCAAATCAGGTCTATTGTGGATGCAATACCCAACAATCTCCCCATATTTGGAGAAGCCTAAACCCTACAAGCTTAGGTGAATAGAACTGATGGAAATGAAAATCATAACAGGAAAGTTCAGTTGAGTGTTGAATTCATTACCATTTACCTGAGAGCAACAACCTTAGCCAAGGTGATCTCCACCTATCTGAGAGCAGCATAGCCTTTGTGGCCTACTTAGCACCACCTTAGCCTTGGCCGAGAGGGTAATCTCCCCCTTTTTGGCTTCTGCAAACCTGAGACTTCACTTGGGGCAAAATGCTCCCCCTCAGATCTTACAACCATGCCCGATCTTGAGTTCCTCGCAGACACTTCCTCTTGATCCAAGAGCCTTGAGCCTTTCAGTCTTCAATCTTCAAGGTTCAGCATGCCGAGTTCAATTTTGAATAAATTGAACTTGGCCTCGTCTAGAGGCTTCGTGAAGATATCTGCAATCTGCTTATCCGTGGGGACATAGCAGAGAGATATATCTTTGTTCTCCACATGCTCCCTAATGAAGTGGTAGCGCACTTCAATATGCTTTGTTCTGCTGTACGACACAGGATTGTTTACAATTGCAATTGCGCTCGAGGAGTCGCAATATATGGGAACTTCTCTAAACTGCAAGTCATAATCTTCGATTTGATTTCTGATCCATAGAAGTTGTGCGCAACAGCTGCCTACTGAGATGTACTCAGATTCAGCCGTAGAGGTTGCGACACAGTTCTGTTTTTTACTGCTCCACGATATAAGCCTTCTTCCAAGGAATTGACACGCTCCGGAAGTGCTTTTCCTATCATCCCTGCTTCCTGCAAAGTTAGCATCTGAAAAGCCTATCAGCTCGACATCATTGTTTCTTGGGTACCACAGACCAAGATTTGGTGTACCTTTAAGGTATCTAAGAATCCGCTTTGCAGCGACATAATGAGATTCCTTAGTGTTCACCTGATATCTGGCACAAACGCACGTGGAAAACAAAATATCCGATTTACTAGCAGTAAGGTAGAGCAGGGATCCAATTATGCTTCTGTATTTGGTTTCATCAAAAGGTTTCCCTTTCTTATCCTTGTCTAGAGACACAGTGGATCCCATCGGAGTCCTCATAGAGGTTGAACTCTCTATTCCAAATTTCTTGAGGAGTTCATTTGTGAACTTCGTCTGAGAAATGAAAATTCCATCCTCAGACTGTTTCACTTTAAGTCCCAAGAAATACTTCAATTCTCCCATACTGCTCATTTCAAACTTCCCTTGCATAAGTTTAGAAAACTTCTTGCACAGGTTGTTGTCCGTTGAGCCGAATATTATGTCATCGACATAGATTTGCACCAGCAAATTTTGCCTTTGACTTCCCTAAGAAACAATGTCTTATCTATTTTTCCCCTCGAGAATTTGTTCTCAAGAAGAAAACTAGACAGAGTCTCATACCAAGCTCGAGGAGATTGTTTTAAGCCATATAATGCTTTATTAAGAAAGTAAACATGATCATGGAGTGTTGGATTAACAAAACCTGGAGGTTACGCGACATATACTTCCTCTTTTAAATTTCCATTCAGGGAAGCAGACTTCACGTCCATCTGATAGACAGTGAATCCTTTGTGAGAGGCGTACGCCAGGAACAACCTGATCGCCTCGAGCCTTACAACTGGTGCAAAGGTTTGGTCGAAGTCAATACCCTCCTCCTGTCTGTAACCTTGAGCCACCAGTCTGGCCTTATTCTTGATGATGACACCGTGATCATCTAGTTTGTTTCTAAAGATCCACTTAGTGCCGATCACATTCTGTTTCTTTGGTCTGGGAACTAGCATCCAGACGTTGCATCGTTCGAATTGATGCAGTTCATCTTGCATGGCCAATATCCACGACGTATCTTTGTTCGCTTCGTCGAACTTCTTTGGCTCAACCTGTGACAGAAAACTAAGGTGCAGAATCTCGTTAATTGTACCTTTACGAGTTCTGACACCGTCCCGAGGATCTCCTATGATCTGATCTCTTGGGTGATCCCTCACGTGTCTGAGCTCTAAGAGTCTGACATCTGGAGCTTCAACAGCTTCCCGGGCTCCTCCCTCTTCTGGGAGAATCTCTCCATCCTGACCGTCATCTTCTCCAGTTGGTGTTGAGGCGGAGACCTTGACGTACTTGGGAGTTTCATTTTTAGCAGTCTCATCTAGACTTAGCTGTTCAAGCATTGCACCTGCATCTTCAAGAATGCCACTGGAAGAATTGTTGTGAAGCAAGCTTCCTTCATCAAATACAACATTTATTGACTCTTCTACCACTAGAGTTTTCTTATTGAAAACCCTATATGCCCGACTGTGGCTACTATAGCCCATGAAGATGCCTTCGAAGCATTTTTCTCCGAATTTAGTACGTGGGTACTTCCCATTATTGAGTACATAACATCTGCAGCCAAAAATCCTTAGATAGGACATGGTCGGTTTCCTGCCTCTCAATAGCTCATAAGGCGTCTTATGATGGTTCTTGTTGATCAAGGCTCGGTTTTGCACGTGATAAGCTGTATTGACAGCCTCTGCCCAGAAGTACTCTGGAAGAGAAGCGTCATTCAACATTATCGTACATGCTTCAATGAGCGTTCTATTCCTCCTCTCCGCAACTCCGTTTTGCTGAGGAGTACGCGGGGAGGAAAACTCATGAAAGATACCATGTTCTTCACTGAATTCTGTCATAGCTCCAGACTCGAATTCTGTTCCATGGTCACTTCTGATTTTGACCACGGAGCAGTTAAGTTCGTTCTGAATCTGCTTGATAAAATTAGTGAAGATGTCAAACGTATCTGACTTTCGTTTCAAGAAAAACACCCACGTAAACCGAGAGTGATCATCAACAATCACTAGCGTATACGATTTGCCTCCAAAGATATGAACTTGCACTGGACCGAACAAGTCCATATGCAGAAGATAAAGATATCTGGAAGAGTCTTTGTCAGCAATGCCCTTAAAGGTACCCCGAGTCTGTTTGCCCTTCTAGCATGTAGGAGAAGGGCTATCTTTGATGCACTTAATAGTAGGGGCATCCCTTACTAAGTTCTTGGAAAATAACATATTAATAGTTTTGAAATTAATATGTGCTAATCTCTTGTGCCATTGTTCACAGAGAGATGCACTGTCTTTTGCTACTAGGCAAACGGGGGTAGAAGAGTCTATGCTAAGAAAATCTAAGCAAAAAATATTTCTGCTCCTAATGCCAGTTAATACCGTCTTTGAAGAGGCACACGATATTATCAAGCACTTTTCCTTGTAGAACTTAACGTCGTATCCTTTATCACACAACTGACTTACACTGATCAGGTTATGGTTTAACCCTTCAACATAGGCCACGTCTATGATAGAGAACACACCGTTGGATATCATACCATAACCTTTGGTGACTCCTTGATCTGATCCTCCAAAGATGACTTTGGATTCATTTTCGACTGGGGAGTAATCACGCAACAGGCTTCTTGTCCCGGTCATATGCCGGGAACATCCACTATCCAAGTACCAGATTAGCATTTTGGTGGCCTTTGGACATACCTGCAAAACAGAATTAGTTTCCCTTAGGAACCCAATTGAACTTGGGTCCTAGATTCCTTGTTAGCACACTCCCCCTCGGGTGGTTAACCCTATGAGTGGTCGGCCTCACATTGTTAACATGAGGAGTCTCATTGTTTCTTGGATTAAACCAGCAATCCACGATGAAGTGACCAACTTTGCCACAACACCAATAGTCAAACCTGTTGTACCGTTTCCTAGGCACCTGCTTCACCATATGAATGGTGGGTCCAGCCAGGGCCTTGGATCCGGAGGTGGAGGCATCTTGTTGATAGCAATCACATGATTCCTTCACTTCCTGTTCCTTTTGTATAACAAGCTTGGTCTTTGGTGCCTGCTTCCTATTATGGCCGCTAGAGAAGTGACCATAATTCTCCACTTGGATTTCCTCATAAGGTGCCTTGAATACACTCTCATCGTAGTTACGGGGGAAGGTCCAACCATCATACCGACTCTTGGGCTTTTCAACCGAGGGCCGTAAGAGGTGGCCATAGGTTGACTCAAAGTAATGCTCATTGCATGGAAAGCTAGGCTTTCAGAATGAAATAGGACTGAGTGGGGCCTTTCCCTTTTTTGTAGCAGAGGCCTTCTTAGTAGCCTTATTTTTCCTCTGATTTCTATTTCTCCTGGATGATTTACCAGGCACGACCACATGCCCTAAGCCAGCCCTCTTAGTCTGAGCAGAGAATTCATCAACAAGAGGAAGAACAGTCTTGGGCATAAAGAAGCTTTTGACAATCTTCCTCTCGGCCGCAAGCTGTTCTTCCAGCTTGTTAATTTCTTTCTGCTTTTGGTCAAGGAGCCTTAGAGAGTCTGAGTGCTCAGAAGTCAGGTCCAGGTGTTCCTGTCGGAGAGAAATCAAGCCAGTGATCTCTTCTCTTAGGGACACACCCTCAGCCTTAAGGAATTTGACTTCCTTTTTCTGAGCGCTCAACCTCTTTCGGCATTCTTCAAAGTATTGAGCAGGAGATCATACTTTTCGAGGAGTTCAGCTTCACGGGCAGATGGGCTATCCTCGCGATCATCTTCAGGAGACTCAGAGTCAGAGTCAGAGTCAGAGAGGGGGGGGGGGGTGCGATCTTTTACCTTCCCAGTAAATGGGGGACAATCTCCATCTGAGTCGGAGCGACCCATTAGCCTGAAGTAGGCTTACTCATCATTACTGGAGCATGAAGAGTCAGATTCACTCAGTGTCTTTGGCTTTTTGGCAATGTAGCTCCTCTCTTTCTTATATCGAGAGGACTTGTGCTCCTCTCCTTTCACCTTATCTCTCTTGCTTTGGTGGCAGTCAGCAATGACGTGGCCTGGCTTATTGCATCCAAAGCAGATAATGTCAGCAGAACGATGTTTGTTCTGTTTAGAATCATACCTGTCAGAAGAGTAATTCTTCTTCTGATGTCTGGAGGAGGAGCCATCTCCTTTTCTCTGATTCCTCATCTTGAGGAACTTCTTAAACTCTCGAGTGATGAAGGAGAATTCTTCTTCAGATAGCTCTGAGCTGAATGAGCATGGCTTAGAGTCTTCTTCATCAGCCTTTCTCCAAGAGCGGGACGAGGCTGCACCCTTGCCTTTCCTTGAGTGATTAGCTTTCGGGGACACAGTCTTATCTTTGGCTGCAGCCTTATCGGCCTCTTCTTCAGCTTTTCTGGTGTTCAGCTGAAGCTCGTAGGACATTAGCTTCCCAAACAGAATCTGGGGATCAGTTTCTGCCAGCTTGCCAAACTCTCTGATGGCGCAGATCTTGGTGTCCCATTCCTTAGTCAGGGATCTAAGGAATTTGTCATTTAGTTCACCATCGGTGAACACTCTGCCATAACCCTTCAGGGCATTGATGATCTTCAGGAAGATCTCGAATGTCACTCCGATTTCTTCCTTGGGACCTTGCCTGAAGGCCTCATACTTCTGGTTCAAAAGGGATCTTCGATCATCCCTTACTTCATATGTGCCTTCCATCAGAATGATAAGGCAGTACCAGATGTCCTTGGAAGTCCTGCAGTTGCTGAAATTCTGCATCATTGAATCATCGATGGCGCTTACTAAAATGTTTTGAGCTTTCTTGTCTAGTCCGACAAGCACCATCTCATCCTTATCCATTTCGGAGAGCTTCTTGGGCACCATCTTAGTCGGATCAATGGTGGAGGCCTTAGTGGGGATATGAGGGCCCTCCTTCACTATCATGAAGAGTCGGGGATCGACTGCTTCCATGTAGAACCTGATCCTTTCCTTCCATATGGGAAAATTCAGCTTAGTGCATACTGGATTCTTTCCTGTATACTTGAGTCCGTCCATTCCTGAGATCTTCTTTCTTCTTGACACTAGACACTGGATCTTACTCAAGGTGTTAACCTTATTGATGAGCAACCTCCCTCTGATACCACTTGTAAGTATCTAGTGTCAACCTAATCCACCTATAGGGGGGGGGGGGGAATAGGTGTCGTGCAGTTTTTTGCGGAATTAAATTAACCTGCACAAGTAAGCAAACGAAACACAGAAAACACACAAAGAATTATAGTGGTTCCCCGATTTGGGTACGTCCACTTTCCCCCTTCGACCTATCTCCCACCAAGGGACGACTCAGTCACTTCTTCAAATCGGTTTGAAATCCAATCCTCACACTAGGAGCAACGCTCCCCTAACTACGGAAGGAAACCTTCTGATGACTGGTTTTAGTCATCCTTTTTTGGGGTAATTAAGTAGTTAAAATCCTTAAATATTATTATTATTTTGTGTTTTTGTATGCTTGTTATAATGTTGTTGTGTTATTATAGTTTTATTATATGTATTGATGTTATTTTATGTTTATGTTATTATTATGTTTAGCTTTACTTATAAATACTATTATCTTTAGTTTAATTTCAAACAACTAATGTAATGTTATAATGATTAATGTTATATGTTTAGTTTTATTTAAACTTATATCATGATATAACTAATGTTATGTTTTTTATTTTATTTTGTAGGTTGGCCGGCCCCTCCCTCAAGTGCAGCCCAAGTTCAACTAGCATGCAGCCGGCCACCTTTTGGAGCAGCTTTGAAGCCTACCCGAGCCCCTTGATTCAAGCCCAACATGATGCAGCCCGACCTCCATTACAAGCCCCTACCTGAGCCTCATTCAAGCCCAACATGATGCAGCCCGAGCCTGAAAGTTAAAAGGGTGTTCCAACAGAGCCCATGCAGCCTACAACTAGCAACCCGAGCCCACCTAGCTTCTCCCTTTTCTCTCTACCCGAGCCCACCATGCAGCCAGCCCACTCTTCAATATATTTGGCCGACCCTCTCCACTTTGGAGCAGCCCCTCTCTCCTCATTAATACCATGCATGAATATTTCCTTCACATGGCCGGCCACCTTTTTTATCTCATGCATGCACTTTGCCCTCCCTCTCTCTTTATTTATTAGCATGCATGAATTTCCCCCCTTCATATGGTCGGCCCCTCTCCTTTTCCCCCTTCTACAAGCTTCCATTCTTCCCCTCCTTCTTATTTTTATATTCTTCATTAAATGAAATACATGCATCCTCCCATTCTCTCTCCCCTTTATTAAATGAAATGCATGAACCATCCCAATGAAGTGGCCGGCCACCCCCTTGTCTCCCCTCTTCATTTCCATCCTAGAATCTTCCCTCTTAATCTATAAAAGGAACCCATGTCCCAAGCTTTTGGAGGTTGGGCTTTGGAGATAGCTTTGGAGAGTTTCAATTCAAGAGAGTTTATTGTAATTTTCTAGTTTGTTTTATTTCTTATAATCTCATTTTTGTTAGTAATATAGTCTTGCTCTTTTTATTATCGTGTACTCCTTTTCTTTTTATTATAAGTAATATGAAGTCTTCTCCTTCTATTATTGTTGTTTTCTTTTCCAATATGCGTAGCTAATTTCCTTGTAGCATTTGATCATGAGGATCCATGATTTGAGATGATGATTTTTCTTACTTTGTAATTTTATTTTTGCTAAAATTAGCTCTATCCTTCTTTGATTAATTTGTGTCGACTCTATATTTCCGGTATACGGTAGTAGGCCTTGTTATCATTTCATAGTAGTCGAGAGACTCGTGATTTGAAAGATCACTCAAAGAAGGAAGGAGTTGCACGCAACCTTAGAGATAGGATGACGTAAATCCTCCAGATTGGAGTCAAATCCAATAGTGCGGATCACCTCGATAATGCAACTTTAAGCTTCTTTGATTTGTAAAGAGATTTCGATCAAAGAGTTTATAAGTTAGGAGACCTAATGCTCTAGCGAGATTTTGTCTTAATATCAGATCCGTCACGGTCGAGTTAGTTTGCAATTATAAAATTACATTTTTATTTTCCTTCATCTCTTTTCATGGTGAATCATCGATCAAGTGCTATCTTTTAATATAAGTTTTTTTCGTCTCGCAAATTATCGTTTATTTTACTTTAAAAATTCTCAAATCCAACTATTTTCCGGTAGGATAATATTTCAAGCGTGAGTAGCAGTAATTGACAACCCCGTGTTTAAATACGACCTTGGTACTATAATTCGACAGGTACGCTTGCCTGTTCGGGTTTAGCCCATCAAGTTTTTGGCGCCGTTGCCGGGGAGTTTTCTCGTCAATATTTTGAAAACGCTTGCGCTATTACTTCTACAAAAAAATAAAAAAAAAAATTTATTTATATATTTAAATATTTGTAATCAACCCACTTCACTTTATTTCTACCCCACCTAAATTCTCTCGAAAAGGGTAAGGGGCTTTAAGCGCCACCATTTTACCTAGTACCGGGCGAACCCTTCACCGGGTAGTCCTCGGGAAGTCCGAGAGCCAAGCCGTAAAAAAATCTATTCAAAAAAAAAAAATCCTTTCTTCTCTTTTTCTTTCTTTTTCAAGTTTTCTTTTTCATTCTCCTTCGTCTTCTTTGCTAGTGCATGACCCGAGCGAATCCGTCGCTACTTGTTGATTTGGACCCGGAAATCGAACGCTCCTTTCGGAGACAACTACGATTCGGGGCTTCCACTTCTCAAACAGCAGTTGAGGATTCCTATGGGGATTGTAATTTTAATTCTGAGATGGGAGACCCTAACCCAGGAATGGCTCAGCAAAGGACTATGTCCGATTATGCTCGACCAAACTTGGAAGGGACAGAGACAAGTATTGTTCGACCTGCGATTGCGAACAATAACTTCGAGCTTAAGCCTAACATCATCCAAATGGTGCAGCAATATGTACAGTTCGATGGATTACAAGATGAAGATCCGAACTTGCATATTGCCAATTTTCTTGAAATCTGTGACACCTTTAAAATCAATGGTGTCTCAGACGATGCTATAAGGCTAAGACTCTTCCCATTCTCCCTAAGAACCAAAGCCAAACAGTGGTTGAGTTCTCTTCCAAGAGGATCAATCACTACTTGGAACATTTTAACTGAAAAATTTCTCTCTCGCTATTTCCCCCCCGCCAAAACTGCTAAGCTTCGAAATGATATTACCTCTTATTCTCAAATTGCTTCTGAGACCCTCTATGACACTTGGGAGAGGTTCAAAGAGCTTTTGAGAAGATGCCCACACCATGCTCTGCCTGTATGGTTGCAGGTCCAGACATTCTATAATGGGCTAAATCAAGAAACTAAGCAGATGATAGATGCCGCTTTCGCTAGTTCTTTAGACCGCAAAACTCCGGAAGCCGCTCTTGAGCTTATCGATGACATGGCGATGAACACTTATCAGTGGAATTCGTCTAGGTCTCGCCCATCTAAACCTGCAGGTATTTTTGAAGTGGATTCGGTGACGCAACTGGCGATGCAAGTGGAAATGCTAAACAAGAAGATCTCGGAGATGACTGCTCCCTCAGCCGCTAAGGTATATGAAAATGCTGCTGCTGCCGAGCAGGTGGATTATCTGGGGAACATACCCAGGCCTGCTCAAAATATTTCTGCGAACAATTTTTCTGCTTTTCCGAATTTTTCTTCTCCGCCTGGTTTTAATTCTTCGTCTAATTCTTATCACCCCGGATGACGTAACCATCCTAATTTCTCATGGAGTAATAACGCTAACACCGTACGCCCACCGCACGATTTTACACCACCACCACCGCAACAAAATTTTCAAAAACCTTCCTCTTTGGAAGAGATCCTCGCTAAATATATAAGCTCGAACGATGCCACTATTAGAAATTTAACAGGATCAATGAAAAACTTAGAAAATCAGGTCGGCCAACTCGCCAAGGATTTTCATGAGAGACCACCTGGAACTCTTCCCTCGAACACTGAGCCTAACCCAAGGGAACACGCAAATGCGATTTCCCTTCAGAGCGGTAAGGTTGTTAACGAGCCCACCACAAGGGAAGAGCCAAGGGTGATTTTCCCTCCTGTTTTTACCCCCACGGAAATTGATAACTTAAATCTTGAGAATGAAAAATCTATTTTTGAAAAAGAAAAAAATATGACTGTTTTTACTGATTCTGAAAAAGAAAAAAATGATTTCAAAATGATACTCCTGTTATTATAAAGGAATTTCCGCTACCTCCTTATCCGGCTAGACTTAGGAAAGAAAAACAAGACGATCAGTTTCAACGCTTTCTTGAAATATTTAAACAAATCCACATTAATTTGCCATTTCATGAAGCGCTTAGTCAAATGCCGAAGTACGCGAAATATCGGAAAGATTTATTAACAAACAAGACGAAATTGGAAAATTTATCGCATGTAACATTGAATGAAGAATGCTCAGCGGTCATTAAAAACTCTACTCTTCCTAAAAAGATAAATGATCCGGGTAGTTTTTCCATTCCTTGCGTCTTTGGCGATCTTTTCGTTAAACACGCGTTAGCGGATCTAGGAGCGAGCATCAACTTGATGCCTTTTTCTTTATTTAAAACGCTAGGTTTGGGCACTCTCAGCCCTACACGCATGAGTATACAGTTAGCCGATCGTTCGATTAAGTATCCGTTAGGAGTCGTTGAGGATGTGTTAGTGAAGGTCGACAAATTCATCTTCCCGGTGGATTTTGTCATTCTCAATATTGAAGAGAACATCGAGGTCCCTCTTATCCTTGGTCGACCTTTCCTAGCCACCGCTCGCACAATCATAAATGTGAGTGAGGGAAAACTTTTTCTGCACGTAGGAGATGAGGAAGTAACATTTGATATTAATAAATCGATGAAAAACTCTCTACAAAATGATGACTCTTGTTTTTTCATTGATGATTTAAAAGAAGACTCCTATTTCTCTCCAAATGATTTTTCTTCTTCTTTTTTTGGACCCTCATCAACTATTTTTGAAAACACTGTTATGTCCGTACAAGCAACATTCGAAAATGACTCTGATTTTGGACAAAAAAATCTTATTTTTGAAAATGATAAAAATTTGCCAAATTATTTTGAAAAACCACCTGACCCTGCAGAAAAAAAATTATCACGATAAGAACTTCCGCCACCATAAAAATTTTAAACCAGGCGATCAAGTTCTTCTCTTAAATTCACGATTACGCATTTTCTTTGGAAAATCTAAATCTCGTTGGTCTGGACCGTTTGCGGTCAAGGATGTTTTTTCTGATGGAACTGTGTTACTTTCGCACCCGGAGAGGGGTGAATTTAAAGTGCATGAATGTAGACTTAAACTCTATTTCTCTAATGATTCTGTGACTCCTGCAAAGGAGAATCTTCTTTTTGATTCTTAGTTTATTATTTTCTGATGGACATTTTTATTTCTGGACTTATGGTTATTCTTCTTCTTATTATTATGAAACTCTTTTATTCGGACTTTGAACTATTGTAATAAAAAACATTATCGGGCATCTGCCCACGGACTCTTTTTTTCTTTTATTTTGCTCTTTCTACCGGAGGCCAATCAAGTCCATGATCGTGGTCGCCGCTCCGCCGCTGCTGATATCAGATGGATCAAGTCATACCTGTTGACGATCAAGTACTCTAAAAAGCAAGCATGGGGGAGCGACACCCACCTTCATCTCACAAACCCGGGGAAGTCCTGTTCTTTTTATTTACTTATTTTCCTGTATTTTTTTTTCTTTTTCTCTTCTTCTCAGTCCCCTTCTCTTTTTTCTTTATGTTTTCTTCATTGAGGGCAATGAAGAATTTAAGCATGATGGGGTCTAGTTTCTTTTGGTCTTTTCTTTCTGTTTTTCTTCTTTCAAAAGAAAAATTTTTATGTTTTATATTAGTATAGTATTTTATGTTATGTCATCAAAATCCAAAAAAAATTATAAAATATAAAACCAAAAAAAAAAAAATTTAATTAGAAAAAAAAGAAAACTAAAAAAAAAAGTGTGCTAAAATCGATTTGAAAAACAAAATCTAAAATTTTTTCTATCTTCATTTTTATGTTTCTTCTAGTGAAGTGTAGGCCCGTGCGGTTTTTGTAGTTCTATGTAGAATCCTTTGAAAATGATTTCTAAACTTATCATTTTAACATAGTTTAGTTTTACTAGTTTCTTTTTCTTAAATAGAGGCATCCAGTTTTACGTCATAAGTTAGCAATTTGTAGTTATGTCTTCTTATTCGGTTAGTTACTTACGAATGGTTGCTAGGTATCATTTGCTCTTTTTCATTTGCGGGGTAGTCTTTCTTGGTGTCTAGAACTTGTACCAAGCTACTCTCGAAGCATTTGCGCCATTTTTTACGTTCTTTAGAAATGATTTAGGCCACCATTTGAATAGTTTGAGCTTTTGTTACCCACCAAAAACATCACCATTGCAAAAACAATTTTGGGCCTTTTCATGTTTTCTTTGTTTTTAGCTCCACCTTTCATTTCATTATATTCACCAAAGCCAAATACCTTTCCTATTTTTTGCACTATAACATTGAGCTTAAAAATTATTTCTTTGGAGGGGTATTATTTTTGAAATGAATTGGAAATTCTCAAGCTTATTTTTGGGAGCTTTCTTATCAAATGTTATCCAAAAGAAAAAAAAAATTGAGAAAGAAAAGTGAAAAATCAAAATAATAAAAAAAAAATGCAAAAAGTTTATGTTTGGCCAAGTTTATAAAAGAAAAATTTTCATGGCCTTGTTTTGTAGTTTCATATTGGAGAAATGACATACTTGTTATTTCTCATTTTTACTATGCTTTATTTATTTTTGAGCTCACCTTGGTTTAGTGCCTAAAACCTTCATGTTTATCTTTGATTCCACTTCCTAATCATTTACCTAAGCCAAGTTTTAATGCCAACCAAAAGTCCTAATGATCTTAGAACTTAAATTCGCGTAGTGGAGAAAGTGTGAACGTACAAGCCTATGGCCACCATCATTGATGGATTTCTTTGGAGGTTATCTTGGAGTGTTTTAGGGTTAATGCTTATCTAGAAACCTAGTAGTTTGTTAATGCGCCGTTTATTTAGAACCTCTACTTTTGTTGTCCTTATTTTCATTTATTTTGGATGCCTTGTTTTTAAGATTTAGAAATGTGTAGATTCTTCTTATGTTCTAATGAGATTTTTAGGATTCCACTTTCAAATTTTCTATTGTGCACTTCTCACCCCACTAGTTGATAATATGAATATTAGGATAGTTTAATTTTTCATGTTTTGTTTTTCTTAACTATGGAACTTAAAAAAAATATATTTTTTGCTTTCTTTTTTGCTTTTCCCTAGTTCCTTATTTCTATTTGCTTGAGGGCAAGCAAATGTCTAAGCATGGGGGAGTTTGATGACTAGTTTTAGTCATCCTTTTTTGGGGTAATTAAGTAGTTAAAATCCTTAAATATTATTATTATTTTGTGTTTTTGTATGCTTGTTATAATGTTGTTGTGTTATTATAGTTTTATTATATGTATTGATGTTATTTTATGTTTATGTTTTTATTATGTTTAGCTTTACTTATAAATACTATTATCTTTAGTTTAATTTCAAACAACTAATGTAATGTTATAATGATTAATGTTATATGTTTAGTTTTATTTAAACTTATATCATGATATAACTAATGTTATGTTTTTATTTTATTTTGTAGGTTGGCCGGCCCCTCCCTCAAGTGCAACCCAAGTACAACTAGCATGCAGCCGGCCACCTTTTGGAGCAGCTTTGAAGCCTACCCGAGCCCCTTGATTCAAGCCCAACATGATGCAACCCGACCTCCATTACAAGCCCCTACCCGAGCCTCATTCAAGCCCAACATGATGCAGCCCGAGCCCATGCAGCCTACAACTAGCAACCCGAGCCCACCTAGCTGCTCCCTTTTCTCTCTACCCGAGCCCACCATGCAGCCAGCCCACTCTTCAATATATTTGGCCGGCCCTCTCCACTTTGGAGCAGCCCCTCTCTACTCATTAATACCATGCATGAATATTTCCTTCACATGGCCGGCCACCTTTTTTATCTCATGCATGCACTTTGCCCTCCATCTCTCTTTATTTATTAGCATACATGAATTTCCCCCCTTCATATGGCCGACCCCTCTCCTTTTCCCCCTTCTACAAGCTTCCATTCTTCCCCTCCTTCTTATTTTTATATTCTTCATTAAATGAAATACATGCATCCTCCCATTCTCTCTCCCCTTTATTAAATGAAATGCATGAACCATCCCCATGAAGTGGCCGGCCACCCCCTTGTCTCCCCTCTTCATTTCCATTCTAGAATCTTCTCTCTTAATCTATAAAAGGAACCCATGTCCCAAGCTTTTGGAGGTTGGATTGAGAGTGGGCTTTGGAGATAGCTTTGGAGAGTTTCAATTCAAGAGAGTTTATTGTAATTTTCTAGTTTATTTTATTTCTTGTAATCTCATTTTTGTTAGTAATATAGTCTTGCTCTTTTTATTATTGTGTACTCCTTTTCTTTTTATTATAAGTAATATGAAGTCTTCTCCTTCTATTATTGTTGTTTTCTTTTCCAATATGCGTAGCTAATTTCCTTGTAGCATTTGATCATGAGGATCCATGATTTGAGATGATGATTTTTCTTACTTTGTAATTTTATTTTTGCTAAAATTAGCTCGATCCTTCTTTGATTAATTTGTGTCGACTCCGTATTTCCGGTATACGGTAGTAGGCCTTGTTCTCATTTCATAGTAGTCGAGAGACTCGTGATTTGAAAGATCACTCAAAGAAGGAAGGAGTTGCACGCAACCCTAGAGATAGGATGACGTAAATCCTCCAGATTGGAGTCAAATCCAATAGTGCGGATCACCTCGATAATGCAACTTTAAGCTTCTTTGATTTGTAAAGAGATTTCGATCAAAGAGTTTATAAGTTAGGAGACCTAATGCTCTAGCGAGATTTTGTCTTAATATCGGATCCGTCATGGTCGAGTTAGTTTGCAATTATAAAATTACATTTTTATTTTCCTTCATCTCTTTTCATGGTGAATCATCGATCAAGTGCTATCTTTTAATATAAGTTTTTTTTGTCTCGCAAATTATCGTTTATTTTACTTTAAAAATTCTCAAATCCAACTATTTTCCGGTAGGATAATATTTCAAGCGTGAGTAGCAGTAATTGACAACCCCGTGTTTAAATACGACCTTGGTACTACAATTCGACAGGTACGCTTGCCTGTTCGGGTTTAGCCCATCACCTTCCAACAACGGAGTCACAACACCACAACGGGCTGCAGCCAACCCTTGCGAATAGGAATGAAGATTCCTTTACAACCAAATTGAAAGTAAATAAAAATAAAAACAATACATTGTGGAGATTCCAATGTCCTTCTTCGTTCGTTGAGGCTTGCACGAAATGTACGAAGAGTCCACGACCGTATTTATCACTTGGAATGGATCTTGTCAAGATCGGCGGTGGCAAGCAAGTACGGCGGCGATGCTTTGCAAATCCAGACTTCTTGACGAAGCAAGCTAGGTCTTCGAACGATCTAAGTCGGATCAATCGTCTCAACCGATTCGGAAGGGAGAACAATTCTCGTTCAACGAATCAGAAGACAAGAGATCTCGAGAGAGACACGTGAGACCGGCTGCTTGCCTCGGTGCTGTCATCGAACGATAGGAGACGAGCTGAGATCAGCGGCGACGACAACCTTGCGAGCGGCGACGTGCGATCGGGCAGAGCTCGCGATTCGCTAGGTCACGGCGTCGGCTTCTTTTTGTATTTCATATTCCGATCGGATAGTCTCCTGTAGACAACAGAGATAAGTCTATATATATACCCAAAGGCAAACCTTAAAAGACCATTATGGGGCCCACCACGGAAATCCCAATATCTAGCCGAACTGAGCACGACGACCTGGACTGGTCCAGCGAGCGGCAAAATTTGCCTAAGGCAAAATCGGCGGGAGTCGCTGGTGATTCCCATCGATGTCGGCGGGAATCACTCTCGACTCCCGTCGATTCTGCCTTGGCAGAATTTCAGTTTGATTTTGCCAGCCGGAAGAAGTCGGTGGGAGACACTTAGTGATTCCCGTCGAAGTCGGCGGGAATCACTAGCGATTCCCGTCGATTTTTACTTGGAAGAATTTTCCTCCTTCCTTCTTTTGATAGCTTGGTCTTTGACTCATCCTTGCTCCTTCTTCTGCTCTTGATCTACCTTGACCCTGTACTTGAAAATAAGTACACTCCAATAGAGAGAGCACACGTGGCTCAACACACTGATCTACACAACGAGGGATTACGTTGCGCAGACCCGTGTATATTGACCCACCGCACTCTGACATTGGTGTGTACTTAGCATGGAATGGTTACAAGCACAACTTGATAGAATTGTCAAATACATAGTCAATTCAACTTAGCTTGTTCAGGCTCTTCTTCAAATCAGGTCTATTGTGGATGCAATACCCAACAATAAGCTTATCAAATCGGATTCGCCAAGAATCGATATAAAGTCGGCTGACAGACCGGTTGAATCGCGCAACCGAGAACCAGACCAGTTTTCCCTTAACTGGTCGGTTATTAAAACAACCGTGGATTTGAAATCTAGTGGTGCAGAACTGCAGATCGAGGGTTGGGATTTTCTTCTATGTTGTAGGGTTTAAAGTCCTTTTAGAAATCAGAAAGGAGAAAACTGAAAACAGCAGAAGGAAAGGTGTTGTCTTGATATTCATGTAACATTCGTTAATTGACGTGAAGATAAAATTCGATTTCTGGGCTCGGTCATGAGCAGAATTGATTGAGCAAGTATTGTGTTGAGGTATGATGGTCGATTATTCTCTATCACACTTTAATAAATATTTTTGTTGTCGTTATTACCATGACTTGACGCGTTCCAGTGCAAGAGTGTAGCTGAAATTTTAAGTGTTAAGTGCAGTGGAGTGACAATTTAGTAATAGATCAGAGATATTTGATTTCTCCTTAGTGTAGTGAAGAGGGCATGGTTGTCATAACCCCCCCACCCCCATCATGATATCACACGGTTATAAGTCGTAACTCCCGATTGTGACAAATTTTATTTCTTCCGCTACCGAAGCCCTAATCTAGTCGGAGATCGTTGCTTCATCCTCCTCCCGCAGGCATCGACGTCTTCAGTTTTTCCTCCTCCTTCATCAATCAAGTGCACAGTCTGTCCTTCCAGTTTCTAATGGGTTAGGTAACCCTTCCTCCCGCATCTGTTGTCGGCAACCGCAATAGACGGTCCTGCTTCCGTGTGGTGAGGCCATTTATTGTCGGTGCTGGCTTCTGCTCTCCTTCTAAAAATCCAAGATATTTCTCCCTTCTGTGTGAGGAGACCTCCAATTACTGTAACACCCCTGAATTTTCGATAATTGTTTTGATCCCTTTTTGTGGCGTATAGTGACGTAAGGGAGTCACATTGACGGGTAGTTAGTGGGATGCCGTCGTTAGTGCGTAATTTTATTCATTGGAAATAGAGTTTTCGACTTGGGAAAATTTAAGTGATTAATTTTAAGCATGTTTGTGAAGTTTGGTGGCAATCCGGGCATAATTGGGATCTCAGTGAATTCCTTTTTAAGATTATTATTGTTTTAACTTTGAGGATTTTAACTCAAGTTTGGTTTGTCGGATCATGATTTCGACTTCGTTGTTGGATTCGTAGCACCGCCATTTGGTTTTGGTGCGAATTTCATCGAAAACCGACATGTTTTAGTAATTCTCGTTGTTTGGGTATTTTTGGAAATTATATTAATAATATAATATTATATGTATGTACATATATATCCTATTAAATCAAAGCCCTATTCATCGTCTTCCCCAAACTGTCGGCCCGAAGAACGGAAGAAGTGACGAGTCGGCCTTCGCCAACCTTTCGGCCGCCGCTTTCCAGAGATCCAGTGCATGAATTCCTCGACAGAGCCTAGATCCGAAAAGCTCTCGCCGAGATCTTCGAGTGCACGATACAGTTTTCCTGTTTCGTGGATTTTTGGCATTAGGGTATGCGCCCTTAACCCTAGTTTTGTACGAATAGTTTCAGAAATCGTGGACGAGGAGTTCTTGCGGTCGATCCTTGCAACCGAGCGCTTGAGAGGCCGATTTTTGTGAGATTTGAGGCAAGTGGCGATTTCTTCCCTCTTGCTAGTTCCTTATTCAGACTTTTCCCCTCTTTTCTTTCCTTCATAGAATGTAGGAGTAGTATAGGGTTCGGCCAAGTTGAATTCATCGAATAGCATAGGATTTCTGGCCAAGACCAATTTCGTCGAGTAGAGTAGAGTCCTATGAGACCAAGTCCTTTTCATCGAGTGAAATTCGTTGAATATTCTCGACGAATTCATCGAGTGAAGCATCGAGTCATCCTGTGAAATTGAGTCTTTTCCGTCGAGTATTCTCGATGAATCCATTGAGTGCCTGTACTGTTGGTGCCGAGTGTCTTGAATTTGCCAAGTATAATTCGTCGAGTAAAACTAGTGGGCGTCGAGTGAAGTCAAATTCGTCGAGTACAATTTCTCGAGTATCCTTGGGTATCGCTTGAATTCGTCAAGTCAATTTCGTCGAGTAGAAATCGTAGGAAGCTTCTAAGTTAAATTCGTCAAGTACCAACGTGAGGTCAAGTCAATTCATCGAGTATCATTAGGTTTCAACAAAATTTGCCGAGTACAATTCATCGGGTAAGCACAAATTCGTCGAGTATATTCGACGAATCAGCGTGAACTTAAGAATTTTCTCGCCAAAGGTAGACCAATTCGTCGATTATTGCCTTAGAGAGAATTTTTTGATTTTTTTTACTTCGTCTTCGTCATTGGAGAAACCCGGTGCTAAGTATTGGGTGTTATCGATGTTTATGGATGTTTTGTTGGGGACATGGGTTGGCGTGGATAAAGGAGCACCAACTTAGTGTCGATTGTGAATCGTTACACCTGGTGGGTTTTTTCTTCTCTTTCATGAGCTGTTAGATTGTGTTGGACAAGGTAGCCACCACCACAGTGCCTTTTTGAGATGTTTGGTATGATTGTTCGGGTTGGACAATGGGGCCACCAACTCAGGACCGTTTTTACTGGTGTTAATGATTCACATATTTATAGATGATCAGTCTCTCTTTATATATATAGATATATGTTCATACACATACTCTTGCAAATATTAATGAAGCATAGCTTCATGTCGCACTCGGTGCAACTTCTATACTTAAATATCTGTGAAATCTTTATTGCTTATTATCTTATTATTTTTATGTTGTAGTTTGACAGCTATTCTCTGTGTGGGTTGGCAACCCTCTTAACTTCTTAACTGCTTGATTTTATTTCTTGTTACCACTTGTACATTCTTGATGAGGCATTCTTTTCTTTTGAATGTCTTAGGCTTCGAGTAGTGGCAGTCTGAGTAGTTAGAGCTGGTGGCCTCAAGCGTTCTGCAGCTGTAGCATTGGTTCTTCCCTTGTATTTCTGAGGTAGTTTTGTTGTTCTTCTTTTTAGTTTAGCCATACATTTTGATCTGTGGGTTCGTGTCAGGTTATTGATGCCCATAGTGGATTATTGTAGAATGTTAGACTATTTGCTTGTTATTGTGTTACTTTCTAGCTTGTTGTTGAACCAATCGCTCTCTGAGATAGTTTTATGTTAGGATGCATGTTAGTTACTTTCAAAGTATAAAAAGATAAATATTTTTACCTCGTACTCATAGCATATCTTTAAATTAAATATCACTCTACTTTAATGAACATAAAAGCTTTTTTCATACTTATACTATATCTAGAGGTGTGCATATAATGAATAGTCCGGTTGGATCTTCATACTCATATTGGATAATAAATAAAATAAACCAAGTATTTTTCGCTGCGTATATGTATATTTTCACTCGTGGACTAGTTGATCCACTCTATCGAGGGACATGACCATTAAAACATAAACTCAAATTATATCTTCATCATAACAAACTTGAGAGTTTCATGAAAAGTGTTAGGAGTTAGTTCTTGTCTGAGCGTCTGCAGTTGGTCCCCTGCACGGCATGACATCACGACGTGTATTTTCTCTTACTCTGATATATTATTAAATGCTGAGAAAATGCGGGTTATGATAGTTGGTATCAGAGGGAGGTTTGTTTGACAAGTTGGTCAAACGACTATCTCTGGTAAAGTTTTAGTTGTCTTGTCTCATTGCATACACACACCGTTATGTCATCAGTACGTCTTGGCTGAAGCATGAACACTATACCCATAAGCATGACAAGAAGTATACGAGTCATATTATGTAGTATGAGATGCATAATATGTGTTTGTATATGGATCCTCATAGGAAGCAATATGTGATTGTTATATAGTATGGGATGCATAACAATCATTACATGGATGCCATTAGATTTTATTTTTCGTTACATGCGATATTATGCAGTATGGGATGCATAATAGTTCATGTGTACGCCGCTCATAACATGCATTAAGGCCTTACTAGAATGCATAACACAACATGCATGCCATAACATAACATTAGCACACGTGCCAATTCAAGATCTACACGATGACATACGTACACACATGGTTTTGAAATAAAGAAATAATAAGTCATGCATTCATGTTATATGCACACGAGTCAATATGATGATGGCATATCATCCTAAGTTAAAACATAACATCATTTTTTTTTGAAATCTCAGAGCAAGGTAGCAGCAAGAGCAAGTATCTAATCATGTATGGTCTAAAATAAATTGAGTAGTTCTAGCATTAAGCTAGGTTTGATGAGTTGTTCGTAGTATTATTAGGAATGCTGCCGAAGCGTGCTGCAATGAGGTCGGCTCCCCAGTCTGAGGGTGAGTCATCAGGTGCACAAAGTGAGGCTGTGATTGAAGGCCTGCAGCATAGCAATGGGGCTCTGTCAAGGCAGATGGTTGCTACGCAATCGCAGATTCAGGCTTTGTTGACTGACTTCTTAGGGTAGCATCCTGTGGTGCAAAACCCTGCAGTGGGTCAGACTGTACCTATTCCTCATGCTCCTCTGGTGCCTCCAGTTCTGCTGTAACCAGTGATGAATTTCATTTTGAACTTTCAGCGATTATGACCTCCTACTTATGATGGGAGAGCCGATTTCATAGCATTGGATGACTGGATTATTGTCATTGATGAAATGTTTTCGTATTCAGGAATTTCTGCAGGCCAAAAGGTAATGGTGGCCACCTACCAGCTAAAGGTACTTGCTAAGAGCTTGTGGATTTGAGAGAAGGAGAGCCTTTCAGAGGGTTGTTCATGGGAATCTTTCAAGGGGATGTTGTTAAATAAATTTCTGCCATCGGTCGAGCAAGACCGTCTGATGAATAATTTTCTGCACCTGAAGCAGAGGCAGCTCACAGTTAGTGAGTATGAGATAGAGTTCAGTAAGTTGAGCATGTTTTCTCCATATTTCATAGCCTCTAGGGCAGGAAGGGTGAAGCGATTCCTGGGAGGACTTCGAAGTAACATCCAGCTGTTGGGTAGCACATACCGGTCAGAGACATATGCTGAAGCAGTGGAAGATGCTCTGAGATTCGAGGCTATCGACAATGCCCAGAATTGAGGTGCGCAGATGAGGAAAGACAAGATAAAGTCTGATGATAATAGAAGCTCTCAGGAAACTTGCCCAGCTTCGAAGAAAGAAAGTAAGGATGTGTGTGGTTTCTTTGGCCGGTCATGCCATCCCTTCGAGAAGTCTTTCAAGAGATTGGGTGCTCAAAAGCAGCAATAGGTGCTTGTAATTCAGAGCACACCCAAAGGAGATCTGGTATGTGCTTCGTGTAAGTAGAAGGGGCATGAAGTTGCCCATTGTTGGATAAAGGATAAGGTATGTTTCTAGTGTGGGCAGAAAGGGCATGTGAAGTCTAAGTTCCCGCGGCCTCAGCCCCCACTGCAACCAGTTCCACTTCAACCCTTGTCGCCGCCGTAGCATCCAGACAAAGGGAAGGTTAAGTTGAATGTTGTGACCGTGGAAGAAGCACATACTTCCACCCAAGTGATCTCAGGTTAGATCCTAATCTAGTTCATAGCATTTAGCTTTAGTTTCAATGTTGTTCGGCTAGTTACGAATATGGTTTTATAGGAGAGTTTAAGGTAAAGAACTGTTGGGTGTGCATTCTTTTTGATTCTGGTGCTACCCACTCGGTCGTGGCTAGAACTTTTGTAGAAAGTCACTGTCTGACCCTCGATCAGGAAGGCAATTTGTTTCGCATTAAGTTTCCCTCTAGTTACTCGGTTGTGTCGGACCGGGGAATCCAGAGTTTTCATATCCTGTTAGGTGACTTCCTAGCCTTTGCTGATTTGAAGGTGCTAGACCTGGAGGACTTTGATGTGATTTTGGGCATGGAATAGTTGTCCAGATATGATGTTGTTATCTAGTGCAATATAAAGCATTTGGACTTAAGGATGGATAACGACCACCCCATGAGTGTGTATGGCTTTCCACGCTAGAGTTAGCCAATTATTTCTACGGTATGGGCTCGGAAACTCTTGAATTCCGGTTATTTTTCTTATTTAGTTTCTATTTTGGGAACCATTAGTAGTTTTCCGTACTTTGAGGATATTTCTGTGGTACAAAAGGTCCCCGATGTTTGCCCAGTTAGTTTTCTCGGTCTTCCGCCTGAGAGAGATGTGGAATTTATGATTGATCTTGAGCCAGGTACTCGCCCCATTGCTAAGGCACCGTACTGTATGGACCCTTGTGAGCTGGAAGAGTTGCATACCTAGCTAGATGAATTGCTATAGTGTGGATTTATTTGGCCAAGTTCTTCATCGTGGGGTGCTTCTATCTTAATTGTGAAAAAGAAGGATGGTTCTATACGGTTGTGCATTGATTATAGAGAGTTGAATAATATAACCACCAAGGGGTATCCTTTGTCACGGATAGATGATTTGTTTGATCAGTTGCGTGGCAGTATGGTATTCTTGAATATTAATCTTCGTTCGGGCTAACATTAGTTGAGGATCCGCGAGTCGGATGTTCCGCGGACAGCTTTTCGTTTTTGGTATGGACATTTTGAGTTCTTGGTGATGTCCTTTGGACTAACGGATGGACCCTCTGCCTTCATGGATATGATGAATAGAGTGTTTATGGATTTCTTAGACCATTTTGTGATCGTTTTTATTGACAATGTTTTGGTATATTCCCGGAGCACTGAGGAGCATGCTCAGCATTTGCACCAAGTTCTGTCTACTCTAACAGAGCATAAGTTGTATGCAAAACTGAGTAAGTGCGAGTTTTGGCTTCCTCAAGTGTCATTTTTGGGTCATGTTGTGAATACAGATGGAATCTCAGTAGACCTAGAAAAGATAGCGGTTGTGTTGGATTGGAAAAGACCTTCCATGCCTAAAGAGATTAGAAGCTTCTTAGAGTTGGCAGGCTATTATAGAAGGTTTGTGAATGGATTCTCTTTATTGTCTACACCTTTGAATAAGCTTACGCAGAAGAACGCTAAGTTTGTGTGGAATGATGAGTGTGAAGGAGCCTTTCAGGAATTAAAAGAGTGATTGTGCACTGCTCTAGTGTTGACCTTACCTATTGAAGGAGTGGAGTATTCTGTTTATGTGGATGCATCGCACGTCGGGCTTGGATGTGTCTTAATACAAGAGGGAAAAATGATTGCATATGGGTCGAGGCAATTGAAGGTTCATGAAAAGAATTACCCTACTCATGATTTGGAGTTTGCGGCAGTGATCTACGCTCTGAATCTTTTGAGACATTTGTTGTATGGCGCGCTGTGCAAGATTTATACAGACCACAAGAGTTTGAAGCACGTCTTCAGTCAAAAGGAGCTGAATTTGCGCTAGCATAGATGGTTGGAGTATGTCGTAGATTATGAGATCGATATCCTTTATTATCCGGGCAAAGCTAATGTTGTAATCGATGCCTTGAGTAGAAAGACCGCACAAATCTTTAATCTTTCGGTGCAATCCTTGGTGGATTTTTTTATTAATGAATATAACTGTTAGGAGTAGCCACTCGTCAAGTAGCTTGGAAGTGGCAGAGCCTTCAAGGATTACGCTTACAAGGCTACATCAGAAGGACAATCCCGATTTGGAGCATATCCATAGTAGGACTGAAAAGGGGATTTACCAGACTTTTCGGTTGATGAAGTGGGTACTTTGAAGTACTGCGACGATATTGTATCCCAGCTGTTGGTGATATTCGGGCAAGGATTGCAGTGAAGCACATGGGTCTAGTGTCGCATATAACCCTAGCTCTACAAAGATGTATAGAGATTTAAAGCAGATTGTTTGGTGGTATGGGATGAAGAATGATATAGCTAAGTTTGTGTATGAGTGCTTCACCTACAAGCGTGTTAAGGCAGATCATAAAAGGCCTGGTGGAATGCTGACACCTTTGGATATTATAAGTTGGAAGTGAGAAAGCATTTCTATGGATTTCATTACCGGCTTGCCGAGGTCTCCCCGAGGGCATGATTCTGTGTAGGTAATAGTTGATAGGTTGACAAAATGTGCTCACTTTGCACCCTTTAAGATTGGTTATTCCATGAAGAAGATAGCGGAATTGTATTTGGATGAGGTTATCAGGCAACATGGAGTGCCGGTAAGCATCATTTCAGATCGAGACTCTAGATTTACGTCGCGTTTCTGGAAAAGTTTGCAGGATGGGTTGGGCACTAACCTCAGGTATTCAAACAATTACCACCCGCAGAATAATGATCAAACGGAAAGAGTTAATCAAATCTTTGAAGACATGATTAGATGTTATATTTTGGACCATGGTGGAGCTTGGGACCAGCATCTTAGACTAATGGAATTTGCCTATAATAATAGTTGTAAAGAGAGTTTGTAGATGGACCCATTTGAGGCTTTGTACGGGAGGCATTGCCGAACTCCGTTGTTTTGGGCTGAAGTTGGTGAGAGACCGCTGTTAGGTCTGGAAGCCTTGGAAGAAATGAGTATTTCTATAATGCACATTCATGTGAAGCTTCGTGTAGCTCAGGAGCATTATGAAAAGTATGCAAATCGACGGAAGATTGATCTGGAGTTCATAATTGGGGACATGGTTTTCTTGAAGGTTTCTCTGATGTCAGGTGTTAAGAGATTTGGAATGAACCATAAGATGGATCCCAGATATGTGGGACCTTTCCTGATTATTGAGTGCATCAGAGTATCAGCTTATAGACTGGATTTTCCTGCTACTTTCCCTGGTGTTCACGATGTGTCTCATATGAGCTAACTACGAAAGTGTGTGCTTAGTGATTGGCATGTCTTGACTCGATGTCCCAATTACAGCCTAATCTTTCCTATGTCGAGGAGCCTATTCGTATTATGGAGACTCAGGATTGGGTATTGCGGAGAAAGATTATACTCATGGTCAAGATTCTTTGGCAAAACCAAGATGTTGAGAGTGAGACATAGGAGTTGGAGTCAGCTATGAGAGATGCTCATCTTCACCTTTCTCCTATTTTTCTTTGGTAAGTTTTCTATATGGTAACCTTTGGTTACTTACTTTCTCTGTTCCGATCCGATTTGTGTATCAAGTTTCGGGACGAAACTTCCTTTTAGGGGGAGTGGCTGTAACGCCCCTGAATTTTTGATAATTCTTTTGATCCCTTTTTGTGGCGTATAGTGACGTAAGGGTGTTCTGTCATTAGTGCTTAATTTTGTTCATTGGAATTAGAGTTTTCAACTTGGGAAAATTTAAGTGATTAATTTTAAGCGTGTTTGTGAAGTTTGGTGGCGATCCGGGCTTAATTGGGATCTCGGTGAATTCCTTTTTAGGATTATTGTTATTTTAACTTCGGAGGATTTTAACCTGAGTTTGGTTTGTCGGTCCTGATTTCGACTCCGCCATTGGAATAGTAGCACCATCATTTGGTTTTGGTGTGAATTTCATCAAAAACCGTGGTGTTTTAGTAATTCTCGTCGTTTGGGTTTTCTTGGAAATTATGTTAATAATATAATATTATATGTATATATATATCCTATTAAACTGAAGCCCTATTCATCGTCTTCCCCAAACTATTGGCCCGAATAACGGAAGAAGTGACGAGTCGGCCTTCACAAACCATTTGACAGCCACTTTCCAAAGATTCGGTGCACGGAATCCTCGATGGAGCCTAGATCCGAAAAGCACTTACTGAGATCTTCGAGTGCACGATAATGTTTTCTTGTTTCGTGGATTTTTGGCGTTAGGGTATGCGCCCTTAACCCTGGTTTTGTCCGAAAAGTTTCAAAAATCATGGACAAGGAGTTCTTGAGGCCGATCCTTACAACGGAGTGCTTGAGAGGCCAGTTTTTGGGAGATTTGAGGCAAGTGGTGATTTCTTACCTCTTGCTAGTTCCTTGTTCAGACTTTTCCCCTCTTTCCTTTCTTTCATATAATGTAGGAGTAGTGTAGGGTTCGACCAAGTTAAATTCGTCGATTAGCATAGGATTTCTGGCCAAGACCAATTTCATCGAGTAGAGTAGAGTCCTGTGAGACCAAGTCCTTTTCGTCGAGTGAAATTCATCGAATATTCTCGATGAATTCGTCGAGTGAAGTGTCAAGTCATCTTGGAAAACTGAGTCTTTTTCGTCGAGTATTCTCTACGAATCCGTCGAGTGCCTGTATTGTTGGCATCGAGTGTCTTGAATTCGCAAAATATAATTCATCGAGTGAAACCAATGGGCGTCAAGTGAAGTCAAATTCGTCGAGTGCAATTCATCGAGTATCCTTGGGTTTTGCTTGAATTCATCAATTCAATTTCGTCGAGTAGAAATCGTAGGAAGCTTCTAAGTTAAATTCGTTGACTACCAATGTGAGGTCAAGTCAATTCGTCGAGTATCGTTAGGTTTCAGCCAAATTCGTTGAGTAAAATTCGTCGGGTAAGCACAAATTCGTCGAGTATATTCGACGAATCAGTGTGGACTTAGAATTTTCTCGCCGAAGGTAGACCAATTCGTCGAGTATTGCCTTAGAGAGATTTTTTTGAATTTTTTTTTTCCTTCGTCTTCATCGTTGGAGAAACTCGGTGCTAAGTTTTGGGTGATTCGATGTTTATGGATGTTTTGTTGGGGCCTTGGATTGGCTATGGATAAAGGAACACCGACTTAGTGTTGGTTGTGAATAGTTGCACCTGGTGGGTTTTTCTTCTCTTTCATGGTCTGTTGGGTTGTGTTGTACAAGATGGCCTCCACCATAGTGCCTTTTTGAGATGTTTGGTCTGATTGTTCGGGTTGGACAATAGGGCCACCGACTCTGGACCATTTTTTACCGGTGTTAGAGCTGATCAGTCTCTTTCCTTTTTTTTACATATAGATATATGTTCATACACATACTCTTGCAAATATTAATGAAGCATGGCTTCATATCGCACTAAGTGCAACTTCTTATACTTAAATTATTGTGAATTCTTTATTGCTTATTATCTTATGATTTTAAGCTATTGCTTGACACCTATTCTCTATGTGGGTTGGTAACTCTCTTAACTTGCTTAACGGCTTGATTTTATTTCTTGTTACTATTTTACATTCTTGTTAAGGCGTTCTTTTCTTTTGAATGACTCAGGCTCGGAGTAGGGCAATCTTAGTAGTTAGAGCTAGTGGCCTCAGGCATTCTGCAGTTGTAGCAATTGTTCTTCCCTCGCATTCGTGAGGTAGTTTTGTTGTTCTTTTTTTAGTTCAAACATACATTTTGTTCTGTGGGTTCGTGTCAGGTTGTTGACGCCCACAATAGATTATTGTAGAATGTTTGACTATTTGTATGCTGATGTGTTACTTTCTAGCTGATTGTTGAACCAATCGCTCTCTGGGATGATTTTATGTTAGGATGTATGTAAGTTTCAAAGTATAAAAAAATAAATACTTTTACCTCGTACTCATAACATCTCTTTAAATTAAATATCATTCTACTTTAATGAACGTTAAAGCTCTTTTCATACTTATACTAAATCTATAGGTGTGCATATCATGAATAGTCCGGGTTGATCTTCATACTCATATAGGATAATAATTGAAATAAACCAAGTATTTTTCGTTGCGTATATGTATATTTTCACCCGTAGACTAGTTAATCCACTAAGTTGAGGGACACGACCAATAAAACATAAACTCAAACTATATATTCATCATAATAAACTTGAGAATTTCATGAAAAGTGTTAGGAGTTAGTTCTTGCCTGATCATCTGTAGTTGTCCCCTGCACGACATGGCATCATGAAGTGTATTTCTCTTACTCTGATATATTATTAAATGCTGAGAAAATGCGAGTTGTGACAATTATTGTCTGTGGGGATTCTCTCTTGGATTGTCAGCCTATCAACGAGTTTTCTTTTTTTCCTGACCTGTGCGCAGGTTAGTGGTGAACTTAGGTTTTATTTTTGTTTTCCTACCATACAAATGATGAAATCCCTCTCCTCCCCATAGTTATGTTGGGTACTCCCTATCTTACCAGTTTTTTGTAAACCATGATTGTCATAGTCCTTCCAACAGTAAATCCTTCTACAGTAATCAGTCTAGCAATCCCTTTCTCTGTGGTTCAGTACGGGTAAGGAACCCCCCTTTTTACCTTGATTTCAGTAACATTTATGTTAAAACCTCCTTATGGTTGACTAAAATTTTCTTAGGATTTTGTGCAACAACACATAGCGTAGGCGAGAACGCATTTCGTATCAGAAATAACAACCTCCACTATAGATAAGGGGTAACTCTTTTTCCTCCTCTTGAAATGAATTAGTAATCCTAAAAATTAGTAAGCCTCATGTTTGATAAATTCGTGTTAGGATTTTGGGGGTGTGTTGAGGAGAAACTTCTTTAGAAATTGGAGATAAAATCTAAAATTCAGACTATTTTTCTCGAAGGAAGTTATGCCACCACGTCAGGTATACGAGCTCCGCAACACTATGATAAGAAATATTTCTTCTTTCTGGCTAGACATATCAAATAGCTTGTATAGTAGTGTATATTATAATTCATTAAAACTTATATTGTCGTATGGAACTGCTATTATTATTAGAGATTTATCGTTCTATTATAATCTAGCTTGTATATATGGTTTGTAATTAATTTATAAATATATCAAACAGTTAAACAATACGAACTATATACACTTGTAAGCGGTTTGACATGAATTAGAAAATGGTCTAATACGGAGAGATCTCTTCTTGTACTAGATAGAGACGCACTTTCTCATAGGGCATAGTGTACCTTGTGAGTCTTTAAATTTAGGAGATGTTATCCCCGTTTTAGAAGGTTAGTAGATTCGAGTATGTGTCCATAAGACAGTAGAACACCTGAGTTCGTTAGTTGGATTCAGATCGTTAGACTAGAATTGTGCGGTAGAAGCTACTCTACCTAGAGCTTTAAGTAAGGACAAACATAGGTTATTTAGTACTCAAGAATTGACTGAATGTTAGAAACTCTAGGTCAACCAAATTTTTGGAAATCGACTAATTTTGCGTAACATGACTAACTAGAATATATTTACCTTGCCAATATCATTTTAAAAAACATGCATAATATACCAACATATGGTTATTTATAGTATAAAAACTTTACTTTTTGAAAAGCATGCATTCATATTTTCAGCATATTTTTAGTGTCACTAAGAGGAATAGTTTATCTTACTCTCCCTTTGGGAAGTTGACATAAACCCAAAATCCTAAGCTGACCAATGTTTGGGCATTTTTACAGGAGACTCAGGTGGGAAGTTGCGTTTAGGATGAGTGTGTTTATGGAGTCGCTCCTACAGTTTGTTTCTCTTTCAATTATTTTATTTTAGTACCGTATTATTTAGTATTGGACACTTGTAATGTTAATGTTTTAGAGTTTTTCTTTGTACTAGACATATTATAGTATTACAGATATTCAGTTATTTGGTTTTTCATCTTTCTAGTGCTACTATGAGTTAAATTTCAGTACTTTTCATTTATGCATGTTTATATAAGTTTAATATTATTTCTTAGTTTACTGCAAATCGTTGGACCCAGCCAGACTACTGATTTGTTGATAAATTATGATGAGGTGTTACAATTGGTATCAGAGCTAGGTTTAGGATCCTATGACCTAAAAAATCCACAGAGCCATAATATTTCATCTGAGTTAGTCCTATGATGATAGAGTCATCAAATTGTATCTAGTTCTCAGTTGTGCTTGTATTTAAGAATATCCTATATAATGGATCTTTCATTTTGTCATAGACACCAATAACTCCTTTGCATTGTGTGTTATAAGCACCACGTACTAGTGAGGCAAGTGAGCCTTCTCGCCAAAATACTACTCCTTAAATAGTTATATATGATAATAGTACACCAACAACACCTCTAGAATTAACATCACTTATAGAACCTGTAGCACCAGCAGTGCCAGACTTGATAGTCATGGCCACTATTATTGCTATAGTGGTGGCCTTAGCTATGATGGAATTCAGAAATGCACTGCCTGCTACAGATCCAGCGGCACTTCTGGTGCTAGCTATAGGTGAAAATCTTTTCTAAGGGTAGTTAAACACCTAGAGGGGGTGAATAAGTTTGTTTTAAATCTTTAGAATATGTTTAAGTTAGAGCTTGATGTGTGTTTATGTTAGATGTTAGCTTTGAAGATCACAGAAAACACACAAGATTTAAAGTGGTTCCCCTATCTAGGGTACATCCACTTCCCCCTTCACCTATCTAGTAGTGTGCTAGATTCGGCTAACTCCACCTCTATACTCAGCTCTATGAGCTTATACCTTAGATCCCTCAGGATCTTACAACTCAGAGTGTACACCACTCCTACAACTCATACTGCCTCCAGTCATACCTCAGATCCACTTTATGAACCTACCTCAGATCCACTCTAGGACCCTACAACTCAGAGTTAACTAACTCCTGCAACTCAGAGATCTATCTGATCTTCTACCTCTGATCTTCTCCAAAATTCTACCTCAGATCCACTCCAAGACCCTACAACTCAGAGTTCACCAACTCTTATAACTCAACCTTTATAAATTAGGCTTATAACATAGATTTCAGAGAGATACTACATATTTGAATAATAGGTTGAGTGAAATGACTCCAGAGATAAATCCCTGAGTCCTCTTTCTTGACTGTGGTGTAAATAGTCCTCCTTCACAATAATAAGAAAATATTTCTTTAGAGTTGAATCAGCTTATGCTGTGTAGAACTTATGCAGAGCTCTGCTTCTTCTTCAAGCTTGAGAAAGTTTGTTGTTTTGTGTTGCAGGCTTGAAGATGACTAGAAAATGGATTGAGCTCTGATAGCCGACTTTTGCAAAACTTAGGATTTCAAAAATTTGCCCAAATTCTTTGCTAAAAATTCCTCGAAAAATCTTGCAAAAAGTCTCGCAAAAGTCTCTATAAAATAATCACTGTCTTCCCTTTTATATCTCAGCTGTTGAGTCCATTGTTCCCAATGTCCCAGATTTGAAGAAAGCCTATAGGATAATGACATACACATGTTTGTATCTGATACATGTTTTAAGTTCTATATATGCAGGTGGTCACTTGTTACACTGATTAGACAGGTGGCCTAATTAATAATGACATGTGGACACAAGGAAAGATGCTGACAAGACAGAAATCTGTCTAAGTCCACAGGCGTTGAGTGAAGGCAGTTCACTCAACGCCAGATAGCCAAAAATGTTGAGTAAAAATTAGACAGTCAAAGCCTAAGCATTGGCAAGGCAGAAATCTTCCTAAGTCCACATGCATTGAGTGAAGGCAGTTCACTCAACGCATAGTGACAGAAGCGTTGAGTAAAGCTCAAGCAGTCAAAGCCAAAGAAGAATCTTCTAAAAAAATCTGACTAAGTCCAAAAGCATTGAGTGAAGGCAGTTCACTCAACGCCTCAAGAAGAAAGCGTCGACAGAACTAAGTGATGTTAAAGCCTTAGAAGAAGTAGATAGAAATCTGTCTAAATACAGAAGCATTGAGTGAAGATAGACCACTCAACGCAAACTCAACAGAAATTAAACTAAGTATAGAAGTATTGCGTGAAGGCTGTTCACTCAATGCCTCAGCAAGATGGCATGCTAAGACAGAAAGTGTTGAGTGAACATAACTCACTCAACGCCTCCATTCAGAGAAAATCTGCTAAGTCCAAAGGCATTGAGTGATGAAGTTTCACTCAACGCCTAAAAAGTTAGACCACAAAAACTATATTCGTTGAGTATTGTCAACTCACTCAATGTCTAATACTATAGAAAATTTGGCAAAGTATTTTTGCTTTGAGTAACAAGCCTTCACTCAACGCCTATGTTGAATTGTCTGAATTTGACTAAGTCCACATGTGCTGATGTCAGCAGAAATTCAAATGTTGCGGGAAGTCTACAGTACACGACAAATGGCGTCGCGTGTCTATTGTACAACATTTAATGCAAATATGGACCTGCAGCTACCAAATCCAAGTGGACCCAATGCTCAAAGAGTCGTTGGACAACAGGATAGAAAAGCAATCAGATCAGGAAATTAAACGTGACTTTTTGAACTTTTGGAAATAGAACTCAGCTTCATCTTCCTCCTCTCGACATTGTTGTAGAGTTTGGAGAAGCTGTTCAAATCACTGATCTGAAAGAGAAACCAGTTAGCAGTTGATCTTCAACAACATGTTTAGAGTAATTTCTCTAAAGAAGAAGAAGCAGCAGCAATACAAGCCCTAGCTACAGCAACTTCACAGCTCTAGCTAACTATTCTGGAAGAACTTTTCCTAGAACTGTGAAGAAGACTGGACCTAGCTATCTCAGTCCAAGGAGTAGGAAGACACAGAGAATACTTCTCTGGTCTATCTGAGATCTTTAAGTAGATCAAAGTGGTAGGATTTATGTGGTGAATCTGAGGTAGGATCCAGGTTTGGATCTGAGATGTAGGGATATTGACCTGAGGTAGGAGAGTCATTCTCTCTAAGTGGTAGGTATATCCTCCTAGCCTGAGTTGTAGGACTTAGTGATAAGTCTGAGGTAGGTGGTTTGTGGATCACTGAGTTGTAGGATCTTTGCTGGCTCTAAGTGGTAGGGCTTTGTGCCTGATGTAGGACTTAAAGGAGACTGAGAGATCCTGAGGGATCTATGTTGTAAGCTCTTTGGAGCCGAGTTTGGAGGAGTTTCCTTATCTAACAAATTATTAGAAAAGTGGGAGGGACAGTGGATGTACCCATAATCTGGGGAACCGCTATAAAATTCCCGCGTGCTATGTGTTATTATCTTGAAAGATAAGTTTAACTAAATCATAACACACCAAAGAACAGTAAACGTTCACAAAGACTCAAAAACCTATTCACCCCACTCTAGATGTTTAATTACTCTTGAAAATAAAGACTTTCAAGTGGTATCAGAGGGAGGTTGCTCAAGAAGGACTAATAGTCTGAGTTGATCTCCGAGAGTAGCATAAGCATATACTTATGGTTTTAGGAGAGAACCATAAGGAGTTGGGCTCCATGAAGCTTCCTATCTGTAGGAAGGAGAGCTTTGGGATTTGGAAGGAAAGGGTCAGGCTATTTATGGAGGTATCTGGCCCTAAAATCTTTATAATAGTTCAAGAGGGACCATTCATCCCCATGAAGGTCTCAGTTCTGGATGCAATTGTCCAGACACCTAAGAAGTATTCTGAAATGACCAAGGATGATGTCATATTAGAAACCATGGACAAGAGAGCACAAAACATAATAGTTAGTGCCATTGATGATTCAACTTTTCGAAACCTTGTCCACTGTAGAACTTCCAAGGAGATGTGTGATACATTGGTGGTCTACATGAAAGGAACAAAAGAAGTTTGGGATGACATGAAATACCTACTTAATCAAGAGTATAAACCTTCAGGCAGTGCAAGAAGGATAGCATAGCTGAATGCTATGAAAATTCTTCAAAATAGTGAATGAGCTGAGGACCTATGGGAGAATCTTCAACAATTATGAGTTGAATGATAAGTTCCTTAGATCTCTAAATAGAGACTAGGAAAACGAGATCTGTGCCATCAGGGAGATTGAAAAGCTAGCTTAAACTCCTCCTCACATATTGTTTGGAAAGCTGCTCTCTTATTAGATGCAGCTATCTGCCAAAAAGGATGAGGAGACCATTAGCAGATCTCAGGCCAAGGAGAAGGCAGTGGCCTTCAAGGATGAAGGCTCAAAGAAGAAAAAGGAGAGGATTGCCTCTCCCCTAAGGAGGCCTGCTGATTCAGATAACACCGAGCCAAGCACATCAGACAACAATATGTTTGATGGAGAGTTTGCTGGCTTCTCTAGGCAGTTTCAAAAGATGATGAAGAGGAAGCAGTGGAGGAACAAACCTTACTCCTCCTCTCATCACAAGAAGGACCACTACAAGGCTGTGAAGAAACACTCTAAGGGAGACAGGTATGAATCTAAACCTAGTAAACATATTTCTTATAAAATTGTTTGTTATTGCTACAACAAGCTAGGACATGTCATAGCTGATTGTCTTGTAAAGAGAAAGGAGACTGGTGAGAAGAAGATCCACCATCTCAAGGGTAAGAAGGAAAAGAACTTCATTGCCAGGAATGAAAAGAGCTGGAGTCAAAGTGACTCATCTTTATCAAATTCTGAAGAAGAAGAAGCCTATATTAGGATGTTTGCTATTGTTGCTGATGAAGAAGAAGACTATCCTGCAATAAGGATAGGTATCAAGGCCCCTCTGTTACATTCATACAGTGACACTAAGGAAGATGAAGATGTCAACAATAGTTATGGTCTCATGGCCTTGATAGATGAAGAATCCAACTAGGATCAACTTGATCAAGATAAGGTATATTCACTGTCTATCTCTTCTTCTGATTCAGACTATGAGACTAGTCCAAATTCTGATGCATCATCATCCTGTGATGAATATGGGTAAGAATCTGAGGAAGATGTAAATCAATTGATTGAAAAGTATGGTGCCCTTCTAGATGCTTTTAAAAAGAGAAAGAAGTTGGCCAAGAAACAAGATGAGGAGATTATCTCCCTACAACTGCTGCTTCCCAGCATGCTGAGATAACATCCTTACTGGATTAGAAGAAAAGGGAAGTCAACCAACTAAAGACCATAAAAATCATCCAGATTGAGACCATTAACCATAAGAACATTATTATTCTGGATCTTGAAGAGAAGCTCCAAAGGGAGAAAAAAATTATGGCTAAATATTCAAAGCTCAATACTATTTTACCCCTGATAGACTCCTCCTCTCAAAAGGGTAAGAAGGGATTGAGATTCAAGGGGAACACTAGATTTGCCCATTCCCAAGGGAAAGGTAAAGCTCAAATTCAGCCTCCCATCTCTTTTAAGAAAGTGTTGTTACAATCAAACAAGTATGACCAAGAAAGTATCTATGGTCACTGGTTGAATGGAAGATCAACAAGTGTGAACAACAATGTTCACAGCTATGATTGAAGGTATGGTAGGGGCATGAGTGTTTTCAAGGCCCCACATGAGGAAATTCAGATGGACCATCATGGACCATTTTTATTTGGTACGCCAGCCCCCACACTCAAGAATAAGGTAGTGGCATTTTCTCAGAATCTCCCAGCACACTCATACCAAGGGCAAGTCTGTCAGCAAGCCTATCTTGGGTATTTCTGAGGCAATCAACAATATGTCTTCCACTGTTGGTAGAACTCAAGATAAACCAAGCTCTTCTACTAGCAAGCTCACCTTCAGTCAGATTGTGGATGATAGAAACAAGAATAAGTAAGATGCTCTTCCTTCTGAACAGTCAACTACTAACAACTTACAAACTTCCAGACCTGCTCAGAACCAAGGACCCAATACATATTGGGGTCCTAAGGTAACATAAATTATGTTTTGCAAGATAGTCCAAGTTCTTATAATCCAATATGGTACTTGGACAGTGGTTGTTCCAGACACATGACTGGAACAAGAAGCAACCTGAAGGACTACACTCTAGTAAAGAATGGACATAAAGTTATCTTTGGAGGTTCAAACAGAGGAGTCACCAAGGGTTATGGTATGATTACCAATAGCATATTCTCAATCTCAAAAGTAGCTTATGTTGAAGGGTTGTAACACAACCAGATAAGCACAAGCCAATTATGTGATCTTGGCTATTTCATTATATTCCACAAGGATGAGTGCCAAATTAAGAGATCAAGTGACCAAGAGTTCATCTTGACATGCACTAGGAGTGGAAATGTTTATTATTTAAACTTCTATGTTTAAGTAAAGACTCTCCTATATGTTTAGTTGCAATTAATAAAGTCTCATATTGTGTAACATGACACAAGAGACTAGATCACTTGAACTATAAGACTATAAGTAAGCTCTTCAGTAAAGAGCTAGTCAGGAATGGACCAAAAATGAAATGCACCAAAGAAGGCATTTGATTTGCATGCCAAAAGGGTAAGCAGACCAAAGCTTCTTTTAAGAGCATTGAGCCAAAGACTATGTGAGGTGTTTATAACTCCTGCATATGGACTTATTTGGTCCTATGACAGTTCATAGTCTAGGGAGGAAAGTCTACACCCTTGTGGTTGTTGATGACTTCTCTAGGTTTTCTTGGGTTTTCTTTTTAAAGAAAAAGTCTGAAACCCTTGATATCTTTAGGAACTTTATCAAGCAAATTCAGAATGAATTAGACAATATTGTGGTCAAAATTAGAAGTGACCATGGTACTGAATTCCAATCTGAAGGCATGATAATGTTCTGTGAGGAACAAGGGATTCACCAAGAATTTTCTTCTCCAAGAACACCCTAGCAAAATGAGAGTGTTGAGAGGAAAAATAGAACTCTCATAGAAGCCGGTAGGACATTGCTAAGTGACACATCTCTCGCAGAATATTTCTAGGCTAAGGCAGTAAATAATGTATGTCATGTCCTAAATAGAGCTTTTATCACCAAGGATCACAATAAGACTCCCTATGAGATTATGAAGGGCAAAAAACCAAACCTTGTATATTTCATAATCTTTGGAAGCAAATGCTATGTGCTTAACAATGGGAAATTGTACCAAACTAAGTTTTCTGCCAAATCCTATGATGGGATATTTGTTGGGTACTATAATCATAGCAGAGCATATAGAGTCTACAACCTGAAAAATCAAGTTGTGGAAGAATCTATTAATATAGTGTTTGATGAATCTACTATGATTAACAGTAAGCTACCAAGCTCCTCATCTAGTCCTGCAGGTATAGAATTGGTGATGGACAATTATCTATCAAAGAAGCTCCTCCTACTGCCCATGATGAAAATGAAGGAGTGTGCTTTCTAAAAGGAGAACTCTGCACATATGATGAGGATGAAGTACAGTAAGCTCCAGCCTCTAAAGCTCAAGATGCTGAAGAAAGAATGCCTCCAGTTGTCAGACATTTAAGGGATCATCCCAGACACCAGATAATTGGTGATGCTAACCAAGGAATTATAACTAGGGGCAGAAGTCTCAACACAGCGATGTATTCAAGCATCCCGTCACAAGTTGAGCCCAAAAGATTTGAAGAGGCCAACATAGACCAGTTTTGGATTGTACTAATGCAAGAGGAACTGAACTAGTTCAAGAGATGTAAGGTCTGGAAGCTGGTTCCCAGAGCTCAAGATGCTGAACAGCTAACCTCGCTCTGATACCAATTGAAAGTGAGGGGATAAGTTGTAAACTACTCTAGAGGGGGGGTGAATAGAGTATTCAAAATTTTATGAACACTTAGTCAGCTCCCTTCGAGTTTATTTGCAGAATAAAAAATCTGATACTTGAACCCTAAGAGCCTAACACAGTGAAGTGCACAAGTGAAGAAGTTGACTGAAATTTCAGTTAACTACAAGCCTATCACAGCAACTAGCAATCCTAGGTAGTTCTATCACAGCCACAAAATAAAATGAATAAACAAGATAACCAGATGGACACAGGATATATAATGGTTCCCTTTAAATAGGTACATCCACTCTTCTACCACCCTGGTAGGAATCCACTACAGGTTTTTGCTAAGGTGCCCTGCCACCAATGATCTGATTCAGGTAGATCAAACAGACCCTTTGAGCTTTTGATAAGGATGCTCAACCACAGGTTGTTGATAAGGTGCCCTGTCACCAATGTTCACTTTTGAAGAGGTGTGAACAAACTCTTTTACACAAGGGGTTGAGAGGGTTAGATTATCTTCTCTGTTTTAAATATAGATTAGAGAAGATTTGTGGATTCTCTAAAGAATCAAAGTCTCCCCCTGGCTCAGTGGAAGTCCAGGGAAAGCCTTTGCTTCAGGATGAAGGAGTTTCAGATAAACTGAAACTAAATCCTCAGAAATCTGAAGACTGATTTTTATCAGGTCTTAAGATTCTGGAGCACTTGAAGCAGATCTTGAGCTTTTTCTGAAGTCTTTGAAAAACTCTAAGCAAATTGCTCAGGAGACTTGAGAATGAAAGATGATTGCTCTGGGCTTTTGCTTCAGGAAAACTTTTCTTCTTCTTGTTGTGAGATTGTGAAGAGCTGCTCTGATGATGCTTGAGCGAATGAATAATATTTCTCTGTGTCTGTAACTTCTTCTTTTCTGAGAGAAGAATCTCTTTTAAATATGTCTTCACGTTTTTCCTTTGGAACGGCTCTATTGATTTGAATTCTCGAGCCCTGCAACAGATTATCTCAAAATAGAATATAGCAATAGGAATAGAATGGCCTATTAACTTTCTGTCAGTCCCAATAAGGAATAAAATAAGCGGGAAAAATATCTCACCATAAAGACGTACCATTCTTGGAAATAGTACATAGTACCAACGGCTAGAAAACAGGCTGGAAAGATAAAGTCAACGTAATTTGTATAATAGGACAAAATGCTTTATCAAGAATACTGAATCCCGTGATTTATGCTTGACAGAATTTGTAATCAATTTATTTGAATTTAAACCATAAATTTAGCAACAATAATATCAGAGAATCAATCTAACCACCAACTAAAACACTTGGAAATAAACCAAGGAATAGAATAAATAAAAAGATAAAGGCAGACAGAAATCGTCGAACAGGGGTTCGAAGATCGTCGACCTACTAACAGATCGTCGACTAATAGCAGGAATCTGTTGGAACAGAAATCGTCGAACGGAAATCGTCGACCAGCTAATAGATCGTCGACCGGCTAACAGATAGTCGACCAGCAAACAGATAGTCGACCAGCAAATGGCAAATATCTGTCGAGACAGAAATCGTGAAGCAAGAACACGATCGTCGATCTGTTGATGACAGATCGTCGACCAACCTTCAGAGCGTAGTAAGCTTGCTCTGAGATCGTCGACCGACGGTCGACGATAATTGTCTTGACTTCAACGATTCAATAGCCCTGCTATCGTCGATCAATGATCGACGATCGCGAGGCCTCGTTCGACGATAGTCGAACGGAAAAAGCCTAAACCAAAACACATTCTAAAACTACTAGCCTAAACTCTAGGTCAGTCATATACTGCCCTAGGGAGACTAAACAAAGTCTAAACAGGATCATATATAAATTATATAGATCAAGAGAGGCTGGAAAGGGATTACATAAGCCAAATCACATCTAGGGTACCAACAATCTCCCCCTATTTGGGTTATGTTATCCAATCCAGTTTAAAGGCTAAAGCAGACAACAACAAATCTAAAGATTAACCAGAATGATAAAACACAGGCAATACACAGAAAATATAACAAGCATAAATCAGCAGAAATGGAATGTATCAAGCAGATTTATCAGCATGTTTAGCATCAGATGAGTTTTTGGGTATTGCAGCTGGTTTGAAAATAATTTCTCTGTTAGGGTTTGCTGCTTGTCTCTTGGATAGCATTAGATCATGTTCACCTATGATTTTCTTTTCAGCATAACTTGGTAGAACTGCAGCAGGATGTAGTCTCATGTATTCCTCAGTGTCAAAGGCTTCTGGATTGACTTGAATTCTGCTGAGTTCCTTTTCTCTGAATTCTGACATTGTTGAGTAGGCTGTAGAATCTAGTCCTTGAGATTTGGCTCTCTCCATCATGCTTAGTGCAATAGACTCTTTGAATCTTGCCATAGAGGCAATCCTTTCAGCTTCAGTTTTATCTGATGGAGAGGGAGGTCTATCAGTATCTGTATGAGCTGCAATCTCTATGTTTCTTTGAAGAGCTGTAGCAAGTTTGCTTGAATCAAGAGGAATCTGCACAGCCTTCTTAGGATCAGTTTGAGCATATAGAGATCTTGGAGGTGCAAGCTCAATGAACTTTTTGTGGGATTTTTCTGAAAAGACCACTCTTTTTCCTTTTGATTCAGTTGTCTCAGCAGCAGGTTTTCTTGAAGAAGAGGATGAACCTTTCCTGGGAGGAGGAGGAGGAGAGAATGAGGGTTGCTGAAAGGTCATCTCCTTTATTTGTTCCACGAGAGCATTGTCATTTCTTTTTCTTCCCTGTCCTGAAACATCTTGGCCTCCCTGGCTTTGATTACTCCTTCTTTGGTAGGTCTGAGAAGTGTTAGAACTGGCTGACCTTGCAGAGGGGGCAGAAGATAGACTTCCAGAGGCTCCAGCACCAGGAGGTGGAGGAGGACCTCTGGGGGGGAATTTCTGAGCAGGAGTGTCATATCTCTTTGTCCTCTTCTTCTCTTTAGTCTGATTCTTTGACAGTCTCATCCATGGCTGAAATTCCTTGCTCTTAGGATCTATTCCCTTCAGAATGTAATAGGGAACATCCTTGTTAGGATTGGCAGTAGGAGGAGCAGGAGCTTTTCTTTTCTTGGAAGCAGCTCTTTTCCTTTTCTTAGTGGAGTCAGAATCATCAGAATCATCATCATCATCAGAATGAGATGAGTCTTTCCCAGCATAATCATCAAAATCAAGTTCAGAAGGATCCTTGGCAGCAGGTTCAGCTTTGTCTTTCTTTTCTCTTTCTTCTTTCTCTTTAGCTTCCTCAATGGCATCTTGCCTAAGGAGGGCATCAAGATCCACATTTGGAGACCTCTTCCAGAGTTCTGATTCTGGATACAACTCAGGAACTGTCTTGGGGACCAGTTCTGCAATAGAAGGAATGGATAGAGGATAGGTAAGGATAGGTGGAGAAAAGATGACGATATCTGCAGGGGCAGATGCTTTCTCTAGAGAGATGGCTAGGGAATCCAGATGATAATTAGCCATCCCTTCAATGTACTCAGAGGCAATGTTCTCAGCCACAAAGGCTATAAATTGTTCTAGGTTTAGAGTACCTGAGCTTGAGTCCATTTCAGTCATCTTGGGAGCATTGTCTGCCCTATCTTGCACATCTTCAATTTCTTCAGCAGCAGCATCAGCAGGAATGCTGATGTTTTCAGCAGCAGCAGCATTTATGGTTGTGCCTGCATGCAAAGAGAGATAGGTTAACAACCAAGTGGGAATAAAATATTCCCCCCAAGGTGAACAAACAACAGGTAATAGATAGGATTACCTGAAGATCTACACAGGATACCACTTTGCATCTAGGAAGGAGGTTATAATTCCTTCTAGATGTTCAGTGACATCAGGGATAGACACCTCTGCAAGGCACAAGAGGAGTGCCATACAGGAAAAGAAAAGAGTATCCTTGACCAAGGGGTCATCAAGGTACTCAGGTCTATAAGGGACCATTTTCTCTTGAAAAGAGGGAACAAGAGGAGTAGATGTGAGTGAGGACTCACAGTCTAGGTTAAGATAGGATTCTAAATCTTTATCAGAATCAATGGATTTAGCAGCATCAACTTGCAATACTGATGTGAGATCATCAGCAGCTGTGATGGAAAGGAAAGAAAGGGATAAGAAATTAACTCTAATTTGGAGTTAGAATTAATTAGAATCTTAAATAAAGCTATACCATCAGGTTGAGCAGCATCATTCTCACAAACGTCCATGGGGACTTCCTCATTTTCTTTTTCAGGAACTTCTTCCTCAGAAGCCAGATTCACTAGGGAGTGAATGTCTTTGTTAGATACAAATATCAAATTGAAGTCCTGATTATATCCTTTGGAGGAAGAGTTTTAAGGTTTACCTTCTGGTTCTTTCTCTGGACTCTCTTGAGGTTCTTCTACAGTTTCTTGAAGGGGAAGAGAGGAATTTTCCTGAAGGGTCAGGGCATCACCTGAGACCACTTCAACAGACATCTCCCCCTGCATGACTTCAGTGGGGACTGGAGTCATGCATCTTACAGAAGGGGGCTCAGCAGAAGATGAGATGGATTTGAAGGCATCAGTGAGAGAATTGATGGATGCAATGAGAGGGGCATTGGCAGCCTCAATCATTTTTTGGATGGAGGGAGTAATGAGCTCAACAAAGTGTGCAAGCATTTCAGGGGATATCTGAAATGCTGATGATGTAGAGGTGGATGGAATGGAAGCAGGATGATCTGCCACATGATCAAAGGAATCATGTGGAGATGGGTGAACATCAACATGAGTGTGGGATTCATGTTGAGAAAGATTTGTGAGGATGGTAGTAGTCACCATGTCAACACTGGCTGAAGCTGCCAGATGTTGTGGTGTTGGTGACTGGTGTGGAGATGTAGGTGGAATGAAGGATGCATGTTGTGGTGGCACTGCAGGTGTTGTAGAAAGTAATGCATGAGATGAGGATGCAGGGGTTGCTGAGCCTTCCCCAGTAAGCGGGAGAGCGGCCGAATCAGCCCTTGTGTCTGAAGGAGGGTTAGGATCAACCCTGGCTGACTTCTTGATAATCCTCTGGGATTTCTTGAATAGAGAAGGGTCCAACCTTTTGCTAGCGTTGACAGCGGACGGTGCAGAAACAAGCAGCAGGGGTGCTTTCACATACAGAAATACACCCAGTACCCTGGCAAGATTTACCTCTTTCTGATTGTTCTTTCTCCTTATTAGTTCAAACAGAACTTTTCCCCAGGCAATTTGTGCCTTATTCACCAAAGCTGACATCAGGGCAAACTGTTGCCTGTTGATATTGTCATGAGCAGAATGTTTTCCCAAGACGACCTTGCCCACCAGGTCGGCCAGAAACTTGTATTCTGGAGACAAGTTTATCTTCAGCAGCTTAGCCGGAATCCCTTCGGCATGGCCCATCACAGTGAGCATGCGGCCATATTCCTCTGCAGTTTGCTCATATTCCTCAGTTCCTGTTGGCAGTCCAAACAACTCAGTCAATACTTCAGGAGTCAGAGTGACCTCCTCGCCATTTATCTTTCCTGTCATGGCGTCGTCGCTGGAGGACGACGTGTATACCCATTCTCGTATCTCCGGTATGTTAATCTTAGGTGCGGATGACATGAATCTCTTGAGGCCTTGCTCTTCACATAGCTGCAGGATATCTTGGATTGGTTGGTCGCATCGGCTGAAAGAATCGAAGTCGACACAGAAGCCAGTGTCGAACTTCATTCCGAAGAGAACAGCAGAAGGAATCGCCATAGGATTTGAGAGAAGATGGCGAATCGAGAAGCAAAACAGGGGAGAAGAGAATCGCGCGGGATTAGAGTTCGAGAGCGAATTCTAAGCCAGAAGAAGGAATATGAAAAGACGGAGCGGAAGGACGACGATCTTCAGACCTAAATCGACTATTAGAAACAAATCTGCGATCGTCGAACCCGGAATAAAATCGGTCGTCGAACACAGACCGACGATAGTCAATGTTTGACTAAATCGGTAAACATCGACCGACTACACGCAATTACCACGATCGTCGATCAATATATGATGGTCGACGATTCTCCACACAGCACAGAAAATCTGTCGTCGACCATTGGTCGACGATAGATACCTAAGGAGAGATCGTTGACCAGTTGGTCGACGATTTCTGCCTTACTACAGAACGAGCTGTCGTCGACGGTTGGTCGACGATAGTTCTGACCTGGTCGAAGATCGTCGAGCAGTCGTTCGACGATTTTAGACAGAAAACAAAACTAACCAAATTTTCACTACTCTGAACCATTAATCATGCCAAGCTGGTTCAGGAAGAACAAATGCTTTTGTTCATCAAGGGGCTTAGTGAAAATATCTCCTCTCTGCAGGTCTGTGGATATAAATTCCATTACTATCTTGTTCTTTTCCACATTATCTCTCAGAAAATGATGTCTAATCTCAATGTGCTTGGTCCTGGAATGGTGCACAGGATTTTGAGCAATTGATATTGCACTGGTACTGTCACACAGAATTTTTGTGTTTGAGTGTGTGTACCCATAATCCACTAGCTGATTTTGAATCCACAGGATCTGTGAACAGCAACTAGCTGCTGCTATATATTCAGCCTCAGCAGTTGAAGTAGACACAGATGCCTGTTTCTTGCAAAACCAAGAGACAAGTCTCTCTCCCAGGAACTGACAAGTCCCTGAGGTGCTTTTCCTGTCAACTCTACAACCAGCATAATCAGCATCTGAATATCCAATTAATTCAAATCCTGACTCAGCTGGGTACCACAGTCCTAAGTTAGGGCATCCCTTAAGGTATCTCAAAATCCTCTTGAGGAGAGTTAAGTGAGATTCCTTTGGGTTGACCTGAAACCTAGCACATAGGCATGTAGCAAACATTATGTCAGGCCTACTTGCAGTCAAATACAGCAGGGAACCAACAATGGCTCTATAATTCTTTTGATCAACAGGCTTGCCATTGACATCAGAATCAATAACTGCATTTGAGGCCATAGGTGTGCTCATTGATGAAGCATCAGACATTCCAAATCTTTTAACCAGCTCCCTGGCATATTTTGATTGAGAAATGAAAATGCCATCAACACTCTGTTTCACTTGGAGACCAAGGAAATAGGATAACTCACCCATGCTGCTCATCTCAAACTTAGAGTGCATTAGTTCAGAGAACCTCTTGCATAGTTTGGGATCAGTAGAGCCAAATATAATGTCATCTACATAGATTTGAACTAACAGTTGTGAGTCCTTATGATGTCTAATGAATAGGGTTCTATCTACTACACCTCTCACAAACTTGTGTTCTAGAAGAAAATTTGCTAAGGTCTCATACCAAGCTCTAGGAGCTTGCTTAAGTCCATATAGAGCCTTTTGGAGTTTGAACACATGAGTGGGTAAGGTTGATGAAACAAACCCTGGTGGTTGTTCAACAAACACTTCTTCCTTTAAATCTCCATTGAGGAAGGCACTCTTCACATCCATTTGGAAGACCTTAAATCTCTTATAGGCAGCATAGGCTAGGAAAATCCTAATGGCTTCTAGTCTAGCTACAGGGGCAAAAGTCTGATCATAATCTATGCCTTCCTCCTGTCTATAGCCTTGAGCTACTAGCCTAGCCTTATTTCTAACTACTATGCCTTGGGCATCAATCTTGTTTCTAAACACCCACTTGGTGCCTATGATCCGTTGGCCTCTTGGTCTTGGAACCAAGGTCCAAACTTTACATCTTTCAAACTGGTTAAGCTCCTCTTGCATTGCTATAATCCAGTGGGGATCAAGCTCAGCATCTTTAATGGTTAGGGGCTCAACCTGAGAAAGGAAACAAGCAAACATCACATTTTTGTTGAGTTGATGTCTTGTCTGGACTCCTGCTGAAATGTCTCCAATCACTTGAGATACAGGGTGATCTCTAAGTGTGACAAGATCAGTAGGTTCAACAATGATCTGATCTTCAACAGTTTCAAGATTTAATTCCTCATGTGGAATTTGATCAACTGTTGGAGCAGGTGCTTTAACTTCAAAAAGTTCTACATCAGATTCAGAATCTGAGGGAGCAACCTGAGGAGTTTGTTGGGGATGATTCTCCTGTGTGAGTCTCAAACCTTCCAAATCCTTACTTACTCCTAGGACTTGCACTGTACTATTAGAGGAAGAGTCCTTCTCCTTATAATACATGACTGTCTCATCAAAAGAGACATGTGCAGACTCTTCTATCTTAAGAGAGGATTTATTAAGGACCCTATAGGCTTTGCTTGCTTGAGAGTATCCTAGAAAAACTCCCATTGAAGCTTTTGCCTCAAATTTTCTATGGTATTCTTTGTTATTGTTATGAACAAAAGCAACACAGCCAAATACTCTAAAATAGTCTATTTTAGGTTTCACTTGCTTAAGTAATTCATAGGGAGTCTTACCCTTAAGTTTATGTATCAGACTTCTGTTCAATACATAGTTAGCTGTGCTAACTGCTTCAGCCCAAAAGGACAGAGGCATGTTAGCATCTGCCAACAATGTACTTGCAGCTTCAATTAGGGTTCTGTTTTTCCTTTCAACTACCCCATTTTGTTGAGGAGTTCTAGGAGCAGAGAAGCTATGTTTGATACCTTCCTTCTCACAGAATTCTTGCATAAGAAGAGACTCAAACTCAGTACCATGATCACTTCTGATCAAGGCAATCTGAGTAGAATACTCACTCTGTATACACTTTAGAAAGTCTGTAAGAACCTTGAAGTTATCAGCCTTAGTTCTCAAGAAGAATACCCAAGTGAACCTGGAGAAGTCATCTACAATTACTAGAGTGTAAGACTTCCCTCCAAGACTCTGCACAGCAATAGGACCAAATAAGTCCAAATGTAGCAAGTACAGAATCCTGGGAGAATCACTTTTATTAACTGATTTAAAGCTATTTCTTGTTTGCTTTCCTAGTTGATAAGCTTTGCAAAGGCCTTCCTTCTTGTAGGGGCAAGAAGGTAATCCTCTTACAAGATTGTATTTAGCCAACCTAGAAATGTTTTTCAAGTTTACATGACTAAGTCTCTTATGCCAAAGGGTATTATTACTGGTTACTTCATTAAATAAGCATATTTCAGATTTGGAGGAATTAAAATCTACAACATAAACATTTCCAATTCTAATGCCTACTAACACCACAGTATTATTTAAAGCAATATTACAAGCAGTGTCAGTGAACCATACCTTGTATCCAGCATCACATAATTGACTTACAGTGATCAGGTTGTGTTTTAGTCCTGAGACATAAGCAACCTTCTTGAAGGTTACAGCTCCTATGGTGAAGCTGCCATACCCTTCAGTCTGTCCACAGCTGGAATCCCCAAATACAACTTTTGGTCCCAGCTTGGCTTTAAAACCTGACAGGTTCTTCTTCTTTCCTGTCATATGCTTTGAGCATCCACTATCCAGATACCATTTGTCATGTATGACTGGATAGGTCTTCACCTGCAGAAAGAACAGTTATACATTGTGGACCCAGGTTACCTTGGGTCCAGTATTCTTCACAAAAGAAAAACTAGATATAAAAGATTTTGCAGGCTTTGATTTATATCCTAAAGGGTGTGATCTCCTAGGTGGGATAATCCATTCAGTTGAAGGATTAAACAACCTGGGGTGGTGATTAGGATTTGAAGTTCTGGAAGTTTGGTTTTTATTTTCCAGCTTAAGTCCAGATCGTCGATCAATGGTCGACGATCGCAAGCCATATCGTCGATCATTTATGGTAGAACGATGTTCTGGATTCCACGATCGTCGATCACTGGTCGACGACTCAAGATGAGATCGTCGACCTCCTGCACCAAAGCTATTATACTCAGTGTAGGTGTTCAGCAATCGTCGATAGTCGTTCGACGATTGGTTTGACGATCGTCGATTAATGTTCGACGATTTTTGTAAAGCTAGAAATTTTTTCTTCCTATTCTCTTTCTTAATCTTATTCTGAATTTTCTTGCATTTTTCAATTTCCTCAGTATTCTTTATTCCTGATTCAGAAACAAATTTTACTGGAGTGCTAAATCTCTCCTTTGTGAGGAGGATGGGTTCACTAGGTGTAGCACCTAAGCCTAGTTTATCATTACCAACCCTAGTGTTTGCTATACAGGTTATTTCAGATAATTTGAGGCTTCTGCCATTTAATTGTTCTTCTAACCTTTTAGATTTAGCTAGTTCTAATTTTAGGAATGTTACTTCTTCTTTTGAGCTTTCTAATTCCTTTTCTAATCTGATTATTTCAGTGCCTTCCATGTCTAGTTCCATTATTTTTAATCTAAGTGACTTAATTTCTTTTTCAGATAATAGTAAGTCTAAACATAGAGTTTTAAATTTTAGTTTGAACTCAGGAGATGAGAAGTCAAATGAGTCGATTACCTGGTCCTCCATAAAGGAATCTTCTTCATTGTCTCCTTCTTCTTCAGAATTTTCTGCAGCTGACAGAGAGCTGCAGGCATCAATAGCCATGAGGCAGACCTCTTTGGCTTTCTTCTCTTCTTCTTCTTCTGAATCACTGGAGCTAGAGGAGCAGGTATCCTCTTCTGTTTCACTCCAGGTAGCAGCCACAAATCCCTTGTCCTTCTTCTTGTATTTGTGTGATGAGGACTTGGAGTGGTGCTTCCTGTATTCTTTCTCATGTTTCTTCTCCTTGTACTTCTTCTCTGGACAATCTGGAGCAATGTGTCCAGGCTTGCTGCAAACATAACAAATGATTTCTTTAGATGGAGTCTTGTCATACCTTGGCTTGTCCTCATGCTTGGAGAACTTCTTTCTGAGGTCTCTTCTTCCCATGTTGAAGAATCTCTTGGCAATGAGTGCCAGTAACTCCTCATTTGATTGACTTCCTTCAGAAGTCTCAGCAGCCTTAAGAGCTAGAGAGTGCTCTTTCTTTGTAGGAGTAGGAGTCTTCACTTCAGTTACAGCAGCTCTACTCTTTAAGGTTTGCTCATATGACCTGAGCTTTCCCAACAGAGCTTCTGTGGAGAGTTCCACAGTGTTTCTTCCATCCTTGATGGGCCATATCCTTGAGTCCCATGAGATGGGAAGGCACATCAGGATCTTGTCATTGACTTCTGACAAGGTTATCTCCTTGTCTAAAGACCTCAGTTCACTTATTATTGAACTGAGTCTTGTGTACATGGTGTCAATGTCTTCAGCATCATCCTTCTTGAAATTTTCATACTGAGAGGTGAGATTTGATCTCCTGTCCTTCCTCTCATCAGCTGAGCCAGCAACTATGTGGTTGAGGGAATCCCACATAGCTTTGGTTGAGGTACATTCAGCCAGCTTCTGGAATATCTCATCAGACATTGTCTGAGCTAGGATATTCATTGCTTTAGCATCAGCTGTTTTGCCTTCTTGTAAGTTTCATTGTAGTCAGGTGGTGGCACAGCACTGAGATCAGCAGAAGTGGAAGCAGCAGCAGGCCTAGCAGGTGGTCCTGTCAAAATAGAAGAAAAAATATCTTCATCAATAGAATTCATGTATAGTCTTATCCTGGCCTTCCATATGCCAAACTTGGACAAGTTGCATACAGGAGGTCTGGTGCTTGAATAATCCTTAGACTGGGCCATGTGTGAAAGTGTTTGTGAATGGTATCAGGAAACAACTTATCACAGGATCTTTTAACTCAGGTGTTAGCCTGTATGAACAGCTAACCTCGCTCTGATACCAATTGAAAGTGAGGGGATAAGTTGTAAACTACTCTAGAGGGGGGTGAATAGAGTATTCAAAATTTTATGAACACTTAGTCAGCTCCCTTCGAGTTTATTTGCGGAATAAAAAATCTGATACTTGAACCCTAAGAGCCTAACACAGTGAAGTGCACAAGTGAAGAAGTTGACTGAAATTTCAGTTAACTACAAGCCTATCACAGCAACTAGCAATCCTAGGTAGTTCTATCACAGCCACAGAATAAAATGAATAAACAAGATAACCAGATGGACACAGGATATATAGTGGTTCCCTTTAAATAGGTACATCCACTCTTCTACCACCCTGGTAGGAATCCACTACAGGTTTTTGCTAAGGTGCCCTGCCACCAATGATCTGATTCAGGTAGATCAAACAGACCCTTTGAGCTTTTGATAAGGATGCTCAACCACAGGTTGTTGATAAGGTGCCCTGTCACCAATGTTCACTTTTGAAGAGGTGTGAACAAACTCTTTTACACAAGGGGTTGAGAGGGTTAGATTATCTTCTCTGTTTTAAATATAGATTAGAGAAGATTTGTGGATTCTCTAAAGAATCAAAGTCTCCCCCTGGCTCAGTGGAAGTCCAGGGAAAGCCTTTGCTTCAGGATGAAGGAGTTTCAGATAAACTGAAACTAAATCCTCAGAAATCTGAAGACTGATTTTTATCAGGTCTTAAGATTCTGGAGCACTTGAAGCAGATCTTGAGCTTTTTCTGAAGTCTTTGAAAAACTCTAAGCAAATTGCTCAGGAGACTTGAGAATGAAAGATGATTGCTCTAGGCTTTTGCTTCAGGAAAACTTTTCTTCTTCTTGTTGTGAGATTGTGAAGAGCTGCTCTGATGATGCTTGAGCGAATGAATAATATTTCTCTGTGTCTGTAACTTCTTCTTTTCTGAGAGAAGAATCTCTTTTAAATATGTCTTCACGTTTTTCCTTTGGAACGGCTCTATTGATTTGAATTCTCGAGCCCTGCAACAGATTATCTCAAAATAGAATATAGCAATAGGAATAGAATGGCCTATTAACTTTCTGTCAGTCCCAATAAGGAATAAAATAAGCGGGAAAAATATCTCACCATAAAGACGTACCATTCTTGGAAATAGTACATAGTACCAACGGCTAGAAAACAGACTGGAAAGATAAAGTCAACGTAATTTGTATAATAGGACAAAATGCTTTATCAAGAATACTGAATCCCGTGATTTATGCTTGACAGAATTTGTAATCAATTTATTTGAATTTAAACCATAAATTTAGCAACAATAATATCAGAGAATCAATCTAACCACCAACTAAAACACTTGGAAATAAACCAAGGAATAGAATAAATAAAAAGATAAAGGCAGACAGAAATCGTCGAACAGGGGTTCGAAGATCGTCGACCTACTAACAGATCGTCGACTAATAGCAGGAATCTGTTGGAACAGAAATCGTCGAACGGAAATCGTCGACCAGCTAATAGATCGTCGACCGGCTAACAGATAGTCGACCAGCAAACAGATAGTCGACCAGCAAATGGCAAATATCTGTCGAGACAGAAATCGTGAAGCAAGAACACGATCGTCGATCTGTTGATGACAGATCGTCGACCAACCTTCAGAGCGTAGTAAGCTTGCTCTGAGATCGTCGACCGACGGTCGACGATAATTGTCTTGACTTCAACGATTCAATAGCCCTGCTATCGTCGATCAATGATCGACGATCGCGAGGCCTCGTTCGACGATAGTCGAACGGAAAAAGCCTAAACCAAAACACATTCTAAAACTACTAGCCTAAACTCTAGGTCAGTCATATACTGCCCTAGGGAGACTAAACAAAGTCTAAACAGGATCATATATAAATTATATAGATCAAGAGAGGCTGGAAAGGGATTACATAAGCCAAATCACATCTAGGGTACCAACACCTTTGCCCATGTAGCTAGTCTAGAAGCCATCATAATATTCCTTGCATATGTTACACACAAGGGATTCAAAGTCTACCGGATGGATGTGAAGTCAGCCTTCCTCAATGGTGACTTAAGGGAAGAAGTCTATGTTGAGCAGCCATATGGTTTTGTCAATCCAAACTCTCATGATTATGTTTATAGACTTAATAAAGCTTTGTATGGGTTGAAGCAAGCCCCTAGGGCATGGTATGAGACCCTGTATAGCTTTCTCATTGAGAACAAATTCTCAAGGGGAAAGATAGACAAGACTCTATTCCTAAGGGAATCTAAGAGCAAGATCGTACCAGTCCAAATTTATGTAGATGACATAATTTTTGGGTCTACTGATGATAACCTTAGCAAAAAGTTTGCCAAACTTATGCAAGAGAAGTTTGAAATGAGCAGTATGGGTGAGCTTATGTACTTCTTAGGTCTCCAAGTAAAGCAGACTCAAGATGGATTGTCTATCTCATAGTCCAAGTTCACTAGGGAGTTATGAAAGGAGGGGATAGATCTAACTTACTATAGAGGGGGAGGGGGGGTGAATAGAGTGTTTTTAAAATCTTTTAATTGTTTTGATTATCTAACAGGAAAAATAAGTGATAATAAATATTATGTAAAAAGAACTATGCAAAAATAACACAACACAGTATAGAAAGAAAAAGGGGCAACCAGACAACACAAGAAGTTTTATAGTGGTTCACCAACTGGGTACATCCACTCTTCTACCACCCTGGTAGGAATCCACTAACAGGTTTTGATCAAGTGTCTGCCACTAAAATATCTATTTGTAGGGAGATATAGTAACCCTTTAGGCTTTTGATCAGGTGCCCAAAAACCAACCAAGTCTTTTGACCAGGTGACTTGACAACCAAGTGGTTAACTTTTGAAGGGAGTTAAAACCCTTTTATAGGAGGTGAGAGGAGATGATGGTGTCTTCTCTTTCTCTAATCAACAGAGAAGTCTAGTGGATCTTGTTGTTGACAAAGCTCCCACTGAGATGTTGAATGGTTCAAGAAAACTGGAAGCTTTGCTTCAGGGTGTAGGTCTTCAGCCTTGTCTTATCAATATCCAGGAATCCAATAGACAGATGTTGAATAGATGTCTCTACAGATTTCAGGATCTGAAGATGAAGAAGACTCTTGATTTGTGATGAATGTTCTTCTTCAGTCTTTTTGGTATGAACAAGGGAAAGAACAGATTGTATTTCTTCACAGAGAAGAAGCAGATCTTCTTCTGTATATTTTGTGTGTATCTGTAAAAATTCTCTTCTCTATAAACCTCTGCAATGTTCTTGCCTTGTGTGTGTTTTTCTGAAAAAGTGAATCTCTTTTATATTCTGTAGTCAAAAACATTGTCCTTTGAATTTGAAAGCTTGCATTAATTGCTGAAAGATCTGGAGAATACAAATGGCTGGAATATGACTTAAATGAGTTTCCCCAACCGTCCCTAATAAAATCAACAAGTAATTATCCTGATGAAGATCATAATTAATGTTGCCAATAATGGCTATATTCAGGGGAATATGAGCATTAATTACTCAAGAATATTACTGCTAAATAATATAGAAAGTAAGGGACAGAAATCAGAAAAACTTCTCATTCTAGAGCGGGACGGAAATCGTCGACCTCTGAACAGAATTCGTCGACCTGAGTTCCAAGTTCGTTGACCTGAGAATTCCTGATCGTCGAACTGAGCTCTGCGAACTGCATTCAGAGAATAACTTGTCAATTCTATGTTCTGAGTTCGTCGAGCTGAGAATCTGTCTGAAGGAAACGATCATCGACCTGAGCTCGAATATCGTCGAGCTCAGCTCAAAGAAATAACTCTAAGTTCGTCGATCTGAGATCGACGATCGTCGAGTTGAGTTCGAAGAACTTCGAACTGATATTCTGAACTCTGAATTCTTCTAAGTCTGAGTCTTCTGAGGTCCTCTGCTGGCTGGTCCAAGAAGGTTGAACCTTTTGACATAGCCTAAACTGACTCAAGGACTTGAACCTGGCTATACAATGTGGGTCAATCGATGCAACCCTAATAGTGAACCTTAGCCCAAATCCCTAGAACAGGTAGGGTTCCAACAAGTTAATTAAAAAGTTTGGAATGGAGAGTGCCTCCATTATGAAAACTCCAATAGGGGCAAGTATGATAATAGACAAGGATGAGGCAGGGAAATCTGTTGATGAAACCTTGTATAGAGGCATAATTGGCTCCCTCCTATATCTTACTTCTAGTAGGCCAGACATCATGTATGCTATATGTGTTTGTGCTAGATACCAGACTAGACATAATGATTCTCACTATTCTGCAGCTAAAAGAATCTCGAGATATCTTAAGGGAACACCAGATCTTGGCTAATGGTACCGTAGGAATAGGGATTTTGAAATAACTATATATTCAGATACAGATTTTGCAGGGTGTAGAGAAGACAGGAAAAGCACATCAGGCACCTATCAGTCCTTGGGAGGAAGAATTGTATCTTGGAGCAGAAATAATCAGACAAGTATTGCAATTTCAACAGTTGAGTCAGAGTATATATCAACAGGTTGTTGTTGTGCTATGTTGCTTTGGATCCAGCATGAACTCTTGGATTACAACATACAAATAAGTAAAACTCCAATGTACTGTGATTCTTCTAGTGCTATCTCCTTTGTTAGGAATCCTATCTCTCACAGTATGACTAAGCATATTGAGATTAGTTACCATTTTATTAGAGAGCATGTGGAGAAGGAAGACATCTGTCTTGAATTTGTCCCTACAGATGAACAAGTAGGAAACATCTTCACTAAACCACTAGATGAAACCAAATTCAACACCTTCAAATTTAAATTGGGCATGTTGAATTTAGTAAAGCTTTAGTAGCTCTCTACATTTTATTTTTTGCTGGTGTTGTTTTAGGTAGTTCTAATCCATGCAGGGCACTAGAGATTAATTTGACTAAGTATAAAAGAGTCGAATGCGCTGACTATAAGCACTCAGGTGTCGAGTGTGTTGAAAGGACTAAAGCATCGAGAGTGTTGAGTGCATCGAGTTCACTCAACACATGCTCTCAGTGAGTCTATTTTGCGACCAAGTGTCGGGATTAAATCCCAGCCGTTGATCAATTCTTAATCAGGAATAGGTACGCGCCTCTTCCTCTTCTAAAATAAAAATAACTATAAATAGAAGGCTATGTGCATGATAAGTCAATATTTATAGTTATTTTAATATAGTTTTTACTTAATAAATAGTTATATTTTATTTATTTAATATTAATATTTGTATTAATTCCTTTTTTTCGTATTTTTGGTAAATCTGGTCTGCCAATATCAATTTGGAGCTTGCAGGACTTATCAGGAGAAGAAACTAAACAATTCTAAAAAAATCGCAAATTACACGCCTAAGTCACGAGTGTGACCCTCAAGTCACGGGCGTGACCAGCAGGCGTGACCCCTCAAGGTGTTCCAGAATTCATTTCCACATCGGATAAAATTACACACCCATGTCACGGACGTGACCATCGGGTAACGGGCGTGACCATCGGGTCACGGGCTTGACCATCGGGTCACGGGCTTGACCATCGGGTCACGGGCGTGACCATCGGGTCACGGGCGTGACCATCGGGTCACGGGCGTGACCATCGGGTCACGGGAGTGACCTAAAGGCGTGACGATTAGACATGCCACACATTATGAAGCCAGTTTTGGATCCAGGTAGTTTCAAGCTTACACGCCCTAGGTCACGGGTGTGACCTAGGGGCGTTACCTCTTCCGCAATGCCAGATTAACTCCATCCGTTTCTCCTTCTGCCATTTCCAGTAAAAGTATAGACACGCCCTGGGTCACGGGCGTGACCTAGGGGCGTGACTCATAAAATAACAATTTTGGTGGTTTTTCACCCAACATTCCCGGGCTTTCAAGAGGACGGTTACGCACCTTACACACCCCCTAGTCACGGACGTGACCGAGGGCATGATTCTCCAGAAAAAATTTCTATAAATTTCTGACAAAGCTAGGAGCTGAGGAGTCATCTAGGAGTGAAGTATGAGTAGATTTTTAGCCATTTTTAGTAATTTAGTTTATAGTTCTTGCATTTCATTATTGTAATTTCAATTCATAGATTAGCTTTGCTTTGTTTATTTCAATTAAAGCATTTTTTCTATCATGTCTTCCTTTTTATTTAGTTTTTTACATCATGTTAAGTAGCAAATCTTAAATTAGCACTTGATCATGATGATCTTTGAATGAAATAAACTTATTTTTCAAGCTATCTTTATTTATTGCTTTGATTTACCTTTGATTACAATTGTGTCGAATACACCTTTCGATATTAGATCCATATCCGAGATTTACCGAGAGTTTGTGGATACGAGTAGATCACACAAAGGTAGAAGGAGTTGCATGCACTCCTCGAGAGAGGATAACATGAATCTTCCGGATTGGAGTCAAATCCAATAGTTGGGTTCACTGCATAAAGCAAGCTTATGGGTTTCATTTGGCCGAGGGGTCTTAATCGATCAACTTAAGTTTAGTCAAGAGAGTATTCTCGAGAGATGCGCTCTTATAAATTAGGAACCTCCACGGTCAAAGTAGGTTGATTAGAAGCTTGAATTTTATGAAAAGTTTATTTTATTTCAAAGGAAGTCTAGATCAAGTGTTAATTTTAGTTCATAGTTTTATTAATCTTCTATTTTTATATTCGATAAAATAATATTAATTTGCGTGAGTAGAAGTAGTCAACAGGCACCGAGTCTAATACGACACTTGATCCTATACTCTAGAACGATAGGTACACTGGCCTTATCGATTTAGAATTACGCTCTAGCCTGAAATTTACCCATCAATGCTTAAGAAAAAATACACTGTTCCTTGCCCTTCTCTACCCCTTGCGACGAATCGACGAAAGGCTTGGAAGATTTTTAACATTTCACAACTGTAATGGAACCAAAGGGTTTGTACTTCTTGTTTGAAGGCTCAGAGCTGGTTCGTAATGGATTCAAAGATGCACCAAAAAAGTACAATTTGGTCTCCACTTAATTCAGGTCGATGACCTAGACTTTGTTTTATTAGAGCCCTGTTTGTTATGGAAGCGAGAAGTACTGGAATTATTCTCCAATGCAAAGGTCGACTCATCAACCAGTAAGATCAAAACCTTAATCAGCACCAACAAGATAAAGATAACCCCTAGAATACTAAGCAAGGCACTGTAACTGCCGAAGTTCTCAGATTTAGATGAGGAAGAGGAATTGGATCAGTCTAATATTAAATCAGTACTGAAGTGGTGTGGACTATATAAACACACCACTGGATCAATTCTTAGGAAGGAATTAAATCTAAAAGATAAGTTCCTGGCTGTTGTGATTGGAAAGGCTTTTTGTGCAAGTCAGGCTCACACGACAAGATTTCCAAGAAAATATTTGAGTTATTGGCAAGGATAATACTCTCCAAACGGACTGATTGGGGAAAGATATCATTTCAAAGAATAGTGGAATGGATAGCTGAACCAAACATGAAAAGAATTTTCTCCCTATTTTTGCTAAAAAGTGTTCCAGGGATCCTTAACACAAGGTTAGGAACAAAAATCCATCACATGAGAAGGATGAAAATGCTAGATAGATAGGACAGAGTTCTGCAGCCACATGCTCAGACTGCTACCAAGATGAAGAAGACACCATTTCATGCTCTAGAGGAAAGTACAGAAAATAATTCATCAGAGAAATCAGAGGAAGAGCCTCATGATCCTAATTTGTCTGGGTCTACTGAAGAGACCAGGAAGGACATGAGCACCCAAGTATCAATATCCTCTGACCCTGCAGTAAGGAACTCGGGTCAGTAGGACTCATTCTGAAGAGGCACCATCAGATGTTGTGGAGATATCTTTAGCTGAAATTCTCGAACAAGTGGTTGAGGATACAGTCACTAAGATATCTGTTGTAATGGAGGGGGAGTTCTCCAATCACCAGCTCCAACTGAAGATGCACCTCCGCCTTTAATACAGGATTATCAAGGTGTCTTTAGTCTTCAAAGTGAGGGGGATACTGTCAAAACACCATCTCCCATTGAAGGAAAAACTATTCCTCTAAGTGAAGGAGAGAAACTTCTTGAGCAAGTGATGAAGATTGCACTTGTTGAGGGGGAGCAGATGTAGATGTTGCAAAAAAAAAACTCAGCTTCCTCTTGTACATGAACAACATATATACCTAATAACAGCTGATGTTTTAGATGTCCATGTGGACATGGCAGTGATTGAGGGGGAGATTCAACATGAACTCCCTTCTTAAAGAACAATCTATGAGATAGAATCATCAGAATCAAACAAAGAAACTGCTGCTGCTGCTAATATTATGGAAACTCAGCACTCTTCCGAATTTGTTGTGGTTGATTCAGCTGCAAGGGAAGATCTCAGTCAAGTTCAACAAACTATACCTATCACTAATGAAGGTACATCCACTGATCACATGTCAGGAACATTCCTGGCTCAGCTGAAAGGGTTACTGGATGACCAAAGGAGACAAATTGAAAATTTTGTTGATGATTCAATAAAGAATCTTGGGAATGAGCTATCCATATAGATCAAATCTATCAGATTTGAGGTCAATCTGCTAAAGGCCCAGACAGTCAAATTCTTCTTAAGAGCAGCTCCTGCAGTTGATTTTACTCAGGACAAGTTAGTAGAGCTCAACACTCTTCACAATGCACTCATGAAAAATAAGAATATTCTCTCGGGAAACTTACTGGCAATCCACAATGTAGAGAAGAGATTGTTGGAAATGCACAATATAATTCTCGAAAGAAGCATGGATGTCTGTGCTCAGGTTCTAGATGATCATCTACTGAAAGTCAAGAATCATGTCACCCTTGTCATTGATCATCTGGATAGTCAGTTGACTAAGGCTAGCACCTCCCTGACTCAGAAAGTATGTGAAGAAGTCAAAAATGGGAGAAGGAAGTGATCAGGACCAACACAGAGAATGTTGTATGGGTATCTAATGTAATCAGAGGGTCTTTTGGCATGGATCAAATGACAAATGACAACATTCCTATAATTTCTAAAAAAGTACAAGATGCACTGAATCAAGGGCAGATTCCTCAACATGATGGCATGTATGATGGCCAATATTATGATTAGAATGTAGAACAAGGTCTTGTCTATCAGGATGATGCTTAGTACTTTCAATACAGTGCATAGGGGGGTGAATCTTCTTTAGCTGCTAACATTCCTACAATCCATACATTCAGCCCCACTATTGAGCAAGAGTTAAGGGCTAAAGGAAAGTCTGTTGTTGAGGAAGAGGATGCTGCCAGAATGAGCAAGAAGAGATTCATGGAAGAGATGGAAGTAAGAACTGATTTTGAACAATGGAGTCCTCAATCCAGGACAATCATTTTATCTGCTTGGGATCTGGTTAAGAATAAGAAGATAGAAAGGGGAAAGATCTATAGCTCCCTTGAATGGGCTAAGCTTGAAAAGAATGAGAGGGATAAAAGAAGATTCAAAAAGGGCAAGTGGCTAGGCACTTTGCCACCAAATGCTATGGAGCTTGCCAAATACTTCCCAAAAAAGTCAGGACACAGTAAAGAGAAAGAAGCCAAGAAGCCCAACATGGGCATAATGATAAGAGAATCAGAAACCTAAAAATGTTTCTTGTATTTCTTAAGAGCTGAAGGAATTGTGTGAACGTTGTTTTATGAACATTATAAAAATAATTATTCCTTCTGATTAATGAAAATCATAATTTTGATGTGTTTTTATTATTCCTGCCTTCTGAGATGTTTTACGTGTTGTTTATGTGTTGGTGTATATCATTGTCCTAGATTTTGACTTCTTCAAATAAGGGGAGATTGTTTGGTCCATAATTCCCAATGTCCCGAATTTAAAGAAGGCCTACAGGACAAGGACATACACATGTTTGTTCTATGTATGTAGGTGGTCACTTACTACACTAATTAGACAGGTGGTATAATTAACAATGACAGGTGGACACAAGGAAAGATGCTGATAAGACAGAAATCTATCTAAGCTCATAGCCTTTGAGTGAAGGCAGTTTACTCAATGCTAAATAGTCAAAAATGTTGATTAAATACTAGACAGTCAAAGCCTAAGCATTGGCAAGACAGAAATCTGCCTAAGTCCACAAGTGTTGAGTGAAGAAATTTCACTCAATACCCAGTGACAAAAGCGTTGAGTGAATCTCAAGTAGTCAAAGCCAAAGAATAATCTGCCAAGAAATCTAGCTATGTACATAAGCGTTGAGTGAAGGCAGTTCACTCAATGCCTCAAGAAGAAAGCGTCGATAGAACTGAGTGATGTCAAAGCCTCAAAAGAAGTAGATAAAAAATCTGTCTAAGTACAGAAGCGTTGAGTGAAGGTAGTTCACTCAATGCCAACTCAACAGAAATTAAACTAAGTACAAACGCATTGAGTAAAGGTTGTTCACTCAATGCCTCAACAAGATGGCATGCTAATGCAGAAAGCATTGAGTGAACACAGCTCACTCAATGCCTCCATTTAGAGAAAATCTATTAAGTCCAAATGCATTGAGTGATGAAGGTTCACTCAACGCCTAAATAGTTAGACCACAAAAGTCTATATTCGTTGAGTATTGTCAACTCACTCAACGCTTGATGCTGCAGAAAATTTAGCTAAGTGTATTTGTGTAGAGTGACAAGCTTTCACTCAACGCATATGTTGAATTGTCTGAATTTGACTAAGTCCATAGGTGCTGATGTCATCAAAAATTCAAATTTTGCGGAGTCTATAATACATGACAAATGGCGTCGCTTGCCTGTTGTACATCATTTAATGCAAAAATGGACCTAGAGCTACCAAATGTAAGTGGGCCCAATGCTCAAAGAGCCGTTGGACGGCGGGATAGAAAATTAATCAGATCAGGAAATTAAACGTGACTTTTTGAACTTTTGGAAACAAAACTGAACTTCATCTTCCTCCTCTCGACCTTATTGTAGAGTTTGGAGAAGCTATTCAAATCACTGATCTGAATGAGCAACTAGTTATCTGTTGATCTTCAACAACAAGTTCAAAATAATTTCTCTGAAGTAGAAGAAGCAGCAAGGCAATCCCTAGCTGCAACAACTTCACAACTCTAGCTGACTATTCTTGAAGAACTTTTCCTAGAACTGTGAAGAAGACTGGATTGAGCTATCTCAGCCCAAGGAGGAGGAAGACACAGCAAATACTTCTCTATTATCTAAACATCTTCAACAAACCTTTATTTCTTCTGTAATATTTTCTTGATCTGAGTGTAAGCCTAATCTTATAAAGGCTTAGTGTAGGATTTTTAAGTAGATCTGAGTGATTGGATTCAAGTGGTGAATCTGAGGTAGGATCCAGGATTGGATCTGAGCTATAGGGTTATTGGCCTAAGGTAGGAGAGTCATTCTCTCTGAGTGGTAGGGCTATCCTCTTAGCATGAGTTGTAGGACTTAGTGATAAGTCTTAGGTAGGTGGTCTGTCGATCATTGAGCTGTAGGAGCTTTGTTGGCTCTAAGTGGTAGGGCTTTGTGCCAGAGGTAGGTCTTGGAGGAGAATGAGAGATCCTAAGGGATCTGTGTTATAAGCTCTTTGGAGCTGAGTTTGGAGGATTTGCCTGGTCTAACAAACTGTTAGAAAGGTGGGAGGGATAGTGGATGTACCCATAATCTGGGGAATCACTATAAAATTAATGTGTGTTGTGCGTGATTGTCTTAAAAGCTAAGTTTAACTAAATCATAACACACCAAAGAATAGTAAAAGTTCACAAAGACTCAAAAACCTATTCACCCCCCTCTAGGTGTTTAGCTACTATTGAAACTAAAGACTTTCATCGACAACTATAACAGTTATATCCTATTTTGGTAAGCGGCATGACTGACTTTAATGTCAGATTCATTCCAGGATATCACTGCACGATCAATACGTTATTCTTTGTCTTTTAGCACGAGATTTGCGTCGATTTGAATTTAAGGATGACGTCATCAAATTTGACCTGGTGCCAAAAGGACTTAGATTCTTTTTAATTCTATACAGGCGTTGAGTTATGCCTGGTGTCTCAAAGAATCTGAGCTTTGACGATTAACTCCAAAGCATTGAGTGAATAGTCTTTACTCGACGCATTTGTACTTAGCCAAAATTTCTGTCTGATGCAGACGCATTAAGTGAAGGATCATCACTTGACGCATTAATACTTAGCCAAAATTCTGTCATATCTAATGCGTTGAGTGAAGGTTCTTCACTCGACACATTTATCCTTTAATACATAAACTGAGAAGGCGTTGAGTGTAAGTCCTTCACTCAATGCATTTATACTTAGTGAGTTTTTTTTGAGTTGTCGTCGAGTGTATGTCCTTCACTTGATGCATTTGTATTTAGATAAATTTCAGACTTTCTTTACTGAGGCTTTGAGTGATAGTCCAACTGTCAATGCTTTCTGACCTCAGGCGTTGAGTAAAGTGGTCACTCAACGCATTTGGACTTAACCATTTTCCTGACTTCCTTGATCATGTTGACTTCTCACCAGCTATACTTCATACACTTTTAACTTTTCTAATCACATTATTATAGACATTTTGCATATATGAACCCAGACATATATCAGTACATATTTGTGTATATTATTGACTTATGTCCTTTTTAAAATCTGGGACATTGTGGTCAATATACCCAAAAATCTCTCCTTATTTGAAGAAGTCAGAATCCTAGTCAATGATATACACTATCTCACAATAACCAATAATTTGCATAGATAAAAAAAATATAATGACAAACACAGACAAATTGATATATCTAAAATAGGATAAATAACAGAATAACGTAGTCTGCCTACAATAACAATTTATTTTTCAAAAACCTAAGGAACCTATAACAGATAACATTGCTAAGTTTTAGGTTCCTTGATTACAATGCCCTACCAGATTTCTTTCCCATCTTTTCCTCAGCCTCTTTTTTCTTTTGTCTTTGTCTTTCAAAGTAATTGTAAGGCTTAGGAAAGTATCTGCTTGGCTCTGAACCATACATCTAAACTGTACCAGCTTTCTTATCTTTTCTGAACTTTCTTCTCACTTCTTCCTGCCTCTCAAACTTGACTCATTCAATGGAACTGATATGTTTGGTACTTTCAGTCTTGTTTTCTTTAATTTGATCTCAGGCAGATAAAATGATAGTCCTAGATTGAGGACTCCATAGTTCAAAATATGGCCTGGTCTCCATCTCTTCTCTATATTTTTTCTTACTTTGCCTAGCTTCCTCTTCCACATCTATAATAGACCTGCCTTTGGCCTTAGACAAATGTTGAGTGGTGGGAATGAATGCAAGCACAACATCACCTATATCACCAACTGATTCAGCCCCATATTCATGAATTCCAGGCTCATCATATATGATAGGTTTAAGGCCCAATACAACTCCGATAACATTTAAGGTCCAGATAGCATGATCTGCACTAGCCTTTATCATTGACCTCTCCCCCTTTATGACTTCTTCAGAGATATATTTGGCTAGGTAAGTGGTCTTGTGTGCCAAATGATCGACCAATGCAGTTATAATGTACATTCTTTAACTGCAGCATATGATCATCTAGGAATTGGGTGCAAGCATCTATCCTTCTCTCTAGGATAATCTTGTTGCTTTCCATGATGACCTTGGTTACCTCATGAACCATCTTCATGTCCTCTGTGGTGATGCACTGATTCTCAATAGTGTCATTCTTCTTATTTTTATTGCATCTAGCTTGTTGGTAGTATAGTCCACAGTTGGAGCAGCCCTCTTGAAGAATACCACTGTGTTTTCCTTTAACAAATTCACTTCAAATATGATGGATTTGATCTCAGTAGACAGATTTTGTATCAATGTTTTGATTGAATAAACTACATAGAGCTCAATTTGCCACCTCTGCTCATCTAACAATCCTTTTAATTGAGGCAAAAAGGAGGTGGACATCACCTCAGTCTGTTAAGTGGTCCCTAGAAATTTAACTTATTCAACATCCTTCCTTATATCTCCTTATATCTAAGTCAACAACTTCATATTCTGAGGAATGAACAGGAATGTATGCAACATGCTCATCAGTATCAGATAAATCAATCGTATTTTCAACTTCTTGAGTAGGAAGCGCAAGGTGAGTCTCCCCCTTACCTTGGGCAAGGTGATTTTTGATAATTATCCTTTCCAAAATCACCTTCCCCCGGTTTCTTATTCAGTTTTATTATCCAAAAAGATAAGATTTACAAATGTATGGCCTCCCTTTTATAGAATGGAGGAGAGAGGAGAGAGTACAAATAGACAATGTGGGACTAAAAAATTTACAGAGCTGTGCGGCTAGAAATAAAGAGACCGAATAGACCGAGCGGTTAGGCAGATGGGCTAACCGCTCGGCAACACCAGAAGGAATAGAACAAGCCGTAGTAGGAGACCGCTAGACCGCCCGGTCTCCAAGATGCCGGAGATAAACCGCCAGACCGCTCGGACATGGGATCCAGTTTTACAGATTAGGGCATTGCCAATTATATCTACCAGGAACTTGCTCTTCAGGTTCATCTCTTTCCTGATAATTGACCCACTTGTGTGTTTTGATATCCCACACCACTTAAAAGCAGATCTAACATCCTCAACAAATAGCTCATCTTCCTCCTCACCAGGGCTTAACTTGATCATCTTGAAGACTTTACTTAACCTCCTTGCTATTATTTTTATAGTATTTCCACTGATGGAGGTTTTATTCTTATTAGAGGAGTCTACCTTAGCATTAGAGCATAGTTCCAGTACTTCTCTTTTCCATATAGCACATGGCTCTGACAGTGTGAATTCTAGTTTGGCGTTAGTTAGAAGGTGAATAACCAACTGAACCACTTCTAGAGCATCTTTGAATCCATTTCTTACTAGTTTCGATCCCTCGAGCAAGAAATCAAAGCCCTTGGGAGCCATTGAATCAAAGAAATTGTTCGAGAGACGAGGAAGATGCCGCGAGAAATCAAGGGTAGGGGTGCAGAAAATTGAAAAGGGCTAAAGAATGATGTATATTATTCTAGGCATACTTTTCTATTTATAGTTTACCCTATTTAAGAAGGTGGAGAGGCACGTACCATGTCGTGATTTACACTTTAGATGAATGGCTAAGATTAAATCTGGTTAATTTGAAGCTTGTTCAGCCCGTTAGAGTATATGCGTTGAGCTAACTCAATGAACTCGACGCATTCGACGCCTTGCTTTATACTCGAAGCTCTCGGCACACTTGATGCATGGAGTTGATTCAACTCACTCAACGCCTGGAGTTGAACTATTGCTTCTTTAGTTCTCCTGCAAAATGTTAACCTCCAAATGCACATATATATATATATATATACTAGAAATGATTTATTATAATAAATCTATTTCAAGTTCAACATACCCAATTCAAATTTGAAGGTGTTGAACTTGGTTTCATCAAGAGGCTTAGTAAAAATGTCAGTCACTTGTTTGTCAATGGGGACAAACTTAAGGCTGATATCTTCCTTCTCAACATGCTTTCTTATTAAATGATACCTAATTTTAATATGCTTGTTCCTGTTATGTGAAATAGGATTCTTAACTATTGAAATTGCACTTGAAGAATCACAAATCATAGGGGTTTTACTTATCTGGAGATTGTAGTCTTGGAGTTGATGTTGAATCCATAGTAGTTGTGCACAGTAACTCCTAGTTGATAAGTCGTAACATCCCTCAGACTTCTAGACCCCTAGGATGGTTTTGTAATGATTGGGTCATGACAAAACCCTAGGAAGCACTAAAGGGTTTGGGTGAACATGGGAATTAGAGTGTGAACCACCTTGGTCTGCAAATAATAAAATTCTAATTACTAGATTAGGGATGACCATAGGGCTTCACCATGACTCCATGACACCACCATGGCACCCCTAACCCTAGGAGAGGCCAATGGGTCACCAAGGACCCATTGGGGTCAACCAAAGAGACTAAGTTGACCCAAGTCAACCCTAGCCCTAAAAAGGTCAAAGTGCCATAAGTAAGGGTCAAGTAACCTCCAAGGTGCCCAATCAACCCTACCCAAGTCTTACTGGACCTTAGGGGAGGCCAATGGGTCACCAAGAACCCATTGGGGTCAACCCAAAAGGTCAATTTGACCAAGGTCAACTCTACCCTAGTATTAAGTCAAACAAGCTCAAATGGGCTAACTCAAGCTCAAACCGAATCCCCCTTAGGCTAACCTTATTTCCATGAATAATATGAGTTAGTGGGGTGCATTTAGGCTGAAATAATCACTAATTTCGGCCATGGTGACTAGGAGAGAGAAAAACTCCATTTTCTCTTTAATAGAGGAGAGAGAAAATGAGGAAGAGAGCCATTCATGGCCAAGGGAGGCCAAGGCCCTCTCTCTTCATTCCAATGAGTTGATTCATCTCCCCCATCAATGTTGAGAAGATTAAGAGTTTCTCAGGCCCCTTTTAGTGGCAGGATGCATAGAACCACAATGGCCGAAATTTCAACTTAATGGCCATTAATGACCATCGATGCTTGGCCCTGCCTCTTCCCCAATTGACTCTCTTAAAAGCATCCCCAAACCCAGGGCAGCAGTTTACACAATCCCACTGAAGGAGCTAGGCACATTGGTAGTGCAAATGCAGAGCACCCGAAATCTCTAATTTCGGCAATGACGACACGACGGTCGGCCTGACTCCAGCTCTAACTCTCCACTAAGGTCCTCCCTCACTTCCTTCTTCATTGGATAGATCCACTCTTAACGACTGCAAGAATTGAGGCCAATTGGCCCAAGTTTGGCATGGCTGAAAGCTTGATTTTCAAGCTTTCCACTTCCACCCACAAACCACTGTTCTGGCCACCATCGATCGGCCAACCACCATGATTCGCCAGCCACCACCTCAATGATTGTTATGGTGGCCGGTCGGGAAGAGGCGCGGGTGGCTGGGAAATCGCCAGCCAAAATGGCCTAGGACGGGCTAATCTGGGACGTTGGCGCGTTGGGGAAGATGAACTGATTCCGTCAGTTAGGCTTCAAGATTCGTGCATGCTTATTTTATATATTTCATTTAATTCATTGATTATGTCAAAGTTTTAGCAGTAGATAGAATTAAATATTAAAAATACTTAGGGTCCCCTATAATAAAAGTGGTCTACATGAAAGTTGTAGCCCTTGATGGCTAGTTTATTTTAAAATTGTTTTGAACCAATTTTAGGTCAGTGGTCTGACCACAACACACCAAATGGTGCAACCTATACATAGGGTTAGGCATAAATCAAATCGAGTTCCACCATCAAACCAGTCATCCAAATGACCTAAGATTTTTTATGGGGGTCACTCATATCTATTCCTATAACATATCCAAAAGTGGGAATTTTTGGGAAACATTTTCCTAAAGTTTTTATATAAAAATAATAATTCATGTATGAATTATTTGAGGGGTCTAAAGACCTCTAAACCCACCAAATATTTTGTGGCTGTCTCTTAGGGTCAAATTATGACTCTGATAAAAATCTCAGCCCAATTAGGTTTGATTGAATAGGTTTTGGTGAGACCAAAGTGTGGCCCTTTAAGGTTTAATTAGGGCAAGAGTGAGCTTAGGGCATGGAGGGGCCAATTCTCACCCAAAGGGGTTAGGACCTTGGCCAGAGCCCCAAGGTTGGTTTAAACACCCCCTCATGGAGTTGGAGATGGATTGGGGTGGGTTTGCCCAAGGACCCTAGTTCAAACCCTAAGGCTGAACTTTGGGGGTTTGTGAAAGACATAAGGTGGTATGTCCTTGTATGGACTTGGTGTTTAGTCCATGTGATCTTAGGGTGGTGAAATTGTCACAACCCACATTTTCTCCGTATTCAAAAATACGTCTGAGTAGAGAAAACTACGCGCCGTGATGCCACGCCGTGCATGGGACAACTGCCGACGCTCAGGCTACTCGTCCTCACATTTACTTCACGTAAAAGATTTATGAAATTAAGTTAAAAACAATATATATATGTTATTTGAGTTACTGACCGTGTCCCTCAGTCGAGTGGATCACTAGTCTAAAGGTCAGAAAATATATAAGTTTTACGCGGCGGAAAATACTGAGTTGATTCATTTGTTATCCTATATGAGAATGAAGGTCTAACATATTATAATGATGATATGACTTCTACATTTAATATATATATATATATATATATATATATATATATATATATATATATATATATAAGACTTTTATAGCGCTTAAAAGTAGTAGATTTAGCAGTTAAAAGTCATGTCATGTCGATACTCCATAATACAGTTTTGTATACAATAAAATAACTAAATGCATCATAACATAAATCTTTCCCAGAGAGAAAGTATAAACAGGTAAAAAATAACAGCAGTAAAAGCAGCAAGTAGTCTATCACATAAAAAGTTCAAGACTATGGGCGTCAACAACTGACACGAACCTATAGTAAAATCTGATAAGTCTAAATAAGGTCAACTACCTCAAGGCTCTAAGGTGGAATCAAACGGCCGCAATAACCCGCAGCACCAGAAGTACAACACGGTCAGCTATACCTGCTACTGCTCTTATCCTGACTCATTCAAAAGAAGAACACCTCAGAAGCAAGTTACAAATGCTGCAAAGAATAAAGATAGATCAAACAAACCTCAAAGTGGAAGAAATTTGTAAAACGACTGCAACAAAAGGGTCAGCAGTAGAGTAAAAGTAAGCATACAATAAATCTAGCTGAGCAAGAATGGCTAATCACATCATTGGGACAGAACAAAGTACCAACATCAGAAGTTCAAACTTTTATCTTTCATTAATATTCATGTTATTCATTAACAAAAAAAGGACTGATCAGCTCAACAATAAAGAGTACTGTGCCGAGAAAAAGGTCCACAACGCGCACAAACCCAGCCAATAGGCACCATGCCGAGGGAGAAACCCTAGCACGCACAGACCAAGCTAAGGTAATGTGCCGGGATGAAAGTCCACAATGCGCACAGACTCAAGCATAAGGCACTATGCCGAGGGAGAATCCCAACGCGCACAGTCCATCTTGTGTTTCTTTAGTTACATAATTATACAAGCATAGTTCTTTTTTTTATTCATCACAGACTCACGGTCAACAATAAATGTGGACTGCATAAAGACATTTCAAGGTCAAGCAAAGGAAAGTTTTATCAAAAACAACAGAACGCACAAGGTGTCACAACGATCAAGATAACTCGATAGTTAAAATGACACGACAACCAATTCGTTTACCAATTTTACGGAATAAAAATTGGGGGTATGATTTTAGGGGAAATAAGTTACAATTCAAGGAAAAGAAAACAAATTAGAATTTAAGGACAAGTTTCCATGAAGTTGAGACATGACAAACTGAACCAAATGTGGCAAAAATTTAGAATAAAAGAGCAAAAGGAGGAGCAAGAACACCACTTGCCTCGGTTTTACCGAAAAAGTCCTCCGAATCACTCCACATCAAAGATCGGGACAAAAGAAAGCGGGAGGAGTTGAAATCTGAACAAGAACGACCGAAAAAGAGGTTAAGGCCGAAAAGCCCTAACGAGAAATCTAAAGGAATGGGGAAGATATTACCACGATGACGTAGCTCTCGACGAGAGCTTTCCGGATCTGTGTTCGGTTGAAGATTTCGAGTACCTGAGCGCCGTCGGCGGCCACCGAAAGGTTTAGGAAATAATTTCTCTCTCCCACTCGCCGCTCTGGTTCGGGAGAAAAGAATCGGAGAAGAAGATGAAGTTTTGTTTTTTTTTTCTAATAACCTAAGTATAAGAGTATATATGTGTATATATATATATATATATATATATATATATATATATATATATATATATATATATATATATATATGTGTGTGTGTGTGTGTATTTATAAAATTAGTTTTGTCTAAACTTAGGGAAAAATGTATTATTTACGGGTCGGTCCGCGAAAAACAAAAATAGAGATCTAGGATGGCTTCAAAACGAAAAGTGCCCAACATGAAAGTTGTAGATCTCGTCGAGTCGAACAAATTTCATATTAACCATTTTTACGTACGACCCTGTTTTGACTCTCAAAACGGTGCCCAAACACCGACTGAAACGGGTAACTCAAGATGAAGAGGTTTACTCGAGAAGAACGAGTTTACTCGAGATATACATGTTTACTCGCGAACGAGAAAGGCAGAACTCGAGCTAATCAAGGTTGGACTCGAGTTAATCAAGGTAGAACTCGAGAGAATCCAGGTAGGACTCAAGTTAATCAAGGGAGAACTCGAGAGAATCCATAGTACTCGAGAAGAACAAAAAAAAGAATAGTGTTAGGAATAGTGATTTTTGCAAATATATCAGAAATCAAACTATAGAGATGAATAGTGAATCACATTTTTGAATAGTACTATAATATTAAAATATTCATATTTTATATTTTTGAACAATAAAAGACGAGTTCAAAACGGAGGCTCAAACGCACACCGAATTAAACGAAACTCACACCGTAAGCGAATACTGACGCTACGAACCCAACGGTGAAGTCAAAACCTAAATCCAAGGAGCCGTTCTTGAGATATAAATTTTCAAATTCTACGGCAAACATAAATTATACAAAACTTCGGAAATTCGCCGAGGCTCGAATATTGCTCGGATCGCGACGAAACTTGACGAGCATGCCAAAAATTAATCAATTTAATTTTCCAATGTGAAATTTTCCATTTTCGGCAAGGATTCACGAATTTGGCCGACTTGATCGATTAGACGCAAAACACACTAACAACGCCGCGCCGTCAACTACACGCTAATGTAACGCCCCTTACATCATTATGATGTCAATAAGAGGATTAAATATTTTCCAGAAAATCAGGGGCGTTACAATCACCCCTCCAAAAAGAAAGTTTCGCCCTGAACTTGGTACACCAAATGAAACAAGAGGGCAGAGGAAGAGATACGACATGAGAATTCTTTAAACAAGTATACTAATCGGGGAAGATTAGAAGAACAGCTGAGGATGAGATTCTCTCATTGCGGATTCCAATTCTCACGTTGCACCTCTAGCATCCTGATTTCGTCAGAGAACCCTAACCATCAGAATTGTTTTCTTTCATAGCACACGATCTTGCGTCTCCAGAATACAGACATGCTTTTCGACATACGAGAGATTAGGCTGCAACTGGGGCACTGAGTCAAGGACATGCCATTCACTACGAACACACTTTCGCAACTGGCTCACGTGAAACAAGTCGTGAACATCAGGGAAAGAATCAGGCAATTCCAGTTTATAGGTAGAAACTCTAATGCGCTCCAGAATATGAAAAGATCCCACATACTTGGGATCTAGCTTATGGTTCCTTCCAAATCTTTTAACACCTGGCATCGGAGAAACCTTCAGAAATACCATATCCCCAACTGCAAATTCCAGATCAACTCTGCGCTGATTTGCATACTTCTCGTATCGCTCCTGAGCTAACCTCAGTTTTTCATGAATATGCGTCACTAAAATTCTCATATCCTCCAGCGCTTCCGGACCGAGCAAAGGCTTCTCACAAACTTCTGTACAAAACAGGGGAGTTCGACAACACCTTCCATATAAAGCTTCAAAGGGCGCCATCTGCAAACCTCCTGATAACTGTTATTGTACACGAACTCCATCAATCTGAGGCGTTTATCCCAAGCTCAACCATGGTTCAGAATATAGCATCTAATCATATCCTCCAAGATCTGATTCACTCTCTTTGTCTGACCATTTGTCTGAGGATGATAGGTAGTATAATACCTAAGGTCAGTGCCTAGGGCTCCTTGCAAGCTTTGCTAGAAATGAGACATGAACCGGGAGTCTCGGTCTGACACAATACTCATAGGTACACCATGCAGTCTGATAACTTCGTCCAGATAAAGCTCAACTATCTTTTCCATGGAATAATCAACTTGAAAGGCACAAAATGGGCACACTTGGTTAGTCTGTCCACGATAACCCACACTGCATCATGCCCTCGGGGATATCTCGGCAAACCGGTTATGAAATCCATGGATAAACTCTCCCATTTCCAACTTGGTATGTCTAAAGGCGTTAACTTATCACCCGACCTTCTATGATCATCTTTGACATGCTGGCAGGTATAACATTCAGATACAAACCTTGCAATGTCATTCTTCATACCTGATCACCAAAGAAACTGCTTCAAATCTCTGTACATTTTCGTGGAACCAGGATGATAAGCAACACTGGAACCATGCGCTTCACTGCATATTCTTGCTCGGATATCCACAACAGCGGGAATATAGTATCTGTCGCGGTACTTTAGGGTACCCATGCCGTCAATTGAAAAGTCAAGTAATTCCCTTTTAGTCTGTCCACGATAACCCACACTGCATCATGCCCTCGGGGATATCTCGACAAACCGGTTATGAAATCCATGGATAAACTCTCCCATTTCCAACTTGGTATGTCTAAAGGCATTAACTTATCACCCGACCTTCTATGATCATCTTTGACATGTTGGCAGGTATAACATTCAGATAAGAACCTTGCAATGTCATTCTTCATACCTGATCACCAAAGAAACTGCTTCAAATCTCTGTACATTTTCGAGGAACCAGGATGATAAGCAACACTGGAACCATGCGCTTCACTGCATATTCTTGCTCAGATATCCCCAACATCGGGAATATAGTATCTGTCGCGGTACTTTAGGGTACCCACGCCGTCAATTGAAAAGTCAGGTAATTCCCCTTTCTCAGTCCTACTGCGAAGGTGCTGTAAATAAGGACCGTCTTTCTGATGTAGCCTAGTGAGAGTAATCCATGAAGGCTCTCATACCTCCAAGCCACTCAGCGAAACACTATTCCCTACAGTTATGTCCATGAGCAAAAACTCTTCAACAAGGGATTACATCGAGAAGTTAAATATATGTGTGGGCTTTCGGCTCAACGCATCCGCTACTACATTAGCCTTGCCAGGATGATAAAGTATATCGACTTCGTAGTACGCAACATACTCTAGCAATCTACGCTGGCGCAAAATCAACTCCTTATGAGTGAAGACATATTTCAAACTTTTGTAGTCCGAATAAATTTTGCACGACACTCCATAGAGAAGATGTTTCCACAACTTCAAGGCATAAATGACGGCAGCAAATTCCAGGTCGTGCATATGGTAATTCTTTTCATGCACCTTCAATTGTATCGATCCATATGCAATCACTTTGCTGTCCTGCATCAACACGCAACCGAGTCCAACTCGCGAGACGTCCACATAAACAGCATACTCTACTCCTTCCACCGGCAATGCCAATAATGGAGCAGAACACAATCTCGTCTTGAGATCTTGAAAAGCTTCCTCACAGGCATCACTCCAAACAAAAGCTGCGCTCTTTTGCGTAAGCCTGGTCAACGGCGCAGAGAGCACAGAGAGCACAGAGAATCCTTTCAAAAATCTTCTGTAGTAACCTGCCAACCCTTAGAAGCTCCTTATCTCATTAAGCGATGTAGGTCTCTTCCAATCCAAGACCACGACTATCTTTGCGTGGTCCACTGAGATACCATTCTTACTTACAATGTGTCCTAGGAATGACACCTCAGAAAACTAGAACTCACACTTGCTAAGCTTCGTATACAACTTGTGCTCCCTCAGAGTAGACAAGACCAAGCGCAAGTGCAAGACATGCTCATCTGCATTTTTGGAATATACCAGGACATCGTCAATGAATACCACCACGAACTTATCCAGAAAATTCTTGAACACCCTGTTCATCATGTCCATAAAGGCTGACAGTTTGTTCGTTAAACCAAATGACATTACTAGAAATTCAAAGTGACCATAGTGAGAATGAAAAGCAGTTCGCGGAATGTCTGACTCCCGGATTCTTAACTGATGGTAACCTGAACGGAGGTCAATCTTCGAGAACACGGAGCTACCTCACAACTTATCGAACAAGTCATCGATCCTAGGCAATGGATATCTGTTCTTAATGGTCACCTTGTTTAGCTCTCGATAGTCGATGCATAACCTCATCGTTCCATCCTTTTTCTTCACGAAGAGCATTGGTGCACCCCAGGGGGAAGAATTGGGTCTAATAAAACCGCACTGCAATAACTCATCCAGTTGAGTACGCATCTGCTCTAACTCACGCGGCGCCATGTGGTATGGTGCCTTTGCAATAGGGCAAGTGCCTGGCTCGAGGTCTATAATAAACTCCACCTCTCTCTCAGGAGGAAGTCTAGGAAGACCAACATGAAAGACATCCGGAAACTCACGCACCACAGAAACATCCTCAACCCGAGGCTCAACCGGTGCAGCTCCTAGAACAGAAATGGAGACAAGAAAATAATCACAGCCAGACTCTAGAAATTTGCGAGCACGTACCGCAGAAATGATCAGATATTACTGACGCGGCAAACCATACACACTCATGGGCTGGCCATTGTCACCTTTAAAATCCAAGCGCTTGTGCTTACACTGAATGACGGCATCATAGCTGGACAACCAGTCTATGTCCAAAATCACGTCAAAGTCTACCAAATCTAGCACCTTTAGATCCGCAAAGGCTAGAAAACTACCTTGGAAGATGGGGCATTTTTGGATACCCTGACTTGACCTCACCAACTCTCCTGAAGGAAATTTGATGTTTATGGAGGTGTCTAACTAGTCGAGAGCCCAGCGATGTCGGTCTACAAAAATCTTTGCCATAAAGGAGTGAGTAGCACCCGAATCGAACAAAATGCGTGCCCACTTATTCTTCACCTTAAATTCACCTGAACACATAGCGCACACAACTAAAATGCGGAAACTATAAATCTACTAAAAGAGATTACTAGCTGAGTCAGAGACTAAACTGAGATCACTTGAGTCGAAGATTAGGCTTCCTCCTTGGTCAGCACATTCAGCTTTCCTTTTCCCTTGTCCACGAGAGGCAGGGGTAGCGGTAGAGTCTGCAACGGAACTACATGCAGCGCAGGCTGGCTATATGGGCAACTAGCCTTCATGTGTCCTTTTTAGCCGCAGAGAAAACAAGCTCCAGCCTTCTTGCAATAACGGGCCACATCATGCCCACTCTTCTGGCAATAAGAACAGACAGGACCTCCCTTTGGAGCATCCTGGATCGCGTGTACCTGTGACAGCTTCTGCGCATCTAGTCTCTTAAAGCACTTCTCAAAAGGATTTCCTGGATTACCACAGAAGCTACACGCTTCCCTTCTATCCTTCTTCGCTGCAAGGCCAGATGCCCCAGCACTTCCTCCATCGTCAGATTTCCTCTTGTCCTTCTTTGCATGCAATCCCCGATTCTTTGCATTTTCTATCACCTCAACCTTTAAGGCAGCTTTGACTACTTCTGCAAAGGTCTCAGACTTGTACGCGCTAGCCAACTGCTGGATGTCATACCTCAGACCACCAAGGAAATGCTTTACTCTGCCTTCTTCGGATGTTACCAGATCTGGTGCAAAATGACTGAGCTTGTTAAACTCAACCTCGTACTCACTAATAGTGAGTTGCCTCTACTTCAGGTGTAAAAAGTTGTTCATTAGACGGTCTCGCTCGACTGATGGTAAAAACTTATTCAGTAACATACTATTGAATGATTCCCGCGAGCACCCATCAAAAATGTTCTCTTTTTCTCTGATCCACCAACTCTTCGCAAGTCCTTTGAGCTGGTACGCCGCAATCATCACCTTCTAATCGGAGGAAATGCCAGAATAAGAAAACATTTCTTCTATGGCAATGATCCAGTCATCTAAGGTCATGAAGTCTGCTCTACCATCATACGAAGGAGGTCCTAGTCGCTGGAAGTGAGAAATGAAATTCATCTCAGACGGCAGTGCGACTGGGGGAACTAGAGCAGCAGGGGGAGTAAGAACACTTTGGCCCACAGTAGGGTCCTGCGCTCTAGTCTGCTGCCCGGCGATGACATCCAACAACGATTATATCTTAGATTGCAAGTCCACCATCTGCCTTGTCAAGGCCTCATTACTTTGTCGCAGCCCTTCCATCACCGTTTCACTCTGAGCACCAGAAGACTCACCCTCTGACTGGGAATTCGACCTCGTCGCAACGTGTTTAGGCGGCATTCTACAGAATAAACAGATATCTAGTCATACCTTGCCTAAGGCATCACAAACTAGGAAGATATTCCCTTCACAAACTATTTCGAGTTCATATTTTACCGATACGAACAAATGACTTATCAAGGACCTAGCTTACGACACCGAAGCTAGAAAACTCGAATACCCTGACTCAGATCAGATCAGGAACGAACAAACTCAGATCAGATCGAAAAAGAACAGATACTTGCTCTTGCTGTTACCTTGCTCTGAGAAATCATAAAATGATGTTTTGCTTCTAACTTGTGCCTATAATATGAATGCATGAATGTTTAAATTTCATCTCAAATCATGGGTATACATATGTCATCATGCAGATCTTTAACTTGACAGGTGTACTCATGCGATGATATGTTATGTATGCAGTGCTATGCATTCTAAAAAGGCCTTAGTGCATGTTTTGAGCGTCGTACACATACAATATTATGCATCTCATACTACATAATATTGTATGTAACGAAGAAAAGCAAACGTGCTAATGGGCATCCATTTGATAGTGGTTATGCATCTCATACTACATAACCGTCACATGTTGCCCCCTATGGTGGATCCATATACAAACACATATTATGCATCTCATACTACATAATATGCCCGTATACTTCTTATCATGCTATGAGTGTAATGTTCGTGCTTCCATCAATATCTACTGAAGACATATCAGTGTGTGTATGTAATGAAATGATACGATTAGAGTTTTGCTTAAGGGAAAGTTGTTCGACTGGCTTGCCAAACCAACCAACCCTCTTGCAAAACCTATATCTGATACCAACTGTCACAACCCGCATTTTATCCGTATTCAAAAATACGTCAGAGTAGAGAAAAATACGCGCCGTGATGCCATGTCGTGCAGGGGACAACTGCCGACGCTCATGCTACTCGTCCTCACATTTACTTCATGTAAAATATTTATGAAATTAAGTTAAAAACAATATATATATGTTATTTGAGTTACTGATCGTGTCCCTCGGTCGGGTGGATCACTAGTTCAAAGGTGAGAAAATATATAAGTTTTACGTAGCGGAAAATACTGAGTTGATTCATTTGTTATCCTATATGAGAATGAAGGTCTAGCATATTATAATGATGATATGGCTTCTATATTTAATATATATATATATAAGACTTTTATAGCGCTTAAAAGTAGTAGATTTAGCAGTTAAAAGTCATGTCATGCCGATACTCTAGAATGCAGTTTTGTATACTTTAAAATAACTAAATGCATCCTAACATAAATCCTTCCCAGAGAGCAAGTATAAACAGGTAAAAAGTAATAGCAGTAAAAGACGAAAGTAGTCTATCACAGAAAAAGTTCAAGACTATGGACGTCAACAACTGACACGAACCTATATTAAAATCTGACAAGTCTAAACAAGGTCAACTACCTCAAGGCTCTGAGGTGGAATCAAACGGCCGCAGCACCAGAAGTACAACACGATCAGCTATACCTGCTACTGCTCTGATCCTAACTCATTCACAAGAAGAACACCTCAGAAGCAAGTTACAAATGCTGCAAAGAATAAAGACAGACCAAACAAACCTCAAAGTGAAAAAATTTGTAAAACGACTGCAACAAAAGGGTACTGTGCCTGAAAAAAGGTCCACAACGCGCACAAACCCAGCCAATAGGCACCATGCCTAGGGAGAAACCCTAGGGCGCACGAACCAAGCTAAGGTAATGTGCCGGGGATGAAAGTCCACAACGTGCACAGACTCAAGCATAAGGCACTATGCCGAGGGAGAAACCCCAACGCGCACAGTCCATCTGTGTTTCTTTAGTTACATAATTATACAAGCAGAGTTCTTTTTTTTTATTCATCACAGACTCACGGTCAACAATAAATGTGGACTGCATAAAGACATTTCAAGGTCAAGCAAAGTGAAGTTTAATAAAAAACAACAGAACGCACAAGGTGTCACAACGATCAAGATAACTCGATAGTTAAAACGACACGACAACCAATTTGTTTACCAATTCTACGAAATAAAAATTGGGGGTATGATTTTAGGGGAAACAAGTTACAATTCAAGGAAAAGAAAACAAATTAGAATTTAAGGACAAGTTTCCATGAAGTTGAAACATGACAAACTGAACCAAATGTGACAAAAATTTAGAATAAAAGAGCAAGAGGAGGAGCAAGAACACCACTTGCCTCGGTTTTACCGGAAAAGTCCTCCGAATCACTCCACGTCAAAGATCGGGACAAAAGAATGCGGGAGGAGTTGAAATCTGAACAAGAACGGCCGAAAAAGAGGTTAAGGCCGAAAAGCCCTAGCGAGAAATCTCAAGGAATGGGGAAGATATTACCACAATGACGTAGCTCTCGGCGAGAGCTTTCCGGATCTATATTCGGTTGAAGATTTCGAGTACCGGAGCGCCGTCGGCAGCCACCGAAAGAATCACGAAATAATTTTTCTCTCCCGCTCGCCGCTCTGGTTCGGGAGAAAAGAATCGGAGAAGAAGACGAAGTTTTTTTTCCTAATAACCTAAGTATAAGAGTATATATATATGTGTGTGTGTGTATGTATTTATAAAATTAGTTTTGTCTAAACTTAGGGAAAATGTATTATTTACGGGTCGGTCCGCTAAAAACAAAAATAGAGATCTAAGATGGCTTTAAAACGAAAAGTGCCCAACATAAAAGTTGTAGATCTCGTCGAGTCAAACAAATTTAATGTTAACCATTTTTACGTAGAACACGGTTTTGACTCTCAAAACGGCGCCCAAACACCGACTAAAATGGGTAACTCGAGATGAAGAGGTTTACTCGAGAAGAACGAGTTTACTTGAGATATACATGTTTACTTGAGAACAAGAAAGGCAGAACTCGAGATAATCAAGGCAGGACTCTAGTTAATCAAGGTAGAACTCGAGAGAATCCAGGCAGGACTCGAGTTAATCAAGGCAGAACTCGAGAGAATCCATAGTACTCGAGAAGAACAAAAAAAAGAATAGTGTTAGGAATAGTGATTTTTGCAAATATATCAGAAATCAAACTATAGAGATGAATAGTGAATCCCATTTTTAAATAGTGTTATAATATTAAAATATTCATATTTTATATTTTTGAACAAGGGAAGACGAGTTCAAAATGGAGGCCCAAACGCACACCGAATTAAACGAAACTCACACCGTAAGCGAATACTGATGCTACGAACCCAACGACGAAGTGAAAACCTAAATCCAATGAGCCGTTCTTGAGATATAAATTTTCAAATTCTACGGCGAACATAAATTATACAAAACTTCGGAAATTCGCCGAGGCTCGAATATCGCTCGGATCGCGACGAAACTTGACGAGCATATCAAAAATTAATCAATTTAATTTTCCAATGTGAAAATTTCCATTTTCGGCAAGGATTCACGAATTTGGCCGACTCGATCGATTAGACGCGAAAACGCACTAACAACGCCGCGTCGTCATCTCCACGCTAACGTAACGCCCTTACGTCATTATGACGTCAACAACTGGATTAAATATTTGCCGAAAAATCAGGGGTGTTACAGAAATGCCCTAGGAAGGAATTTTGTGGTATTTGGACATATGCACCTCACTTTAATCACTTGGAAATAGATTAGGTATATACACCTTATGGAATAATTAAGGGGTCCTATGACCTTGGATTTTCATGAGATTTTGGTTGGGGTAATTTGTTGGAGTTACCATGGTGATCTAGAAGTGGTCAAACATGTAATCTCACTGCCAACGCGATATGAGCCTGCAGGGTCGCATATAAGAGCATGTGGAGAAATTGGAAGATTAACTGTGTTGGTAAGGGTTACCAATCACCCTACCATATGGGGGGTCAGGCAAGTGTTGCCAAGGGAAAATCGTCGAGAGTCGACGGGAGTCGTCGAGTATGACTTGTCGACTATGGCAAAATCGACGAGAATCGACGGGAGTCATCGTGTATGTATCGCCGACTAAGGCATAATCGTCGAGAATCGTACTGTTCGATTCTCGCCGATTCTGCGTCTGATTCTCGCAGATTCTGCGACCGATTCTCGCTGACTGATTCTCGCCGGATCTAGAGGTGATTCTTGTCGACTGATTCTCGCCGAATCTTGAGGTGATTCTCGCCGAACGGTCCAGAAGCCCTAACTTGGGTGGTCTGCGGATAGCGATTCCTATAAACTGTTTATGCCATTGGTATAAATAGGACACTTAGGGTTTTGAGGAATATGATCGACCAACATCGGGATTCCTGTAGAAAAATGGAAGCCGACGAAAAGAGTTCCGCCGATCTCCCGATCCGCCGAATCCCGATTCCGCCGGACGGAAACGTTCCGCCGCCGGTTATTCGCTCCGCCGACCACCTCCTCTCCGGCGACCGTCGCTGGTCTTGCTTTTCCTGAAGCGGACCTAGCAGTCCGTGGGAAGTGCAAAGGTGCGGCTGATCTTCTTCCCGACCCTTCGTACGACGAAGCTCGGGGTTCTCCCGCTCGTGTGGATTTCTGCAGAGACGTGGACGTTATTCTACGTGGAACTCGCCACCGACAAGGAATCACATTTGGAGCATCTTCGTTGAGTTGTGAATCAACACCGAAGAGGTAATTTTTGCCTAATTTTATTAACTTCTTGATTCAACATGCATGGCCCGATCCAATCTCTTTTGGGTTGTTCTAGATTTTATTACTTCCGCTGCGTGCACAAGTGTTGTGCCGATCTCATAGAGAAACCCAACAGTGGTATCAGAGGGAGGTTCCGGCCATGTTTGTTGTATTGGAAGTTAAGTTTTTCCAGTACGTGTAAACCTAGGGATTTAGAAGTGTTCTAAATATCTAGATTTAATCTTGGCACCCCGTCGGGAATGTCTGGAATCTTGTAGTAATTTCTAATCGTTAGGAATTACTGTCTCCTTAGCAGTAACCATCCCTCGATTTTGTTTTGGATTTTGAATCCAACAAGGAGAGATGAGCTTGTCTACTATTTTAAGTTGAGTTGCCTTTGTCCCTTGTCCAATGCATGTAAACCTGAAGATTTGGAAGTGTCCAGATGTTCAGATTTATCCCTTTTCTTCTATCAAATATTGATAGTGTTCTGTTGTGCACATAAGGGATTCATGGGGATTTTTTAGTGAAGTGTTTTTCTTTGGATGTGCACATTGATCAAATGTTGATCATGATTAATTGTTAACCTATCATCAAAAATCCCTTCATCAAATATTAAGTTTTCGGATGCCTTCCGATGGATGACACTCTTCCTGCCTCGATCGATGAAGTGTGGGCTTGCCAAAGTAAGGTGCATTAATCTATCTTGGTAAGGGTGCGAGCGGATAATTGTGATATCCCACTGTCGACATCGGGTCTAACTTAACTAGGTGACCTCAAAAGTTGAGTGCCTAGAGGCATGGGGTTGGCATGCACCATATGATGGATGCGAATAAGGAGTTATTCACCAACCATACAAGAATTGCATGAGGATGCAATTGGCAAGCGTTGCCTATCTAAATAACCGCATTGTGAGAAGAAATCCAAAGCTGACTCATAGTGTTGGTGAAATACGGATCTTGTCCACTAAGAGAGTAGCTCGCATGAACTCTCCGAATTGATAGTGAGGGCTATTATTTCGAATAAAATAGTGGGAGTTTTTAATTGAAGTCCAAATTAAGAAAAATAATTGTATTTTGAAATTTTGGTACTGATTTATTCTGCATGAATTCTTGTAAAATTCCATGGCAAGTGGTTCGCACTCCACTCTGTCTCTGAGAGCCATCCTTGAGAAGGATAAGCTCAACGGGACTAATTACATGGACTGGTAAAGGAACCTGAGAATTATTCTCAGGCAAGAGCGAAAGCTCTACGTCTTGGAAGAAGAAGCCCCCGAGGTGCCGACCGGGAATTCTTCCCGTGCTGATAAAGATACTTATAAGAAGTATACTGATGATGCCTTGGACGTCGAATGCCTTATGCTTGCCACCATGAACTCTGAGCTTCAGAAGCATCATGAGAACATGGGGTGCAAGGAGATTGACGAGCATCTCAAGAAAATGTTTCAAGGGCAAGCTCGTCAAGAGAGGTTTGACATCACTAAAGCGTTGTTTCAGTACAAGATGGGAGTTCGAGACTCAGTAGGGATTCACGTACTCAAGATGATTGGGTATATAGAGAACCTTGAAAGACTGGGTTTTTCTCTGGGTCAAGAGTTGGCCACAGATCTGATTCTACAATCGTTGCCGGACAGTTACGAGCAGTTTGTCTTGAACTACAATATGAATGAGATAGACAAGACACTGCCCGAGCTCCTAGGCATGTTAAGAACTGCCGAGATCAATATGAAGAAGGCCAAGCCAGCCAGCCCCATACTGATGGTGCATAAGGGCAATGGCATGTCCAAGGGCTTCAAGAAGACGAAGATGGGACCTAAGTCACATCTTGAGCCCAAGTCTTCTGCACTGATGAAGAAGAAGAGCACGATGAAGGAGGGGAAATGCCACCACTGTGGCAAGGCTGGTCATTAGAGGAGAAACTGTCCTTCGTACATTGAGGGTCTGCAGAAAATGAATGGAGGTATGACTTTTGCTTCAAGTATTTACGTTATAGAGATAAACCTTTCTGCTCCTTCATCTTGGGTATTGGATACCGGATGTGGTTCTCACATTTGTACAAATGTGCAGGAACTGGGAAGGAGAAGATTGCTGAGTAAAGGGGAGGTGGACCTGCGCGTCGGCAATGGAGCAAGAGTTGCTGCTGTAGCCGTAGGGGTTTACCGTCTTTCTTTGCCCAGTGGGCTTGTAATAGAACTAGATAACTGTTATTTTGTTCTGGCAATAACTAGAAACATTATATCCATTTCATGCTTGGACATGATTGGATTTTCTATTATGATTAAGAACAACTGTTGTTCTATATTTAAAAATGATGTTTGTTATACTGTAGCCCAATTGTTTAATGGTCTTTATGTTTTGAACTTGGACCATCAGATCTATAATGTAGAAAATAATAAAAAACTAAGAACAAATGACTCAAATCCTACATATCTCTGGCATTATCGTTTGGGCCATATAAACGAGAAGCGCATATCAAAGCTCCATAAAGATGGACTTTTGGACTCATTTGATTATGAATCATTTGAGCGATGCGAATCTTGTTTGTTAGGCAAGATGACTAAGGCCCCTTTCACTGGTTATACTGAGAGGGCAGAGGATCTCTTGGGTGTTGTACATAGTGATGTATGCGGACCCATGAGTTCCATGGCTGGAGGTGGGTATTTCTACTTCGTTACATTTACTGATGATTTTAGTAGATACGGATATGTGTATCTTATGAAGTGCAAATCCGAGACCTTTGAAAAGTTCAAAGAGTTCAAGAATGAAGTAGAAAACCAGTTGGGTAAAAGGGTTAAAGCACTCCGATCTGATCGAGGTGGCGAATACCTGAGTCATGAGTTCCGTGATCATCTGAAAGAGTGCGGTATTGTATCACAGCTCACTCCACCTAGAACACCACAGCATAATGGTGTATCTGAGAGGAGAAATCGTACTTTGTTAGATATGGTATGTTCGATGATGAGTCATGCAGACTTGCATGTTTCCTTTTGGGGTTTTGCTTTAGAGACTGCTGCAATGACACTGAATCACGCTCCAATGAAAACGGTTCTGAAGACACCATATGAGATATAGACTGAGAAGCGTCCTAGTATGTCGTTCATTAAAATTTGGGGCTGTGAGGCATACGTGCGACGTCAAATGCCTGATAAGCTGGAACCCAAATCGGATAAATGTTATCTGGTGGGATATTCTAAGGAAAAGAAAGGGTATTACTTTTACCTACCGTCCGAGGGCAAAGTGTTTGTCGCAAGGACTGACGTCTTCTTGGAGAAAGAGTTCTTATCAAGAAAGACTGAAAAGGTAGACTTGAAGAAGTTCAAGAACCACAAGTAGTGAATGAACCGGAATTGGATTCTGAGATAGGACTACAAGATGTTGTAGCTAGAGAACCTGCTCAAGAAACACAGGTCCTACGTAGATCTGGTAGACCGAGGTTTGAGCCTGAGAGATATGGATTTCTCATGTCTCAAATAGGTAATGTGTTGCTTATGGATCATGATGATGAACCAGCAACCTACCAAGAGGCTATGAATGGACCGGACTCCGACAAATGGCTTGAGGCTATGAAATCCGAGATGGACTCCATGTATGCAAACCAAGTTTGGAACTTGGTGGAACCACCTGAAGGGGTACGACCTATAGGGTGCAAATGGGTCTTCAAGAAGAAGACCGACATGGATGGGAATGTACAGACATTCAAAGGGCGACTGGTGGCTAAGGGTTTCAAGCAAATTCATGGTATTGACTATGATGAGACCTTTTCCCCTATTGCCATGGTAAAGTCCATAAGGATATTGATTGTTATTGCTGCGTATTATGACTACGAGATCTAGCAGATGGATGTCAAAACGACTTTCCTTAATGGAAACTTCCTTGAGGAAGTGTACATGACACAACCCGAGGGTTTTGTATCCCCAAATGAAGCCACTAAAATATGCAAGCTGAATAAGTCCATCTATGGACTGAAACAGGCCTCTCGAAGTTGGAATCTTCGTTTTGATGAGAAAATCAAAGAGTTTGGTTTCATCAAGAATGAAGGCGAGCCTTGTGTTTACAAGCGAATCAGTGGGAGCATTATTGTCTTCCTGGTATTATATGTAGATGACATACTTTTGATTGGGAATGACATTCCTACCCTGAAAGTTGTTAAGAACAACCTAGGGAACTGCTTTTCTTTGAAGGACTTACATACTCGCTATTAAGATCTATAGAGATAGATCGAAGAAGTTGCTGGGTTTGACCCAGAGTACATACATTGAAAAGGTGTTGAAGCGTTTCAACATGCTTGAGTCTAAGAAAGGATTTTTACCCATGTCTCATGGTGTGAATCTCTCTAAGGACCAGTGTCCAAAATCTTGTGAAGATAAGGACCGCATGAAGTTGATTCCATATGCTTCGGTAATTGGATCAATCATGTATGCAATGTTATGTACTCGACCCGATGTCTCCTTTGCTTTGAGCATGACTAGCAGGTATCATTCAGACCCCGGTGAATGTCACTGGATTGCAGTCAAGAATATCCTGAAGTACTTGAGAAGGACTAAGGATGTGTTCTTGGTGTATAGTGGAGAGGAAGAGCTCGTTGTAAGTGGTTACACGGATGCTAGCTTCCAAACTGATAGAGACGATTCAAAGTCTCAGTCAGGGTTTGTGTTTTGCCTTAATGGAGGAGCTGTGAGCTGGAAGAGTTCCAAGCAAGAGACAGTTGCTGATTCTACAATAGAGGCCGAGTATATCGCTGTAGCTAACGCAGCGAAGGAGGCTCTATGGATTAGGAAATTCATCGGCGAGCTTGATGTAAATCCTAGCATTGTTGGTCCCGTAGTTCTCTACTGTGATAACAATGGTGCAATTGCACAATCTAAGGAACTTAGATCCCATCAGCGCTCCAAGCACATACTTCGGCGGTTCCATCTTATTCGTGAGATTGTCGAACGAGGAGATGTGAACATTTGCAGAGTGCTGACTGAGGAGAATATTGCGGATCCACTAACAAATCCTCTCGCACAGAGAAAGCATGATGGTCATACTAGATCAATGGGTATGCGATACCTAAGTGATCAACTCTAGTGGGAGTCTTGTGGGTTGCATGTAAACATATATATTTTGTTGGCTGTTTTTTGTTCATTCATATGATGAATTGTGTACCAAATGTTTCTTTTTACAATTAATGGCAAGTTCTTTTATTGTTATTTTTATATGTGATAGTTAAATTGTAACATAATAAATACCCTTAGAGTGTTCGCTTCCATAGGACATCAAGTACGTGACTTGAATGTGAGAGCCTATGATTTATTTGAAGCTTCATTCTTAAAAGGTCCCTGGTCGTTGTATCATCATAGAAGCTAAGGATGACGATGATACCTTAAGACTAGCACGTGCGTTGACTGAAGACCAGTTCTCATAGGTCATGATATTGTGATATCAAGTCATCACGTGGGTACTTGTTAATGAACAAGTTGTACTGGACAGACCCATCCTGAGACTACTTTGTGGATTGTTGTCTAATCGTGTAACAAGTAGGTCTCTATTGGCAATGGTGTTGTGGTCCTTTGAACTGACGTCACAACATTCATCAAGTGAGGAAGAGCGTGCTTTGATGCCATCTAAAGTCTTCCTTGAGAAAGGTTGATGATAAGGGTGGTTGTTGGGTACGTTACGAATCATTTGGATGTTTGTGTGTGAGCAGATATGGGATTTGTCCTCCTATATGACAGGAGTTGCATCCATGGGCCCCTTGATGGAACTGGACTGAGAAATGCATGGCAATGCTTGGTTGAGTCAGTATGTGATATTGGACTCACCATTCTCTAGAAGTCCGTTCTAGATCAAGAAACTTGGATTGAGCTACTATGAGGGTGACACAGACCATACCTCTAGTTCTTTCCGGATGTAAGGGACAAAGGGACAAAGACAACGCTGGAACATTGGTCATGAAGGCTTATGAGTTATGAACTCTTATTGCTTGGGGAGCAATGATGCATTGCTAGATGCCGCTCATTATTTGTGAGGTTTTTGGTTTGATACTTTCAAGATCAAGTGAGAGGCTGTTGGAGTTACCATGGTGATCTAGAAGTGGTCAAACATGTAATCTCACTGCCAATGCGATATGAGCCTGCAGGGTCGCATATAAGAGCATGTGGAGAAATTGGAAGATTAACTATGTTGGTAAGGGTTACCAATCACCCTACCGTATGGGGGGGTCAGGCAAGTGTTCCCAAGGGAAAATCGTCGAGAGTCGACGGGAGTCGTCGAGTATGACTCGTTGACTATGGCAAAATCGACGAGAATCGACGGGAGTCGTCGTGTATGTCTCGCCGACTAAGGCATAATCATCGAGAATCGAACTGTTCGATTCTCGCTGATTTTGCGTCTGATTCTCGCCGATTCTGCGACCGATTCTCGCCGACTGATTTTCGCCGGATCTGGAGGTGATTCTCGCCGACTGATTCTCGCCAAATCTGGAGGTGATTCTCGCCGAACGGTCCAGAAGCCCTAACTTTGGTGGTCTGCGGATAGCGAATCCTATGAACTTTTTATGCCATTAGTATAAATAGAACACTTAGGGTTTTGAGGAATATGATCGACCAACATCGGGATTCCTGTAGAAAAACGGAAGCCAACGGAAAGAGTTTCGCCGATCTCCCGATCCGCCGAATCCCGATTCCGCCGGACAGAAACGTTCCGCCGCCAGCTGTTCGCTCCGCCGACCACCTCCTCTCCGGCGATCGTCGCTGGTCTTGCTTTCCCTGACGCGGACCTAGCAGTCCGTGGGAAGTGCAAAGGTGTGGCTGATCTTCTTCCCGACCCTTCGTACGATGAAGCTCGGGGTTCTCCCACTCGTGTGGATTTTTGCAGAGACGTGGACGTTATTCTAAGTGGAACTCGCCACCGACAAGGAATCACATTTGGAGCATCTTCGTTGAGTTGTGACTCAACACCGAAGAGGTAATTTTTGCCTAATTTTGTTAACTTCTTGATTCAACATGCATGGCCCGATCCAATCTCTTTTGGGTTGTTCTAGATTTTATTACTTCCACTGCGTGCACAAGTGTTGTGCAAACCTCATAGAGAAACCCAACATAATTTTATAGTAATGTTAACCTCTGAAATTTGTTATAGGATGTTAAGATAATAGTAGCTAATACTTGTAGATATAATCTTTATCTTGCCCTTTTTGATGATATTGAAGTAAATGTGGTTTAACTGTCTTAGAATGATATGAAACTCTGGCAAAATTATTCAAATACCATTTATATGCACTGATAAATTATTTGGATTAATTGGACATTTCCTCTTAGTACTTCATGTGTAAAGTGAACTAGTGCACCTTATTTTCATGAATAGATAATAAATACTATATCTTGCTGGAAAATTATGTTACTTGGCCAGAGAAATTTTTAGGGCATAACAAAGCTTAGAAAGTTTTACATGTTGTTTGGATCAGTTTACAAGAATGTTTCTTCACAAAGTGCACTATCATGGATTTATTTGAGATATTTTTCTATATAGCTTTCTGACCTTGGAATTGCACGAAACTTAGTCAGTAATATTTTATGATCATAATAAGGCCTTAGTAATGTTTGTATAATTTTTGGACTATGAATTGTGGTACTCCCTTCATTACCTCTAATTATTTGAATTACCTTGAGTTAATTATTTAGGGGCAGGTACATTTATGAAAATTTGTGAAACTTGGAATTCTCTCATATTTTGGCATCATATAGTGTTCATAATTTTGGGATGGTCATAACTTAAGGAAATATAGTACTTCATGTTCAAAATTACCCATGCCTAATTTTTGGTAAAATTAAATAAATGCCAAATTAATTAGGAAAATTACAAGTTTTTGTATTTAGTCTAATTATGCCATGATAGACCCCCAATAATTATCTTAGGGCATTTGGACAAATATTTGAAGCGATCACCATTCATGTACACCATATAGCTCGGTTGGTCTGGACATAGTAAAAACTACAGAATTGTGTTAGCATGTGAGAAGTTGGGGGTAATGGTATGCTGATTTGGTAAGATGAAAAGGTTAGCTTCATTAGGAGTCATCATGGGGACAAGTGATGGGTTGACTAGTGTAAGTGGTGCTGGGGATCAGCGAAGGATCGTCTTCTCCTGTGGAAAGAGAAAGAGTCAAAATACACTAGGGTTAGATTAAGTATAACTTGAAATGGGGTTGGCTATGGGTATAAACCAATAATAATAAGTACCTTACGAAAGGGAACTTTGGAATTCAGCCCATCGTAGTTCCTAATGTCCTCGAGAGCCCTTCACAGGGAATGCCCTGGGCAGTCCAAGGTTAACGTAAGTCGTAAGAATAAATGGAATGCAAGAGTAATTAGAAGTACTCTAGGATTACACTTACACTCACACTCCCCAATGTTGTGGGAGTTAGGTTGGTTCTCACGAGTGGTAGGCTCCGTGGTTTCGGTGATGGGCAGGTTAGCCCGGCGAGTCGATGGCTCGATAGATATTTATTATGGACCGGTTAGTACGGGGAGCTTTGGCTTGGGGGGGGGGAATACATTAATGTTGCATGTGCATAAAAATATAAGGTGGTGGGTCTTCAGTATTGGAGGGTCATCGCACTGACACCAATACGTTAACTCGACAAGTGTGGTTTAACACTTAGCCAAATAAAGTCTGATGTGCCAGCCGACAAGAGTACGTAGGAGCTTCGCTTAGTACACCAACATTGAGGCGTATGATAAGTCTGATTGGTAGTGATGATACTGGTTTAGAGGTGGGCAAGGCCCAACCCACCGCTTCTGTTTGCCACTACGGAGGTGATGCAGTGCCGCCGCTAATTGATGATGACCTGGTTGCCGAGGCACTACGACATAAAGATCTGAGACACCGTGATGACGCTGAAGGAAGTGCACGTTACAACCTTCGCCCGCGGCGTGCTAGAACTGCCATGAAGAATTAGCTTTAATTATCTTATTTCATGAACTCTATTTTATATTTTTGGAATATAAAATTATCCTATGTTTAAGTGATAATTTTATATTCATGGCATGCTTTTATTTTTTTTAATTTGAACAATTTTATTTTGGTGTGCACTTAGCCATTCGGATGGATGAGATTACATCTCCATCATGGAGGGTTAAGGCTTGTTGTAAACTCCTATTTAAGGAGGTGATTATGAGGAATCAAATATTGAAAGATTGAAACCTAAATTTTCCCCTTAAGGATTTCGGCCAAGAGGAGTTCTCCAAAGCCGCCGCCCCCCTTGGCTTGTGGTGTGAAGCCGCCGCCCCCCCTTTGCTCCCTCCATCCATTCGGTGCGACTCCGGCGCGGCTTCCTTCGGTGTGACTCCTTGGAAGAAGGTTGCAAACCCCTCGGTGTGACGCCGACGGATCCGTGGAGAGAGTGATTCTCCCACCTTATCTTGTGTGAACATTATTCCCGGTTGGGTAACCTCTTCTCTTTTGTGTGATTCATGCTTTTAGTTTGTGGAGGTTTTTCACGCATCGTTTTCTCCGTGTTTTTTAAATTCATCGCTTGCAAAATCTGAATTCGAACTTGTTATTGAACCTCTTGTTAACCGGAATGGGTAGATCCGTCTCGGGAGTGCATCTTGGCCTAGCATTGATTTGCTCTTCCGATCGGCGCACTTTGTGTGACAACAAGGGAGTTAATCACGACTCAAATTTTGATCGCTCTTGAAAGTTTTCCGCCGCTCCAAAATAAAATTATTGCTGTGTTTGAAACGGCTTATGTTGAAATGAATAGATGCTTGTGTAGGTGCGGTGAGTTGTGTGCTTGTTTGAGAGGTAGATCTTAAGGACGTTGTATCAAGTCCGGCTTATGGCGAGTTGTGTGCTTGTTGGAGAGGTAGGTCCTAAGGACGTGGTATCGAGTCCCGGAATTTTGGGATCCAACCGACCCCTTTTCGTTCGCTTTTGGTCGGAGCACTCTCTCTTTATTTTTTGCTCTGTAACGGTTAGGTGTCCGTTAGTGCACGCACGTCCGTGTCATGATCACCCCCACATCAATTTGGTATCAGAGGCGGTCGTTTCAACTTCCATGTTGCAAACATCCTCTCTGCGTTCTTTGTTGGTCGTCGGATCTCTAGAAATTTTTAAAAAAATTTATGTGGTCTGCCAATAACGGGCTAAAATCCTTATTTTTCAGCGAAATTTCAAAAATTTCTTTTAAACGATCTACGTGTTAGTCACGTTGGGAATCTATAAAATATCTTATTTTCAGTATAGCTACAACCCTAGGAAAAATCATCTTTCCAAGATTTTCTAAACCTGAATGCGCACTAGGCTAGGATTGGAATATTCGACTCCGTCAACATCTAGGATGGCTGCGAATGAGCAGGTAGATCCCACACCGAGGCCATAACGGGGATGCATAATGAAATGACTGAGCTTAGGAACATGTTAACCCAGTTCATACAAACCCAAGCTAGGCCACCCCCACCACCCGTTAATGTTGAGTTGCCCTGTCGGCGCCAACAAAGCTCAGATTCAGATTCTGATGGGGACTCCCCACGAGTGCCCTCTCGAGGCCGTCGCCACGAGCGAGAGTTTGACATTACTAGGGCCGTCAAGATTGAGGCCCCCACTTATGACGACATGGGAGATCCACAAAACTTCCTTAATTGGATGGTGGATATGGAATGTTACTTCGACTGGCACCATCTCACAGAACCCCAAAAGGTCCAAGTTGCCAGGATGAAGTTAACTGGTCGTGCCAAAACTTATTGGTTGAATGAAGAGCGTAGGTTAGGAATTGGGAACAGAGACTCAATTATTGGATGGGCCGTAATGAAGAATTTGTTGACCGATCAGTATGTCCCCGCGTACCATCGGACACAAATGTTTGATGAGCTTGCCACCCTGCGGCAAGGCTCAAGTTCGTTAGCTGAATATATGGGTGAACTTAATAGGCCTGCAAGCGGTTCAGTTTGGGTCGGTTTGGACCCAAACCGAAACCGAACCGACATGCCTCGGTTTTTGGCTTGTCCAAACCGACCCGAACCGAATTCGGTCGGTTCGGTTTAATGTCAGTTCGGTTTTCAATCGGTTTTTTTCGGTTCGGTGTCAGTTTTTTGTGAACAACCATATCTATATCGATATCTCTTAAAGTGTAGAAACTTATCACTGCATATATTATCACAGATTCAAAAGCAACTGTTAATATTGATTTCCTTTACACTTCACTGCATATATTATCACAGATGGCAATGCATACGCAAGATCTAGATAATAGTATAATCCATATCCATGATTGCTTGGTGATGATAAAGAATTCTTGAGATGCTGAAATAAACATCTTCACTTCAGTCATCCCACTAATACAAAGTGGCAATAAGATAATTAATTTCCTCATAAAAAATTCATCGGAAGCAGGTGTCCATCACCATTATAAAAAATAAAATATGTTTGATTGTTAACCTATATCCTACTGGAAGTTAGGCTTCATCATCAACCTTATCACAACATGGAGTATTAAAATGTGAAAAAAACAATGGAGAGAAGAAAAACAAATGTGAAAGTGACAATAAATACTACAAAAGAAGCAGAGAGCGCATTTCAGCTACAAAATAGCAACATCTTGCCATCTTGGGCATTGAAATCAATTGTAAATATATGAAAATACTAACCTTTGACTGTGGTCCGTAGACCTTAATGGAGTGCGCATTTCAGCTAGTAATATCTACATAAGAAGAACAGTATATGTGTTAGACTGTTAGTTACTACTTACTTATGTAGATAAAATCATAAAAATAAAAAAGATATCAATCCCACAAAATTGGCTTATCGATATTGTAATATTGTTACCTTTGTCTAAATCTTCATATTTTTCAACATCCACGAGTACTTCATCCATGTCATTACTATATGGCTTGCAACGCAACCAATCACTAGTACAAATAAGTGCTTTAACGGTCTTTGGTAGTAATGAACTTCTGAATGGATCAAGGATTCGTCCACCGGTGCTAAAAGCCGACTCGGATGCTACTGTTGATATTGGAATTGCAAGAATATCTTTAGCTATTTTTGATACAATCGGAAACCTCGAAGAGTTGATTTTCCACAAATTTAAGATATCAAAGTTCGGTTGTATCTTCAATGCATCCTCCTCTATGTATTGCAATATTTCAGACTTGTGAATTTTTGAAATTGAATCTTCATCTTCATTATCATCTTGAAACATATTTTTTTGATAAGCTGCAAAAGTATATTCCACATCTCCTTGGTCGTCCTTACAAGTACCTGAGGTTGTTGCATGAGAACTTAGAGCTTGACTTAAAGATGGATTGTCAACATTATTGTAGTGATCAAACAATCGATAGATTGTACTTTCAGCCATTCCAAGAATTTCCCTTGCTTTTATAACGTCAGCCACCGCAAATAAACACTTTGAGAGCCGCTTTAATTTGCATTGAGGATCTAGAATAAAAGCAACATATAGTAATATATTACTTTTTTCTAAACCTCCCCAATATTTATCAAATTTTATCTTCATGCGACGTGCAATTGAAATAATATCAGAATCACAGCTGCAACACATTGTTTTGATCATGTGCTCCATCATTGAAATATTTTGAAAGAACAAATGTGAGGTTGGATACTTCGATCCTGAAACCTCTAAAGTAACTGTATAAAACATTTTCAAAAGCTTTACAAAAACTCTTGCAATTTTCCAATCTTCTCTATTTGGTGGACCATTAACAAAACAACTTTGATAAGATAACTCATCCTCCAGTCTATCAAATGCTCTTTCAAATTTCAGCGCTGTTTTTAGCATTAGGTAAGTTGAATTCCATCTTGTATCCACGTCTAAGCATAAAAGAGCTTTGTTTGCCTTGTCAAAGCTCTTGCAACTACATCATTAACTGAGGCATTGTCCATCGTTATTGTGAATATTTTTTTATATCCCATGATGATAAACACTTCATTATTTATGAACAAATTCCCTCACCACTATGATCTAATATTCTTACAAAATTTAGAATCCTTTTATGTAATCTCCACTCCTTGTCTATCCAGTGGCCAGTGAGACACATGTAACCATACTTTTAAATGGAAGTCCACGTATCAGTGGTCAAGCAAATCCTTTCAGAAGCTATTGTATGTTTCAACTTCTTCTTCTCCTCAACAAAAAGATCAATGCAATATTTAGCTATAGTGGTCCGAGAAGGCACATTAAATCTCGGTTCTAATTGATTGGAGTAATATCTGAACCCTTCATGTTCAACAAATTTAAATGACAACTCATCCACAATTATCATTTTAGCCAAAGCTTTTTTGCACTCATTTTCATCAAATTTAATAGCCTTTAGTGATCCAATTGTTGCACCATCATCCTTCGTTTGAGTGAAAGATAACATTTTCTGTTTGGTCATTACTTGCCTGAATCGACATAACGTTATCATATGTGTCCTTAATGCGCTAGTGCCATTTTCTTTGGATCAGCTGCATATACCTTATTACAATATTTACATTTAGCTTTATCTCTTCCTTCACTATCCTTAAACTTACTAAACCACGCCCACACTGCAGATTTATTTCTGGCATTAGCTTCTTCAGGCTCAGTGTTGGTGTCGTCAAGTTTTTGTTTCTTGAACATATTTTGTGATTCATTCTCCTCCTGAGAGGGTTTAGGTTCTGCTGCCATAGTTTTTATCTCAACAACTTCCTTGATTATTTCTTTTCCTTTAATTTGTTTTGAAGAAGAGGCCATCTACATAAATAATTAAATATAAGAAAGTAACGAAAAAGTATAAAACATACAATTTCAGACATTTGAAAGTAACAATGAGAAAAATAAAAAAAAGGTCAAAACCTTTGAAGATTAAAAATTTTGAATTTCTGATCAATTTCTTATGATATCAGGATGGAGGAGGAAACCTGTGCCATTAATAGAGAGCCATCCAATAAAGTAAGCCATGTTGGAAATATGAAAAGAAATTATAAGGTGCAATACCATGTTGAAAATATGACTGAATTGTTTTTTGCTCTTTTCGCAATGCAAAATCATAACATATCATAAAAAATTTATGTTAATTAGAGAAACAAACATCAAATAAATGAGGTTTGTTTGGGAATTCTATATGAATCCATAGAACTTTGACAGACTCAAAAAAAAACTTCTATATTGCACAAATTAATCACATTGCATAGAATGATTAAAATTAGAGATAAGGAAAAAGGAAGGTCAACATATTTTTCATTCAATAATAACACAACTTGAATGAACAATATCATTCCAAACAGGGCAGTCTGGAAGCAAGGAAATAATAATTGAACTAATGTATTTTGAAGCATTTTCAGATTATTTTGTGAAGAAAATAATTGTTGAAAGTAACCTAGATGTTTTATTATAGACAATCAACGAATATATTTGGAGCATGGAAACACTCAAGCAAGGATGCTGAATACCTGAATCAATGAAGAAAATCTTATAATCTAAAACAATACCTTATACTCAAAGAATGTATTTTCAACCACTGGCTTCAGAAAATACTGCAGATTGTTGAATCCAGAATTCCTGATTCCTGAATATAGAGCATGGAAGCTATAAAAATAGAATGAAATAGAGACATAAGCCAAGCAGAACAAGACAAACAGTCAAAATAGAAATAGGTAAAAAAATACCTTATCTGCTTATTAGTCCTCACAATCTCACATTTATCGGCCTGAAACACTGCTTAGGGACGACAATACTCACAAGTGAAAAACGCTGCTCGCGATGGCCTCGGTGATTGAGTCTGAAAGATGGTCGGAACTTAAAAGGGAGAAAGGGTGCACACTTCGTCGGTCACGGTGTGTGCGGAGTGCGGAGAGTGGAGACTGAACTGCGGAGTGTGGAGCGGAGAGTGAAGTTGCTGGGGCTGGAGCTCGATGTGCCCTCGACGGTCTCGTCGTTGCCGAAAACTGGAGACTAGACTGCGGAAGACTGGACTGTGGAGTGCGGAGTCGCCGAAGTGCGGAGAAGGGAGACTTGAGACCCGACGGACGACGATTCACGAAACCCTACAGGCTATCAACCCGACGATTCACAAAACCCTGCGGAGTGCGGAAGACTGAAGTCTCCTTGTCTCGGAAAAGTGGAAAACTGAAATAGAAAAAAAAAGAACTTAATAAATAATAAAACTTGAAACAATGAACCGTATCACGTATGCCGAAACAGCGAAACTGTGGGCCTGGCTATCACTATTGCTATTAGTTATCTCAAATAATAAAAATATAAGATATTAACATGGAATTTAATATATTAATATGCTTAACGCTTATACAAGTTTGATCGGTTATGCAAAAGTACATTAATATGCTTAAGTATAATATGTTAAACAAAAAACTCGGTTCGGTTCGGTTTGATCGGTTTTACAACCTGAAAACCGACCCGAACCGATAGTCCTTCGGTTTTCAAAAGCTCCAGACCGAACCGACACCGGACCGGGCGGTTCGGTTTGGTCAGTTTGATCGGTTTAGTCGGTTTTCAGTTTTCACTCCTCACCCTTAGAACTTAAGGACCGTATGGTGCGATGTGACTTGAAGGAGATCCCCGAAGTCACTTTATCTAGATTTCGAAAAGGGCTTCACCCCGATATCCAAAGGAAGCTCTTGCGATATGGGCATACGGATTTGAACGCAACTTTCAATACCGCCCTAGACATTGAAAAACACTTAGCCTCTAAGGCTCACTACCGTTACTCTCACGCGAAGAACAAGTCCACCACTGGGACATCTTCTTCCACATATCCTTATAAGGGAAAGTTCAAATCCCACGAGTCAAAGTCTGTTGTGATCACCGCTCGAAACACTAAGAACCCCGCCAGTGAGCGTGTTCCTATAGGGAAGGTTAACAAGGCTAACACCACTTGTTACTCTTGCGACATTCAAGGCCACTATGCCTACGAATGCCCAACCAAGATGAAAACTCTAGCCTTATTAGATCCAGCCACCGTGATGATTATGAGTACGAGGCCGTGGAGGAGAGTAACCTCGACGGAGTCCCTAGTGACTTGGAGGACGATCATGGCCTTATGATGATGCATTGTATTTTGACCACTCCTCATCCCGTAGACGACTGGAAAAGGACGAGCATATTTACCCCGATCTTTAAGAGTGGCGAAAAGCTATGCAAACTAGTTATTGATGGTGGTAGTTGCGTGAACGCCGTTTCTGAGAATGCCGTTAAACGTATGTCCTTGACTGTTGAGCCACACCCGACCCCCTATCAGTTTGCTTGGATCAGTAAGGTTACTATTAAGGTAACCCAACGATGCCTAGTCCCCATGTCTTTCAAATCCTACACGGATGAGGTTTGGTGCGACGTCCTGCTGATGGACGTTTGTCATGTGTTATTAGGCCGCCCCTGGCTCTATGACCGTGATGTGACGCACTATGGTCGCGCAAACACATATGAGTTCAAATTCAACGGCAAGACCATCACCTTGAGACCGACTATGCCAAAAGAACTGGTAGTGATGACTAAGGATACCACCGTCCCTGTAGAGATTAAGGCATTGAGATTGGTTGGTAGGAAAGAATTTGTGAAGGACCCCTTCATTTAGGGCATGATGTACGCTCTCGTTCTCATGGGTATCAAAACTGATAGTGGTGTGTTGGATGATTTACCCCAAGAGCTACGGGTATTGTTAGATGAGTTTAGGGACGTTTACCCAGATGAGTTGCCATCATCGTTGCCTCCACTTAGAGATATACAACATGCCATCAAACTTATCCCCGGATCATCCATACCCAACCAACCCCACTATAGACTTAATCCCGCCGCCCACCTAGAGTTACAAACCCAGATAGAGGATTTACTGCGTAAGGGATTTATTAGGGCGAGTATGAGCCCGTGTGTTGTCCCAGCCCTCCTTGCCCCAAAGAAGGATGGCACCTGGCGCATGTGTGTTGATAGCCGGGCTATCAACAAAATTACAATAAAATATATGTTTCCAATCCCGCGATTAGATGATATCTTGGATGTCCTTTCGGGTGCCACTATCTTTTCGAAGCTAGACTTACGGAGTGGTTACCAAAAGATTCGGATCTGAGAGGGGGATGAGTGGAAGACCGCGTTCAAGTCTAAGGACGGGTTGTATGAGTGGCTTGTGATGCCCTTTGGGTTATTCAATGCCCCTAGTACCTTCTCCCGGATGATGACGCACATCTTTAGTCCGTATATGGGGAAGTTTGTTGTTGTATATTTCGACGACATCCTAGTCTTTAGTACCTCCCCCGCCGAACACCTCTCCAACATCAAAGTAATCCTCACCACTTTAAGGAAGGAAACCTTATTTTTGAATCTTAAGAAATGCACATTTTATGTTTCGGAGGTTGAATTCTTTGGATACATAGTTGGTTCTGATGGAATTCATGTTGACCCAGGAAAGGTTCAAGTAATTAGAGACTGACCCGAGCCCACTAACCTTCGAGAGGTGCGCAGTTTCCATGGCTTAGCAACCTTCTATCATCGTTTCATTCACGATTTTAGTAGCATTATGGCACCCATTACCGACTGTATGAAGATGGGCGAATTCACATGGACGAAATCCGCCACGTTTGCATTCTGTCGCATTAAGGATCTTATGACTGAAGCCCCGGTGTTGCGTCTCCCCGACTTCACCAAGGTCTTCGAGCTTACGTGCGATGCATCTGGCGTTGGAGTTGGAGGTGTCTTGAGTCAGGAGGGACACCCCGTGAGTTATTTTAGTGAGAAGTTGGCGGGCGCCAAATTAAACTACTCAAATTATGATAGGGAGTTCTACGCCATCATTCGTTGTCTGCACCATTGGAGGCACTATCTCCTCCCTAAGGAGTTTGTGATCCTTTCCGATCATGAGGTGCTACGATTCATCAACGGTCAGCACAAGATCAGCCCGCACCACGCTAAATGGGTATCCTTTTTGTAAGAATACACTTCATTCTTAAACACCTTGAGGGAGCTGACAACTGAGTCGCGGACGCTCTTAGTCACTTAACCTTGTTAGTCACCACTATGGAGGTTAATGTGGTAGGATTCGAACGAATCAAAGATGAGTACGCCATGTGCCCTGATTTCTAGGACGCATATTTATCAGCCCAAGATAGCTCCCCCCACGAACATATCGGCTTTCGTCATTAAGGACGACTATCTATTTAGACTTGGAAAGTTATGTATTCCGTAGTCATCGTTATGTCTCCATATCATCTGGGAATTGCATGGCGGAGGGTTGAGTGGTCATTTTGGTAGAGATAAGACCATTACATTAGTTGAAGAAAAATTCTATTGGACAAAACTTAAGGCAATGGTGGGACGAGTGGTGAGCAGTTGTCGTACTTGTCAGATATCCAAGGGCACCAAAACCAACGTCGGTTTATATACGCTGTTGCCAATTCCTTCCACCCCATGGGAAGATGTGAGCATGGACTTTGTCTGTGGCCTACCCACTACTTTACGATGTCACGATTCCATTTTTGTAGTTGTGGATAGGTTCTCCAAAATGGCATATTTTATCCTGTGCACCAGAACTAACGATGCATCTCATATCGCCAAATTATATTTTAAAGAAGTAGTTAGTCACCGGGGAGTGCCGAAGACAATAGTCTCAGATCGAGATGTTAAGTACACGAGCTATTTTTGGAAGACACTTTGGGTCTTAATGGGTACCAAGTTATTGTTTTCCTCTGCTATCACCCTCAAACTGATGGGCAGACAGAGGTGGTTAATCGGAGCTTGGGTAGCCTTATTAGATGCCTAGTGAGCGATCACAAAGGCACGTGGTATCTTATTCTTCCCCACGCCCAGTTGGCTTATAATAATTCCAAAAATCGGTCCACTAGTCTATCACCAAACGAGATTGTTCACGGGTATAAGGCCCCTGTGCCTATTGACTTGGTGTCATTGCCCCCAACATACAAGACAAGTCAGTTTGCACAATCCTTCACCCAACATATTCATGACTTGCATGCACGTATACGAGCTACCTTGACTGCTCAATACGAGTCTTATCAGTCGCACGCTAATTTACATAGGAGGGTGTCGCACTTTAAAGTTGGCGATTTGGTCATAGTCCGATTAGTTCCCGAACGCTTGCCATCTGGCACAGTTAAGAAGTTGGCACCGAAGCGCGCCAGACCTTTTTGGATTATCAAGAAACTAGGTAACAACGCTTTCGTTTTGGATTTGCCGGCTGATTGGGGTATCTCCCCTATTTTTAATGTCTCGGATTTGACGCTGTTTGTTTTACCTCCACCTGAGTTGAATTCTCTGTCGTCTTCTCCCTCCACTAAAAATTCTATTGGGTTGGGGAGTGGTAGTTCAGATGATCTCTCTCTTTCGGTCCCTGCAGGTATAACATCGGATGGTACGTTTTCTTCTTTTACTCCTACTGCTGACATGTTTCCCACGACATTTCTCACTCCAGATATGATACTCGCTGCGGAACCGTTCGCTACTCCGGATGGTACTACTTATGGCTTCGTTGTCCGTTGGCGTGACCTCCCCCCTTCGGACGACTCTTGGGTACTCATGACAGAGCTTCAACGTTTGGATGCCGAGCTTCTCCGCCATTGTCTCTCCACTCACGCATCAGAGATACGTGATTTTGAGTGGGGGAGGACTGATGCAGCGCCGCCGCTAATTGATGATGACCCGGTTGCCGAGGCGCTATGACATAAAGATCTGAGATGCCGTGATGACACTGAAGGAAGTGCACATTACAACCTCCGCCTGCGGCGTGCTAGAACCGCCATGAAGAATTAGCTTTAATTATCTTATTTCATGAACTCTATTTTATATTTTTGGAATATAAAATTATCCTATGTTTAAGTGATAATTTTATATTCATGGCATGCTTTTATTTTTTTTAATTTGAACAATTTTATTTTGGTGTGCACTTAGCCATTCGGATGGATGAGATTACATCTCCATCATGGAGGGTTAAGGCTTGTTGTAAACTCCTATTTAAGGAGGTGATTATGAGGAATCAAATATTGAAAGATTGAAACCTAAATTTCCCCCTTAAGGATTTCGGCCAAGAGGAGTTCTCCAAAGCCGCCCCCTTGGCTTGTGGTGTAAAGCCACCGCCCCCTTTGCTCCCTCCATCCATTAGGTGTGACTCCGGCGCGGCTTCCTTTGGTACGACTCCTTGGAAGAAGGTTGCAAACCCCTCGGTGTGATGCGGCGGATCCGTGGAGAGAGTGATTCTCCCACCTTATCTTGTGTGAACATTATTCCCAGTTGGGTAACCTCTTCTCTTTTGTGTGATTCTTGCTTTTAGTTTGTGGAGGTTTTTCACACATCGTTTTCTCCGTGATTTTTAAATTCATCGCTTGCAAAATCTGAATTCGAACTTGTTGTTATTGAAACTCTTGTTAACCGGAACGAGTAGATCCATCTCGGGAGTGCATCTTGGCCTAGCCTTGATTTGCTCTTCCGATCGGCGCACCTTGTGGAACAACAAGGGAGTTAATCACGACTTGAATTTCGATCGCTCTTGAAAGTTTTCCGCCGCTCCAAAATAAAATTATTGCTGCGTTTGAAACGGCTTATTTTGAAATGAATAGATGCTTGTGTAGGTGCGGTGAGTTGTGTGCTTGTTGGAGAGGCAGGTCTTAAGGACGTTGTATCGAGTCTGGCTTACGACGAGTTGTGTGCTTGTTGGAGAGGTAGGTCCAAAGGACGTGGTATCGAGTCCCGAAATTTTGGGAGCCAACCGACCCCTTTTCATTCACTTTTGGTCGGAGCACTCTCTCTTTATTTCTTGTTCTGTAATGGTTAGGTGTCCGTTTGTGCACGCACGTCCGTGTCACGATCACCCCCACATCAGGAGGTATCCTGAGAGGTTAGGCTCCAAAAAGGGGGAACTAAAGGTCTCTGTGCACAGAGTCTGGTGTGTGTGTTGCACTTGCATGTTCATATCATAGCATACTTGCATGACATTGCATAATCATTGCATATAACCCTTGACACCTATTGTATAAATTGGTATGAGACACTTTATACAATAGGCCTTGCAAAACGACCCCTTGGTCTATAGGTTTGTATGAGCATTCCAATAGGTCATGGTTACTTAGTTTACCTTCTTATAATTTTACTTGCTCACCTTGTTCATGTGTATACTTATATTGCTTGCCAACTATTTACTTACTTACACTTGTTGTGATTTTATACTCATGATAGACTAGTTCCGCCGTCACCTGCCTTCTTTGTACTCCCCACCTTCATTACCTTCCCTTTTCCTTCTCCTCGCTCGGTACCTAGGATCCATTGGGGGGAGGGGTGGGGGATGATAGGACTTAGTCTTTTTAACTAACGGTCGTTGACCAAATCATTTTAAGGGATCGTGGAGCCAAACCAGGAGATGCAGCCCCAGAGGTCAGTACGCTTGGAGACGGGACAGTCTACCACAGGAGTTCAGGCAGCAAGGACAGTGAGTCCCGATAATTAGTAGTTACTATAGATTTGCTTCCGCATTGAGTGACTTGTAGTGAGGATCATGATGTATCGGGTAGGAGCCCTCTTTAGTACTTTGATTTATCGTTACTATGGACTCTCCCTTCGTGGAGATTTATTTTATGTTCATGTGATTTCTAGTGGGCCAGTATATGAGTTTTACTTTACACTTTGTACTTACTCTTCTCTTCTGCGATCGGTATAACCGGCTGGATTGACGTTTTGTAGTGACGACCTTCCCGGGTGTGTTGGTGTCACCGCAAACCGGTGGTTCTGGGCATAAGACCCTGTTGGTTTTGCAAAAAAGGGGTCTTACATATATACTTTAATTCTGTTGTAGAGATGGCTACACTGGTCTACTTCTTACTGCTCCAAGACACTAGCCTTCTTCCTAGAAATTGATAGGTACCTGATGTACTTTTTTTAATCTTCTTTGCAATCTACAAAATCTACATTTGAATACCCCATTAGTTCAAAATCATTATTCTTAGGGTACCTGTAACACCCCAAAATCCAAAAGTCCCAAAATTGGGGGGGGGGGGTGACACGGCCTGGGACAGGGGCGTGTCCCAGGGCGTGTCCTGCTCTGTTTTCTCGAGTGTTCTCGAGTGTGATTTTGGTCTCAAGTGGCGTTGAGTGAGGCGACACGACCTGGGATACGGGCGTGTCCCAGGGCATGTCATTCTCTATGTGTCGTCTCGAGCACTCGATGCCATGCACTCAACGATCGTTGAGAGGCGACACAGCCTTCGACACGGGCGTGCCCTAGGGCGTGTCCTGCTCAGGTTGATGACCAAATTGTGTCCGAGAAGGACACGGCCTGGAGCCCAGGCATGTTCTGTAGGACACGAGCGTGTCAAATGTGATACGGGCGTGTTTGGTACCCGTGTGCCTCTCGGGTTTTTGGTTGATACTGTGTCAACTGAGGGACACGCCCCTCGACACGGGCGTGTACCATGTGACACGGGCGTGTCAGGTGATTGACAAGGGCTGTCTAAGCCCGTGTTCTGGGCTGGGTAAGTCGGTTCGTGTACTGCTTGGAGTACATGGCCTGTGATACGGGTGTTTCACAGGCCGTGTCAGCCCAAATATTTGACTTTGAGTCCGATTTGTGGCCGTTCGATTGCTTCATTCTGGATCCAAGGGCTCAGATGATTTCCTGCTGGGTTAAATCAAGGGATTGGAATGAAGAGGTCATTCTTAACTTGGACATCCTCTTTCTAAAAGAGAAGACTGAAGGGAGAGGAGGAAGAAGAAGGAGGAGAAGATCAAGCCACCGGTGGAACTCCCGAGCTCCTATTTGAGATCCGAGGCCAGTTCTGTGGAGGCAAAGTTGTTGCGGTGCTTTCCAACCGGCTAGAAATTCGATGGCTCCCAAGAGATCGTCAAGGGTAACGATCTTCCTTCTTGGACATGTGAAGTCCTCCTTTATGCATGAGCATGGGATCCTCCACCAAAAGGTGGAAGAGTAAGTGATCCCCGTGGGTTGATAGTTGTTATCCCCAAGTGAGTCTGCATTTAGACCCAGAAATGTGTAGTATGGGATAGGCATGCTGTATGAAGCCCATCTGGACAAATTCGTCTGGATTAGTGATGTTGCATATTGCGCACTGGAGAAGACTCCGCGTATAAACGTGTGGTTTGTGGAGTCGAAGGGTTGTGCCTGTGAAGGGGAGTACCAGGAAGTACTGGAATGAGGAGTTCCAGGAAATACCCTTGTATTGCTTGTGTTTCGGCCAGTCCTTTTTGGGCAATCTGGCCATTATGAGGCTAGTCCTTGGCGGACAGCGTGGCCATTGTGAAGCCAGTCCTTGATGGACGTTATGGCTATTGTGAGCTGAATGCTCTTTATAAGGCTTCGTGCCGAACAGGAAAGGTGAAACTTACCCGGGCCTTTGATTATAGCCGCGAGTATGCCGTACTCGGTGATGGCAAGGCGACTTGAGCAACGGGAGGGGGGGGGTTGCTGATCCGTACCCTCGGTGTGGCAAGGCGACTTGAGCAACGGGGGGGGGGGTGGCTGATCCGTACCTGTGTTATGTCGACTGTACAAGAGAGCATCAAGGCATTGAGCTTTTGTCTGTGATATAATGAGAGTATTAGGCCTGCGCGGCAGTAAGACTAAATGCTCAATACCGTGTAAATGGTGGTGTTGACCCTGGTTCGGCGGTGCACCAAAAATGTGCCCTGAGTGCACGAATCGTTGGGCAGTGTGGCTGACGGTTATGATGGATTGCTTGTGCGTGAGAGAACAATATATGCTATATCTGTCTATGCATTGCTATGCCTGTAGGGAAGGAATGCCACGGCCCTGAGAAAGGGATAGGATTGTTATAAATTGGTCAGCTGAATGCTAACCGTTGCCTTGTTTACCACCTTCTAGGTGGGCTGTCCCTATGCAGGTGCTGGAGAGCCGAGTGGGAAGTGAAAGGGCTGAAGTCCCTGCGGATGCTGCTGCTGCTGCTAGCCCTTGAAGGCTACTTTCTCTTGTATGTTGTTCATGTGTGGCCGGCTTGCGCGCCGATGTATGTAATCTACACTGTGGAAAGAGGAACTGTAAGGCCTTAAGGCCATCTTGTGTTGTATTTGCTGCACACTCTTTCATGAGTTGATATATAAATGTGGTTTATATATTTTTAGTGGACATTCCTGGTATGAGTTCATCGTTATTGTTAAAATCTTCCGCTAGCATGCTCTGAGTTAGGATGCGATGGTGTTGTGGTATTAACCTGTGACCTCGCCGTCTGTTTGTGGCATATAGTGTGGGCCCCCGATCGGACCTTCTATTATATGTTGTTTAACGGGTGGAGTCGTTACATTTTGGTATCAGCTTGTCTCGGCCTTCCTATTTCGAATTCGTGGTCGAATTCTTTTGTGGGGTGGCGAGCACGTGTTTGTGCGAACCGCTTTAACACTAATGAACTCTTGAATGTCCACTAAGTAATGCACATACACTTGTTTGAGGAACCTGTGCGTTCCTATATTTTTATTATTGCTTGTGTGAGGTCGCTAATGTGTGTCTTGTACACCTATAGGTGACTCGTAGTGGTGCTGGGCAGTGTGAGCCCCAGCGTTCTGATGAGAGTATGACACCAGCTGAGGTGCCTACACCTCCTCCTTCTGCGGAAACTGTCCGCTTAGTTGCTGAGGCTCTCTTTGCAATGTTTCAAGCTCAGCCTGTTGGGCAAGCACGTCCGGCAGTGGTGCTAGAATGGGTTGCTGAAAGGCCAGAACTTATTGCGGCTGTTGACCCTCAAGCAGCTGAACGGCAGTTAAAGCAGTTTATGAGCTTCAATCCACCTACGTTCGCGGGCATGGGATCCCCAATGTAGGTCGATGATTGGTTATCGCGCGTCAAGCGTATATTGACGGCGATCAGGGCGGAGGAAGATCAGAAGGTCACTTTGGCCACCTTTTTGTTGGACAGAGAGGCTCGATTATGGTGGGATGAGGTTGGGTTACACCATTTAGCGGGCATGCCGTTAACTCAAGTTTCGATGGAGAGTTCTCTCGAATGTTCTTGGCAAAACATTTGCCAGCAGCACAATGCATTGTTATGGAGAATGAGTTCCAACGGTTAACGCAAGGAGAAAGTAGCGTTGATACGTACTTGCATGAGTTGACCAGGTTGGGATGGTATGCGGGGTCAATCTTCGCGGATGAACAAAGGAAAACCAACCGGTTCTACGAAGGGTTGTAGGACGAGTTGAGGTTCCTTCTCTCCAGTTCGTTGAACCAAGGGTTCCAAGCATTGGTTGATACTGCGTGTGCGCTGGAAAAGGATATGAAACGGGTGCAAGGTAAAAAGGGCTTGGTTGTGACAAAGCCAGAGTTCAAAGCACCCCGCCCTTGAAAATCATACTACCAGAAGAAGTGGGGCAAGAGGTCCAAGCCTTCTGGGCAAACTTCTGCGACTGTGACATTGGGAGCAACTTCAAGGGAGGAGCTTCATACCTACTTTACCTGTGGAAAAGTGGGGCATATAGACCGTGATTCTAGGGTTGCTCAGACAAAAGGGGAAAAGAAGACGGGCGCGTCTTATGCTGAGAAGGGCAAAACAGTGGTAGAGTCCTCTGCATCCCAGGCGCAACCCATAGTTTATAATCTTGGCCAGCAAGAGGCTATAAAGCAGAGTGACGTCATCACAGGTACAATTTAAGATATTGCTTTCTTTGGTTTTATTGCGTAATTTGTTTGTAGCTTGTGCAGGATGTGTGTGCTACAGGCATTGTCCTGATTCGGAACAACTCGATGAGAGCCCTGTTTGATACGGGTGCTTCGCATTCTTTTCTGTCTAAGGACTTTGTGTCGCAAATTAGAGTACCGAGTCGTGTGACGACAGATAGTATAAAGGTGTTATTGCCGAATGGTTGTGTGATGATTGCGGTAGAGCTTGCGATTTTGAAGTTCAGATAGGAAGTCGTGATTTCAGTTTGAGTGTATCTGTGCTACCGATATCAGAGTTTGATGTGATCTTTGGCATGGATTGGCTCTCTGAGCAGCGTGCCTGTATTGATTGCAATTCAAAGGAGATCACACTGGGCCAGAATACCGAGCTTGAGACTAAGTTTGCTGGTATGCGAGGAGTGAGCGGGACCTTGATGTTTGCACTCCAAGTCGTCAATGTTGTTCGGAAGGTCGCGGAGTTATTCTTCATGCTTATTCAGGCTATTGAGCCAAAGGACAGTGTGCGTGAGGTTTCGATTGTATCGGAGTTTTCCGATGTATTTCCTAAGAATCTTCCTGGGTTACCACCCCAGCAGGAGATTGACTTCTCTATCGAGTTGGTGCCAGGTGCGAAACCTAGGGCCCGCTCGTTATATTGCGTCGCGCAAAAGAAATGGCTGAATTGAAAGTCCAACTGCAAGAGTTGCTGGAAAAGGGATATATACGCCCAAGTATGTCACCTTGGAGCGCGCCTATTTTGTTTGTGAAAAAGAAAGACGATAGTTTACGATTATGTATTGACTATCGTGAGTTGAATAAGCTGACGGAGAAAAACAAGTATCTGATCCCACGGATAGACGACTTGTTTGATCAGCTAGTGGGGTCAACCGTCTATTCGAAGTTGGATTTGAAATCGGGATATTACCAATTGCAGATTCGGGAAGGTGACATTTGTAACACCCCTATCCGTCACATGGTATATATCAGTAGGTCCGGCCGGTGCCCGATGCCATATACTACAGACAGACCGAAGGGTTACAGAATGAAACCATTCTCCCAAACACAAACGTCCTACATATAGTAACTATTGGAAGCTTATATATAGTTGAAAGAACCCAATAACATACAACATGTATCATGAATGTCCACTAACCACGTTAGGAAAGAAATACCACAAATATAAAAGTACTTGGCCTTATGGCCTTACAATGTTCACTTAAAAACATAGTGTTTTACAGACATCGGCTCGCAGGCTGGCCACATATGATAGAAATAAAATAACAGTTCACTTTGGCCTTCGAGGGCCAGCACAGCAGCTTGGGCTTCAGCCCGCTATTTGGTTCTTGGTTCCGCTGCACCTGCAAGCAACATTCCACCGTACGGTGGCAAACAAAGCAACGGTTAGCTAAAGCTGACCAAATTATAACGACCCCGCCCCTTATTCGGGACAACGGTGCTCCTTCCCTGCATTTCATTAGCCCAGATAAACAATTAAGTACATAAGTAAATTTCGCCACAGGTGTAGGCTCGCTCGGCCAAACACCCCGTGCACTCAAGGCACATTCTCAGTGAATCCGGTCAATTCCGTGGCTCCACTGCCATCCAAAAATCCTAGTGAAAGAACAACCTAGCACAGTTCACCACAGGTGGAGGCTCGCACGGCCGCCCACCCCATACTCAGGGCACATTGACAGTGTACCGGACTTCCCGGATACCACCTCCGTTCAGAGGTCCTTGACTTGACAGATTACTTTGAGCATTACAGTCTTTACGGCCCCTGGCCTGAGACTCTCATTATGCCACCGACGAGAGCCGAATTCCGCTACTCTCATGTCATAGTCAACATAATGCAGGTACAACTCCACCATTTCCCGTTGATCAAGTCGCCCTACCGTCTCCGAATACCGTAGTACTCATGGCCAAACCTGCAGGGTGCGGGTCGGTTTTGCCTTTCCTGTTCGGGTCCCTGGCCTAGTAATTCTGAACCCCATGGGCTCACCATTTTCCAAAGAAAGACCCTACATGTCTCCTAGAGACAGGCCTCGCATATACAATCCCAATTACAAAAGGTTGGCCCCAGGCCACCTAGTTGGCAGGAATGCGTTTCCGCCCAGTTTTCCGGGTGCACCTTATAGTTAATCTCCGAGGCTCGCTGTTGCAATCTACCGTGTAGAAAACCCGAAGAACAACACAATACAGAGTATTCTCTGAAAATCAATGCACAATGCAACATCACCGATCCAGACAAACACGTCCGAATAGGCTTGACACACAATGCCTATGCCCGTACTTCGATTCCGGACTCTAAACAAGGGGGACTTCACATATTTACCCCAAGGAACACCGCACACTCACCGCACACTCGCGGGAGCGGGTTTCCCATGCAGAAAGGAAGAGGTCTTCACATGTACAAGTTGAGAATCGTTACCCTTGAAGTCCATTTTGGCTCCATGGAGAAAAGAACATGGTTGGAAAGGACCGCAACGCTCTTATCTCCGCAAATCTGAATTCGGCACGCGATTTGGGCCACCGTAGCACCACCGGCGGCCAGATTCCCCTTATTCTTCCTCCACTTGCTCTCCCCTCTCTCTTATCCTTAAAAAGAGAAAGCCAAAGATGAAATGAGGAATAATTTCCCCATTCCTATCCATAAACCATCAGGAGGCAAACCAGGGCCGTTGGATCATCTTTAATAAAAATGAACGGCCCAGAAAACTATGAAAATAATTTTAGATGGCCGAACACGGCTTCGCACACGGCCGTGTGCCAGGACGCGTGCCTCGATCCAGGCACGACCGTCAAGCACAGAAAAGGACACGGGTTGGGACACGCCCGTGTCCCAACCTGACACGCCCGTGACCATGGGCCATGTCATTAATAACCGCCATGCCAACCATCACATCTCTTCACGGACACGGGTAAGGACAAGCCCGTGTCGAGCCCTTGACACGCCTGTGTTGATTAGTACATGCCCGTGTCACCCGGCCGTGTACACCTGTCAACACACTCCAGGTTTTCAACCCGAGAAGAACATGGGTGGTGATACGGGTATGAACACGCCCGTGTTGCCTATGACACGCCCGTGTCACTCCTGCACAAAACCGTGTTTCCTGCTGTGTCCTTTCCTAGACACAGCCCAACCAACACAGTAGGACACAACCTTGGACACGCCCGTGTCCTAGGCCGTGTACCCCTAATTAGGCACCAAAATTTCCCTAGGATGCGATCGGTTCGTTTGCCATTTTCGGGGCGTTACAAATCTCCCCCTTTAAAGAATTTCGTCCCGAAATTAGGTAAAAGTATACAATAGGTAAAAGAATACAACTTAGGTTTTACCCAAGTGGAATAACTCGGGTATTCCTCCAACAAAACCTGCTCTCGTTCCCATGAAAGCTCTTCACGACCGCAAAAATTTCAACGGACTTTGACCATATGGAACTCCTTATTGCGGAGTCGTTCGACTTCAAAGTCTTCAATGCATACGGGCTTGACTTTCTAATACACCCAATCGGCAACCGCGAGCTCCACGTTCATATGATTTACCGTCATAGTATTTTTCCTGTCTGTCATGATCGATCTGCAACCATTCCAGAACTGTGTATGCCGATGTAGTGGCGTCTTACCTTGTCTGACGTTTGTACAACATCGACTCACCCGTCTCTAACCACGACGACGGCGTACGACCTTTTTCTCCTATACAAGGTCTCGACAGGCGCCATGTGTTTACTTGCCTGGTAGCGGTTGTTATTCGCAAACTCCACCATGTACATGTGATCTTCACATTGTCTTCAATTATCCAAGACGCACATGTGAAGTATGTCCTCCATCATTTGCTGGCCCATTCGGTCTGCACACCCATCTGCGAATGGAAGACCGTACTGAAGCTTAGCATAGTTCCCAACAATTTATGCACCAGCCTGGTATCGTTAGACGTGAAATGTTCATCTCAGTCACTTACAATACTACGGAGTGCACCATACAACCGAACAATGTGATCCATGTAGAATTTGGCTAACTTTTCCACCAGATCATCATTTTTCAGTCCTGGGCACCAGAACAACTTCTTCAAGCTTCTCAACATTTTGTGCACTCACGGTGAATTGAGTACTTGGTATGTTGAGCCTCGTACATCAACTCCTGTCGCTGACTCTCCACACTTGGGGCGCACAGATGACTGTCCTTCCACAATAGTCCGTTTTCAAAAACATATTGGGAATTTGACCTATCAAAAGCATCATCCAAGATCTGCTTATCCACGCAAGTGATCTCCAATGTCTCCAAAACATGCCCCAAAGTGTATGTCGATGGTGTTGTCCCCCAGTAAATCCATCCACCTCTACTGCCACACGTTTAAATCCTTTTTATCCAATAAGTACTTCATGCTCCTGAGATCGATTTAGATACCGACCTTCGCGCTGTTTAGGTAGCGCCTTTATAGTTTCAGGGTGAATATCACAGCCGCTAACTCCAATTCATGGACCGGATAAATCCTCTTGCGTACCTCCCACTAACGCGAGCAGTAAATTATTACACTCCCATGCTGGAGCAGAACACAATACAACCCACTGCCCCATACATTGATGTAAATCTCAACTCCTTCGGTTCTACTTGGTGAACGAGGAATAGTTGTCGAGGTCAACCGACTTTTCAGCTCTTCGAAAGCTGGTGCGCACTCCAACGACCACACAAACTTTTGATCTTTCTTCGCCAAAGTCGTGAGGGGTAATGTTATCCGCTATAGGTTCACTATGAAGCGTCTGCACCAGCCGGCCAGTCCTATAAACTTCGGACTTTTCACCAATGCAGATAACACAAGCAACTCACGTTTCACAAATATCTTTGACGGGTCCACGATGATACTTTCTCCACTCAAGACGACCAAGAAACGCTACTGAGGGTAACCACAAAGCTCGTACTTGGAGAATTTTGCATACAACTGATTTCTCCTTAACGTCTCCAATACCGACTCCAGATGCTTGAAATGATCACCCTCAAACCGAGAGTATACCAGTATGTCGTCGATAAAGGTTATCATGAACTGGTTTAGGTACTCACTGAATGCCCTATACCTCAAATTCATAACACAAACGGCACATTTGTCATCACACGCGGCTTAACGATGAACTCATAGTGCCCATATCGTGTGCTGGATGCCGTTTTGGGAATATCACTTTCCCTAAGCGACAAATAATAGTATCAAGACTTCCGATTCAACTTGAGTACAAACTTGACCCATTAAGTTGATCGAACAGATATTCACTTCTTGGGTTGGATACTTAGTATTTTTCCATTAACTTAATCAACTTCTAGCAACCATTACATAGTTGTAAGCTTCCATCCTCTTTTAACAAGAGGACCGATGTGCTCCAAGGCAATAAACTTGGATGCACATAACCCTGTTATACCAGCTCTTGGAGTAATACTTCAGTTCCGACAACCTTACATTTGAAACATATGTACGCACGCTGCTCCGAGAGCCAGTCATTCCAAATATTAGATCGAAATCTACAGACAGTAGTAGCGATGCTTGCAAGTCAAAACTCTTGACTCCCTAACCGTAACTTCAAAAAACAAGCTCTAATCAGGTGTAAAGAGTACCCGTTAGGCAGCAGTACTCTCGATTTGACTCTTGCCATCGAAGAAGGAACTCCGATGCACGATACACATCCTTTGGGCAAAAAGGAATGAGAAGTTCCCATAACGAACAGTGTTTTCGTCGGACACTCAGAAAGTCAACACAAATCCTATCATAACCAAACATAGGCTAATATGCGTAAGGAAACAAGTATCTAAAACTGACGTACCAAAAATTTAAACCATACCTGTCACCGTGTCAGCATATTCCATACCCTCCTGATGGCCAAAGTTTTATCCTCTAGGTTGGGATAGAGCATACTGAGATGTAGCTGCCTCCAACCCCTTGCCTTTCTCTTCGTAGGTCGCTCTAGGCTTCTTCTCGGACTCCAGATGTCCGCTTCGACACTCTCGGGAAAAGTGTCCCAGCTTTCCACAGCAAAAGCATGCGTCCGGGTCTCGGCCAATAATTGTTCTAGACGCACCAAAAGAAGGAACTAGACCCGATCTCCTTGCCATCTTACACCATCTACGGAAACCGAACTTCATGGTGGGTAGAGCCTTTAACTCTATCTTCTCAGCACTGGAGTCTTTCTTCTCTTGGAATCCCTTCAAAGCTTTCTCTGTCCCCTGATTATCTTTATGACAATCTCGGGCAAAGTGACCAAACCTTCCACATTTATAACAGTAATATGGAGTTTGACTAGCCGATACGTCAGGCCTCACTTTACTCCTCTTTCGATGTACAGGCTTTGCGGAACCTAGGGAGTTTGGTAAGCTGTACACTGACGTCTGGTTTGTTCTGGACAGATCTGGTTCCAAAGCTCTAGCCGACTCCACTAACGCTCGGAATCCAAGTAACTTTGGTCCTACGAGTAGCAGTCGTAATTCATCACGCAGACCGCTGTAGAATCTATTAACTATAGTCTGCTCGTTCTCCAAATCAAAACCCGGGTAGCGCCTTATAATAAGAAACGCCTGCAAATACTCCTCAACTGAGTTCGTACCCTGCACTAAAAGCATGTTCAACTGCTGATCCAAAGGTTTTATACATGCTAGTTATTCCATCACACCACTCGGTGTTGAAGTCACCCCAGGGACAGGGGGCTGCACTTGCCCTCCAAGTTGTGCTTTAGTCACTGCGAACACGAATTCAACTATCCTTCTTATGGTTTCAATAAAAAGTAGGGTATCAGGCACGCTGTTAAGTGCATTACTCTCCATGGAGTGCTGACCTCGCGACTTCCCCACACCACTTGTAGTACCCCTTAAAGCATAACTATCGATTAGGTGACATACAAATTTCTAAAAGCAATCATTTGAACTCTCAGGTTCCTCAAAACAAGTGTATTTTCATTCCTAAGTGGACATTCATGGGTTCTTTTTATGTTATAACGATGACGCACATACATGTGCTCACCATCCCTTAAAAGAATTCGCCCACGAATTCAAATAAGCAAGACCGGAACCGGTAGTCTGATACCAAATTGTAACACCCCTATCCGTCACATGGTATATAACAGTAGGTCCGGCCGGGGCCCAATGCCATATACTACAGACAGACCGAAGGGTTACAAAATGAAACCATTCTCCCAAACACAAACGTCATACACAGAGCAACTAGCGGAAGCTTACATATAGTTGAAAGAACCCAATAACATACAACATGTATCATGAATGTCCACTAACCACGTTAGGAAAGAAATACCACAAACATAAAAGTACTTGGCCTTATGGCCTTACAATGTTCACTTAACAACATAGTGTTTTACAGACATCGGCTCGCAGGCCGGCCACGCATGGTAGAAATAAAACAACAATTCACTTTGGCCTTCGAGGGCCAGCACAACAGCTTGGGCTTCAGCCCGCTATTTGGTTCTTAGTTCCGCCGCACCTATAAGCAACATTCCACCATACGGAGGCAAACAAAGCAACGGTCAGCTAAAGATGACCAAATTATAACGACCCCGCCCCTTATTCGGGACGGCGGTGCTCCTTCCCTTCATTTCATTAGCCCAGAAAAACAATTAAGTGCATAAGTAAATTTCGCCACAGGTGTAGGCTCGCTCGGACAAACACTCCTTGCACTCAGGGCACATTGTCAGTGAATCCGGTCAATTTCGTGGCTCCACTGCCATCCAAAAATCCTAGTGAAAGAACAACCTAGCACAGTTCACCACAGGTGGAGGCTTGCACGGCCGCCCACCCTGTGTACTCAGGGCACATTGACGGTGTACCGGACTTCCCGGATACCACCTCCGTTCAAAGGTCCTTGACCTGACGGATTACTTTGAGCATTACAGTCTTTACGGCTCCTGGCTTGAGACTCTCATTATGCCACCGATGAGAGCCGATTTCCGCTACTCTCATGTCATAGTCCACATAACAAAGGTACAACTCCACCATTTCCCATTTCTCAAGTCGCCCTATCGTCTCCGAATACCGTAGTACTCATGGCCAAACCTACAGGGAGCGAGTCAGTTTTGCCTTTCCTGTTCGGCTCCCTGGCCTAATAATTTTGAACCCCATGGGCTCACCGTTTTCCAAAGAAAGACCCTACATGTCTCCTGGAGACAGGCCTCATATATACAATCCCAATTATACAAGGTTGGCCCCAGGCCACCTAGTTGGCAGGAATGCGTTTCCGCCCAGTTTTTCGGGTGCACCTTAGAGTTAATCCCCAAGGCTCCCTGTTGTAATCTACTGTGTAGAAAACCCGAAGAACGACACAATACAGAGTCTTCTACGAAAATCAATGCACAATGCAACATCACCGATCCATACAAACACGTCCGAATAGGCTTCACACACAATGCCTATGCCCGTACTTTGATTCCGGACTCTAAACAAGGGGGACTTCACATATCTACCCCAAGGAACACCGCGCACTCACCACACACTCGCGGGAGCGGGTTTCCCATGCAGAAAGGAAGAGGACTTCACATGTCCAAGTTGAGAATCGTTACCCTTGAAGTCCATTTTAGTGCCATGGAGAAAAGTACACGGTTGGAAAGGACCGCAACACTATTGTCTCCGTAAATCTGAATTCGGCACGCGATTTGGGCCACCGTAGCACCACCGGCGGCCGGATTCCTCTTCTTCTTCCTCCACTTGCTATCCCCTCTCTCTTCTCCTTAGAAAGAGAAAGCCAAAGATGAAATGAGGAATAACTTCCCCATTCCCGTCCATAAACCATCAGGAGGCAAAATAGGGCCGTTGGATCGTCTTTAATAAAAACGAACGACCCAGAAAACTCTGAAAATCATTTCAGATGGCCGAACACAGCTTTGCACACGGCCATGTGCCTCGATCCAGGCACGACCGTCGAGCACAGAAAAGGACACGGGTTGGGACACGCTCGTGTCCCAACCTGACACACCCGTTTCGGGTACTCGACACGCCCGTGACCATTGGCCATGTCAATAATCACCGCCACGCCAACCGTCACGTCTCTTGGTGGACACAGGTAAGGACACGCCCGTGTCGAGCCCTTGACACGCCCGTGTTGATTAGTACATGCCCGTGTCACACGGCCGTGTACACCTGTCAACACACTCCAGGTTTTCAACCCGAGAAGAACATGGGTGGTGACACAGGTATAAACACGCACGTGTTGCCTATGATACGCCCGTGTCACTCCTGCACAAAACCGTGTTTCCTACCGTTTCCTTTCCTGGACACAGCCCATCCAACACAGTAGGACACGGCCTTGGACATGCCCATGTCCTAGGCCGTGTACCCCTAATTAGGCACCAAAATTTCCCTAGGACGCGATCGGTTTGTTTACCATTTTCAGGGCGTTACAACATTCCCAAGACAACGTTTTGAACACGCTACGTTCATTATGAATTCACGATAATGTCGTTTGGGCTATGTAATGCGCCTTCAGTATTCATAGATCTAATGCACCGAACGTTCCGAGTGTACTTGGATCTTTTTGTGATCGTATTCATTGATGATATATTGGTGTACTCTCAGTCAAACGTTGATCATGCGAATCATTTGCAGATGGTGTTACACACCTTGCGGAGGAACAAGCTCTATGCCAAATTCTCAAAGTGTGAGTTTTGGCTATCGTCGGTGGCTTTTCTTGGCCATGTGGTAAGTGGAGAGGGCATAGCAGTGGACCTGTCAAAGATAAGCGCCATACATGAGTGGCCGGTGTTGTCCTCAGTGGCTGAAGTTAGAAGTTTCCTTGGTTTGGCAGGGTACTACAGGTAGTTTGTAGAAAACTTCTCACGGATCGCTTTGCCTCTTACCACATTGACTAGAAAGGATCAGAGGTTCGTTTGGACGCCGGAGTGCGCGCGAGCATTTGAAGAGCTGAAGAGTCATTTGACCACGATGCCTGTGTTGACATCGCCATGTGGTACAGACAGCTATGAGATCTATAGTGATGCTTCAGGGAGCGGCTTAGGCTGCGTTCTTCTACAGTTTGGTAAAGTGATTTCTTATGGCTCACGCCAGTTAAAAGTGCATGAGCGGAATTATCCCGTCCACGACTTGGAGTTGGCGGCGGTGATCTTTGCGCTTAAATTGTGGCGGCACTATCTTTATGGCGTCAAAGTGGATATCTATACAAATCATAAGAGCCTAAAGTATATGTTGGACCAGAAAGAGCTGAATATGCGATAATGAAGGTGGATGGAGTTCCTTGGGGACTACACCTTTGATATTCACTATACTCCCGGGAAGGGAAACATGGTCGCTGATGCCTTGAGTCGCAGGACTCTTGTACGGGAAAGTTGGTTGCAGATGCATGATGAGTGTCTGATCCAGGAGTTGGAAGCGTTAGAGATTTCTTGTGTTGACAAGAATTCCATAGCTGATGCATGCTTGAACTGGACGGAGGTATAATATGACATTGCAGACAGGGTTCGGCGAGCAACGGAGCTTGATGAGAGTCTCCAACGCTATGCAAAGGATGGGTCAGATGGCCAATTCTACTGGGATGACGGCTTGTTACGAAAAGATGGCCGGTTGTGTGTCCCAAGTGTAGGTAAATTGAGAGAAGAGTTGATATATGAAGCTCGCTTTGCAAAGTACTCAATTCACCCTGGGAGCATAAAATGTATAAGGACATGAAGAAGCTGTTCTGGTGGCTAGGCTTAAAGAGATACATAGCTCGTTATGTGGCTAAATGTCAAACTTGTGCTTTGGTGAAAGCAGAATGCCAGAAGCCTGGCGGTTTCCTGAAGTCGTTACCGATTTCGGAGTGGAAGTTTGATGATATCTCAATGGATTTCGTGAACGGGTTGCCGAGATCTCAATGCGGGAATGATTCAATCAGGGTGATTGTAGACCGGTTGACAAAAGTGGCTCACTTCCTACCGAATAAGAGGGACTATTCAGTGGAAACCTTGGCAAAGGTCTATGTGGAGCAGATTGTCCGATTGCACGGTGTTCCCCAGAGCATCGTCAATGACCATGATGGGCGATTAACATCAAATGATTGGAGGCTAATCCATCAGCTATTGGGAACAAAGTTAGCATTCAGTACGGCCTTTCATCCCCAAACAGATGGCCAAATTGAGCGGACAAACAGGTCGATGGAAGATATGCTCCGAATGTGCGCCCTGGACTTTGGTAAATAATGGGAAGATCATCTCTATATGGTGGAGTTTGCTTACAATAATAGCTACCAAGCGAGCATCGGTATGGCTCCGTATGAAGCTTTGTATGGTCAAAAATGTCGTACACTGCTAGCTTGGGCGGAAGCAAGCGAATAAAAAGTATATCCGTGCAAGGATGTAGAAGAAGCTACTTTGACGATATACTCTATTCGGGAGAGGCTACTGATAGCCCAGGATCGATAAGCAAAGTACTACAATGCCAATCACTGGAATGTGGAGTTTGCGGTGGGCGATTGAGTATATTTGAAGATCAAACCATTCAAAGGCGTGTCCAGGATTCGGCATTTGAAAAATCTAAGTCCGAGATATCTTGGTACTTTTGAGGTGGTGGAGCGAGTTGGACAAGCTGCCTATCGACTAGATCTTTCGGCAGAGCTGAGTGGCTTGCATGATGTGTTTCACATCTCAGTGCTTCGAGAAGCTGTCAAGGATCCAGCTCAAGTGATTGAGAATGATCGTGTATCGGTCGACTATGGGCTAACGACAAAGGTTAGACCCATTCAGATCGAATATAGAGCCAATAAATAGTTGCGGAACAAGACAATCTGGTAGTCAAGGTCTGGTGGGATAATTGTGGCCGAGAAGAGCTAACATGGGAGCAGGAGCAGACTATGCGTGCGAAGTTTGTCGAGTTGTTTGGTTAAGCTGTTGTATCGTGCGTCTTTTGTGTTGTAACGGACATTTTGAAGTTATAGCATTATGTTTGCTTGGTTTCCTTGCTGTTAGCAAATTTCAGGACAAAATTTATTGTAAGGAGGGGAGGGTTGTAACACCCCAAAATCCAAAAGTCCCAAAATGGGGGGTGACACGGCCTGGGACACGGGCATGTCCTAGGGTGTGTCCTGCTCTATTTTCTCGAGTGTTCTTGAGTGTGATTTTGGTCTCGAGTGGCGTTAAGTGATGCGACACGGCCTGAGATACGGGCATGTCCTTCTCTGTGTGTCGTCTCGAGCACGAGACATCATGCACTCAACGATCGTTGAGAGGCGACACAGCCTGGGACACGGACGTGTCCCAGGGCGTGTCTTGCTCAGGTTGATGACCAAATTGTGTCTGAGAAGGACATGACCTGGAGCCTAGGTGTGTTCTATAGGACACGAGCGTGTCAAATGTGACACGAGCGTGTTTGGTACCCGTGTGCCTCTCGGGTTTTGGTTTAGCCTGTGTCAATTGAGGGACACGCCCCTCAACACAGGCGTGTACCATATGACACAGGCGTGTCAGGTAATTGACACGGGCGTGTATAATACCATGTTCTAGACTGGGTAAGTCGGTTCGTGTACCGCTTGGAGTACACGGCCTGTGATACGGGCGTGTCACAGGCCGTGTCAGCCCAAATATTGGACTTTGAGTCTGATTTATGGTCGTTCTATTCCTTCATCCTGGATCCAAGGGCTCAGATGATTTCCTGTTGGGTTAAATCAAGGGATTTGAATGAAGAGGTCATTCTTAACTTGGCTATTCTCTTTCTAAAAGAGAAGAGAGAAGGGTGAGGAGGAAGAAGAAGGAGGAGATGATCAAGCCACCGGTGGAGCTCCCAAGCTCCGATTTGAGATCCGAGGCCAGTTCTGTGGAGGTAAAGCTGCTGCGGTGCTTTCCAACCGGCTATAAATTCGATGGCTCCCAAGAGATCGTCAAGGGTAATGATCTTTCTTCTTGGACATGTGAAGTCCTCCTTTATGCATGAGCATGGGATCCTCCACCAAAAGGTGGAAGAGTAAGTGATCCCCGTGGGTTGATAGTTGTTATCCCCAAGTGAGCTTGCATTTAGACTCGGAAATGTGTAGTACAAGATAGGCATGCTGTGTGAATCCCATCTAGATAGGTTGGTATGGATTAGTGATGTTGCTATTGCGCACCGGAGAAGACTCCGCGTATAAACGTGTGGTTTGTTGAGTCGAAGGGTTGTGCCTATGAAGGGGAGTAAAAGGAAGTACTGGAATGAAGAGTTCCAGGAAATACCCTTGTATTGCTTGTGCTGCGGCCAGTCCTTTGTAGACAGTGTGGCCATTATGAGGCTAGTCCTTGGCGGACAACGTGGCCATTGTGAAGCCAGTCCTTGTGGACGTTATTGCTATTGTGAGCTGAATGCTCTTAATAAGGCTTCGAGTCAAACAGGAAAGGTAAAACCGACCCGCGTCGTTGATTACAGCCGTGAGTATACCGTACTCGGTGATGGCAAGGCGACTTGAGCAACAGGGGGGGGGGGGGAGTTGATCAGTACCTGCGTTATGTCAACTGTACAACAGAGCATCAAGGCATTGAGCTTTTGTCAGTGGCATAATGAGAGTCTTAGTCCTGCGTGCCAGTAAGACTAAATACGCAATACCGTGTAAATGGTGGTGTTGACCCTAGTTCGCCGGTGCACCAAAAATGTGCCCTAAGTGCATGAATCGTCGGGCTGTGTGGCTGATTGTTGTGATGGATTGCTTATACGTAAGAGCATAATATATGTGATATCTGTCTATACATTTCTATGCCTGCAGGGAAGGAATGCCACTGACCCAGGAAATGGGTAGGATTGTTATAAATTGGTCAGCTGAATGCTGACCGTTGTCTTGTTTACCACCTTTTGGGTGGGCTGTCCCTATGCAGGTGCTGGAGAGCCGAGTGGGAAGTGAAAGGGCTGAAGTACCTGCGGATGTTGCTGCTGCTGCTAGCCCTTGAAGGCTGCTTTCTCTTATATTTTGTTCATGTGTGGCCGGCCTGCGCGCCGATGTATGTAATCCACACTGTGAAAAGAGGAACTTTAAGGCCTTAAGGCTAACTTGTGTTGTATTTGTTATACACTCTTTCATGAGTTGATATATAAATGTGGTTTATATATTTATAGTGGACATTTCTGGTATGAGTTCATCGTTATTATTAAAATCTTCCGCTAGCAAGCTCTGAGTTAGGATTCGATGGTGTTGTGGTATTAACCTGTGACCTCACCGTCTATTTGTGGCATATAGTGCAGGGCCCGGCCGGATCTTCTATTATATGTTGTTTAACGGGTGGATTCGTTATAGTACCACAGACCAAGATCAGGTATGCCCTTGAGATATCTCAGAATTCTTTTGGCAGTAGAGTAGTGAGACTCTTTAGAGCAAGCTTGGTACATGGCACAAACACATGTAGCAAACATAATGTTTGGCCTACTAGAAGTCAATAGAGGAGATTGTTGGAACCCCACCTTGTTTAGGGTTGATTTTGGCTAAGTTCACTCTTAGGATTCTTAGATGACTCACATTGTATAGTCTAGGGTCATAAGTCTTTATCAGAGTCTAGGTCAAGTCAACAAGCCTAGAGTGATTAGTTTTTACCTTCAGAAGACATAGAGACAGAAGACCTTCAGAGAAGAGCAGTTTTCCAAGAGTCAGAAAAAGCATTCGACGATAGCTGAACTCAGCTCGACGATCGTCGATCTCAGATCGACGAACTCAGAGTTTCTTCTCTGAGTTGAGGTCGACGAAAACTCAGCTAAGATCGACGATTTGTCAGCTTATACCAGAATCTCAGCTCGACAAAGTGTTATCTTAGCTCGATGAAGTTGGAGCTTCGTTCGAAGATTTTCTACTTCCTATCTACTATGTTCAGTTCGACGATATAGGATCTTAGGTCGACGAAATTCTGCGAGTTCGACTATTTTATGACAGGTTCTGTTCGACTATTTTCCCTGCAGTTTTCCAGTATTGACTAAGGAAGTTTGATTTCAAAACTTATTATTATATGTCTATAATGCTCTGATAATTTATGCTTCATATTCTCTAGAATATAGTCGTTTCAAGGCAACATTAATTATTGTATTCACATAGTAATTATTTGGCTTATTTATTGGGACAGTTGACGAAAAATTAAATGCAAATTCTAGCCGTTCAAACTCCAAGGATTTTGGCAGTCAATCAAGGATAGGATTTAAAATTCAAAGGCTGATTTCTGCAAGGAACATATAAGGCTTTTTCTTCTTCTTCAATATAACGATAGAAAATACAGAAGCCATTGAATTGTGAATACAAAAAAACTAAAAGAAGAATACAGCTCTCATACACTTTCAGTCTTCTTCAGTTTTTGCCTCAGGACTTTCAAGAGACAAACAGTCTTCATTAGTCTAAAAGTTTCCTGAAGATCAACCTTCAATCTGAAGGCCTACACCCTGATCAAAGCTCTCATTCTCCTGAACTCTTCTACATCTCAGGGGGAGCTTTGACAAGAACAACATCCACTGGTCTTTTATCTGACTGTAGATAGAGAAGACATCATATTTTATTTTCTTTCAAATTTATAAAAGGGTTTCTTAACTCCATTCAAAATTTATTCCTTTTGGTTGTCAAGTCTCCAGATCAAAAGACTTGGTTTGGTTTTTGGGAACCTGGTCAAAAGCTCAAAGGGTTGCTATATCTCCTTTAGAAAATAAATATTCTGGTGGCAGGGCACCTGATCAAAAACCTGTAGTGGATTCCTACCAGGGTGGTAGAAGAGTGGATGTACCCAAGTTTAGGGGAACCACTATAAAATCTTTGTGTCGTCTATATTGCTCGCTCTATTATTTATTTCTGTGTTCTATGATTGTCTTTGTTTTATTTCTCTTTATACATATACTTATCACTTATTTTAATCCGCTGTAAAAATTAATCAAAAGTTTTTAAAACTCTATTCACCCCCCCTCTAGAGTTAGTGTGATCTATCCCTTCTCTTTCAGGAGGGATCCAATTAAGCCTCTACACATGGTTTCATCAACTAGTTTCCCAGTCTCATCCTTGTCTATTGACATATTTGACCCCATTAGAATTTTCAAAGTGGAGGCACTCTTCATACAAAATTTTTTATTAGCTCATTGGTGAAATTAGACCGAGAGATGAATAATCCATCCTTTGACTGTCTAACTTGGAGGCCCAAGAAATACATGAGTTTACCTATACTACTCATTTCAAATTGCCCTTGCATAAGTTTAGCAAACTTTTTTGCATAGACCATCATTGTAGACCCAAAAATTATGTCATCTACATAAATTTGGACTAGGATTATCTTACCATTGAATTCCCTTAGGAATAATATCTCGTCAATCTTTTCACTTGAGAATTTGTTCTCAATAAGAAAGCTATACAAGGTTTCATACCAAGCTCTAGAGGCCTGTTTCAACTCATACAAAGATTTTCTTAATTGAAATACATAATTAGGAAAAGTAAGATTGACAAAACTTGATGGTTTCTCAATATAGATGTAAATGTTTACTTTAGGATTGATAATGACCTAGAGGGGGGTGAATAGGTTCAATTTAAATTATGGCTACCTCTTTTAAATTATTTGAGTTATGCTTTCTATATATAGATTAACACTATCAAATAAACAAGATAGTTTGAACCGCACTTTGAAAAATATCACAACATAGCAATCAACAAACACAACACAAAACACACAAATTTATAGTGTTTTCCAATTTATGGGCACAACCACTTTCCTCCTTGCGTATCTAGCAATGAACTAGATTCAGCCAAACTCCTTCTCTTTCTTTTACTCAGATCCTTAGATCTTACAACTCAGAGACTAGCTGGCTCCTACAACTCAGACTTTATATTTCTTACCACTCATATCACCAAGATCCAACACCTCAAGTTCTTCCCAGGAACTCTACCTCAGAATGAATCCTCACTCCTACTTCTCAGGCAACTCCTGCCCTACACCTTAGAGAATTTCCTTCTTCTCCTACCTTAGGAAATCCCAGCCTTACCTCAGCCTTTATAACACATGCTTACAACATAAAGAGAGTTATCCACTACACTCAGATCTACAGGTAGATCTTACACAATGAATGAAGATAAAAGAAAATTGATTCAGAAAATTTCACCCAGTAAGAGAGATATGAGTGACAGCTTCTTGATCTGATCTTGATGAATTTGCTTCCTTTGATCTTGTTAAGATAGATCTGATCCAACCCTTCTTAGCTTTTACAAAGCTTCTTGATGTAGAAATTAGGGTTGATCTAGGCTGGAGAAATGTTGAAGATGATTCTTGATCTAGCTTCTCTCCACCTTCTAAATTTGTAGCTGATGCTTTTAATATCTTACTTCAACAGATTATGTTTGTTATTCTTCTAGTTGTTCTCTGATTTCTTCTAAAGACTAGATCCCTTTAAATAGGCTCTGATAGGAGTAACCGGCTGATCCAGTTAATAACTGACATCTGATAGTTCTGATAGTTGTCAGTACCCCCGTATTGAATTCAGTACTTAGAAAACAAATCTGCTTGAAGAGTTGACGCTTGTCAGTTGAAGGTGTCGACACAAGTCCTGGGTGTCGACACTGCTCTTGTAGTGGTGTCGACAAACTTCTGAATGTGTTGGCATAGCTCTTCATTTTGTCTCGACACAAATTATGTAGACTGTGTCGACACTAATCCTGAGTGTTGACATAGCTTGCTTCAAGTGTTGACTCATCTTGTGAAGTGTGTCAACACTAGTCCTGAGTGTCGACACAGTTGTCTTCAGTCTCGACACAGCTTGAATAGAGTGTGTTACACAGTTGTCCTTAGTGTCGACACAGCTTCTCTTTTCTCGACACAACTTGTTCAATGTGTCTCGACATAAGTCCTGAATGTCTCGAAGCTTTTGTACTTAGCTTTATTTGCCTGCACACATTAACTTAACATCTATCAAATACAACTATGTGTATATCATTGAGCTGAAAGGACTTCTTCAAATCAAGTACATTGTGACCAATGTACTCAATAATCTCCCCCTATTTGGAGAAGTCATAACCCCAAATCAATGATATACAACATGATACCAAAATATAATGATAAAGACATTTAGAATACAGTTCAATATTATATATGAAATAATACAAATAAAAACACATGTTAAAGACAATAATGCTGAACAGTAGATAAGACAAACAATTTTAGTCCTAATTAACAACACATGAAATGTTGAATAAGCCATGATTTCCATTATTTGTTTATCATAAAGTTTACTAATACAAGCTTTGGTTACTAAATATTTACATATCAAGTTGTCCATATGAAATATAAAACTAAGAATATCCTAAGGCAACTCAGGTTCCTTAATAACTATGCCTTTCCTAGATTGTATCTTTGTTTTGACCTCAGGCACTTTGTCCTCAACAACTTCCTTTCCTTTATCATTCTTAGCTTTAGCTTTTGCTATAGCTTTTTCTTTCAGCCTTTCTCTCTTCATATCATATCTGAACTTTTGGATAACTTCTTGCTGCTTCAAGTGTTTGGCTTATTCCTATTCTGAATACCATTTCCCTCTATCTATGACATTAACATTTACAACCTTCCATGCAGTAAGAATTATTGATCTGGAGGTTGGACTCCATTGCTCAAAATTATGTCTAGTCTCAGCTTATTCTCTAAAACTTTTCTTTGATAACTGAGCCTCTATCTCTAGAGCAGTAGAAGACTTGTCCACTTTCTCATAGATTACATTCTTATCTAAGCCTTGAGGAGGACTGTACATATGTTGAACAGATGCTTGGAGAGACTCAAAATTAGCTTATACTACAGGATAATTAAAATCATAGATTTCAGCAAGAGGTGCTTCAAGTATAGGTGGTTTACAACCAGATTCAGCAGTTTGATCTCCATCATACCATAGGGGAGGAAAGCCTAAAATGCCTCTGATATTGTTTGATATCCAAGTAGCATGTTCAAAATGGCCTTAATCATTACCCTCTCCCCCTTTATGACTTCTCTTTCAATATGATCCCTCAAATCATTTTTATGAAATCTTATTTGGCCATCGAGATAATTAATTCCTAATATAACTGTGTTCTTAACTCTGAGTAAATTGCTATCCAAAGTCTTATCAGAAGTCTTGATGTCCTTTAGTAGAGATTTTGAATGACTTTTCAGTTTGTCAATAGCTGTGACAGTGGAATCAAGTTTTGTTTCCAAAGTAGTGGTTTGTTTCTTAATTTCTCCCAAAGTAGTGTCATGCATACTTATCAGATTTTCATTCATCCTCTTTTGATTCTCTATGACATAGCCTTGTTTGACAACCATATCATCTTGGAGTTGTTTGGCTTCCTGTTGTTGCTTGGCAAGATTGACTACTGCATGTGCTCCTTTCTCAAAGAAAGTAGTCATTTTAGTTTCCAAGAGATTTACTTCAAATCTTATTGACTTGATGTCTTGAGCCAGCTGAAATTTCAACTCCTTCTTGCTTTCATCTACATACTTCTCTAGATCTTGTCGTTGCTTATAAAGCATGATCTATAGTTGAACTAATAGAGAGCTATTATCCATTGCAGTAGCTGACGGTTGTCTAGATTTAAGATACTGTTTGTAGCTCTTGGTCCTCTTCTTAATTTCAAAAACTTCCTTTTCTTTAGTTGAGAAGCTTCTGCTTCCTCAGATTCAGAAGAACTGACTTCTTTAACTTGAGGTGTCTATTTCGTTTTTTCAGTATCTTGGGCCAACTCCCCCTCAACTCTTGTACCTTCCTCATTAAAATTTATGTTATCCATAGTAATATCAGCATACTGAATTTCAACATCAGGTACCTCAATCTGAGAATCTTTAACCCTCTCCCCTAGATGTGTGATACTTTTGACAAAAGAACTTCTTCTTCATTCTCTTTTGGATTATCTTTCTCCAACAATTATTCAGATATTTCTTGTTCAGAATCTTTTTGTTTTTTTAGGTCCTGAACAATATCCATTATAATAGTTGTAGTTGTATCCATAGGCAATTCATTGAGATTCTCCTCCTCAGCTAGTTATCTTCCTAGAATGTTCTCCCCTACACCTGTACACTAGTCCCAGGGGAAAGCCTTGGAGATTTTTCTTGTTCTTCCATAGCATTTTCATCAGAACTGAAGTGTACCTCCTCTTTAGAATCACTAGAGGATACAACTTGCTCTACCACAGATTTCTTACCTTTTACCTCCTTTTTCTTCTTGGGTTCTTGAGTTTCCTTGGATAAAACTCTGTCTCATCTTGAAAGAATCCTCATGTCCATTCTCCTCATATGAATTATCTTGGACCCAATCTTCTGATTGATACTATCTGGAATAACCTTTACCAGATACAAACTAATAATTTGCCCATATTGGGCTTCTGAATTCCTTCTGCAATTTTATCAAAAACTACCTTATTCCAATCAGTTTTGATTTTGAAGATAATCCTTGTCATTAGGGTAAACATATATTTTGAAATCCTAGCATAGGCACCAGTCTTGTAGATGAGTACCTTTCCAACTATCTCAGATAAAAATTTTCCTTGGGAATTCATTCCCTTCCTAGTTAAAGAGTTTCCATAGCTGGTGGTTTGAGGTAGTCCACACTATTCCAAGGCCTCATTAGTCTTGCTTGAATTCAGGTCATCATCCTGTTCAGTTCTTGGAATTTGAAAGACTTTAGCAAGTCTTTTGGTTGTTACCTTTACCCTTGCTCCATTAACACTGAATTTTATCTTATCAGACTTAGGGTTTATTGAGACATTAGAATAGAATTCAGATACCTCTCTCTTCCAAATTTTGGTTAGTTCTGAAAGAAGATACTCTAGACCTGCCTCATTCACTAGGTCAATCTCCTTCTTTATATCATCTGAAGCGGTCACAAATGCGTTGCGCACCAGTTCGTATCCCTCGTTAATGTTGTCGTCCATCTTGGGTGCCATTCTTATTGAAAGAGCTTGAGTTTGAGAGGAGTCGAATATGGATTTCTAGGTCTCGACACACAACAATCAGACTCTCAAGATTTCAAGTAAGTGAAGCTGACAAATCCTAATACCTCATATTTATAGTAACAGTCTTTTGAAGGTGAAAAGGCGTGCTATATTTAGTAATTTTCTAACTATTTGGAAATATCTAGTGTCGACATGGAAAACCTATTCTGTCAAGATGTGTCGACTTAAGTCGATACAAGGTTTATGTTTCTCGACTCAGACCTAAAGGTCTCGACAATCTTATGTCTCAACGTAAAATTTTTATGTCTCGACACACATCTGCTAATCAGTGTCGACACACTACCATATGTCTCGACACACCTTTACTATTAGTGTCGACACACACTGTGGTGTCTCGACACAATTCTTTGACTTAGACAAACTTTGTGTTCTGAATATAGTTTCTTGACTAAATAAAGTTTTTCTTAGTTATGTAGACTTGTAAGTCTGACTAGCCATCCTTTTAAGAATTGTACTAACTTTTGTTGTAACTAATTGTAAATATCTATTAAATATTTAACATGCCTAGTTCAAATTTAAAATAATTGAACTTACTTTCATCTAAATGTTTTGTGAAAATGTCATCAACTTGTCTTTCTATTGGAGTATACTGTAAGCTTATATTTTTTTTTCAACATTCTCTCTGAGAAAGTGATATCTAATTTTTATATGTTTAATTCTACTGTGAGAAACAAGATTATTAGCAATAGAAATTGTACTAGTAAAATCACAAAACATTATAGATTTACTTTGATATACACTATAGTCTTGTAGTTGATGTTGAATCCACAACAACTGTGCACAGCAGCTCCCAGCAGATATGTACTCAGATTCTGCTGTATAGATGACAACACTTGTTTGCTTCTTGCTACTCCAACTTATAAGTCATTTTCCTAGAAACTGGCAAGTTCCAGAAGTAATTTTTTTGTCTGCTTTATACCCTGCAAAATTTGCATCTGTGTAACCTGTAAGTTCAAAATTACTATCCCTAGGATACCAAAGCCCAAGATTGGGTGTGCCCTTAAGATATCTCAGTATTCTCTTTACAGCAGTATAATGAGACTCTTTGGGGCATGCTTGGTACCTAACACAGATACATGTTGAGAACATAATATCTGGCCTACTAGTAGTTAAATATAGGAGTGATCCAATGATGCCTATATACAAGGTTTCATCAACTGAATTCCCAGATTAATCCTTGTGTAGTGACATAGAAGAACCCATTGGAGTTCTCATGGTAGAAGAATTCTCCATACCATATCTCTTAATCATCTCCTTAGTGAACTTAGATTGAGAGATAGATATTCCATCCTCAGATTGTCTAACTTGGAATCCCAATAAGAACTTTAGCTCACCCATGCTACTCATTTCAAACTTGCCTTACATAAGCCTTGCAAATTTACTACACAGCTTCTCATTAGTAAACCCAAAGATTATGACATCTACATAAATCTGGACTAAGATGCTTGATCCTTTGATGTCCCTAAGAAATAGTGTATTATCTATCTTTCCTCTAGAGAACTTGTTCTTTATAAGAAAGGTAAATAGGGTCTCATACCAGGCTCTAGGTGCCTATTTTAACATATACAAAGCCTTGTGCAATTTGAAAACATAGTTGTTGTGTTTAGGGTTAACAAAACCTGGAGGATGCTATACATAGACATCCTCCTTCAGTGTACCATTGAGAAATGTTGACCTTACATCCATCTGATAGACCTTGTATCCTTTGAATGCTGCATGAGCTAAAAAAAACCTTATGGCTTCTATCCTAGCTACAAGTGCAAAGGTTTGGTCAAAGTATAACCCTTCCTCTTATCTATATCCATTAGCCACCAGTCTAGCTTTGTTCTTTACTATAATCCCATACTCATCTAATTTATTCCTGTAAATCCACTTTGTGCCTATCACATTGTGATCACTAGGTCTAGGAACTAAACTCAAGAATTTGTATCTATCAAATTGATTTAGCTCTTCTTGCATAGCCATAATCTAGTTGGGGGTCTGAATTGGCTTTATCAAACCTTTTAGGTTCTACCCGAGAGAGAAAACTAGAGTATAGAACCTCATTATGATGTCTACTCCTAGTAGTTGCTCATAAGCTGGCATCACTTATTATTTGATCAATAGGGTGATCTCTAAGGTGTCTAATTGCTACTAACAGGTGCCTACCATCACCTTGTACTGTAGGAGGATTAGGGTGATTTTCTTCCTCCCCCTGAGCAGGTGCAGTATCTTCTATAGGAATTTCTATATTGTCTCTAATGTGAACCTCTATGTCAGGCGAGTCACTTATTTTTAGCTTTTCCATTTTAAAGTCTACAACACCTAGACTGGAGTTGTTAGAGATCACATTAAGTAAAACAGATGATTCATCAAACATTACATTAATAGATTATTCTACAATTTGATGTTTCAAGTTGTAGATCCTGTATGCTTTGCTATGAAGACTATACCCTACAAAGATTCCTTCATAGGATTTCTCAGAGAACTTGGTTAGATAAGTTTTCCCATTGTCCAAAACATAGCACTTACTACCAAAAATTTTGAAGTAGGACAAAATTGGTTTTATTCTTTTCATGTTCATAGGGAGTCTTGCTGTGATACTTGTTGATCAATGATCTATTCTGAATATAGCATGCTCTATTTACAGCCTCAGACTAGAGATATTCTGGAAGAGTTGTATCACTCAGCATTGTTCTGACTGCTTCAATAAGAGTTTTATTTTTCCTCTCAGCAACTCCATTTTGTTGTGGTGTTCTTGGAGAGGAGAACTCCTGAAAGATTTCTAGTTCCTTACAAAAATTTGTCATCTTTTCAGATTGAAATTATGTACCATGGTCACTTCTATGTTTGACCACAGAACATGTCATCTTATTTTGAATTTGTTTGACAAAGTCAGCAAGGATGTCTAGTGTTTCAGAGTTTCTCCTTAAGAAGAATACCCAAGCAAACTTGGAGTGATTTTCCACAATCACATAGGTATAGGACTTACTACCCAAACAAAAAACTTGCATAGGACCAAATAGATCCATATGAAGTAAGTACAGACACCTCTCAGTGTCTTTGGACTGAATGCTCTTAAATGAAATTTTTGTTTGTTTGCATTTTTGACATACAGGACATAAGCCTTCTTTGGAGCATTTTAGCTGTGGACTATTTCTAACTAAGTCAATAGAGAATAATTTACTCATAGCTTTGTAGTTTAAGTGAGCCAGTCTCTTGTGCCACTGTATACACAAAGTTTCTTTCTCACTTGCTATAAGACATACAGGTGTTTGTTCATTTATACTAAGGAAATTTAGAAAATAAATGTTCCCACTCCTAGTGCCTAACAAGATGATCTCTTGATCACTTAAACTACTTATCAAACACTTGTCATTCTGGAAAACAATTTCATACCCTATATCACAAAGCTGACTTATCTTATCAGATTGTGGTTTAATCCTTCCACATAAGCCACTTTAATGATGGTAACTAGGCCATTAGAAATGTTACCATATCCCTTGGTGAGTCCTTTCTCTGAACCTCCAAAGAAGACTTTTGGTCCATTCCTAACTGGAGTGTAATCTCTTAGTAAACTCCTTGATCCAGTCATATGCCTGGATCAACCACTATCCAAGTACCATATTGGCCTATTAGTGGTACTTGGCTCCACCTGCAAACACAAATTTAGTTCACCTTAGGCACCAAAATAGTTTTGGGGCCTTGGTTCCTGTTAGGCTTTGCTGTGTGAAACACAACAGTCTTTCTAAATAAAGCTGGTTGTAACTTATATGAAGGAGCTGTTGGATTATACAAACAATCAAGGGCAAAATTCCCAACCTTCCCGCAACACATACACTCAAATCTGTTGTATCTTTTCTTTGGTTGTACATTTGAGATTGTTCTATTGTGCAACACAGAACTGTCATCCAACTTCCAAGATAGTGGTACAAAATTATACCCTTGCATTTCAGATTTAGGTTAGATACACTGGGATCAGCTCCAAGAATTCCTAGGCTTTTTGGATTGATCACCTTTTGTGGTGGTTCTTAGCCTATATTTCCTTTTGATATCCGATCCTTCCAGCAAGGCTCTTTATTGACCTTACTGGTATAGTAATCAGACATCATGTGTCTAGGAACATATGATCTCAAGTATTTGTTAAAAGACAGATACTTGACTAGTTGCCTAACAGGACCACTTGGAGTTTTACCCTTGGGTACAGAATTCTTTTTAAACTTTTTGTTCTTACCATACCCTACACCACTTCTAAATTGTGTAGAAAAGGTATCTATGATAGATAGCACTGACTTAAGTTTTGAGAATTAAGTCAGGAGCTGTCTTTCCTGAGTAAGCTTTGCTTTCAGGTCTTTGACAATCTTAACCTATTCTATTATCACCTCTGCCTGGCTATCTATCTTGTTTGTTAGTTCTATAAGTTTCAGTATTTGTAGGTCCAACTTTGTGTTGGCACTTACCAACTGAAAAGATACTCCTCTCAAGGATTCTAATTCTTTTGTCTGATCCTTAGCAAGCTGTTTGCTTGCAATCAAGGCCTTTAGTAACTTCCCATATCTGTTGATAAAGGAGTTAAAATCTGCTTCAATGTCTGAATTATGTTCTTTACTATTAGAGGAGTGTGAACACGATTCATTTTCTGATGCAGAAAAAGAATTTGAGGCTGTTGGGTACATTGGAAAATGTGTACCTGATTTGAAGAAGCCCAAACTAGCTCAATGATATACATCAAGGTGTATTTGATGTTTCTTTTTAGTTGACATGTGCAGGTGAAGGATTGATAAAGTATGCAGAAAAATTCTAAGTCCAAGTGTCGACACAGAGGAAGCAGTGTCGACACATAGAAGAAAATTGTCGACACAACACTGGGAAGCAGTGTCGACACATAGCAGTTAGTCTACAACTACACTGGGAAAAAGTGTCGACACAGAAGAAGTAAGTCGACACAACACTGGGAAGCAGTGTCGACACATAGCAGTTAGTCTACAACTACACTGGGAAAAAGTGTCGACACAGAAGAAGTAAGTCGACACAACACTGGGAAGCAGTGTCGACATATGGCAGTTAGTCTACAACTACACTGGGAAAAAGTGTCGACACAGAAGAAGTAAGTCGACACAACACTGGGAATTTGTGTCGACACAGAAGAAAAGCGTCGACCTCAACATTGGGAGAATGTGTCGACACAGAAGAAAAAGGTCGACCTCAAGTTTGTCGACACCAGCAGAATGTGTCGACACAGAAGAAAATAGTCGACCTCAAGTTTGTCGACACCAGCAGAATGTGTCGACACATTATGATTAAGTCGACATATTATAGCAGAGTTAAAAAAATGAATGTGTCGACACCTGAAGGCTAAGTCGACACTTACTAAGTTATGATTCTACACCAACTGTGTCGACACACAGGACTTGTGTCGACACACTGAAGAGTCAAGACCAAGTTATTTTTAGAAGGAGCTGTGTCGACTCAAAGGCAACTTAGTCGACATCACTGAAGACTGTGTCGACACCAAAGTCAATTGTGTCGACACAAATAAACAGATGGTCTCGACACTTTCTGACAGACTGTCTCGACAACTTATGGTTCAAGACTAAGGCACAGGACTTGTTTGGAGACTTGACAGCTGAGGATTGCCACCAGTTAACTGAAGCTATCAGACTTGTCAGAAAACGGTTAAAAACCGGATCAGCCGGTTACCATGAAGAAAGTCTATAAATAGACAGATTCAGAAGGAGAAAGCAACTGTTGAAAAACATTGTTGAGAATAAAAAATTGAGAAGGATTACGATCCAATTCATTTCAAGAAAGTGCTAGGCACTTAAGAAGATCTTCTCCGGGAGATCTAAGAAGACTATCTAAGGATAGATCAAAGAAGAGTTCTAATCAGAATTCAGAAGAATCATTCAAAGTGCTGGATAGAGAGAGATCAAGCCAGAATTTGAAGAAGAAGAAAGAAACCACCATTGGATTCTCAAGAAGCTGTTTGAAAATCAACTCAGCTAAGTTCTTATTCAAGAAGCTTTGAAGAAAGCTCAGAAACAGTTGATTTCATCAGCTGATCAAGAATTGTCTTGGCCTTTTCTCTCTCAATTTTAGGCAAGACAGTTAGATAATATTTTCCATATTTCTGTAGGATCTGTTTACACAGATCTGAGTTGTAAGCCTATGTTATAAAGGCTGAGTGTAGGAGTGTTGAACTCTGAGTGGTAGGGCTGTTTGCCTGAGTGTAGGAGAAGGATTTTCTCTGAGTTGTAGGCCTTGGGGCAAGGCTGAGGTAGGGCAGTTGTGCCTGAGTTGTAGGAACCAGTTGGGTTCTGAGTTGTAGGATCTGTTGATCTGAGATAAGTGGAAGTTTGGCCGAATCTAGCATACTGCTAGATAGGTGAAGGGGGAAAGTGGATGTACCCAGACCTTGGGGAGCCACTATAAAACATTGTGCAATCTGTGATGCTTTATTTTCTGTGATTGCTGTATTTATAGTGTTAGCTATTAAATTGAATTTTGCCTAGAAGTTTTTATAAGAGAAGCAGTACCTATTCACCCCCCCTCTAGGTGTTTAGGCTGCCTTGAAAGTTAAACTATCAAGTGGTATCAGAGGGAGGTTCCTCAAAAAGGACTTAACAGTCTGAGGTAGATCTGAAAGGCAGATTCAAGATTCAAGAAGATGGGTTCTGGAGAGAATCATAAGGAGCTAGGGTCTATGAAATTACCCATATGCAAGAAGGAAATCTTTGGGATCTGGAAAGAAAGAGTCAGATTGTTTATGGAAGCATCTGACCCAAGGATTTACATCACAGTACAGGAAGGTCCTTTCATTCCAATGAAGATATCTGTTCTTGATGCAAATATCCAAATACCAAAGACTTATTTAGAAATGACCAAGGATGAAATCATCTTGGCAACCATGGACAAAAGGGCACAGAACATCATTGTTAGTGCCATAGATGATTCAACATTTCAAAATCCGATTCACTGCAAGACCTCCAAGGAGATGTGGGACACATTGATTGTCTACATGGAGGGATCTGAAGAAGTAAGGCTGGACAGAAAGTCTATGCTAAATCAGGAGTATGAAAGCTTTAGACAAGGAAAATCTGATAGCATAACTGAGTGCTATAAGAAATTCTATAGAATTGTGAATGAGCTAATATCCTATGGAAGAGTCTTCAGTACCTATGAACTGAATGACAAATTCTTAAGATCCTTATCAAAGGATTGGGATACAAAGATCTGTGCCATAAGAGAAGTGGCTAAATTGGCAGAGATATCTCCTCTAACCCTGTTTGGAAAGTTGCTATCCTATGAAATGCAACTTATGGTAAGGAAGGAGGAGGAAAGAAACTCAAGAGGAGAGCATAGAGAAAAGACTGTGGCATTTAATGCTGAAGCCACTAGAAAGAGTAGGAGGAAATCACCATCTCCTCCTAAAGAAGTTGAAGAAGATAGTTCTGAAAATTCAAATAAGGGTTCAGAAAGCTGTGATTCAGATGCAGACTTTGCTGCATTTACAAGGGAATTCCAAAGGTTCTTGAAAAAGAAGCAATGGAAGTCTAGGCCTTCCTCATCATAGCAAGTTGATGACTATTATCAGAAGAGAAGGTCATCAAGGAAAGAGAAAAGCAGATCAAAGCCCAGCAAAGCCACTACTTCAAAGATTGTCTGCTATTGTTGCAATAGGCATGGACATGTAGTGGCTGATTGTCCTGACAAAAGGAAGGAATCTTCAGAAAAGAAGAAGACTTATCAGAAAGGCAAGAAGGAGAAATCCTTTGTAGCAAAGAAAGATAAAAGTCTGTCAGACCAGTCAACTTCAGAATCAGGAACTGAAGCTGAAGCATATATTGGACTATATGCTGTATCTGAGGAAGAGGAGTTTATGCAGCTGCTAGACTCCATCAATGAACATCAATGCATGGGTTTGATGACAAGATCAGAAGAGGACATATGCCAGAATCAGTCTGGTCCTAATGAGGTAAACTGTCCTTCCTGTACATCTGTTTGTAGTACAAGTGAAGAATCAGCTACATCTGCATCAAGTGATGAAGATGCATCTGGATCTGAAGGAGATGTCTATCAGTTGATAGACAAGTATGGGGACTTGTTGCAGGCCCTTAAGAAAAGCAAGAACCTGGTTAAAACACAGGCTCTGGAAATTGCTGAACTAAGGGTAGCAACAACTGAGTTAGAAAAAGTCCTTGATCAAAAATTAAATGAAATTGCCAAGCTGAAGAATATAACTATTATTCAGATGGGCACAATTAATTATACTAATGATCAAGTAAAGAGTCTGGAGGCCAGACTTAGAATTGAAAGGGATTTAGTGGCTAGTTACTCTAAGCCAAAATCTGTCTTACCCTTGATAGATGAATTTGTCACTCAGAAGGGTAAGGCTGGATTAGGATTTAAAGGTAACTCCAGGGCTGGCAGATTTAAAAGGAAAGGCAAAGCCTCTATTCAGCCACTAAACCTTTCAGTCCCCATAAAGTTTAGTAAGGAGAAAGTGCCTTCTAACATATATGATCATGAAGACATTCAAGGTCATATTAAGACAAATGTTCTGAAGAACAAGGGTGTTAAGGCAAACAGGCCTACCTATGGTCATAAACCCAATGGTTTTAAGAAATCAGTAGGTGAAGTTGCAACAGCACCAGCAATGAACAGAAATTCTTCTGACAAGGATGTATCTAGGTCTAGATACAATAAGTTTGAATGTTGGTGCTGTGGCAAGAGGGGCCATTTTGCATTGGACTGCTGGTATAACACAAGTGTTATAAAGAATAAGAGTCTACCTGTTAGAAGAGGTTATGAGAACTTTATTAATGCTAACCTGAACCAAGGACCCAAGACTTACTTGGGTTCTAAAGGTAAGTAATTCTGTATTGCAGGTGAATCCAAGTAACTATGCCCCTATATGGTACTTGGATAGTGGCTGTTCCAGGCACATGACTGGAACAAAGGGGATGCTGAAGGAGTATTCATCTGTCAAAGATGGACATAAAGTGATCTTTGGTGGATCTGAAAAAGGAGTCATCAAAGGGTTTGGTATAAGCAAGAAGATGGACAAGCTCTCCATTGCTGAAGCTTCAAAGGAAGATGGAGCATTGGAAAATGAAGGCTACTGTCCAGGGGGAGTACAAGAGATAATGGAAACTGATGAAAACCAAGAGGCTCAGCAGAATGAAGAAGCTGGAGATGCTCAACCTGAAGGGAATCTTCCTCCAGCTATAAGATATCTAAGAGATCATCCAACTGATCAGATAATTGGTGATCCAAGACAAGGAGTGCAAACTAGAAGCAGAAATCAAAGTACAGTCTTGCATTCAAGTTTCTTGTCCCAGATGGAACCTAAGAAGTTTGAAGAAGCTATCCAAGACCAGCACTGGATTGATGCTATGCAAGAGGAGCTGAATCAATTTAGAAGATGCAAAGTCTGGGAGCTTGTTCCTAAACCAAGAGGACACAACATAATTGGCACTAAGTGGATCTATAGGAACAAGCTGGATGAAAGTGGGATAATAGTGAAGAATAAAGCAAGATTGGTTGCAAAAGGATACAAGCAGGAAGAAGGGATTGACTTTGATCAAACCTTTGCTCCAGTAGCAAGGCTGGAGGCAATCAGAATGTTCCTTGCCTATGCAGCCTACCAAGACTTCAAAGTATACCAGATGGATGTGAAGTCAGCATTTCTGAATGGTGATCTTAAAGAAGAAGTATATGTAGAGCAGCCATCAGGTTTTATAGATCCTCTTAAAACTGATTATGTGTATAAGCTTAGGAAAGCTTTGTATGGGTTAAAACAAGCTCCAAGGGCTTGGTATGAAACCATGTCTACCTTCCTCATTGAGAATAAATTCTCAAGAGGAAAGATAGACAAAACTCTATTCCTTAGGGAATCCAAAGGAAAGATCATCTTAGTCCAGATCTATGTTGATGACATAATCTTTGGATCTACTGAAAACAACCTTTGTAAAAATTTTGCCAAACTTATGCAAGGGAAGTTTGAGATGAGCAGTATGGGAGAACTTAAGTTCTTCTTGGGACTCCAAGTAAGACAGACTGATGATGGATTGTCCATATCCCAGTCTAAGTTCACCAAAGAATTAATTAAGAAGTATGGTATGGAGTCATCCTCCTCCATGAGAACTCCTATGGGAACAAGTATGCCTATATGCAAAGATGAGGCAGGTAAACCTGTTGATGAATCATTGTATAGAGGAATAGTTGGGTCTCTACTGTATCTCACTGCTAGTAGACCTGACATTATGTATGCTACATGTGTCTATGCTAGGTACCAAGCCTGCCCTAAAGAATCTCATTATACCGCAGTCAAAAGGATTCTGAGATATCTAAAGGGCACTCCTACTCTAGGTCTTTGGTACCCTAGGAATAGAGATTTTCTACTAACAGGCTATTCAGATGCAGATTTTGCAGGATGTAGAGAGGATAAAAAGAGTACTACAGGTACTTGTCAATTCCTGGGAGGAAGACTAATATCTTGGAGTAGTAAGAAGCAGACCAGTGTGGCAATTTCCATAGCTGAGTCAGAGTATGTTGCTGTTGGAAGCTGCTGTGCACAGCTATTGTGGATGCAGCATCAGCTTAAGGATTATGGTATTCAGGTAAGTAGAACACCCCTTTTATGTGATTCAAAGAGTGCTATTTCTATTGCTAATAATCCAGTTTCTCATAGTAGAACTAAGCATATAGAAATCAAATACCATTTTCTTAGAGAACATGTAGAAAGAGGAGACATCTCATTGGAATTTGTAAAAATAGATTATCAAATAGCAGATGTATTTACTAAGCCTTTAGATGAAACCAAATTCAATAAATTTAAAATTGAATTAGGTATGTTAACCATTGATTAATGTATTAACAAAATCATTAACAATGCAATTGAAGTGGGATTTAAGTAAGTTGAGTAATAACAAACAGAAATTGGCTAAGTAAGAATATGTCGACACATTCAGTAGTAATGTGTCGACTCAGAGAAATTATGTCGACAAGTCAGAAGAATTGTGTCGACTCAGAGAATATGTGTCGACACTTAAGAGATATATTGTCGACTTAACCAGAAATGTAATGTCGACTCAACCAGAATAATGGTGTCGACACTTACAGAATATGTGTCGACTCTTAGCCTTAGAGTCGACACAGAATTTCTGTCTTTCTACTATGTAACCACGGTGTCGATATAACCACAAATTGGTGTCGACACATAGTAGGCTGAAGAAATGTCGAGTTAATAGAAGTTTGTGTCGACACATTCCGTCTGTGTCGACACATTTTGACTGTTTTTGGCGCCTTTTGAACTTCTTTCAACTGAGGCTATAAATAGGTCAAAAACGCATTCTGTCGACACGCTTCCAAGGTTTTCGAGACTAAAACCCTGTGTCGACAGTCTATCTTTCTCTCTTCTCTCAAGCTTTCTCGACAAAACGATGGCGCCAAGGATTAAAGATAACATCAATGAAGGGTACGAGTTGGTGCACCAGGCCTTTGCAGAGGCGCCACCTGATGTTCAAGGAGTTATCACCCTCCTCTCCGAGTCAGGGTTAGAATTTCTCATCTCAGAACCTACTAAAATCTGGAAGAAGGAGGTGCACGAGTTCTTTATCTCTGCATCAGTCCACTCTACTGGCCTCAAGATTAAGTCGACTGTTCAAGGGACTAAGGTGAAGATTAATCAAAGAAGTTTAAGAAAGATCTTTCAATTGCAAATAGTTGAGAATGAAGAGGAAGTTCCTATATCTAAGACAAGGGAAGCCCTTCAATGGTGTGGACTGGACTCAGGATTGAAGATTGGAGCTGCATTCAACAGGAAGGGTATGAATCAGCAAGGGAAGTTCTTGTCAGAAGTAGTTGGGAAAGTAATCCTCTGCAAGACAGGTGGACATAATAGGATTTCTGCCTATATGTTCAGCCTGATGACCAGGATTGTTTTTACAATTCCTACTGATTGGTCAGAGTGATCTTTGACAAGATCAAAGAAGGAATCAAGAAGCCTAACATGGCTAGGATCATGAGCCTGTATCTCACTGGAGTGATTCCTGAAGTGATGCAACAACTGCAAGGGAGTAAGATTAATCATATGAGAAGAATGGATATGAGATTGTTCTCTAGGTGGGATAGGGTGCTGTCCAAGGATGTGCCTGAAGAGAGCAGGCCAGACACCCCTGTGAAATCCCCTACACAAAATCAAGAATCTGTACAATTACAAGAAGATCCACTGAGGACACAGGTTGAAGAACAGCTTGCCTCATCTGTAGTCCAGGAAGTGTCAACACCTGCACAGATGCAGGGGGAGCCAGCTTCCACTCCTGCTCCAAAGGTATCTACTCCTGCTCAGGTATAGGGGGAGCTAATGTAATTTACTATACAAGACATTCCTCATATTCTTATTACTGCACAGGTTCAGGGAGAGCTAGTTTCCACTCCTACTCCAGATACTACAAATACTGAAGTGCAAGTACAAGAGGATGCACAGTTAAACTTGTCTCAAGATTTATCTGCTGAAGAAGTTACAGCTCAACTGGAGTTTACTATGGAGGAGTTATTCCCTGATATTGATACTACTGCTGATAAAGTAGGAGCTGGACCAGATATTGAGAAGTCCATAGGTATGGACATTGATCAGGAAGCTGAAGTTGAGCCACAGGTTGAGGGTGAGCCAGTGGATGTTGAAGCTGAGCAATAGGCCCCTGGAACAGATACAATTCATCATCCTCAAGAAAGAATTCATGTAGATACTTCATCTGAAACAGAAACTGAAGATGCCAGGGTGGCAAAGAAAAGAAAACTTGTTGTCTTTAAGAGAAGAAGCAAGAATTACAAGCAGGCTTTACAGACCACACCTTTACAAGTATCTCCAGCCTTTGATTACAACAAATTTATGGTAGATCTACAAGTAAAATTGGATGAACAAAGGATGGCTCTGGAAAAGTATGTTGATGAAAATAGCAAGTCACTTCAGTTTGACTTAGCTCAGGATATAAAGTCCATCCAGTTTCAAGTCAACATGCATAAAAAGGAAATGACAGATTGCTTCCACAAGGGTGGCAATGCTGTGGTGTATCTGGCTAAACAATAGGAGGCTATTACTATAAAAGTGGATGACATTGCTTTGAAGCAAAGCTATGTGTTAGAAAACCAGCTAAGAATGAATGATAATCTAACTGAATCTCATAATGAGATCATTGAGGAAGTAAAGAAGATTGGTCCACGTCTGCCTGCAGATAGAGCCAAAGAAAGGGAAGATTTTGATAAGAATTTTCAAGCTGCCATTGCATCTGTTAAGACTGCCATCACAACCTCTCAAAAAGAAATATCTGAAAAGCTTCAAAAGTTAAAACCATTTTTCAAAGAGGGTGTGAATTATTTGGATGGCCAAATCCGATTTCAAAAGGAAGATCTAAGAGATCATGTATCTAGAGAAGCCATAAAGGGGGAGAGGATGCTAATTCATGCAGGCTCAGAGCACACCAAATGGGTGACCAATAGCATTCGAGCCACTTTGGGATATCCCCCATTGTGTGATGATGCTATGGTGGCTGAGTCAGGAATACAATCAAATCTACTTGAAGGCAATCAACCTGAGGTTGCCCAAGTCATTTACCCCCCTCCAGATTTTGACATGATTGATCAGAAAGTTCAAGGAATGTATAGTCCTCCAAAGGAGGTTACTAATATTGTCTTTGGAAAGGTTGATAAGCCTGAGGCTACTCTGAAAGAACAGCAAGATGCTCTATTAGCAAAGAAGAAATTCAGAGAGCAGGCTGTACTTAAGCCAGATTATGAGCAGTGGAGTCCTACTTCAAGGAACATAATACTCACTGCATGGAAAGCTGTACAAGATAAAGTTCATGAGAGAGGGAAATGGTACAATGAAATAGAATGGCAGAAGTATGAGGCAAGACAGGAAGCAATAGTCCAATTTAGAAGGAAAGCTAAGCTGGGGAGGCTGCCATCTGATGCTAAGGAGCCAAGCAAGTACTTTCCAAAGCCTTTTCACTACTTTGAAAGGCAAAGGATCAAGGAAGAAGCTCAGAAGAAAGCTGATCTAAAAGGAAAGAAGATAGCTGAAGCATCAGAAGCTCCTGTGACAGCTACTATTCAATCTGGAAAAGGGATTATCATTAAAGAGCCTGATCAATCCTGATTATGTTTTTTTTTAATTCCTTCATATTGTTTTTGTAATGTTGTGATGTAATCATTAAATGAAAAACAATGTAATCAAACATTACCCAGTTATAAACAAAATGTTGTTTGGCATATTATAATGTGCATTCTGTGATGGATTATTTTGTTTATGTTTTGTTTATATTAAGTATTCCTGTCATATCATATATCATCATTTAGTACTGTTTATAAATGGTGTATATCATTGGCTAGAAGGGTTATGACTTCTCCAAATAGGGGGAGATTGTTGGGTACATTGGAAAATGTGTACCTGATTTGAAGAAGCCCAAACTAGCTCAATGATATACATCAAGGTGTATTTGATGTTTCTTTTAGTTGACATGTGCAGGTGAAGGATTGATAAAGTATGCAGAAAAATTCTAAGTCCAAGTGTCGACACAGAGGAAGCAGTGTCGACACATAGAAGAAAATTGTCGACACAACACTGGGAAGCAGTGTCGACACATAGCAGTTAGTCTACAACTACACTGGGAAAAAGTGTCGACACAGAAGAAGTAAGTCGACACAACACTGGGAAGCAGTGTCGACACATAGCAGTTAGTCTACAACTACACTGGGAAAAAGTGTCGACACAGAAGAAGTAAGTCGACACAACACTGGGAAGCAGTGTCGACACATGGCAGTTAGTCTACAACTACACTGGGAAAAAGTGTCGACACAGAAGAAGTAAGTCGACACAACACTGGGAATTTGTGTCGACACAGAAGAAAAGCGTCGACCTCAACATTGGAGAATGTGTCGACACAGAAGAAAAAGGTCGACCTCAAGTTTGTCGACACCAGCAGAATGTGTCGACACAGAAGAAAATAGTCGACCTCAAGTTTGTCGACACCAGCAGAATGTGTCGACACATTATGATTAAGTCGACATATTATAGCAGAGTTAAAAAAATGAATGTGTCGACACCTGAAGGCTAAGTCGACACTTACTAAGTTATGATTCTACAACAACTGTGTCGACACACAGGACTTGTGTCGACACACTGAAGAGTCAAGACCAAGTTATTTTCAGAAGGAGCTGTGTCGACTCAAAGGCAACTTAGTCGACATCACTGAAGACTGTGTCGACACCAAAGTCAATTGTGTCGACACAAATAAACAGATGGTCTCGACACTTTCTGACAGACTGTCTCGACAACTTATGGTTCAAGACTAAGGCACAGGACTTGTTTGGAGACTTGACAGCTGAGGATTGCCACCAGTTAACTAAAGCTGTCAGACTTGTCAGAAAACGGTTAAAAACCGGATCAGCCGGTTACCATGAAGAAAGTCTATAAATAGACAGATTCAGAAGGAGAAAGCAACTGTTGAAAAACATTGTTGAGAATAAAAAAATTGAGAAGGATTACGATCCAATTCATTTCAAGAAAGTGCTAGGCACTTAAGAAGATCTTCTCCGGGAGATCTAAGAAGACTATCTAAGGATAGATCAAAGAAGAGTTCTAATCAGAATTCAGAAGAATCATTCAAAGTGCTGGATAGAGAGAGATCAAGCCAGAATTTGAAGAAGAAGAAAGAAACCTCCAGTGGATTCTCAAGAAGCTGTTTGGAAATCAACTCAGCTAAGTTCTTATTCAAGAAGCTTTGAAGAAAGCTCAGAAACAGTTGATTTCATCAGCTGATCAAGAATTGTCTTGGCCTTTTCTCTCTCAATTTTAGGCAAGATAGTTAGATAATATTTTCCATATTTCTGTAGGATCTGTTTACACAGATCTGAGTTGTAAGCCTATGTTATAAAGGCTGAGTGTAGGAGTGTTGAACTCTGAGTGGTAGGGCTGTTTGCCTGAGTGTAGGAGAAGGATTTTCTCTGAGTTGTAGGCCTTGGGGCAAGGCTGAGGTAGGGCAGTTGTGCCTGAGTTGTAGGAACCAGTTGGGTTCTGAGTTGTAGGATCTGTTGATCTGAGATAAGTGGAAGTTTGGCCGAATCTAGCATACTGCTAGATAGGTGAAGGGGGAAAGTGGATGTACCCAGACCTTGGGGAACCACTATAAAACATTGTGCAATCTGTGATGCTTTATTTTCTGTGATTGCTGTATTTATAGTGTTAGCTATTAAATTGAATTTTGCCTAGAAGTTTTTATAAGAGAAGCAGTACCTATTCACCCCCCCTCTAGGTGTTTAGGCTGCCTTGAAAGTTAAACTATCAGAGGCTAAACTATGAGAGATTGATTTTACCTTAGCAAGATCCGAACAATCCTGATCTTCTTCTCCTGGTTGAGTTTCCTCAATAGCCATCAGGCCCATGAGAGCCTCCTCTTTTTCTGATTCTGATGAATCAAACTCACTGTCAGACAATGTCAATTGTATTTTTGCTAAGAGGATTTTGTCAGCCTTCTTATGCTATCCATCTTTCAAGTTTTCTGACTTTTTCTCCTTTCTTTTTGTCGGGCTATCAGCTATGACATGCCCTTTTCTGTTGCAACAATAACACACTATATTAGTTTTAATGCATTTATTCTGAGAAGAGTTATAAATGTCACCCAGAATTCTTCTTCTTGGGTTTCTCTGGATGATTGATCTTTTTGTGAGAAGAGTCTCCAGCTGGACCCTTCCAGCTGTCTTATTTTCTTCTCCTTAACATCTTCTTGAACTATCTCGAGAAGAGAGATAGTTCCTCCCCAGTCAGGTCTTCTCCTAATGAGGAAGATTCTGAACACTCAAAAGTTATTTCTAGTCTTTCTGTGAGTGTTTACTTCTCTCTGACTTTCCTGGATGACTCAGCCTTTAGGGCCAAGGTCTTTTCTCTGCTGTATGCTCTAGCTGAATCTTCTTCAGACTTCCTGATATTGAGCTGTAACTCATGTGACAACAACTTTCCAAATAGGGCATGGGGTCTATGTTGGCTAAGTTTCCCATTTCTCTTATGCCACAGATCTTAATGTTTCATTCCTTGTTCAGGTACCTCAAGAACTTGTCATTAAGTTCATAGTTAGTAAAACTTCTACCATAAGTCCTCAGGTTGTTTACAATTCAAAAGAACTTTTCAAAACATTCAGCCACTGAATCTTTCTTATCTTGTCTGAAGGCTTCATACTGTTGATTTAACAGAGATTTCCTGTCATCTCTGACCTCATCTGTTCCTTCCATGTAGACAATCAAATACTCCCACATTTCTTTGGCAGTCTTGCAATGAATCAGATTTTGAAAAGTAGAATCATCTATTGCACTAACTATAATATTTTATGCCATTTTATCCATAGAGGCCAGTATGATTTCATCCTTATCCATCTCCATGTAATTCTTTGGTGTCTTGATGTTTGCATCAAAAACTGACACTTTCATGGGAATGAAAGGTCCTTCAATCACTGTGATGTATATTCTTGGGTCTGCTGCTTCCATGAATAATCTAACTTTCTCTTTCCATATTCTAAAGTTTTCTTTGGAGCAGACAGGTAGGTTAATGGAATTATTTTCCCTCTGAGCAATGATATAACTTTCTCTGCAATCCTTTGGATTCTCACTAGGCTATTATGCCTTTTTCAGTGAACCTCCCTCTAATACCAATTGTAAATGTTTACTTTAGGATTGATAATGACCTAGAGGGGGGTGAATAGGTCTATTTAAATTATGACTACCTCTTTTAAATTATTTGAGTTATGCTTTCTATATATAGATTAACACTATCAAATAAACAAGATAGTTTGGACAACACTTTGAAAAATATCACAGCATAATAATCAGCAAACACAACACAAAACACACAAATTTATAAGGTTCCCCAATTTATGGGTACATCAACTTCCCCCCTTCGCCTATCTAGCAATGAACTAGATTCGGCCAAAATCCTTCTCTTTCTTTTACTCAGATACTTAGATCTTATAACTCAGAGCCCAGTTCGCTCCTATAACTCAGACTTTACAAGTCTTACCACTCAGATCACCAAGATCCTACACCTCAAGTTCTTCCGAAGAACTTTACCTCAGAATGAATCCTCACTTCTACTTCTCAGGCAACTCCTGCCCTACACCTCAGAGAATTTCCTGCTTCTCCTACCTCAAGCAATCCCAGCCTTACCTCAGCCTTTATAACATAGGATTACACCATAAAGAGAGTTATCGACTACACTCAAATCTACAAGTAGATCTTATACAATGAATAAATATAAAAAATATTTGTAGCTGATGCTTCTAATATCTTACTTCAACAGATTATGTTTGTTATCCTTCTAGTTGTTCTCTGCTTTCTTCTGAAGACTAGATCCCTTTAAATAGGCTCTGATAGGAGTAACCAGCTAATCCAGTTAATAACTGACATCTGATAGTTCTGATAGTTGTCAGTACCCCGTATTGAATTCAGTACTTAGAAAATAAATTTGCTTGAATAGTTTACACTTGTCTGTTGAAGGTGTCGACACAAGTCCTTGGTGTCGACACTGCTCTTGTAGTGGTGTCGACAAACTTTTGAATGTGTTGGCATAGCTCTTCATTTTGTCTCGACACAACTTATGTAGAATGTGTCGACACTAAACCTGAGTGTTGACATAGCTTGCTTCCAGTGTTGACTCAGCTTGTGAAGTGTGTCAACACTAGTCCTGAGTGTTGACACAATTGTCTTCAATGTCGACACAGCTTGAATAAAGTGTGTTACACGGTTGTCCTTAGTGTCGACACAGCTTCTCTTTGTCTCGACACAACTTGTTCAATGTGTCTCGACATAAATCCTGAATGTCTCGTCGCTTTTGTACTTAGCTTTATTTGCCTGCACACATGAATTTAACATCCATCAAATACAACTATGTGTATATCATTGAGCTGAAAGGACTTCTTCAAATCAAGTTCATTGTGACCAATGTACTCAACAATAGACCTCCTCTTTTTGGTCACCATTCTAGAAAGCTGACTTAAAATCCATCTGGTAGACCTTAAATCTCTTGTATACAACATATGCAAGGAATAACTTTATGGCTTCAATTATAACAACTGGTGCAAAGGTTTGATCAAAATCAATACCTTCCTCTTGCATGTATCTTTTGGCGACCAGTCTAGCTTTATTCTTGATAATAACACCATTTTAATCAAGCTTGTTTCTATATATCCATTTTGTTCCTATGATGCCATGTCCATGAGGTCTAGGAACCAGCTTCCAGACATTGCATCTTTTGAACTGATTCAATTCTTCTTATATAGTCATAATCCATAATAGGTCTATGTTAGCTTCTTCAAACTTCGTGGGTTCAACCTGAGATAAAAAACTTGAATATATTGCAATGTTGTGGATTCTGCTCCTTGTTATTATACGTTGACTTGCATCCCCAATGATTAGATTTATGGGATGATCTCTCAAGTGTTTGACGGCTGCTGGCGTCCATTTTTCAGCATCATGAACTTCAACTTTAGGGGCATGAAGATCATCTTCTATTTATAGTCCAGCTAGACCTTCTTCTAGAATAACCACACCCTCATCCTTTTCTTGTTAAACAGGAGGTGTGCCATTAATGCTCAGCTTGTCCATTCTTAAATCTGCACTTATAGTTCTAGAAGAGTTAGGCAGCTCTCTGTGAATCATAGAAGTTTCATCAAACACAATATTAATAGACTCTTCCACAACTTGATTTTTTAAGTTGTAGACCATATATGATTTGATGTGGTTGCTTTACCCAACAAAAATTCCTTCATAGGATTTTGCAGCAAACTTTGTCAGGTTGGACTTCCTATTGTTTAACACAAAGCACTTGCTTTCAAAGATTCTAAAATAAGTTAGATTTAGTTTTCTGACTTTTCATAATCTCATAGGGAGTCTTCTTGTGGTACTTGTTGATAAAGGACCTATTATGGACATGATAAGTAGTGTTCAATGCCTCAGCCTAGAAATATTCTGGGATAGAATTGTCAATAAACAAATTATTCCCAGCCTCTATGAGAGTTCTATTTTTCCTCTTAACAATGCCATTTTGCTAGGGTTTCGTAGATAAGAAAACTCCTGAAAGATCCCTTGCTCTTTGTAAAACTCTAGCATGCTTTCAGATTGAAACTCTGTGTCTTGGTCACTTCTAATTTTTAACACAGTACAACCCCTTTCATTCAGAATCTACTTGACAAAAGTCACAAAGCTATCAAAGTTATCAGACTTTTTCTTAAGAAATAACACCTATGCAAATATGGAAAAGTTATCAACTATCACAAAAGAATAGACTTTCATACCTAGAGAATGAATTAGTATAGGACCAAATAAGTCTATATATAGGAGGTAGAGACACCTCTCAGAATCTTTGGATCTAATGATTTTAAAGAAAGCCTTTGTCTGTTTGCCCTTTTGGCATGCAGAGCAAATGCCCTCTTTGTGCATTTTAAATTGGGTCCATTTCTGACCAACTCTTCACTAAAGAGCTTGATGATAGCCATGTAGTTCAAGTGAGCAAGTCTCTTATTCCATTGTACATAATAAGAGACTTTCTCATTTGCTACTCAGCACACAAGAGAATCTGAATCTATATATAAGAAATTTAAACAATAAATATTTCCACTCCTAGTGCCTGACAGAATGATCTCTTAGTCACTTGAATTTTTGATTAGGAACTTATCCTTGTGGAAGACAATGACATAGACAATATCACAGAGTTGACATATGTTATTCAGATTGTGTTGCAATCCTTCCACATAAGCACTTTTGTGATGGACACTATGCCATTGGTGATCATATCTTATCCTTTAGTAACTCCTCTGTATGAACCACCAAATATGACTTTGGGTCCATTCCTCACTGGAATGTAGTCTTTTAGATGACTCCTTGTTCCAGTCATGTTCCTGGAACATTCACTGTCCAAGTATCATATAGGCATTTGATGGGTACTTGGACTAACTTACAATAATAGATTTAGTTTACCTTAGGTACCCAATAGAATTTGGGTCCTTGGTTCTTGATAACTCTAATTATTTCTATCTTTTTATTTACTATTTTATATTGATAGTTATATATTATGTATTACTTTTATAATATTAAGTTATAATTAACTAGTTTTTTTTTATATTTTATATTTATTTGTTCTAATAAAATAATTTTTAATCTTGCAGGGCTGATCTACAGATTATTTGGAGCAAAACATGAATTTTCCTGTTTTCTGCCTAGACACGCCCTGTGACACGCCCTACCTGGGCGTGACACAGGGGCGTGACCCACAAAAATCTTGTTTGTCGATGGAGATCGTCGCCCCGTGCCTGAAGATCGTCGAACGGACCTAACACGCCCGTATCGAACTATGACATGCCCGTATACCCTTTACACGGGGCGTGCCAGCTGGGGAATGTCCGTTGAGCACTTGCCACGTCAGATTAAATTCACACGCCTGGGTCATGGGCGTGACCCAGGGCGTGTCACGGACGTTTCCAGCCAGTTACCCTGCAGTTCGAGCCGTTGCCTCCAGAAGCCGTTCAAGCTTGACACGCCCCTAGTCACGGGCGTGACTAGGGGCGTGACACCTCCATAAAGTGCAGTTTACTCCCGCTGTTTTCAGCTTCCCGCCATTTTCAAGAAACTGCCTTGACACACCCTAGGTCATGGGCGTGACCTAGGGGCGTGACCCGTCAGTTAACAGATTTTGGCGGTTTCTCCTCCAACGTTCCCGGGGTTTCAAGACGACGGTTCCGAGCCTGACACGCCCTAGGTCACGGGCGTGACCTAGGGCGTGACCAAATATAAACTTTTCCTATAAATTCCAGACAGCTTTAGATGCCGAGGGGTCGAATTTTGAGAAGTTGTAGTCTTGTAGTTGCTGTTTTATTTTACTGTATTTTCCATTTCCTAGCTTAGTTTTACTTTATGTAAGTTTCAATTCAACTTTGCCTTTCATTTTAATCATGTATCTCCTTGCCTTATCTTATAATTCTCTAATTATGTTGAGTAGCTAAATTTCATTTAGCACTTGATTAGGATGAAGCTTGGAATAAAATAACTCTTCCTTTTTATTAATTGTCTTGTTCTTAATCTTACTCGCTACGATTTATCTTTGATTTTTATTTCATCGAATTCATAGTATATGATCTTCGATCTAAGTTCCGCATCCTAAATGACCGAGAGGTTGCGGTTACAAGGAGATCACTCAAAGATGAAAGGAGTTGAATGCACTCCTCGAGAGAGGACGACATAAATCTTCAGGATTGGATTCAAATCCAATAGAGGGATTCACCGCCTAAAGCAAGCTTAGGGGTTTCGACTGGCCTAAAGGTCTTAATCGATCAACCTAAGGTTAGTCAGAAGCATGAGCTCGACAGAGATGCTTTTGTACTTTAGGAACCTCCACGGTCGAGTGAGTAGATAAGAACTTGTATTACTTTATTTTTCAAGAAGATTTATTTTAGTCCAAGGGGATTCTAGATCAAGTGCTAGCTTCCCCACATCGTATTTCTCTTACTTAGTTTAACGCTTAGTTTTTTTTCCGTTCAACAAAACCAAATTTTCTTCCGATAAGATAATAGCTTTCCTTGCGAGTACAAGTACTCGACAGACCCGAGTTGAAATACGACACTTGATTCTATACTCCGAATGATAGGTACACTTGCCTCATCAATTGGAAACACACGCTAGCGTGGAGAAAATATCCATCAAATTTTTGGCGCCGTTGCCGGGGACTTTCTTTGTCGATATTTTGAAAGCAAGAATCTATTAATTTTATCATTTTTTTATTTTGTTTGTTTTCTTAACTGTTTTAACTTTGATTTTTTATAATTAAAATTTCTTGCGAAAGGGCCGTGCCGGGTTTTCATCCCGCAATACCGTCTAGTACCTTGCGAACCTGTCATTGGGAAGCCCTTTGGAAGTCTGGGAAATTTTAATTTATAAAATTTTTAATTTTAAAACTTTTATTTTATCATTCTCTTTCTTGATCCCTATTCAATTTTTTTTATTTATTTCTTATTCCATTCTATTAAGTACCGGTTGTTTTCTTTTCTTCTTAAAATAATAAAAAAAATATGTTATCACAATTGGCCGCTAAAATTGCTGAGCTCCAACACAAAGTTAATCTGTTGCAAGCCGCAAGACAGCGCTAAGTTTTGTGCAATTTTTGCGATGCCCCTCATCGAAGTGAGGAATGTTATTATTTTTATCATCAAAATTATTCTTATAATTTTCACAATAATTATGAAAATAATTATTCCTACTTGAATGAGGACCATTTATCTAATTTTCATGAAAATAACTTTTCCAATTTTAATGAAATTAACTCTTCAAATTTTAATGAAAATAATTTTCATGAAAATTCTTTTCCAAGCTTCATTGCGAACAATTTTTCTGATTTTAGTAATTTTTCTTCTTCCTCGGATGTTGCTTTCCGGCATGATCACCCGGAAAGATTCCAGAGTAATGATGAGTTTTATTTAGATCCGACTTCTTGTTCTTCTTTTTCAGCACCGCAAGCTTTTTCTCCTAATTTTTGGAATTTCTCTCAAATTTCATGTGATTCTTCCCCCCAAAATTTGGATGAGACTTTTATTAATTTTAGTGATTTTTCTCCTTTTTCGGATAATGTTGCTAATACGGAACATGACTCTTCATGTTCTCCTTTAGTTTCTTATACCGACGAAGAAGAAAAACTTTTATCTCAAGAATTTGTTAAGTGTATGGACGCGCTGGGGGGAGTAGAAGAAGAATATATTTCTCCTCCTACTACTCCCAATTGTTCTCCTGTCTATGAATTTTCAAACACAATTTATAATTATTTAGGAGCAAAAATTTATGAACCCGATGCGTCCGATAATTTAATTTTAAATCAATCTACCGAAGAAAAACTAATTTTAAAAAATAAACAACCGGAGCTTGATCAATTTCTTTCAAACGACCCTCCTCCATGTGAAATTGTTTCTAACACGTTTATTTTTGATTTTTCTTACTCTAATGATTTTCATGTAGACGATGAGCCGTTGTAATCCAATGACATCAACGATCCCTTTGCCTCTCATCTGAAAAAATTCACATCACCTCAGGTATGTATAGGTGATTTGAATTTACATCCTCAAGAACACCATTCAAAGAAGAAAAATCAAGAAGCAAGCGGAGGAGTAGCTTGACAAGCGTCTTCGGCGTATTCACCCAAGCGGGAATTAAGGGAGTTGCCCTTACATTTAAATTTTTATTTCCCTTTTTCCTAACCAATACCGTCTAGCTCAAAGACGAGGAAAAGAAAAGCGCTCTTGGGAGACACCCCTTGCTTATCTTTAATTTTTATGAATTTATTTTCTTTTCTTCTAAAAATTTTTCAAATTATTTTTCTTTCCCCCCTTGTACTTGACTTATAAACATTGGGGACAATGTTTATTTTTAAGTATGGGGGTGGATTCTTAGTTATTGTTTTTATTTAAAAATAAATATATATATATATAAATCTTTATAAATTAAAATTTTGTTTTCTTTTTATTCCAAAAACCAAAAAAAAAAATTTCTTAGAAAATCGAAAATTAAATTTCTTAGAAAGGGACGTTTGGGATATCACTCCATCTTACCTCCTAGTACCGTTGAGAGTCCTTCACAGGGTATACCTCGGGAAGTCTAAGAAGTAAAAAAATTAGGTTTAATTTTTAATTAGAGAAGTCGTTATTTCTATATTTATTCACATGCAAAATTCCTTGTAATTCAACTTTTTTTTATAGTGTTAAGAAAATTTTAATATTTTAATTGAACGTTGAATTTTAAAGTAGAACTGTTGGCCATGTTGTGATTCTAGTTAAACACACATGTAAGTAGAATTTTATGTAGATTTAAATATTCAGCATATAATTAGATTTTAATTTTTCTAAATGCGTGAAAATTTTTATTTTACTTTCACTTTGAAAACCGGTAAAACTTTAAGATAATTTAGGTGAGTAAGTAGAAGTTTGCTAGAGAGATATTTCGCGGACCAAGAGAGATGTATTCTTTTTCGATGTCTTGAACTTGCCCTCAAACTATTCTCAAGACTTTGCATAAGTTAGACTCATTAGCATAAATATGATTTAGGCACTTCTTTTGGCTAGTTTGAGCTTTTGTACCCGTACCTAAAAATATTATCTTTGTTAAGCCATTTTGAGCCTATTTCCCTCTTCTTTTGTTTTAGCTCCACCAAACATTTTACCAAAGCCTAAAAAGCAACCTAATTGCACACCTAAGACCAAGCTTGAACAAAATATACAAACATAGTTTGTGAGTGATTAGGAGCCTTTTATTTTTGGTGGCCCTTTTCTTATAAAAAAAAGTTGATTTTTTTTCTTCTCTTCAAAATAAAGAAAAAAAAATTATCATTAAAAAAATGAAGAGGTAGAAAAAATTTCAATATGATGTGAGAGTTAAAAAAAATAAGAAAAGAAACAAAAGGATTAGAAATTTGGCTACGTTCTTAAAGCCATAGCAAATTTTTGTGTAAAAACTCTCTCTAGGTTTTGGTGTGACTAGCCACCATTTTTATCTTTGACCATCCTCACCAAAAACCTAAGCCTATATTTCAACCTAATCAAGTCCTATTGATTTATGTTTTTAAGTTAGACTAGTGCCGTGGCGAGAGTGTGAAAGGGCAAGCCTATGGCCATCGACATTGATGGATTTCTTTGGAGGGTATCTTAATCTTTGTTTGTGCAATATTATCTTAGTACACACGCTACACTCTCCCTAAATAAAATTTTAAGATTTACGGGATTTTTCATTTTAAAAGTAAAAATAATAGTGAAAACGCATTTTAAGAAAAATAAAAACCTAATTTGTATGCTGAGTAAGTTTTTCTACAAAAATAACTACAAGCATAGACATAAAACTTCGCATTTTACTCCTTAGGTTCAATTTTCTTTTCTAGCATTTAAAATTTTTCTACTCCCTATAGGAAGTTGTTTGCTCGGGACTAGCAAACGGATAAGTATGGGGTATTTGATAACTCTAATTATTTCTATCTTTTTATTTACTATTTTATATTGATAGTTATATATTATGTATTACTTTTATAATATTAAGTTATAATTAACTAGTTTTTTTTATATTTTATATTTATTTATTCTAATAAAATAATTTTTAATCTTGTAGGGTTGATCTACAGATTATTTGGAGCAAAACAGGAATTTTCCTTTTTTCTGCCTAGATACGCCCTGTGACACGCCCTACCTGGGCATGACATAGGGGCGTGACCCACAAAAATCTTGTCTGCCGATGGAGATTGTCGCCCCGCACCTGAAGATCATCGAACGGACCTAACACGCCCATGTCGAACTATGACATGCCCGTGTACCCTTTACATGGGGCGTGCCAGCTGGGGAATGACCGTTGAGCACTTGCCACGTCAGATTAAATTCACACGCCTGGGTCACGGGCGTGACCCAGGGCATGTCACGGACGTTTCCAGCCAGTTACCCTGCAGTTCGAGACGTTGTCTCATGAAGCCATTCCAGCTTGACACGCCCCTAGTCACGGGCGTGACTAGGGGGCATGACACCTCCATAAAGTGCAGTTTACTCCTGCTATTTTTAGCTTCCCGCCGTTTTCAAGAAACTGCCTTGACACGCCCTAGGTCACGGGCGTGACCTAGGGGCGTGACCCGTCAGTTAACAGATTTTGGCGGTTTCTCCTCCAATGTTCCCGGGGTTTCAAGATGACGGTTCCGAGCCTGACACGCCCTAGGACACAGGCGTGACCTAGGGCGTGACCAAACAGAAACTTTTCCTATAAATTCCAGACAGCTTCAGATGCTGAGGGGTCGAATTTTGGGAAGTTGTAGTCTTGTAGTTGCAGTTTTATTTTACTGTATTTTCCATTTCCTAGCTTAGTTTTACTTTATGTAAGTTTCAATTCAACTTTGCCTTTCATTTTAATCATGTCTCTCCTTGCCTTATCTTATAATTCTCTAATTATGTTGAGTAGCTAAATTTCATTTAGCACTTGATTAGGATGAAGCTTGGAATAAAATAACTCTTCCTTTTTATTAATTGTCTTGTTCTTAATCTTACTCGCTATGATTTATCTTTGATTTTTATTTCATCGAATTCATATTACGCGTATATGATCTTCGATCTAAGTTCCGTATCCTAAATGACCGAGAGGTTGCGGTTACGAGGAGATCACTCAAAGATAAAAGGAGTTGAATGCACTCCTCGAGAGAGGATGACGCAAATCTTCCGGATTGGAGTCAAATCCAATAGAGGGGTTCACCGCCTAAAGCAAGCTTAGGGGTTTCGACTGGCCGAAAGGTCTTAATCGATCAACCTAAGGTTAGTCAGAAGCATGAGCTCGATAAAGACACTTTTGTACTTTAGGAACCTCCACGGTCGAGTGAGTAGATAAGAACTTGCATTACTTTATTTTTCAAGAAGATTTATTTTAGTCTAAGGGGATTCTAGATCAAGTGCTAGCTTCCCCACATTGTATTTCTCTTACTTAGTTTAACGCTTAGTTTTTCTTTTTCCGTTCAACAAAACCAAATTTTCTTCCGATAAGATAATAGCTTTCCTTGTGAGTACAAGTACTCGACAGACCCGAGTTGAAATACGACACTTGATTCTATACTCCGAATGATAGGTACACTTGCCTCATCAATTGGAAACACGCTCTAGCGTGGAAAAAATATCCATCAGTTCTTATTAGCACAAATAAAATTTTTTCTCCCAGCTGTAGCCTTGACAGGAAGGCTTCTCTTTGTACTTGGCATACTGGAGTTGTGTCAACAATCAATGGAAAAGTGCCCCACCTTGCCACAACACTATAAATCATGAATAATATATCTCCTCTTTTAATCATCCGTAGATATGTGTGAACCATTAGAATTTTTCTATTCAGAGGGAAGTGCAACAACCCTCTTCCTTTTTCTCTCTGCTAGAATTTGGCTAAAAGTTAGCATGCTAGTAGGTTCTCTTGGTTTATTCTGATTGACAGCAACTTGTGTCTGCTTTGTAGCTGACAAGGTATTAATGTCATAAAAAATGGCCAAGTGAGGCTTACTTACAGTCTTGCTCACATCCTTTTTCTTTGATGAAAAACCTTAGGTAGATACCACTACCTTACTATTGAGAGTGTGTGTTGTAGCACCAAACACAAATGGCCCATGATTAGCCATTTGGATTTCTTCATGGGGAGCCTTCAGTGCACTCAACCCCATGCCATTTATTCTTCCATTGTAAGTTGCATTAATGCTCATACAAGAAGAACTCCCATTTTTCCAGTGACCATACATGTTGTCATGGCCATACCTATTAAAAGGGAGAATTACCTTCTGAAAGGTGTTTTGATGCACAACTATAGCCTTGCATCTCCCTTTGGAATGGGCAACTCTAGCATTCCACCTGAACCCCAATCCCCTCTTATTATTGTGAAAGGTAAATGAGTCAATCAGTAACAACACTGTCTTTGACTTGAAAAACTCAGTCATTAGCATCCTCTCATTGAGGAGCTTCTCTTAAAAATCCCTAATGATCTGGCACTTCTGGCTTACGATGCTTACTTGGATTATATCCATAGACCTCAACTGACTAATTTATCTGCTCATCTGAGCTAATAGTGAAGCTGGCTTATATTGCATTGATTTAGTCTACTGTAAAGGAATAATCTCTCCAGCCTGCCTTTTGACAAGCTTTTTTCTCTTCTTTAGAGCCTCTAGGATTGCACCGTATTTGTCAATCAATTATTTGACATCCTCATCAGAATCTGATCCATCCTCCTCACAGGATGAATTGTATTCCTAAGAATCGGTGCCAACCTCATAGATAGAAGGAGGGTTGGAAAGAGTGTGTACCTCGTCAGGATTAGATTTGTCTTAAGTTTCTTCAGTCATGGCCATGGGGCTGAACTCTTCATCATCTTCAAAGTCATTGTCAATGGAGGATAGTGGTGCCCTTATGCCCAATATGGCAGCATGAAGATCAGTCTTCTCTTCTATAGAGATAAGACCAATATAGGCCTCTTCTTCTAATTCTGAAGACTAAGAATCACTTTCTGACAAGCAAGACTTCTTCTTAGCTAAGAAGCTTTTGTCTACCTTCTTATCCTTATGATGCTTTTTATTATCAGACTTTCTATTTTCTTTCCTCTTGACAGGACAGTCAGCAATGACATGTCCTAACTTGTTGTAGCAGTAGCAAAACACATTATTCTTAATGTATATATTCTGTTAAGAATCATACATGTCCCCAGAGGGTCTTTTCTAGACTTCTTCAGGCTGTCTTGTGGATTTCTGGTGCTAGAGATAGATGAGCCCTTGTTCTTCTACTGCCTCTTCCTACTTAACATCTTCTTGAATTGCTTAGATAACAAAGTAAGTTATCCATCTGACAGCTCATCTACAAAAGTGTTGGGACTTGATCTTTCTGACTCAGCATCCCTTCTTAGTGGAGAAGGAGTCTTCTCCCCACTCCTTCTTGAGGCTTAAGATTTGATGGCCACTGACTTCTCTCTGTTGAGGGACTTGACAACTTCTTCTTCAGCTTTTCTAGAATTCAGCTGAAGCTCATGTGACATCAGCTTGCCAAACAAATTCTGGGGAAATATGTTTCCCAAGTTTCCCACTTCCCTGATAGCATAGATCTTAATATCTCATTATTTATTGAGAGATCTCAGGAACTTGTCATTCAACTTATAATTGGTAAACTATCTATCATAAGTGATCAGACTGTTAACAATCTTGAAGAACTTCTCATAACAATCAGCTATAGAATCTTTCTTGTATTGCTTGAAGGCCTCATACTGCTGGTTGAGGAAGGATTTTCTGTCATCCCTCATTTCCTCTGTTACCTCCATGTAGACTATTAGTGAGTATCACATCTCCTTGGCTATTTTCCAATGGTTCAAATTCTGAAATGTTGAATCATCTATGACACTGATAATTATGTTATGTGCCCTCTTATCTATGGTGGCTAGAACCACCTCATCCTTAGTCATTTCTGAGTATCTTTTGGGAGTCTGGATGTTGGAATGAATAACAGAGACCTTCATGGGAATGAAAGGTCCACTTGTACTGTAATTTATATCCTAGGGTTTGAGGCTTCCATGAATAGCCTTACCCTTTCTTTCCAGATCCCAAAGTTATCCTTCCTACAGATAGGAAGTTTCATAGAACCTAACACTTTATGGTTCTCACCAGAATCTATGAAGATATGCTTCTACTACCCTTGGAGATCTAGTTCAGATTATTAAGTCCTTTTTGAACAACCTGCTTTGATACTACTTGAAAGTGTTTTCTAAGGGTAGTTAAACACCTAGAGGGGGGTGAATAGGTTTATTTTAAATCTTTATAATCTTTTCAAATTAGAGATTGATGTGTGTTTATGTTAGATGTTAGCTTTCAATATCACAAAAAATACATAAGATTTATAGTGGTTCCCGTATCTAGGGTATATCCACTTTTCCCCTTCACCTATCTAGTAGTATGCTAGATTCGTCTAACTCCTCCTCTATACTCAACTCCTTGAGCTTACACCTCAAATCTTTTAAGACCTTATAACTCAGAGTGTACACCACTCCTATAGCTCAGACTTCCTCCAATCCTACCTTATATCCACTCTAAGACACTACCTCAGATCCACTCAAGGACCCTATAACTAAGAGTTTACTAACTCCTACAAATCAGAGATCCAACTGATCTAGTACCTCAGATCTTCACCAAGATCCTACCTCAGATCCACTCCAGGACCCTACAGTTCATAGTTTACCAACTCCTACAACTCAGCCTTTATAAATTAGGCTTACAACTCATATTTTAGAGAAATCCTATAGATTTGAATAATGGTTTGAGTGAAATGACACTAGAGATAAATCCCTGAGTTCTCTTCCTTGAATGTGGTGTAAATAGTCCTTCTTCTTCACAACAACAAGAAAATGTTTCTTCAAAGTTTAATCAGCTTGTGCTATGTAGAACTTCTGCATAGCTCTACTTCTTATTCAAGCTTGAGAAAGTTTGTTGTTCTGTGTTGCAGGCTTGAAGATGAATAGAAAATGGATTGAGCTCTGCTAGCTTACTTTTGCAAAACTTAGGGTTTCAGAAATTTACTCAAGTTATTCGCTAAAAGTTCCTCGAAAAGTCTTGCAAAAAGTCACGTAAAAAGTCTCTATAAAAGAATCACCGTCTTCCCTTTTATATCTTGGCAACTGTAGTGACTATATCTTGCTTTGGTAAGCGACATACTCGACTTTAATGGCAGATTCATTCCAAGATATCACTACCCAATCAATATTGCAGTCATTGTCTTTTAGCATGAGATTTGCGTTGATTTGAATTTAAGGATGACATCATCAGATTTAACACGATACCAAAAGGAATTAGATTATTTTCTGATTCTGTACAGGCATTGAGTGATGCCTTGTGTCTCAACAAATCTGAGCTTTGACAGATAACTCCAGAGGCGTTAAGTGAATAGCCTTCACTCGACGTATTTGTAGTTAGCAAAAAATTTTATCTGATACAGAGGCGTTGAGTGCAGGCTCATCACTCGACGCATTAGTACATAGCCAAAATTTTATCCATCTATGATGTGTTGAGTGAAGGTTCTTGACTCAACGCATTTTCCCTTTAACATATAAACTGAGAAGGAATTGAGTGTAAGTCCTTCACTCAACACATTTATATGTAGTCAAATTTTTTTTCTTGAGTAGGCATCAAGTGTATGTCCTTCACTCGATGCATTTGCACTTAGACAAATTTAAGACTTTCTCCACTGAGGCTTTGAGTGATAGTCCAACTGTCAGCGCTTTCTGACCTTAGGTATTGAGTGAAGTGTAGTCACTCAACGCATTTGGACTTAGCTATTTTCCCGACATCCTTGATCATGTTGACTTCTCACCAACCATACTTCTGACACTCTTAACCTGTTTTATCACATTATTATAAACATCCTGTATATATGAACTCAGACAAATATCAGTACATATTTGTGTATATTATTGATTTTGACCTTCTTCAAATATGGGAAATTGCAGTCAATGTTCCCAACAGTGGGTAATTTAGGGATGGAGTGCTACCTGAGGAATTTCCGGGATCTTCATCCCTTCAGTTACATTGGAGAAGAGACATCGATAGAGATAGATGATTGGCTGATAAATACCCAAGAATTACTCGAGGTGATGGAGTGCCCAGAGAATAAGAAGGTTTCATTAGCGAGTTTTCTTCTGAAGGGGAGGCCCATCAGTGGTGGACAGGCACTTAACAGACGACCTTGCACATAAATGCCATAATTTAATTTTCTTTCCATAGTATTCATTATCAGTTTAGCATAATGACATGTGTTTTCTAATGTTGTCATGCCGAATCGCAGACATGTTCACCTGGAATGATTTCTCGACAGCACTAGCTAGTTGGTTTGTTCCCCTGTCTGAGCGCCATAGTCGCTAGGAGAAATACCTTAGGCTGGTTCTGGGGGACAAGATAGTGGTAGTTTATGAGCAGGAGCTGACCCATCTTTCTCATTATACAGGCACAATGCAGGTTGATGAGAAAGAGAAGTATAGCTATTTTGTGGATGGACTGCGTGATTTGCTGAGGTGTCCTTTGATGACGATGGTGAATGCTGATTATAAGGGATTAGTGGACACTATAAGGATGTTGGAAGCTGACCAGCAGAAGATTCAAAAAGCACAATAGCTTCCATTCGAAGTGACCTCATTATGCACCTCAGCAACATCAGAGCAGGAATAGCCAGGGAAGAAAATAGAACAAGAAGCAGAAGATAGATGCTAAGATAGGTGATCAGTCTGGGGCAAGGATCAAGGATTACCGTCTCTATCCTAAGTGTTACCCCACCATATGGGTAAGTGTTTGTCTTTAACAGAGGTATGTTATAAGTGCCAACAACCACGATGCATAACCTTCTATTGTTAGGGAGTTCCTGTGAATCAGATAATTTAAGATAAGTTTTGATTACTATTTATTTTTATACCTCTTCCACATTAGTCTGATTAAGTGTAACCCTACCTTGTAGTTGATGTTTTAGGTTGGTGGCCCAAATAGAACTGACAAGGGAAAACACCAATGGGTATTAACGTGAGGCAAACTCTGAGACGAGGGTCGATACTGAAAGTGAGGGTAAGATCTACCTTTACTCTAGAGGGGGGGGGGGTGAATAGAGTATTTTAAAATAATTTTACAAATTAAAAAATTAATTGGCAGTGAAAGACTTGATTTAATTTATATGTGTATTGTGCTATCAGTAAATAAAACTAAGTAAAGCAAGAAACAAAAACACAACACACAGCAAATAAAACACAGGCAACCAGAAGACACAAGGAACTATAGTGGTTCCCCAATCAACCTTGGTACATCCACTCTTCTACCACCCTAGGTAGAAATCCACTGCAGGAATAGTTGATCAGGTGTCCTGGGCATCAATGAGCTTTTGATCAGGTGCTCAAAAACAAAACTAGATTTTTTGATCAGGTGTCTTGCCACCACTGAGTTTTGACAAGGTATCAGAAACCAAACACAAAACTTTTGAAGGGAGTTTTGAGTAACCCTTTTACAGCAGAATAAAAGAAAAAGAAAGTGTATTTGTTCTTCTCTATCAACAGTCAAAGAGAAGACTAGTGGATTGATGATGTCAAAGCTCCCCCTGAGATTTGCAGTTGTTCAGGAAGAGAATCTTTGTACAGGGTGATAGGCCTTCAGAATGATTGAGATCTCCAGCAAAAGATGATTTTAGTAATGACTGAAATGTGTTGTGTCTGGAGTCTTGATTGATGAAGCCTTGAACACTTGAAATCAGAGATGAAAACTGTAATCCTGTAGTTATTGTGTGTCTCACAGATCTCAGATATTGTTCTTAGTTTTTCTCTTGTTATCTGTTATCCTTGATGATGTATGTCTCTATTGACTGAAATGATATATTGAAATCCGATCTTCTAGATAGCCGTTAGCCAGTCATAAATGACTTCCTTAATTAATATCTATCTCTGGAGGAAAGTCCTAAGAAACATTCTCCTTTAATCTCCTTGAACTTGCTCCAGGTTAATTAAAATGGCAACAAAATCCTTTGCATTAACTGCTGGATATGAATAAATTTGAATTCCATAACTGACTGAATTTGAAATCCTGAAATCGTCGATCTCTCAAGAAAATCGTCGATCTGAGCTCGACTACCGTCGACCTGAGCTCGACTACCGTCGACCTGAGCTCAAAGACTGGAACTTGACTTGAAACAGAAATCGTCGATCTGAGCTTGACTATCGTCGACCTGAGCTCAGAGATCTGGATTTTTGCTAGAGATAGAAATGTCAATCTGAGCTCGAAGATCGTCGAACTGAGTTTGACGACTCGTTGAACTGAGCTCAGAGATAGTCGAACTGAGTTCGACACCTCGTCGATCTGAGCTCGACGATAATTGCCTTAGTCTCACTGCACTTGTAGTCTGAACTAGGAGGTCTTGGGGGAAGCTTTCAAACCTAAGTTCTAAGCCTTAGACCTATTCTAGTTGACCTTTAAATCTATACAATGAGGTCAAGACACATTCCTAAGAACATAGTGATCCTTACCCAAATTAGTAATAGGGGGTTCCAACAATCTCCCCCTATTTGGGTTAGGATTACTATTTATAAGACAGATAGGAAAAAAGCATACAAGCAGAAACAAAAGCAAATACAACATTGCAGAATAATGAAATGCAGCATTGCATAAGCAAATGAATAATCACAGCAGATTGTCAGAGAGAGATATATACTGTTCAACTTACATAGTTAGTCCTTTTCCTTGCCCTTTTTGAATAGAATTTTTCTGTTGGAATTTTGAGCTTTTTTCTTAGATCTTCTGTCATCAGCTGCACCTAGAGAGGTTTGAGATTTGGGTCTGGGGACAACTGCCTCTAGGTGAAACTTCATGTAACTTTCTGGGTCAAAGAATTTTCTAGAAGAATATCTCTCAAGTTCTTTCTTTGTTCAGATAATGTAGTAATATTTGAAGTATCTTTTCCTTGCTCTCTTGCTTTCTTTATCTGTTCTAAAGCAGCTAATTCCTTCATCCTTGCTGTCCAAGAGATAAGATTATTCTTTGGATCTTCAAGGGGAACAGGAGGTTCATACCTATTGATAATATCAGCAGGAGGAGCTCTTGAGGAATGATTTCTTTGAGCTTATATGGGAATGGACCAGAAGTTGAATCAATTGGGCCTTGTCCTTCCCTTTGATAAGGATGCTGTCTGGAATGTCCTCTTGAATATACTCTATATCCTCTTTGATTTACTCTATATTGGCCTCTTCTGGACTGGTAGCCTCTTTGTTGATGTCCTCTGGTTTGTGATCTATCTTGAATCTGATAAGAACTTTGAGTTGTAGCATGAGAGGTTTGCTGTGCTGAACTTCCACCAGATCCTGTATCTGGAGAGGGAGGAGGAGGAGGAGGATTATGATGAGATGATCCTTTGTCATACTTACTCCTCTTCTTCATAGCCTTCAATTGATTCTTAAAAAATTGCATCCAGTGTTCAGTGATAGGACAATCATGCAGAATATAGTAGGGAATATCATTATCATTGGTGGCTTTCTCTGCAGGGACTCTCTTTAATGCTTTGCTTCTTGCTTTCCTCTTCCTTGCAATGGTTGCAGAGGAGTCATCAGAATCAGTTCTAAATTCATCACAGTCTGAACTTTGAGGATTGTCATACATATCATCGACCCTTTTAATATATTCTTGTTTTAGTTTAGTTTGTTTGGATGAAGCAGCAGTAGCAAGAACAGGAGCAGTAGCAGAAGTAGCAACACTAGCAGAAGTAACAACAGAAACAACATCAGGAGCAGCACTAATAGCATAAACAGAAGCACTAACAACAAGAGCAGTACAAACATCAGAAATAACATTAACAGCAGCAGCAGCAACAAAAACAATACTATCAACAACTACATGCTCAATAACAATATCAGGCTCTGAAACACTAGCTTCTATCATTATCATATCATTAGCAGTATCAACACACATAACATCAGCAATAATAATTTCCACAGCCTTGATAGAATTGATGTAAGATAATATCAAGCTAGGATCACAGCTAGAGACATGCACAATGGCCTTAGTAAAATCTTCAGCTTCTTGAGCTGGAAGATATCTGCTATGGAGAGCATCAAAATCTGAAAGCTGTGACCTAAAGTCAACTGAACTGAAGGATAGAGCTGGAGCTGGGGCTGGAGTAACTGGCACTTCTTCTGAGCTTTGCATGAAATCTGAATCCTGAGCATGCAACATCACTTCTTCATTTGGCATCTCCCCCTGCCTAGATTTAGTATAAATTGGATCAAGGCACCCCAAAGAAGGGCTTACCTGAGGAGGATGGAAAGAAGAAAGCCTGGCAGATAACTCATTGATAGATTTAAGAAGTGGAGCCATGGAGGTATTTAGCAAGAGTGTTAGCCTGGGAGCTAACATCTCATATAGTTTATCTGCAAGGGAAGGAATGTCTACTTGCTCAAGGGGTACTTTAGTAGAGGTAGAGGGGAAAGGTGAAGAGGTTGATGGTGTTGGAGGAGCTACAGTTATGTGGAGAGATGATATGGATGGTAGTGGTATGGATGGTTGTGAAATGGGAATGGTGGTGATGGATGTCACTGGAATGGAGATAGATTGGGTGAAAGATGGGTGAGCCAGAATTTCTTGTAGCAGTTGTTGGTAAGAAGTAGAAGATAATATGGGGCTCTAGAGGTAATGAAAGAGAATCATCCATAAAGGAATCATCTAATAGATTGAATGATGGAAGATGGATGGATGAATCAATGTCAAGAGGGGGATAATAATGTAGAGGATGGAATTGCTCTTGATGAGTCGCTGGAGGTGGTGAAGAGATAGTTGGAGATGAAATAGAGATGGGAGAGTAAATTGTGATAGGTGAAGAAATAGAAATAGAAATGGTGGAAGTAGGGATGGTTGAAGAAACAGGAGGTGGAGAAGGTGGAGATGAGGAGGAAGCAGGATATTCTTCTAGGGGGCAGATGCCTGAGGGGAAGTGAATGGAACAGTCCTTATGCCTGAAGTGGTGGTAGCTGTAGGACCCCTGCTTGGTTTGGCAATTTGCCTATCCCACTTTCCAAAGAGAGCACAGGAGAGTCTCTTGGAAGCATCATGTGCATACCATTGGACACAAGCAATTGGGGGCATCTGTTATGCAAGAACAAGCCTAAAATCCTCCCAAAGTTAACAAAGTTCTTGTTAACCTTCTTCTTAATTAAATCAAAAAAGACTTCTCCCCAATTCAGATGTTTCTTATCAACTAAAGCAGCCATCTAACAAAACTGATACCTAGATATTGTATCATGAGTAAAATGTTTTGCTAACAGAACTTTTCCTACTACATCAGCCAAGAACCTATACTCCACTGAGAGGTTTTTCTTAAGCAATTTGTTAGGGTTTGTTGCTGAATGTCCCATTCTATCCAACATAGTAGAAAACTCTTCTCAAGACAATTTCACTGTATCATGTCCAATACTTAATTTAAAAACTTCTGTAAGAAGAGCAGGAGTAAGGGATACCTGGGTTCCTGATATACTCCCGACCATAGTATTTTGATCAATATTATGGGCTGTGTATACCCATTCTTTAATCTCATCTGCAGCCAGTTTCATCCTTGTAGTCATAATAGTGTCCAACTGTTGTTCCTTGAACAACTCTAGAATATCTTTGAATATCTGATCACTTCCTTCAAATGAATCCATGTCTATATCAAAACCGGTGTCAAACTTCATTGCGACTAAGACGACGACAGAGACGGCCATGTTTTCCTGCAAAAATGAACAAACAAGACCAAGTGTAGAAGGGTTTTGGAGGGAAGGAAAGCTCTGTAGAAAGTATGAATGCGCAAAAGAGAACGACGGCCGAAAAATGAATTTTATATCAGGGTTCGACTCTGAAAAGGAAAGATCGTTGGACTCCGTTCGACGATCTGGGCTTCTAAAGGAATCTGAAAGGTCTTCAACATCGTCGATCTCCGTTCGACGATATTGGAGAGCGTCCATCTCCGTTCGACGATCTCTGACCGGAAAGAGATAGCCTAGCACTATCTGGAAAATTCTGAACTCCGGTCGACGATTTCTGAGAACGTCGATCTCCGTTCGACGATCTTTGGAAAAACGTCGAGCGCAGTTCAGAGATCAGAAATAACCTATAGACACTAGAAAAATCATGTTTTCAGCATAGTCTTGGTTGATTTTTAAAGTTTCAAAATATTGGATCTTAATTTAAACTTCCTCCATCTAACATTCCTAACTTATTCAGGAAGAATGTGTGTTTCTTTTCATCCAAGGGTTTGGTAAAAATATCTCCCATTTGCAAATCAGTTGGGAAATATTGAATTTCAATTTTATTTTTCTCAATATTATCTCTTAAAAAGTGATGCGTAATCTCTATATGTTTTGTCCTACTATGGAGGACTGGATTTTGTGCTATAGAAATAGCTCTGGTGTTATCACAAAAGATTTTTTACTTATCTAAGTTGTAACCATAGTCTAGGAGCTGATTTTGAATCCACAATATCTGTGAGCAACAACTACCTGCTGCCATGTATTCAGCTTCAGCAGTTGATGTGGACACAGATTTTTGTTTCTTACAAAACAAGGAGACAAGTCTGTCACTAATAAACTGACAAGTTCCACTGGTGCTTTTCCTGTCTACTCTACATCCAGCATAATCAGCATCTGAAAATCCAGTTAATTCAAATCCTGAATCTTTTGGATACCAGAGACCTAGATTTTGACAACTTTTCACATACCTAAGAATCTTTTTTACTAATATTAGGTGTGACTCTCTAGGGCTTACTTGAAATCTAGCACAGATGCATGTAGCAAACATTATGTCAGGTTTACTAGCTGTAAGGTACAATAAAGAGCCAATCATTGCTCTATATGTTGTCTGATCAACAAGTTTCCCATGTTCATCAGCATCTAATATAGCATTAGTAGGCATAGGTGTTTTCATACATGATGCTTCAGACATACCAAATTTCTTAACCAATTCTTTTTCATACTTGGTTTGAGAAATGAATATGCCATCAGCATGTTGTTTGACTTGCAATCCTAGAAAGAAGGAAAGCTCACCCATGCTACTCATTTCAAATTTTGAATTCATTAGGTTGGAAAACCTTTATCACAAATTTGAATCAGTAGATCCAAAGATAATGTCATCTACATAAATTTGTACTAGTAGGATATTGGACTTATGAGTTCTAATAAAAAGAGTTTGGTCTACTCTACCCTTTATAAAATCATTTTTCAAAAGAAAGCATGCTAAGGTCTCATACCATGCTCTAGGAGCTTGCTTAAGACCATATAATGCTTTATGCAGTTTAAAAACATAATCAGGATGAGTTTGAGAGATAAAACCTGGGGGTTATCTGACATAGACTTCTTCCTTGATATCTTCATTGAGAAATTCACTCTTTACATCCATTTAATAGACCTTGAATCCCTTGTATGCTGCATAAGCTAGAAATATTCTTATGGCCACCAACCTTGAACCTGGTGCAAAGGACTGGTCATAATCTATTCCTTCTTCTTGAGAGTATCCTTGTGCAACTAGCCTTGCCTTGTTCCTTACAATAATGCCTTGATCATCCAGTTTGTTCCTGAACACCCATTTTGTTCCAATAATGGAATGATCCTTTGGCCTTGGCACTAGCTCCCAAACTTTGTTACTTTCAAATTGATGTAACTCCTCTTGCATTATAATGATCCAGTGTGGATCTTGTTCTGCATCTTGTATGGATTGAAGCTCAATTTGAAATAGAAAGCAGGTGTGCATCAGATTTTGGTTGACCTGATTTTTGGTTTGAACACCAGTTGAGATGTCTCCAATCACTTGGGAGATTGGATGATCTCTTGATGTTACTAAATCAACAGGGGGTGTTGATTGTTCACCTACCTGTGTTGTTGTTTCCTCTTGTGGAACAACAACTGGCTCTTTAATGTGGTTCTCATCAAGATGTTGAGTGTCCTCTTCATCTTCACTACTTTCACCTTTTTGTTGGATAGGTGAAGGTGTGGTATCCTCTTCAATGATGTTTAACCTGTTCAAATTCTCTGAGAGAGAATGTACCTGCAAATGTTCTATGGTAGAAGTATTCTTCTCCTTATAAGACATGTTAGTTTAATCAAAAGATACATGTACAGATTTTTCAATTTAAAGAGAAGATTTGTTATACACCCTATAAGCCTTACTGATCATGGAGTATCCCAAAAACACTCCTTCATCAGCTTTGGCTTGAAATTTTGCTATGTATTTCTTATCATTATTGTGTATGTAACAAATGCTACCAAAAATATTGAAATAATCTACTTTAGGTTTCTTCCTTTTGAGTAATTCATAGGAAGTCTTTCCCTTTAGCTTATGTATCAAACTTCTATTCAACACATAGTTTGAGGTAATCATTGCCTCTGCCCAAAAGGATAGAGGAAGGTGAGCATCTGTCAACAATGTAGTAGCAGATTTAATAAGGGTTCTATTTTTCCTTTCAGCTACCCCATTTTGTTGAGGAGTTCTAGGAGCTGAGAAAGTGTGCCTGATCCCTTCACTCTGACAGAACTCTTGCATAAGAAGAGAATCAAACTCTATCCCATGATCACTTCTGATCAGGGCAATGTGAGTATTGAACTCAATTTGTATGCATTTGAGAAACTCTGTCAAACACTTAAAGTTATCAGACTTCTTCCTCAGAAAGAACACCCATGTGAATCTAGAGAAGTCATCTACAACTACTAAAGTGTAAGATTTCCCTCCTAGGCTTTGTACTGTAATGGGTCCAAAAAGATCCATGTGTAACAGATACAAGAACCTAGGTGAATCACTCTTATTAAGTGACTTAAAACTATTTTTTAGTTTGCTTGCCTAATTGATAAGCCCTGCAAAGTCCTTCCTTCTTGTAGGGGCTAGAAGGTAGTCATCTAACAAGTTGTCTTTGGATAGCCTAGCAATGGTTCTAAAGTTTATATTTCCTAATCTCTTATGCCATAGTTCATTTGGTTTACTAACAGAGTTGAACAAGCAGATATCTACCTTAGTTGAATGAAAATCTACAAGATAGATGTTACCTTTCCTTTTACCTGTCAACACAGTTGTGTTGTCCTCTGATTTGATTTTGCATGAGGATTTGTTGAAAGTCACTTGGTAGCCTTCATCACATTGTTGACTAATGCTGATTAAGTTGTGCTTCAGTCCTTCTACATAAGCCACCTTCTGGAATGTGACTGATCCTATTTGGACTGCACCATATCCCTTGGTCTGTCCATAATTTGAGTCTCCAAATATGACTTTGGGTCCAAGCTTGGCTTTGAAGGATGTAAGATTATCCTTGCTCCCTGTCATGTGCTTTGAGCACCCACTATCAAGATACTATTGCTGGTTTATTATTGGATAGGTCTTCACCTGCACATAAAATAATTTATTTGTTTTTGACCCAGTTTACTTGGGCCTAGGTTGATAGCCTTTAAAATTTGAAATAAAGGACATCCCTGGTTGACTCTTATAATCTTCAGGATGATATCTCCTAGGAGGTATTATCCATTCAATATAAGGGTTAAAGCCTTGGGATGTAGGACCTCTAGAATTGAATTTTGATTTACCCTTAAAAACTTGTTCAAAGCTCGGATCTCTGTTCGACGATCTCTGAGCAGAGTTCGACGATCTTGTGTCAGATAGTCGAGCTCTGTTCAGAGATTGACTTTGCCTGAGTTCAGAGTTCAGCGATCGTCGACCTTAGTTCGACGATTCAGCCTTAGATCGCTGAGCTCCGTTCGGAGATCGTCGAGCTATGTTTGACGTTTTCCGTTGAACCTTATTTTTCTTAGGAAAATCAGAATTTTTCCTAGCTACCTCTACAACTCCCTTTCCTTTATCTGAGATAAATTTGATTGGGGTTGTTAACACTATAGGTTGGCTGGATGAAGCACCCAAGCCTAGTGTACTGTTAAGTCTTGAATTCACTGTGCTTGTGATGTCCATCAGTCTGATGCTTCTCACATTAAGGGATTCTTCAAACTTCTTTGCCTGAGATAGTTCACTTTTCAATGAAGCTATCTCCTCCCTACAGCATTCTAACTCCTCAGAGAGTTTGAGGTTATTTGATTTTAAAGTGCTATATTTATATAGTTGATTTATGAGAGAGATAATCTCCTTCTCAGACTTGAGTAGGTCAAAACATAGTGCCTTAAATTCAAATTTAAAGTCCTCTGAATTGAAATCAAAAGAATCTATTACCTGATCTTCTTCAGTTTCATGTTCAGATTCAGATTTTGACTCTTGTTCTGCATCAGAATTATTTTGAGAGGCATTGATAGCCATCTTGCAGAACTCCTTCTCTTAGGCATCATCTTCATCATCACTTGAGCTTGATGAAGCCTCTGATTCTTCTTCAGTCTCACTCCAAGTTTCAGCAACAAATCCTTTCTGGTGTGTTTGTTCTTACTGGAGGAGGATTTATCATTGTTGTTTCTCCTGAAGTCTTTGTCTCTTCTCCTATCTTTCTTATCTTTCTTGTCCTTATTTTGGTTTTCTGGACAGTCAGGCACAATGTGACCTGGTTTCCTGCATCCAAAACAAATAATTTCCTTATTACTGGACTTGTCATACCTTGGCTTTTCATGGCCTCTGGATGACCTTTTCCTGAAGTCTTTTCTAGCCATCTTGTAAAATCTTTTGGCTAATAGACTCATCAACTCTTCATTGCTTGTGACCTTGTCTTCAGGCTGTTCTTCTATAGCTTTGAAAGCAATTGTCTTCTCCTTCCTTGTTGCTGGAGAAGCTGTCTTTTGCTCTTCCTCTCTATTTTTTATGAGCATCTCATAAGACTTGAGCTTGCCCAATAGACAGTGGTGATCTCATTTAGGCTTCTGGCATCCTTGATTGGCCAGATCCTTGAGTCCCAAGTGCTGGGGAAGCACATTAGGATCTTATCATTGAGTTCAGTCAATGAGATCTCCTTGTCCAAAGTCTTCAGTTCACTGACAATTAGACTGAGTCTGTTATACATGTCAGCAACTGACTCAGTTTCTCCCTTCTTGAAATTCTCATACTGGGTTATGAGATGGGATCTTCTGTCTTTTCTTTCATCAGCAGATCCTAACACAAGCTCAAATAGCTTGTCCCATATTTCTTTTGCTGAGTTGCATTCAGCCACTTTTTGAAATATGTCATCAGACATAGTCTGAGCCAATATGTTCATTGCCTTAGCATCAGCAACTTTCCACTTTTTTGATTTTTGCATCTGTTCTTGAAGGGGGTGGAACAGCACTTGTACTTGTACTTTCTGGAGGTCTTGGACACACTGTCAAAACATAATTGAAGATATCCTCATCAATAGAATTCATATATAATCTAATCCTTGCCTTACAAAGTGCAAACTTAGAAAGATTGCACACTGGAGTTCTAGTGCTTGCATAGTCTTTGTTCTGTGCCATGGTTTTATATGAAAATAAATATAACAGAAAAAAAACCCTCTATTAAAGATTGATCTTATCAGAGATCTTTTGGTTCAGGTGTTAGCCTGTAGGAACAACCAATCTGGTGAAGATCTAGTTGTTGAATAACTACCCTCCCTTTGATACTAATTGAAAGTGAGGGTAAGATCTACCTTTACTCTAGAGGGGGGGGGTGAATAGAGTATTTTAAAATAATTTTGCAAATTAAAAAATTAATTGGCTGTGGAAGACTTGATTTAATTTATATGTGTATTGTGCTTGCAGTAAATAAAACTAAGTAAAGCAAGAAACAAAAACACAGCACACAACAAATAAAACACAGGCAACCAGAAGACACAAGGACCTATAGTGGTTCCCCAATCAACTTAGGTACATCCACTCTTCTACCACCCTAGGTAGGAATTCACTGCAGGAATAGTTGATCAGGTGTCCTGGGCACCAATGAGCTTTTGATCAGGTGCTCAAAAACCAAACCAGATTTTTTGATCAGGTGTCTTGCCATCACTGAGTTTTGACAAGGTCTCAGAAACCAAACACAAAACTTTTGAAGGGAGTTTGAGTAACCCTTTTATAGCAGAATAAAAGAAAAAGAAAGTGTAGTTGTTCTTCTCTGTCAATAGTCAAAGAGAAGACTAGTGGATTGATGATGTCAATGCTCCCCCTGAGATTTGCAGCTGTTCAGGAAGAGAAGCTTTGCACAGGGTGATAGGCCTTCAGAATGATTGAGATCTCCAGCAAAAGATGATTTCAGCAATGACTGAAATGTGTTGTGTCTGGAGTCTTGATTGATGAAGCCTTGAACACTTGAAATCATAGATGAGAAACTGTAATCCTATAGTTGTTGTGTGTCTCACAGATCACAGATATTGTTCTTAGTTTTTCTCTTGTTATCTGTTACCCTTGATGATGTCTGTCTCTATTGATTGAAATGATATATTGAAATCTGATCTTCTAGATAGCCGTTAGCTAGTAATAAATGACTTCCTTGATTGATATCTGTCTCTGGTGGAAAGTCCTAAGAAACATTCTCCTTTAATCTCCTTGAAACTTGCTCCAGGTTAATTAAAACGGCTATAAAATCCTTTGCATTAACTGCTGGATATGAATAAATTTGAATTCCATAACTGACTGAATTTGAAATCCTGAAATCGTCGATCTCTCAAGAAAATCGTTGATTTGAGCTCGACTACCGTCGACCTGAGCTCAGAGACTGGAACTTGACTTGAAACATAAATCATCGATCTAAGCTTGACTATCGTCGACCTAATCTCAGAGATCTGGATTTTGGCTAGAGATAGAAATGTTGATCTGAGCTCGAAGATCGTCGAACTGAGTTTGACGACTCGTTGAACTGAGCTCAGAGATAGTCGAACTGAGTTCGACGCCTCGTAGATCTGAGCTCGACGATAATTTCCTCAGTCTCACTGCACTTGTAGTCTTAACTAGGAGGTCTTGGGGGCAGCTTTCAAACCTAAGTTCTAAGCCTTAGACCTATTCTAGTTGACCTTTAAATCTATACAATGAGGTCAAGACACATTCCTAAGAACATAATGATCCTTATCCAAATCAGTAATAGGGTGTTCCAACAGATACAAACTAGACCTTATTTTCTTGGACAACAGGAAGCTAAGGAGCAGGAGGATATGGTGACAGGTATGTGTCTGCCATATAGATTATTTAATTTAATCCTCCTTAGTGAGAATATTAATTTCCTTCTTCAAATATTCTTCTAGGTATACTTATGATTTATAATGAACCCTCCAAGATTTTCTTCGACGTGGGCACTTCGCACTCATTCATAGCAAATCTCTAGTGTATAGATTTGGTCTAGAAATTTTCCCAGAGCCAGTATCATTAGAGGTTATGATGCTTAATGGATCCTTCTTGCAGACTACAGATAAGTGTAGGGTGCTAGTGTTGTTTGGATAAGTAGAGATTGTTATAGAAGCCTTACTACTTCCTATTGTAAGTTTTGATTTGATTGTGGGAATGAACTAGTTATTAATTATAAATGCTAAGATAGACTGCAGAGATAAGCTAATTCAGTTTGAAGGACCCAACCAGATCGTGGTTAACTTCCAGGGCAGGAAAGGATTCGCTATGCTAATTATCTCCTCCTCCAAGGCTCTCAGATGCATTAACAAAGGTTATGAAACTTTCTTAGTGCTGATGAATGCAGAAGTTAAGGAAGATCTGCTAGCATTGTCTGTAGTTCAGGAGTTATCTGATTTCTTCCTAGAGGATTTACATGGTGCCCCTCCAACTAGAGAGATTGATTTCTAAATAGACCTCCAACCTGGTGCTACACCAGTGTCCAAGTCTCCTTATCGCATAATTCCTAGAGAACTCCCAGAGTTGAAGGCCCAATTGTAGGAGTTGCTCGACTTGGGATTTATTTACCCCAGCACTACGCCTTGGAGTGCACAAGTTTTGTTCGTAAACAAGAAGGATGGTAGCCTGAAGATTTATTTGATATGCTTGATGGATCCTATACTTTCTCCAAGTTAGACTTAAGATCAGACTACCATCAGTTGAAGATTCGGAATGTGTATATTCAGAAGACGGCTTTCAGTACTAGATATGGACACTATGAGTTCGTGGTCATTTCATTTGGGCTGACCAATGCACTGCCCACTTTTATTGACCCGATGAATAGGGTGTTTAGGGAATTCCTGGATCGTTTTGTTATCATTTTCATAGATGATATTTTGGTGTATTCTAAGAGTGCAGAAGATCATGTCTCTCACCTCAGGACCATTTTGGGTATGCTCAGGAAGAATAAGATATATGCCAAATTTTTTAAGTGTGAATTCTAACTTTCAGAGGTTTCATTTCTGGGGCACATTATTAGTTAGAGAGGTCTCTTCGTCGTCCTGAAAAAGATAGGTGCAATAAAGGTTTAGACGAGACCAAAGTCTGTTATGGAGGTTTGTATCTTTCTGGGTTTAGGAGGATATTATAGGAGGTTCATTAAGGGCTTCTTGAAGATAGCTTTACAACTAGCATTGCTCACCAGGAAGGGTAAAGACTTTAGTTGGACAGTGGAGTGCGAGCTGGCGTTTGAAGAGGGGAAAACCATGTTGATGACCGCCCAAATTTTTAGTTTACCATCAGGGTCAGATGGATTTCAAATTATTAGTAATGCATCGGGTCAAGGTTTGGGCTGTGTACTTATGCAGCATGGAAAAGGCATAGCCATCGCCTCTAGACAGTTGAAGGATCATGAGAAGAACTATCATTTGCATGACTTGGAGCTATCAATAGTTATCCATGCTTTGAATATTTAGAGATATTCTCGCTATGGGGTTCAGTGCGAGATTTTCACTGATCATAAAAGTCTCGAGTACATCTTTGACCAGTGAGAGCTCAATATGAGGCAACACAGATGGTTAAAGTTTCTGTCAGACTATGATATGGATATTCAGTACCACATGGGGAAGAAAAATATGGTAGAAGATGCGCTTAGCCATTGAGGATTGAGTATTCCCTCCTTACTCAGCAGGAGGAGCTGGTACGAGATTTGGAGAGGCTAGAGATCAGTGTTGTGTCGTGCTCCAGTTTTGGATCTACAAGGTTGGGTTTGATGGAAATCACTTGTAACATCAAGGATAAGTTCAGAACAGCTCTACCCTTAGATCCATAGATGGTTGAGATTTGGGGTTTGACGTAGGCAGGCAAGAAGGAGAAGTTTAGTATTCAGGAGGATTTATTGTTGTACAGTGGTAGGGTGTGCGTTCAAAATTTTATCCACCTCTGTGAGGACATACTGTTTAAGGCCCAGAACTATAGGTATTCGATACATTAGGGTAGCACAAAGATGTATGCAGATCACGAGAAGATAGTCTGGTGGCGAGGTCTGAAGAGTGATGTTGTAGAGTATGTTTGGAGGTGTGAAATGTATAAGTTGGTTAAAGCCAAATGCTAGAGACCAAGAGCAAAGTTGTAGTCTCTTCCCATCTCAGAGTGGAACTTTGAGGATATAACGATGGATTTTGTTCATCGCCTTCCTGGATTGCAGAGTGGGAATGATTCCATATGGGTTATTGTTGACCATCTCTCTAAAGTTGCCCACTTTATTCCAAATAGGAGGACAGATAATGGTCCCAGCGTGGCACAGTTATATGTAGATGAGATTGTCTGACTCCACGGAGTTCCCTCTATGGAGTGGAGATACGTTCAGGAGCGGTTGGACACTAAGTTACATTTCAGTACCGCCTTCCATCCTCAAATAGATGGACAGACTGAGCGCACAAATAGAACCTTGGAAGATATGTTTCAGAAGTGTATTTTGGACTTTGAAGGTAAGTGAGAGAAGTATATCACTCTTGTTGAGTTCTCTTATCACAACAGCTTTTAGACAAGCATTGGGATGACTCCTTTTGAGGCATTATAATACAAATGCTTTTGGATGCCATTATGTTGTGTTGAGAATAAAGAAATATCTTTCATCAGTGAAGCTTGGATTGATAAGACCACAGATCATATCAAGCTCATATAGGAATACATGAAGATAGCTCGAGATCACCATGCCAAGTATTATGGCCAGATACACAGGTCAGTGGAATTCAATGTTAGAGATTATGTTTATCTTAAGGTCAAACCAGTTAGAGGATTCTCTTGAAGCAAGTGGAAGAAGAAATGAAGTCCTAGGTTTGTTGGTCCTGTCGATGTACTGGACCGCATTGGAGAAGTTGCTTATAGATTGGCTTTACCTAAGGAAATGAGTGGTCTACATAATGTATTCCATGTCTTCTATCTAAGGAAAATAGTTAGAGATCATAACTAAATAATCAGTACCGAGGAATAACCAATCGAATCAGATTTTAGTATCAATGTTAAACCAGTCAGAATAGTGGACTCATGAATTCAGAAGTTCAGGAGAAGAGAGATACCTTATGTAAAAGTACTTTGGATGAACTATGGCCAACCAAAGTATACTTGGGAAAGAGAGAATGAATTTTAGAAGATTGAAGACTTGACTCAGGTATGTTTGTAATTATTGAGGATAAATGTTTTTTAGGAGGGGAGATTTGTAACATCATTAAATTAACGCAAAGATAAAATTTGATTTTAGGGCCCGATCGCGAGCATAATTCATCGAGCAAGTATTGTGTTGAGGTATGACGGTCGATTTTTCTCTGTCACACTTTAATAAATATTTTAGTTATCATAGCTACTATGATTTGACGCGTTCCTATGCAAGAGTGTAACTCAAATTTTAAGTGTTAAGTGTAGTGGATTGCCAATTTAGTAATAGATTGGAGATATTTGATTTCTCCTTAGTGCAGTGAAGAGGGCACAATTGTCATAACCCCCCCATCGTGATATCACACGATTATAAGCTTTTACCCTTAGTTGTGACCTATTTTATTTCTTCCGCTACCAAAGACCTAATCTACCCGGCGATCGTTGCTTTCTCCTCCTCCGACAGACATCAACATCTTCAGTTTTTCCTCCTCCTTCGTCAATCAAGAGCACATGCTCTCCTTCCAGTTTCTAAAGGGTTAGGAAACCCTTCCTCCTGCATCTATTATCGGCAACCGAAACAGACGGTCCTGCTTCCGTGCAGTGAGGTGACTGATTGCCCATGCTGGCTTTTACCCTCCTTTTAGAAACCCAAGATATTTCTCACTGCTACGTGAGGATGCCTCCAATTACTGCCTGTGGGTATTCTCTCTTGGATTCTCAGCCTATCAGCAGGTTTTTCTTTTTTTTCCTGACTTGTGAATAGGTTAGTAGTGAACTTAGATTTTATTTTTATTTTCCTTCCATGCAAATGATGAAATCCCTCTCCTCCCTACAATTATGTTGGGCACTCCCTATCTTGCTAAGTTTTTGTAAACTCTGATCGTCGTAGTCCCTCTAAAAGTCGATCCTTCTACAATAATTAGTCCAGCAGTCCCTTTCTCCATGATTCAATCTGGGTAAGGAACCCCCCTTTTACCTTGATTTCAATAACATTTATGTTAAAAACTCCTTAAGGTTGTATGAAATTTTCTTAGGATTTTGTGTGATAACACCTAGCGTAGGCGAGGATGCGTTCCGTATCAGAAATAGCACCCTCCACTATACAGAAGTGGTAGCACTATTTCCTCCTCTCGAAATGAATTACAAATTCTAAAAATTAGTAAGCCTTATGTTGGATAAATTCGTATTGGTGTTTTGGGGGAGTTTTGAGGCGAAACTTCCTTAGTAATCGTAGATAAAATCAGTGATTCAAGAAATTTTTCTCGAAGGAAGTTATGCCACCGCGTCAGGTATACGAGTGCCGCAATACCACGGTAAGAAGTTTTAATTATAGCTTGTATAATAATGTATATTATAATTCAGAAAAACTTATATTGTTATATGGAACCGCTACTATTGTTAGAGATTTGTAGTTATATTATCATCTAGCTAGTATATGTTGTTCGTAATTAAATTATAAACATCTCAAACAGTTAGACCATACAAACCATATACACTCGTGAGCAGATTAGCATGAATTAGAATATGGTCTAGTTGGCACGAAGAGATCTCTTATCATGCTAGATAGTGGCGCACTATCTTTCTCATATGATATAGTGTACCTTATGAGTCATTAAGTTTGGGAGATGTTATCCCTATTTTGGAAGATTTGTAGATTTAAGTCTGTATTTGTAAGACACTAGAACACCTGAGTTCGTTAGTAGGACTTGGATCATTAGGCTAGAATTGCGTGGTAGAAGCTACTCTGCCTAGAGCTTTAAATAAGGACAAGCATAAGTTATTTAGTATTCAAGAAAAACATGATTACATGACTAACTCTAGGCCAACCAAATTTTTGGAACTTGAGTAATTGTGCATAACATGACTAACTAGAATATACATTATACCTTGCTAATATCATTTTAGAAAAACATGCATAATATACCAGCACATAGTTTTTCATAGTATAAAAACTTTACTTTTTGAAAAGTATGCATTCATATTTTCAGCATATTTTTAGTGTCACGAGGAGGAATAGTTTTTCTTACTCACCCTTTAGAATGACCCATGTTTGGGGATGTTTTTACAGGGGACTCATATAGATAGTTGCACCTAGGATGAGCGTGTTTTTGGAGTCGTTCCTAAAGTTTGTTTTTTTCCTTTCAATTATTTTTTTAGTACTATACTGTTTAGTATTGGACAGTTGTAATGTTAGTGTTTTAGAGCTTCTCTTTGTACCAGACATCTTACAGTATTTCAAATATTTAGTCATTTGGTTTTTCATCTTTCTAGTAGCTTTGTGAGTAAAATTTCAGTACTTTTCATTTATGTTTGCTTTATACTAGTTTAATACTATTTCTTATTTTATTGCTTATCGGCGTTATCGCTGGACCCGATAGGATTACTGATTTGTTGATAAATTAGGATTGAGTGTTACAATTCCACTCCCTCTTCCTTGCATGATTTGGAGGCGACCAGCGAGATCTCTCATCTTTTTCGTCGCATGATTTGGGAGCACCCGGTGAGGGAAAGGAAGGCAGGAATCCAAGAAGTGAGCAAAGTAAACTGAATGCATTTTAAAACATCCACAACTATTTCACGAGGGAAGGTATCAATTTCTCTTCATCCACTTCAAGCTATCGAGTATCGACTTCTTTTATAAAAATGGCGCTATCCACTTACCATCTTATCCTTCATCGTTGAATCACTGAATGTTGATATACATTTATTTATCCCTCATGGCTGCTCAGGTGGTCTCCTGTTGTACAAAGTGAAAACTGCAAAGTTAATATAATTTTTTTAATCTTGTGTTATGCAAAGCTAAAAAAGATGCTCGGTAAATCTAGTTTCTAAAAGTTTTAATTTTATAAAATTGCAAGCTATAAAAATTCCTTGTCATAACATCAACTCTCCTATTTTTCCAAGTTATCCAACGGCAAGCTATCAATTTTTTTACAAAAATGTTGAATACACTCAATGTAGTGATTTTTTTCATTTAATTTTGATATGTGAATGACTATTATTGGTGTATGAAATTCACCTCGGGACTTACAGTAAAAAGGAGGGAGGAGAAAACTACAAGTAGTTGGATACTAGCAGTTAAGAGAAAGAAAGAAATTAGAGTCGTAGGCCGCAACAACACCAGATTTGACCCGTCGTGACGAATGCCTCTCTTGCGATGGGCTTTCCTTTGACTAAAAAGATGTGGTTACAAGAAAGTTAGACAAAAGAGAGAATTGTGCAAACAACAGCCCAAAAAGCCTGAGAATTGAGTCTGCAGCCTTTTACAAGTGGGCTCCTAGGTTCGAGTCAGCGTTCTTTGGGAATGTCGCTCCCTTCGGGGGGGGGGGGGTGGGGCAGCCCAAACCTATAGAGCTAAAATAACCGTCTCCCCGGGGTACAGGAAAACTAGTCAGAGGTGACGAGATATAATAAAGGAAAAAGACAAGCTGTCAGTACGCCGAAAGGGGGCGGCCTGGCCCTTGCGACCTAGGGCACTTGTCAGATCGGATGCTATCTGGGAAGTGGCCGATCTGGGTAGCCCGAGCCTTCTGTTTGCCACTGATGAAGGTGACCTGCGCAGTGTGCAAGGCTAGGAGGCGGTCTGCAAGGCTAAAAGGCGGCCTGGAGACCATGAGGTGGATGCCTGTGCGATCTAAGACTGGAAACCGCGACGACTTATCCATTATGCTGTCAATTGGTTATGGACTCTCGAGTTAACATGATTCCTGAACATTTTTAAATTTAAGAAAATTTTGAAAATATTCTCTTATCCACGAGATCGTAACTGACTTTAATATTATTGTTGCTATAAATATCTCTGAAAGCTCTGCGGTTTTAGAAAACATCCAATGCCACGGGTTGGTATTCACCACTTGGGGTTAGCATTTTCCATACCACAATGTATGGAATTAGAAGACTTCTTTCTAATTTCACTTCGAGGGAGGACAAGGCCAAGTCGTGGGATAAAACAAAAAAGATTGTCAAGAAGCCGAAAACCCATGTCCGCACTACTAGAGAACCCTCCCGTAAGGGGAAGTCCATAGAGACTGAGAATTCTCAACCATAGATAACTTATCCTATGGCGGATTACGACAAGCTCTATAGTGCACTGGTGGTCGTCAATTCCTTAGCGATCTCCACAGACAATACTCTAGACATGAACGTGTTCCAGTCCACCTCTAGAATAGTAATGTTGAGTATGAATCCGGAGGGAGAGGTTCAATCCCCTAGGGCTCAACAGCCCGACGGCAAGCTCTCTCGAGAGAAAGTTAAGGAGAGGGGACAATCCGCTAAGGAAAAGCGGACTGAGGAAGAAAAGTCGTTGGAAGAGATGTGGATTGATAGCCAGTCTGCCACTTCCCTGTCCTTGACTACTGTTGATGTTGATATTATTCGGTAAGGACTACAGAGACTTAGCCAGGTTGCTACCGATAGAGTAGAGAAGGGGCAACAGAGCAAACCCGGGAAAAAGAGAAAGATGGACAAGTCTTTTGTTACAGATCTAGTAGAGAAGAAACTCTGCTCAATGGAGCCAAACATCTCTGTCTGGGTTAGAAAAACGAGCTTATTGTTTAGAACGCGGGACATGGAGGCTCATGAGTCATCCTTCATAACTCCCTAGGTTGCCGCTCTGGGCAGTGCAACTTTGCTTTCTTCGACCAGTCTCTCTATTGACGAGATTATCCAAAACTTTGATAACTTGGAAAAGCTTGACGAAATTAACAAGTCTTTAATGAGGGCTTTCCAGCCCGCTTCTGACAACCTGCTAGCCAAGGATGAAGTCCAGGTGCTGGAGGTTAAAGTTGGCTAAAAGGCTCCCAACACTACTTCTGAGGGAGATGAGAAAAAGAAGCTAAGGTAGAAGATCGCGGCCGAGAAGAGGCCAAGGAGAAAATAGACTCAGAGAAGGGCGATGCGGATAGGCAAGCAGAGGCAGACCTGCGGACTACCATTGATCTTCTGCGATCAAGTAAACTTAAACTGGCACCCATGGATATTAAGCTTCTGTGGCCTTATAGGTCTCCTCCATGAAAGTCAAATCCGGTGAAGATTATCACATAGACCGATGACATTATTATCTCCACCAGCTTGGCGACTAAGAAGAGAAAAAGGCCCAATGATATTGGAAAGAATGGCTAAGTAAATTTTACCCAGAGTGCAAGAGGTGACCTAACTTCGATAACCATCAAATCGCTGCAGCAATTAACTAAGAAGGCAGCTCGTGACTTGGCGGTCTTGCTCTTTATTACCTATATTTGCAGTGACGTGCTTGAATGGTTTATAAATTTACTTTCTTGTTTCAATCCATACCCATCGTCGACTTTTATGGAATTGAGCGAATTCCTGTCACCACTCCTACCACCACCTGTATCTTGACGAGATCCTTCGAGATGGCTCTGAGGGAGAGAGAAAGAAAGATCATTGCAGACAAGAAAGAAGCCTTGCGAGCTGAGTTGGAGAAGGAGAGGAAAGAAAGGCTAGAAAGGGAGAAAGTGTTGTAGGACCAGATCTCGATCGGTGTTGCTGCTCTTTAGAAAGAGAAAAAAGAATGGCGACAGTCTGAAGACGACACCCGCTACAAAATAGAGAAGTACTTGAACTTTGTTAGAGAGAACAAGAATTGATGGACTGTAGAAGTGAGCATAGAGAGACCGCATTTTCCAGATTGTGCAGTCCCTAGAGAAGCATCGAACCCTCCTGGTGGATAAAGTGAGCAGCCTATGGCCACTGATGCACCGAGGAAGCCCACAGAATACATGGTTCCCCTAAGCCGTGTAGACCACAAGGTGTCCTAAGTGCATTGATCATTCAATATGATGCACTATCATGTCCAGGAGCTATATGGGAAAATACTACAAGGGAACAATCAGGTCAAATAAATTTGTAGAGACTGCCTTGAGTGACCTAAAAACTAAAAGTTTTATTAAGGGTAGCTAAACACTTAGAGGGGGGTGGATAGGTTTCTTTTTTATTTTTAATTCTTTTCTAGATTTTACTTGATGTGTCGATGTTAGGTTAGTTGATTTCAAGAACATAGAAAAACACACAAGTAATTTATAGTGATTCTCCTATCTAGGGTATATCCACTTCCCCTTACACATATTTAGTAGAGAGCTAGACTAGGCCAACTTCTCCAAAACTCAGATCAATTGATCTTATAACTCAGATCTCTCCCTAGATCTTATACCTCAGAGTGGCTTCCGCTCCTACAACTCAGACTGTTCTCAGTCCTACCATAGAGACAATAACAAGTCTCCTACCTTAGGCTTACAAGCAAGCCCTACCTCAGCCTTTATAACTAAGACTTACCTCATAGAAAATAGCAAGTTTCCTACCTCAAGCTTACAAGTAATCCCTACCTCAACCTTTATAACTCAGGCTACCTCAAATTCTATATAAGAATCCTACCTCAGACTTTGGAAAAATTCCTTCACTCAGATCTCAAAGAGATCACACAATAGAGATTAAAAGAGTGTTTGTTTTATAAATACTCAAGAATAGTTGTTTTGGAGCCTTCTTATTTAGTTGTTTCACCAAACAACTTCTTTTCACCCATAATAATAGGAGTGATCTTCATATTTAGGGTAGTATGTGTTGTTTTGAATACTTGTAGAGATCTTCTTCTTCTTCAAGCTTTAGAAAGATTGTTGTGAAGACTTGTTGAGCTTGAAGATAATGAATTGATCTTTCTTGTTTGCGGCGACTTTTGCGAATTAGGGTTTGCATAATGTTTTCCAAAAGTATTCCCAAAAGTCTCAAACACTTAGCTTATATATCTCTGCATCAGCAACGACTATAATCCCATTTAGGTATGCAGCATGGTCGACTTTAACAGTTGTATCTTCCTAAGATTTCATATCAGAAGAATATGGCAGCTTCCATCTTTTAGAGCGCAATTGGCGTCAATTTGAATTATGCATGATGTCAGCAGAATGTCTTGATGCCTTTTAACTTAAAATAAACTTGTGTGCTTCTGTAGAGACGTTGAGTGATTGAGATTGACGTGAAGCCATTTAACTTAGTCAGATACTTGAATTTCTATTGAGGCATTTAGTGACTGAGATTGACTCAACGCATTCAACTTTGGTGTTGAGTGATATCTAATGTCTTGACGCATTTGCAATTGGATAGATTTTCTGCTTCTCCACTGAAGTGTTGAGTGAATGACCTTCACTCGATGCTTTTGTACTTAGATGGATTTTCTGTTTCTCCATTGAGGCATTGAGTGAATGTCCTTCACTTGACACTTTTTTACTTAGACAAATTTTCTGCTTCTCAACAGTATATTTGAGTGAATAACAATCAATCAGTGTATTTATACCTTTAGCATCGAGTGATTTGAGATGACTCGATGCATTTATACTTAAGCAAATATCCCTCACTCTATAGTGTGCTGACTTATCTCCAATTGAATTTATGATAATCCCAAACTAGTTTATTAATTAATTATTAACAACCTGCACATTTTAACTCAGAGAAATATCAAATATTTATTTTTGTATATTATTGACTTATGGAGCTTATTCAAATCTAGGATATTATGGTCAATGTTCCCAACAATCTCCCCCTATTTGAAGAAGTCAGAATCCTAGTTAAGGATATACAATATTTCTTAACAGATAATAATATTCAACTAAAGATAAACAGACACACATATAAGTATGATTGATCATATTAAATATGATGAATGAGAAATTTTAAGCATGCCTAAAATAAACATTCTACATTCAAAATCCCTTGGGAACTTATAACTTTAAAATAATACTAAGGTTCAGGTTCCTTAATTACATTGCCCCTCTCCCAGATTTCTTCTTCGTCTTCTCTATAGCCTCCTTTTTTCTGTCTTTGCCTTTCAAAGTAGCTGTAGGGTTTTGGATGGTATCTGCGGGGTTCTAGGGCATCCACTAGTAGAGTTCCAATCAGCTTGTCTTTTCTAAACTTTCTCTTTATCTCTTCCTACTTCTCTTACATATCCCATTCCTGAGAGTTGTATAGTTTGCCTCTTCTAACTTGTTCTCTTTGATTTGATTCCAAGCATTCAGAATGATGATCTTAGAGGTTGGGCTCCATTGCACATAATTTGGCCTTGCTTCCAGCTCTTCTTTGTGCCTTTTCTTCCACAGCCTCATATCATCATCATCAGTAACTTCTTTGCCCTTTGATAGATTTTGAGGGTTAAGACTGAATGCATCTTCATCATTAGGAATTGTATCTTCAACATCAGGAACTTTAGGATCAGGAACAGCAGGCTCATCATACTGGATGGCATCTAGTCTCAATGCTTCCCTGATCACATTGGAGGTCCAAATAGTATGGTCTCCACTTGACTTTATCATTGACCTCTCCCCATTTATGACTTATTCTATTATTAGATTGCTTAGGAATTCCATGGATAAGGTTATCTTCTTATCCCAATGGTTTATGCTAGCTGTGGTGTGATTCTTTACTTCTAACATATGATCATCTAAGATTTGGGTGCAAACATCCATTCTTCTTTCAATGATTTTCATGTGCTCTTCTATGTTGGTTTTGGTTACATTATGAACCATATCCATGTTTTGAGTGGTGATGCATTGTTTTGGATGAAATTTGTCTGTACCTTTGGAATTTGATCAAGTTGATGTACTGTATGGTCTACAGCAGGAGCAGCTCTCATGAAAAACTTAATTGTTTACTCTTTTAGCAAGGTTGCTTCAAATCTGATGGAATAAATCTCAGAAGTTAGATCCTTCCTTAGGTATTTTATTGAGTCATCAACATGCATCTCAATTTTTCTTCTTTGCTCATCAAAGAGCCCTCTTAGCTATGATAGAAATGAGGTGGGAAATACATCATTCATTTGAGCAAATACAAGAGAGTTAATCTCTTCATTTCTCTTCATGATATCTCTCCCAATTCTGGAATCAGCCACTTTATATTCTGAGGAGTGATCTTGATGTTCATCGATATGAATCTATTCATTTCTCTGAACGCCCCCATCTCATGATCCTCAATAGGGGACATGACATCATCTCCTTTTTCCTCTTTTTCAGATTCTTCCACTCTAGCTTCAGCTTTTTGAACAGGGATCTTGGGGTGAGTCTCCCCCTCAGTAATAGTACTAACTGTTTTGCTATCCCCCTCAACAGGTTCACCCTCTTCTAGGGTCTCCCCCTCAATATCAGCACTAATCATGTCTACATCAGTTAGCATAGGAACTTCAACATGTTCTATAACTATGTCCCCTTCAAAGACAGTAGGATACACTTCCCTAGTAATATTCTTTGCAGCAAGGTCAGATGAGATTGACACTTGAGCATTCACATGTCTTCTCTCAGAATCACTTGAACTGGAAAAGTGATGGTTTTAGGGTGAGTGCTCCTATTGTCTGCAGACCCACTACTGGAGCTTTCTTCTGCAACTGACTCAGCTTTCCTTTTTCTTTCTCTTTTTTTACTGTAGAGGGTGTTCGATCAGCACCCTATCTCATTTATCAAGCATCTTTATGTCTATTTTCCTCATATGGTGAATCTTTTCACCTAGCCTCATATTAAACATCTTTGGTACAGAGTTGAAGAGGTATAGAGACAAAATCCTCCCATATTAGGCACAGGGATGCTCTCAATCACTTTGTCAAACACTATCTTGCCCCAAGTGTTCTTCTTGGAAAGAATCACTCTAATCATTAGCTCAAACATCTTTCTAGAGATTTTATCATAAGATTTAATCTTATATACCAGAGCTTTTCCAATGACATCTGCTATGAACTTTCCCTTCTGATTCTCTTTCCTTTTCTAGGTATCACAGGTGTCCTCGGAAAGGCCATACCAATTGAAAGCAATCTTCACATCTCCTTCACACAGCTCATTTTCCTCTTCACTGGAACTTAACTTGGGTAGCTCCAGTTCCCTACTTATCCTCCTTGTAGTGATCTTAAGCTTTTCTCTATTTATATAGGTATTGATTTTGGCGGAGGATGGGTCCACTTAGGCATTCACAAACAGCTCTAGAACCTCTCTTTTCAAGATGGCAGTGGGTTTTGATAAAAGAAATTCCAGTTAGGCAGCATACAGAAGATGTATTACAGATTTAATCTCTTTAAGAGCATCTTTAAATCCATTGCGAACAAGTTCACATCTCTCAAATAGGAAGTCAATAACCTTAGAAGGTATTGATTTAGAGAAATTGAACGAGGAGTAGAGGGTGATGTGTGAAATATAGGGTTCGAACGCAAAATTATCAAAAGGGAAAAGAAAGTTCAGATTTTATTCTAGGCAAATGTTCTATTTATAGCTTATTTTATTCCAGAAGGTGAAAAGGTGTGTATCTTGGTGTGATTGATAATTTTGTTGGATGACCTTGACTTAACCTGATTGATTTGAAGTTTTCCGACCCATTAGAACTATTGTGTCGAGTCCATTAGATGCCAAAGATTTCCACTCAATGTCAGGACTTCTCACTCGACGCCAGGATTTCTCACTCAATATCAATAATTGTTTTCTTGATGCCAAGCCAGCTGACTCTTTCTACTATATTTTCTCTTACAAAATTGTTATCTCCCAAAAGCACATATGTGATGAAAGTATCTAGTTGTCTACCTAAATCACCTAGAGGGGGGGGGGTGAATAGGTGAGATCTGTGTCTTTTGCGGAATAAAAATTTGAGAGAGTAAAACACAGCAAGTAATCAAGCAAAAGCAAGACGACACAAGAAATTATAGTGGTTCCCCAAATCTTGGGTACGTTCACTTTCCACCTCACCAATCTAGCACCACGATTATACTTGGATACTTCACTATATCTCGGATTCAAACAATTCTACACCTCGGAGCAACGCTCCTACAACTTGGTGTAAACACACTCCTACAAACTCGATCCCCCAAAATGAGATCTACACTCGGAAGAGAACTCTTCCTACAAACTCGGAGACAAATCTCCTTCAAAAGTTGAAATGATTTTTACAACAGCTATAAAAATTTACTTCCAGATATGAGATCTTCAAAGTTCTTCCCTCATGAGACTTGAAATTCTTGAAGAAGATGTTGAGGAAGAAATCTTGAGAATACACGATCTGAAACTCTTTGGATCCTACACGATCAAGTGAATGATTGGATAATCTTGAAACTATGATCTTGTCGAATCTATTCTTCTGTTGAATCGCTGGATTGAGGAAGAAGCGTCAGAGAAGAACGACGATGGTGGCGTGAGGCTTTTCCCGATCTTTCACTTGCGGCGATTCTGATTTCTATTAAGATTACGGTTAGCGAATCCTTGAGAGGACATTATATAGGATATCCACTAACGGTATGAAATTATTGAAGGAATGATGATCAGTCATGTTAAACATGGATTAATATTTAAAATCCCATTCGACGAATTATGAACTCCAGTTCGACGAATGAAATCCCGTTCAATGAACTGAATGAAACCCGTTTGACAAATTATGAACTCCGTTCGACGAATGAAATCCTATTCGACGAATTAAATCCCGTTCGACGAATTAAATTCCATTCGACGGATGAAATTCCATTTGACGAACTGAATGAAACTTGTTCGACAAATTATGAGCTCCGTTCGACGAACTGAATGAAATCTCTGCAACTGCATTCTTCGGAAGACATCTTAATTTTTTGAAAAGAACTTGATCTTTCGAAAAATGGCATACCCTTCTCGAGAAAATGCTTCACGCAAAATTGTCTGAACAGTTAAACTGATTTTTCGAAAAATAATTTTGACTTTTCGAAAACAGCTTTTCTTTTTCGAAACATGAGTCCCATTTTTCGAAAAACAATTTGCCTTTTTCGAAAAACAGATTTGGCTTTTTCGCGAAATTTGCAGAGCAATTTTCAAAAAATAGAACTTATAAGTTTTTGAGAGTTTTTCGAAAAGTCTTTATGTTTCTCTAGAACAGTTCTTCTTTCTCGAAAAACTTAACTTAGACCTTTCGAAAAACACTCTACTTTTCGAAAAATGGACTTGGGAAAATTTTAGAGTAAATTTCTTTTCTTCTTTGCATGAGACCAGCAACCCTTCCTTTCTTCCATGCTTTTGTGCTTGAAACTGAAGTGCATTCCAATAAAGAGGTTACACATGAGTCAACACCATGGATCACACAATGAGGGATTACATTGCATGGTCCTGTGTTAAATGACACATTGTAAACTAACATTGGTCTACACTTAGCAATAATAACCTGCAAGCACTCAACTAGAAAATAACATTGAATACATAGTTAATTCATCTTAGTTCAAGGGTGACTTCACACAAATCTAGGTTATTATGGATATAATACCCAATAATCTCCCCTTATTTGTAGAAGTCAGAACCATCTACACTAAGGTGATTTATATCAAGATAATTAAAAGAATTTACTAACAAACACAGTAATGATTGTAATGATAATTAAGAGGTAATATATTATAAAAATTCAAAATGTATATATATATATATATATATATATATAATTGTACATAGAGGTGTCCAGGTCCATAAGATTTCACAATACTTGAAAAACATTTATCACTTATATTGTTCCCTGTGTTGTCATTCCCTCTTCTTTTGTTGCCTTTTGAGGTAGTTGTAGGGCTTTGGATAGTACTTTGGAGGCTGAGGATGATCTGTATTATTACGGCCATGTTGACTATCATGAAGCCTTCTTTTAGTCATAGAAGTTTCATATTATTTCCATTCCTTGTAGCTGTAATAATCATCTTTATTTCCATTAAGTTCTGTAACTAACTTTAGAGTATCCAAAATGAGGGACTTGGAGGTTGGGCTCCATACTTCAGCAAATTCTTGTTCTTTTCTTTTCTCAGCTTCTTGAGTCGGAATGGATCGGCTGGCAAAGGAACCGTCACCTTATTTTATTTTCTTCAGCACTGGTATCTCTAGAGGTGGGTTCTGAGGAATCTCTGGTTCAGACCAAACATGAGAGTATTGTGCAGGAGGAGCCTCATAAAGTTCTGGTCTTGGAGAGAATGTAGGCTGCTGGATAGTTGGATTTAGATGAGGAGGTGGAGCCGCATTTGGATCGACTTGAAAGTCGGGGAAGATCTAATTATGCATCGAAACAGCCGCATCATAAGTTTGAAAATTTACATTATAAATATGTGTCTGTATGTCGTTACTGATCTCTTTCAGTTTGGCTTCCCTTGAGCCTTCACGCCCTCATCAGATTTAGTGAGATATTCTTTTACTAGTTCCTCCTCCTTCCAGACTTCTACAGATAGGGTTGCTATAACATCCTCTTTGAATTTTCCAACCTCTCAACAAGTCTTGAAGTTGTGTTCTTGAGATTTCTTCTCCAATTGGATCTGATTGTTTGTAAGAGTGACTGATTGATCAATGACGTTACCAATACTAGTGATAGTATGGTCTAAAGCCTTGCCACCATTCTTGAACAGTCATTTCAGTTCATCTGTATTACATTGAAATTCTGCAAAGCCGCTGCTCATCTCTTTCTCTAGGGAAGATACTTTATCAGTAACCTCTTTGAGAGACTTATCAAAGTACTCTCTTTGCATTGTAAGCATAGATTCTATCTTACCCAAGAGGGTATCATTAGGGATTACTATAACTGGAGGAGTTGGAGGAGCTGGATGAGGTGGAGCTAGAACTATCCAGATAGAAATTTCTTTAAAGATAACTCAACTTTGGCCTTTTGGAAAGAAGTCATGAAATCTCCTTACTCTCCAAGAATAACAGGCATAGAAAAATCCAAATTTTTGAGAGGAGGTTCTGTAGTATCTAGAGTAATCTCCTCCTCCTAAGATAACAAAACAATATTCTCCCCCTCAATATGTTCCTGGGGCTGAGAATTTTCTGGAGTGTCTGCAGGGATATCTTCAGGGATTTATTCAGGAGATTTTTCAGTAGACTGGAATAGGGGTTCATCTGAATTTAGTTCTTCAATCATTTGGCAATGTTAGCTTCAGTGGAGGAGATCCTGGCATTCACTTGATCATCTGTTAGAATTTCCTTATCAGAAGGAGAATCAAAATTCATACCTGAGCCACCCCCATGCCTAGAGGTGCTCTTCTCATCATCAGACTGAACATGATCTTAGGCTTCCACCACTACAACATCATCAACAACTTGTTCTTGAACTTGGGCTATAGGAACATCTGATAGAAATTCTGTCTCAGGAACCTCATCATGCAATACTTCTTCTTGAGCTAAAGGAGCAGGCTCCCCCTCAGTAGTTGTACCAGATGTGACAGCTGTATTAGTTGGAGGAGGAGATGGGATCCTGTCCTCATCATCAATAATGATTCTATGGGCTGGAGGAGCTTGTCCTGGTTTTGAAATCCTGATTTCCCATCTGCTTATGGAGGCGAGGGTGACTTTCTTCAGGTGGTGAACAGACACACCTTTAGACAAGTCGAAGATTTCTGGGTGGAGTTGATGGAGATACAGAGTGATGATTCTTGCAAAACTAGGAGCCGTAATGCTTTCCTTGATTTTATCAAAAATCATTTGTCGCCAGTAAAACTTCTTGTGACATATTATAGCAATCATCATATCAAAGAACTCTGAGGATATATATTGAAGAGAGTGAGTTTTGACAAGTAGAACCTTGCCTAGAATGTCTGCGTGGAGCTTGCTTTCAGTATTCATGCTCGGTCGTCAAATGGAGGTTATGGACTTGGAGAGACCACAGAAGGACATGGCCCTAGAGTAGTCAAGTTCTTCTAAATAGTCTTCCTCGTCAATTACTGGCAGCTTTAGAAACTCGGTTAAGGAGGAGGCCTTGATCTTGATCTTCACATTTCTGACTGAAGTTTTCAATAACTTCCCACTTCGCTTAAATTTGACATTCCTGAAGAACACTTCGATATCTGGAATGAATACATTGCACGGTTGCTCGAGAATGAAGGTAAGTCTGGCGGCTTCAAGGAGGTGAATAACGTTGCATAAATCATTGGAAAGTTCGGCGATGTCAGTGCGGACAAACTCACTGCCAAACCCTATCTTCACATTAGGATCCATTGATTACAGAGGTTGAAGTATGTTGGAACCCTAGTTTTGATTTGGGCAAGGATCACTATTAGGATGTTTAGATTGACCCAAAATGTATAGTCATGGGTCATAAGATTATTTCCAGGTTTGCTCCTTCAGAAAAATTCTAGAAAAGTTCAGTTTTGAAGTTCAGATTTATTTACGGCTGATAGAATTTATTAAGGCTTAACTGCAGGCATTTATAGCTCTCAGATTTAATGTTATATATTCTTATCAAATATAGCAGTTTGGATGGCAGCATTAAATAGGGAGTTAATTGCAGAGATTAAATGCCAATTGTTTTCTCAAGGAAGATTCCATTCTTGGAAATTGATTTAGCCATTCCATAGACATAAAGAATTCAAATGTTTGAATTCTCCAGGCAATAAATATACAGAGAATTATATCTCACACATGACAAGAAAGAGAGAGAAAAAATTAATAAGGCTTTTTCTCAAAGAAGAACTCTCGGCAAAAAGCATCTTCCTAAATAACTCTTCATCTTCTTCATCTGCTCTAAGCTTTCGAGAGACAACAAAAACAATATCAGTTTAGAAGCTTGCTGGAGAGCAACATCAAGTTTGATGGCCTACACCCTGCAGCAAAGCTCCAACTTCCTGAACCATTCAATATCTCAGGGGGAGCCTTTGCTAACAACAAAATCCACACAAGTCTTCTCAGTTGTTTTTTGAGAAAGGGAAGACAAAATCAATCTCTCATCCCCACCTCTATAAAGGGTTTTAATTCCCTTCAAAATTATTTTGGTTCACAAGTCTCCTTACAAAAGACTTGAGGTTTGATTTTTGAGCACCTGATAAAAAGCTCATTGGTGGCAGTCACCTGATCAAAAACCTGAGTGGATTCCTACCAGGGTGGTAGAAGAGTGGATGTACCCAGGTTGGGGAACCACTATAATCCTTGTGTCTTCTGTATGCTTGCTCTGTTTCTTTATTTTTGTGCTGTGCTTACTCTTCTATATAATATATATATTTAACTAGAGTAAATAAGATCTATCCCCTCACTTTCAATTGGTATCAGAGGAGGTTCCTTTGGTTGTATATGCTAACACCTGAACCAAAACGATCTGATAGATCTTATTTTTCTTAAGAGTCTTTCATGGAATAAAATGAAGAGTTTTCAAGCACAAGACCTCCTATGTGCAATCTAGATAAGCTTGCACTATGGGAGGCAAAGATTAGGCTTTTTATGAACTCTATTGATGGAGAAATTTTCAATTCCATTTTGACAGGTCCTTATCAACCATTAGAAATAACAAGCATGAATGTTGTTCCATCATCTCAATGGATAGAAGCCCAGAAAAGGCTAAAGATGGCTGATGCACAAGCAATGAACATTCTTACTCAATCAATGTCTGATGAAATTTTATGCAAATTGCTGAATGTACCTCAACAAAGGACATCTGGGACTCCCTCACAGCAATGGCTGATGGATCAGCTAAAAAGATAAAATATGATGCTGATACTTGGAGTGATTCTGAAGCTTCATCATGTACTACTGAGGATAAAGAAGAAACAAGAGCAAGAGAATTCTGCTTGGTGGCAATCAATGCCTCTTGCAGCAACTATGATGAAGAATCTGAATCTGATGAAGAATAAGAAGAAGAATCAGAAGAGGATCAGGTTATCTCTTCCTTTGATTTCACTTCAGAATATTTTAAAGAAGATTTAAAAAATGTTTCTGAACAATTAGTTTCTTTAAAAACAATTAAAGACAAAGAAAAGATAATAGAGTTAGGCAATATAACTGAATTTTTATCAAAAACAATTAAAAATTTTCAGAAAATTTGTGTTCAACATAATTCGTCGAACGGAGCTCGACGAAAACTACACTCTTCGTCAAATAAAGGTCGACGATCTCTGAACAGAGATTTTGATTTTAACTTGTCTAGAAATTATGATCGGCGAAAGAAATTTGCTTCGTCGAACCGAGATCGACGATCGTTGAACACAGAAAATAGATATTATCATTCTGTGAACCGAGATCGATGAAATCGATTCCCTTCGTCGAACTCAGATCGACAAAAATATTTTTCGTCGAACTCAGATATTCAAAATAGAAATTTTTATCCCTTTGAAAATTATAATCAAACTCAAAACTTTATCAATCCTTTTACCCAATGGTTCATCTCTCCTGGGAAATTTCATTCATTAGGTTAGAAAGATCAACCTGAATGCACTTTTATTTCTAATTATTTTTAAAAAGAAAACCAGGACCAAGGATATTCTGGGTCCAGAACCTCTAACCTCTCTTTTCATGTAAAGAACTTGACAGGTTGTCAAGATCTAAGGCTGAGCAAAAAGGAAAGCTGAAGATACCATCAGAGAGCTTACTCTCACCAAATTTCTCCAGTTCTTTCATCAACAATTCCTTAGAAAGATTCTTTATTTCTTTTCATATTCTTGAATCTTTGTTGTCATCTTTATTTCTCAAAGTACCTTTGTAAATCTGTTGAAAAATTATAATTCAGGCAGATTATTTTTGCTTTGTGTTTTATTTTTCAGTGAATAGTGTCCTCACCCAAATAGGGGGAGATTGTTGGAACCTGAGTTTTGATTTAGGCAAGGATCATTATTAGGATGTTTAGATTGACCCAAAATGTATAGTCATTGGTCATAGGATTATTTCCAGGTTTGCTCCTTCAGAAAAATTCCAGAAAAGTTCAGTTTTGAAGTTCAGATTTATTTACAGCTGGTAGAATTTATTAAGGCTTAACTGTAGGCATTTATAGCTCTCAGATTTAATGCTATTTATTCTTATCAAATATAGCCATTTGGATGACAACATTAAATATGGAGTTAATTGCAGAGATTAAATGCCAATTGTTTTCTCAAGGCAGATTCCATTCTTGGAAATTGATTCAGCCATTCCATAGACAGAAAGAATTCAAATGTTTGAATTCTCCAGGCAATAAATATATAGAGAATTATATCTCACAGATGACAAGATAGAGAGAGAAAAAATAAAGAAGGCTTTTTCTCAAAGAAGAAGAACTCTCGGCAAAAAGTATCTTCCTGAACAACTCTTCATCTTCTTCATCTGCTCCAAGCTTTCGAGAGACAACAAAAACAATATCAGTCTAGAAGCTTGTTGGAGAGCAACATCAAGTTTGAAGGCCTACACCCTGCAGCAAAGCTCCAACTTCCTGAACCATTTTGAAAGAAAAGGGATAGATACTACTCCAGAGGGGGGGGGGTGAATAGAGTAATCAAAAATTGCACTAGCAAAGTTGACTGTCTACTCAACTCCCTTGGAGTTAATTGCAGAATGAAGGTTATAGATATTTGAGAAGTAACCCTAAAGCCTAACACAAGTATTGTGCACAAAAGGCAGCCAACTGTAATTACAGTTAAGGCTTGGAATCCTAAACAACAACTAGCAAACCTAGTTAAAATCTAATCACAGCCAATCAACACAGAGAATTAATTAAACAATCCAGACGACACAACGAATTTATAGTGGTTCCCCAAACAACTTGGGTACGTCCACTCTTCTACCAACAAGGTAGGAATCCACTCATGTTTTTGATCAGGTGCCCTGCCACCAACAAGATCTACTTCAGGTAGATCCAGAAACCCTTTAGACTTTTGATCAGGTGTCTAAAAACCAACACAGGTTTTTGATCAGGTGCCTTGCCACCAAGGTATACTTTTGAAGGGAGTAATAACCCTTTACAGGAGGGGGAAAGGAGGTTAAGATGTCTTCTCTATTTTACAATAGATTAGAGAAGCACAAGAACTTGCACCGAGCTAGAAAGCTCTAAAGAGTCAAGGCTCCCCCTGGCTAAAAGAATGTCCAGGTGAAGTCTTGCTTCAGTGCAGAAAACACTTCAGAAAATCTGAAGGAAAAAGCTACAAGAAGATAAATAATATGAATTGAAAATTCTTCTTCAAGCAGCTATCTTCTTCTTCTTCTTCTTCTTCAAAAAGCTCTGAGTGAAAATCTTCCTGTAAGCAGGATGAACTTAGGTTGAAGAAGAGTGAAGAGCTAAAACTTCTTCTCAGTTGGATGTGAACGATCTGAGAGCAGTTGTAAACTGTAAGTTGTAAGCTTGAATGCTGCTATTAGCTTTTTAACTCCTTTTTCCTGAATGAACTGGTGTTTGGCTATATGAACTAGCTAATTTCTTTCTCCAAAGAGTTCTTTATATAGCAGCAGCAACAACGGCTCTCATTTGAGTTTGAATCTTGTCTTCTACTGAAATCTGCAAGCTGGGCTGCAAATAGCATAAAGCAAAAACAAATACTGCAGACAGATATCCTATAAGAGGATAAATCTTTCTAAGAAGCTGCAAGTAACTCTGATAAAATAATACTAGAGAAAGTCACATCAGAAGAGACTCTTTACGGCCAAGGAAGACTTTTTGAGTCTAACGGCTATAAAGGACAGCCTGGCAGATAAAGCAGAAATCATACCTCAGCTAATAAGACAAACAACTTTGTCAGAAAAAGATTAGCTCATGCATAAGGAATGGAGCAGATATTGCATGGAAATAATATCATAAATTTATTCAAATAATCTTTTATAAAATATGCCAAAATAAATATGAAATAAATCACATCATAGAAGATGACAAAATTACTCAAGACATACAGCAAAACGTAGAACGACCCTCGGAGATCGTCGACCGAAGCACAGAGATCATCGACCTATCAGACAGATAGTCGAACGATACAGATAGTTGAACTATCAAAGAAGATAGTCGAACTACCATAGCAGATAGTCGAACTATCAGGACAGATAGTCGAGCTATCAGATAGTCGATCTATCAGGACAGATAGTCGAACTACCAAACAAAACAGATAGTCGACCTATCAAACAGATAGTCGAACTATCAAAGAAAGCAGATAGTCGACCTATCAACAAATAGTCGAACTATCAGAGAAAACAGATAGTCGACCTATCAACAGATAGTCGAACTATCAGATAGTTGAACTATCCAAGCATATAGTCGAACTATCAAAGAAAATAGATAGTCGACCTATCAATAGATAGTCGAACTATCAACCAAAATAGATAGTCGACCTATCAACAGATAGTCGAACTATCAGATAGTTGAACTATCCAAGCAGATAGTCGAACTATCAGAACAGATAGTCGAGCTATCAGATAGTCGATCTATCAAGACAGATAGTCGAACTACCAACCAAAACAGATAGTCGACCTATCAACAGATAGTCAAACTATCAAAGAAAAACAGATAGTCGACCTATCAAACAAAGCAGATAGTCGACCTATCAAACAGATAGTCGAACTATCAACGCAGACAGATAGTCGACCTATCAAATAGATAGTCGAACTATCAGATAGTTGAACTATCAGAACAGATAGTCGAACTATCAAAGAAAACAGATAGTCGACCTATCAACAGATAGTCGAACTATCAAACAACACAGATAGTCGACCTATCAACAGATAGTCGAACTATCAAAGACAACAGATAGTCGAGCTATCAGAAAGACGATCGTCGAACGGCTGATCGACGATAGTCGAGCGACGTTCGACCATAGTCGAACGAAAAACAACTTAACCAAATTTTCATCTAGAAAAGTGACAAGACTAAACTAGAGCAAACTAACTACACAACTAACCTATGACCATAGATAAATCTTGGGTCAAGAGACTAAAAGAGAAGACTGAACTCAAATCAAAACTAGGGTACCAACAATCTCCCCCTATTTGAGTTAAGTCTCTCAACACTTAAATACAAAACTAAATACTGAAAATAAATAAGATGCATGAAAAGAAATAACTAAGCAGATAACATCAATCAATCAGATAAGCAAATAAATGTTAATTAATGAAATTTTAAGATGCTTCAGAATTAGGTTTAGGTTCAGAAGAACTAGGAATGAAAGTAATCTTTCTAGAAGGATCTTGGGCTTCTTTCCTTAACAACTTCAGGTCTTGTTCTCCAATGATTTTCAATTCTGACGCTCTTGGGACAACTGCCTCAGGATGCTTTTCCATGTATTTTGAAGGATCAAATACCTCAGGTCTAACCTGGAATTTATCGAGCTCCTTCATTCTGAATTTTGATATAGTGGTTAATTCTGCAGTGTCTTTGCCTTCAGCTTTAGCTTTCTTAATTTGAGCTGATCCAACAAGTTCAAGAAAACGAGCCATCCTGAAATTAGGATCAAGCTCTGGGCTTTCATACACATTTTCAGAAGATGTATCAACTGGTTCTTTATCCTGAATAACTATATAAGAAGGAGGAACAGACTCAGCAAATATCTTGCTAGATTTTTCAGAGAAAATAATTTGCTTACCTTTTGAAACAGCCTTCACAGCATGATCTGGCTTTGGAGAGGTTGAGCTCTTGAGTTCTTTGGAAGGAGGAGGAGAAAAAGTTGGTCTATGATACACCACCTCCTTTACTTGTTCCTTAACAACAACATCAAGTCTTTGATAGCCAGATTGAGTTTTACCTTGATGTCTTTGAGAACTTCTCCTTTGTGATGACTGAGATGGGTTGAACCTGTCAGACAGAGCAGCAGGGTTTGCAGATAGGTTTTCAAAGGCTCCTGCACTGGGAGGTGGAGGAGGAGGACCTCTAGGATTCCATCTTGGGACAGGACTGTCATACCTCTTTGACTTCTTCCTTTGCTTCTGCTGATTTTTAGAAAATGCCATCCAGTGCTGGAAATCTTTTGATTTAGGATCAATTCCTTTCAGGATATAGTAGGGAGTATCATTATCTGGATTTGGAGGAGGAGGAGCCACGGCTTTCCTTTTCTTTTTAGCAGATCTTTTTCTTTTAGACTCATCAGATTCATCAGAATCAATATCATCCTCAGAATTTGAAGAAATAGGAAGATCATATGGATCAATCGCTTCTTGCACAGCTCTTTCCTTTTCTTTTAGGGCAGCTTTTTCTAATTCTTCTTCCATGGCATCCTGTGCCAGGAGAGCATCTAAATCCAATCCAGGGGAATCATCCCATACAGTAGACTTTTCAATTTGAGAATCTGAAGCCTTTTCTTGTACATTAGAAACTGTCATGGTGACCAGTTCTACTTGCACTGCTAGCTGAGCTGGCTGAGCAGCCTCAGAAACTTGAACAGCTGGTTCTGGTTCAGTTTGTACTTCTGGAGCTGGTTGGAGATCAGGCTCTTGAACATCTAATAATTCTTCCATTTTATCTATAGTATTATGAATAAAATTTTGCTAAAAGATATCGAATCATTCCTTACAAGTATTCCCAAACTAGCATATCAGTTATCAAATCTAAAAAGTGAGTAAAAGGGATACCTTCAGAATTGTCCTTTGAGTGTCCTAACTCCCATAATTCATCTAGAAAGGAAGTGATAACTCCTTCTAGGTATAGGGAGACCAGGGGAGTAGAACATTCTTCTAGGCAAACTTTGACAATGAATTCAGACTTCATTAAGGCATCATAAATTTCTTTTTCAGACAAAGGAGGGGAGCTGATTCTTCTATTTCTTTCTCTGCAACTGCAGGAGGATCTGTTGGAGGGGAGGCCAAAGGCAGCTCAGGGGAATCTTCATTAAGCATCTCCCCCTGCCTGATTTCAGTAGATATTGAAACTAGGCCCCTATATGAAGAGGGCTCAGCAGACTTTGAGAGTGCTTGGATGGCAGCAGTCAAAGAAGAGATGGAGGATGTAAGGGGAGCAATTGCCTCTTCAATCATAATTTTGATCGAAGGAGTAATTAACTCCAAGATGCTAGAAATGAATGCTGGAGTGATTTCAAATGATGAAGGGGGATTCTCAGTGGATGGATGATCAGCAGGAATGGTGTATTCTTGATGAACTGGAGAATGAACTGGAGATGGAGAGTGAACTGGAGAATGATGGGTGGATGCACGATGATCAATATGATCTGAAGAAGGAATTGGAGACTGAGGAGGAGTAGAAATCTCAGAAACCAATAAATCAAAACTGGGATGTGAGATCCCAGCAAGATGAGAAGGGAGAGGAGATGTAGGAGGTGATGCATGGAGAATTGTAGATGAATCAGGAAGATGAGAAGCAGAAGGTCGTACTTCAATTGAGGTTGATGGAACTTCAACTGAAGTAGACGGCAATGCAGATTAAGAAGATGGAAGGGAGAGATTTGCTGAGCCAGCTTCTTGTAGGGGAGGAGTGACTGAGGCAGTCCTGGTGCTCTCAGATGCAGCTGGAGTAACCCCTGCTGGAGCGGGCTTCAGAAAAGTTCTTTTCCACTTGACGAACAAGGTTGGGTCCATCTTCTTGCTGGCATTTATGGAGGTAGCAGCTGAAACTAACAAATGAGGATATTTCTCCTTCAGAAAAATCCCAACCACCCTACCCAGGGTGACTTCTTTCTTGCTGTTCTTTTTCCTTATTAAATCAAACAATACTCCTGCCCAGTTAATCTTCTTTTTGTTCATAATTGCACACATTAGGGCAAACTGTTGCCTTGTAATGTTGTCATGAGCAGAGTGCTTTCCCAGTAGCACTTTTCCGACGAGTTCAGCAAGGAACTTAATCTTAAACGGAAAATTCACCTTAAGCAGCTTAGAGGGAATGCCTTCTGCATGTCCCAGCTCTGTCAGCATTCTCCCAAACTCTGGGGTATCTTGCTCGTAATCTTCTTCCCCATTTAACAATCCAAAAAATTCTGTTAAAATGACGGGAGTCAACGTTACCTCTTCTCCGCCAATTGTTCCGGTCATTGAATCGTCATTTGAAGACGAAGTGAATGCCCATTCTTTGATCTCTTGAATGTTTATCTTTATCCTGGAGGACATGAGCTTTTCCAAACCTTGATCTTTGCATAGATTGAGAATTTCCACTATTCCAGATTCGCAGCAACTAAAAGAATCGAAATCCACACTGAAGCCTGCATTGAACTTCACCACTGTCAGGAGCGCTGGAGCTATAGCCATTGAAGGGGCTGGAGAAGACGAGGGTGACGGCGAAGGCGAAACGACAGAAAACGCGAGACAAAGAGCAAGCGGGAAGACGGAATGCGAGAAGACGCTCTCCGTCGACGATAAAAAGAAAGATCTCTAAACCTAGGTCGACCATCGGCTTTATATTAAAACAACGATCGTCGATCTATTTAAAAGATACTGGAGACGATGGTCGAACGGTCGTTCGATGATCGTTCCTGAAGCAGAGTAGTCGATCCATCGTTCGACTATTTCTATCTTCACAAATGACAAGCTGTCGTCAACCATAGATCGACGATAGGCTCGACCTGTTCGACGATCTTCGAATGCCGGTCGACGATCTTCAAGCAGATAAGCTGTAACGACCCTAGCCGATCCAACGTGGCAGTGCCACGGCTCCGCTCTAGGCGTCGCTACCGGACTGCAGCCCAAGCACCCCAACCCCTCTCCCTCCACAGGCGGGTTGTTGGTGGCCACAGCCTTCCTTTGATGAGCGAACTCGACAGTTAAGTTGGGCCGTACGGGGACTTCCCAGGAGGTCACCCATCCCAGTACTACTCTCGCCCAAGCACGCTTAACTATGGAGTTCTTTCAACCTTCATCACCAATTGAGCTGCAGCTCAATTGGTGATGAAGGTTGAAAGAACTCCATAGTTAAGCGTGCTTGGGCGAGAGTAGTACTGGGATGGGTGACCTCCTGGGAAGTCCCCGTACGGCCCAACTTAACTGTCGAGTTCGCTCATCAAAGGAAGGCTGTGGCCACCAACAACCCGCCTGTGGAGGGAGAGGGGTTGGGGTGCTTGGGCTGCAGTCCGGTAGCGACGCCTAGAGCGGAGCCGTGGCACTGCCACGTTGGATCGGCTAGGGTCGTTACAATAAAAAGTGCACTTTTTATTGTAACGACCCTAGCCGATCCAACGTGGCAGTGCCACGGCTCCGCTCTAGGCGTCGCTACCGGACTGCAGCCCAAGCACCCCAACCCCTCTCCCTCCACAGGCGGGTTGTTGGTGGCCACAGCCTTCCTTTGATGAGCGAACTCGACAGTTAAGTTGGGCCGTACGGGGACTTCCCAGGAGGTCACCCATCCCAGTACTACTCTCGCCCAAGCACGCTTAACTATGGAGTTCTTTCAACCTTCATCACCAATTGAGCTTAATTGTAACGCCCCGTAAATTTGGCGCGCGAGTTTGAACGAGTTTGGTGTGCGTGTAATGGGAGGGCTGCCAATATCCGGTTGTAGGTGGGAGTAATATAAATTCCAACTAAAACCTAAACCTACCCAGCCCTCACCCCTCCCGATCGCCTCTCTCTCTCTCGTTCTTTCTCTCTCGACGGCGCGCAGAAGTCGGAGCCCCGCCTACCTCCACCTCTCCCGTCGCCGGCGCCGGAGGAGCACACAGCTCCCTCCATCTTCTCCATCTCCCTCCGATCCTCCCTCTCCCGTTCGCTCTCTCTCTCTCTCGACGGGATCCGAGCTCGATCGGTGAGACGAAGTTCGATCGGCGAGATCGCCGCCTCCTCCTTCTCTTGGCCGCCGGCTGTGAGGAGTTAGCCCGAGCCTTTTCTTCCCTCTTCCTTGCCCCGGCCGCCGCCGGCTAGGGTTGAAGCCAACCTACACCCTCCTCCTCTTGGCCGACCAAGGGTTAGGGTTAGGGTTAGGGTTTCGTGTTGGAAAGGGGAAGCCGCACCGGAAGGATTCGTCGTGGAGATTTCTTCGGCGTGAGCAAGCCGGATACGTGCGTGGAAGCCGCTACAAGGATTGTTCGTGACCGAGCCATGCCTCAGAAACGCACGTCAAGGGTAACGACTTTTCTTCTTGGGCAGGTGAAGCCCTTATTTAGCATAATTGCATGGAAGTGTCTCCCCACCATCGCGTGGGGGAAAGGTGCTCTCCGACGGGTCGATGTTGACATCCCCGCTAGTTTAATTGCATTAGTACCGGAAGCGCGAGTACGGTTTAGGCATGCTGTGTGAAGCCCATCCGGATGCGTCTGGATTGGTGATGTTTATGATTGCCCGGAGAAGACTCCGTGGTTGTTTTACGCTTGCACTAGGTCGTTGGATCGTTGGCATCAACTCCCGAGGGGTTTTTGTCGTATTTGTGCGAAGCCCGTCTCTCGGAGACCGTATGGCTAGTGTGTGGAGTTGTGCTCCTTGAGGGCCCAACTTAGGTGGCCGCGAGTACCACCCTTGTTACATAACAATCGGTTATGTATGCGATAACAGGCAAGGGGAAGTCGACCCGCGTCGTGCGTGTTGGGTACGACGATTTGAGCAGCGGGCTCGACCGAACTGTACCTGCACTATGTGGTGTAGTTCGACCACCTAAGATAATTGGTGGGTTGCTACAGGCATAGGAGAGAGTCGAGACCTTTGAGTCACGACTAGCGAATGCTCATCATGTAGCCATCCAGTCCAGGACTGAGAATGGTAGTGGGACCGGGGATATCCGGTACACTGATAAGGTGCCCTGAGTGCACGAGACGTTGGGCCGGTTGAGCCAACGTTTGTGGTGTTTTGATGCTTTAAATGCACTTTTTAGCTTTATGTGATTATGCTAATCCGCTTGCAGGGAAGAGGCACCGCCACCCCGAGAAAGGGGTGGGGTCGTTATAATTTGGTCAGCCTTTGCTGACCGTTACTTTGTTTGCCACCGCTCGGTGGAATGTTTGCTTGCAGGTGCTGCGGAGCCGAGCGGGAAATAGCGGGCCGAAGCCCATTTTGCTGAGCTGGCCCTCGAAGGCCCAGCCCTTTTTGTTAGCTAGTTTCATGTATTGCCGGCCTGCGTGCCGATGTATGCAAGCTACTTGTATTTTCAGCTGAACACTTTCTTGTAAGGCCTTAAGGCCGTTTTGTGGACATGTGGTTGTATTTTCATTCCTTTGCTGGTTTAGTGGACATTCGCCGTTGGGCGCGGTTTTTCGTTAAACTCCTTTTATGCTTCCGCTAGAATGATTCTGAGTTAGGATACGGTTTTAATTTAATGTATCGGACTATGGTATTTCCAATTTAGTAACCGTTCCGTCTGTTCGCTTAATATGACGTGGGGCCCCGGCCGGACCTTCTGTTATATTACCCGTAACGGATGGGGTGTGTTACAATTTGGTATCAGAGCCCGGTGTCGATCTTCCTTCTTCGAATTCGTGGTCGAATTCCTTTTAAGGGGTGGTGAGCACTTATGTGCGTTGCCATTTTAACATGAAACGACCCGTGAATGTCCACTTAGGAATGAAAATCATGCATGAAACACATTGAAAAACATTGTTTGTGGAACCTGAGCGTTCCTTTGTTTGATGTTTGCTATGTCTTTTAGTCACGAATGTGTGCGTTGCAACTATAGGTGACCAGAAGTGGTGCTGCGGAGTCCCGGAATCAGCACACTGCAGAGAGTAATGCACCGAGGGATGAACCTACACCTCCTCCTTCTGCCGAGACTATCCGATTAGTTGCGGAAGCGGTGTTTGCGATGATCAATGCGCAGCCCAGAGAGCAGGTACACCCTGTGGTGGTCCCGCAGCAGACTGTTGTAGCCGAGCCGATGGCGGCGAGGCAAGTGCCTGCTGAGCCCTTAGTGGCAAAGCGAGCAAATGACAGGCAGATGCAACATGTCATGAGCTTCCATCCTCCTACATTTTCGGGAGTGGAATCACCGACGCAGGTCGAAGATTGGCTCTCCCGTATCAAGAGGACCCTGACAGCGACAGAGACTGATGAAGCTCAGAAGGTGACCATAGCCACTTTCCTACTGGATGGAGAGGCAAGGCTTTGGTGGGACGAGGTAGAGCTGCACCAGCTTGCTGGCAGGCAGCTATCTGAGGTCTCGATGGAGGAGTTCTCGAGACTATTTCTGGCCAGGTACCTCCCCTCCACGCAGAGGATTGCGTTGGAGAATCAGTTTCAGCGTCTGACTCAGGGAGAAGGTTCAGTTGATGAGTACTTGCACGAGTTCACGAGGTTGGGACGGTATGCCAGCTTCACGTTTGCGGACGAGGAGCGAAAGACCAACAGGTTTTATGAAGGACTGCGGGATGACCTGAGGCTACTTCTCTCAGGCCCGATGACGCAGGGCTTTCAGGTTTTGGTGAACTCTGCCAGATCGTTGGATGTAGACATGAGGAGAGTGCAGAGTAAGAAAGATCTGGCTGTGAAGAAGCCAGATTTCAAGGCAAATACCTCTTCGAAGTCTGGGTTCCGCAACAGGTGGAACAAGAAGGGTAGGTCGTCTGGACCCGCCCCTTCTACTGTTACTTCTGGAGCTACTCCGAGTAGAGGCCCGGTTACTTGTTACACTTGCGGCAAGGTGGGGCATTATGCCCGGGAGTGCCGCAGTGGCCCTCCGAAGACTGAGAAGAAGGCAGGGGCATCTTATGCCGAGAAGGGGAAAGCGGTGGAGTCAACAGCTTCTCACTATACTCCCGCTCAGCCTCGAGTTTACAACCTTGGCCAACAGGAGGCTATAAAGCAAAACGACGTGGTGACAGGTATGTCGTAGTATATAGTTTCTACTGCTTTATATACTTGCTACTTTGTGTCATGCTTAACATGTTTGAGTTAGGTTTCGTCCTAATTTGGGACTATCCGGCGAGAGCACTGTTCGATACAGGCGCTTCTCATTCATTTCTATCCGAGGACTTCATATTGCGCATCGGAGTGCCTTCCGTTGTATCAAGTGATAGACTGGATGTTTTACTACCTAACGGGTGCTTGATGCGTGCGGATAGGTCTTGCTGTGTCCAAGTGCGGATTGGTAGTCGTGATTTTAAGTTGGAAGCAGCTCTACTGCCGATATCCGAGTTTGACGTGATCTTTGGCATGGACTGGCTTTCAGAGCAGCATGCGTGTATTGACTGCAACTCGAAGGAAATCACTTTGGGGCAAGGTACTGAATGCGAGACCAAATTCGCTGGCATGCGAGGATCGAGCAAGACGCTGATGTCTGCTCTCCAAGTGGTAAAAGCAGTTCAGAAGGGCGCAGAGTTGTTCTTCACATTATTGGAGGCTGTAGAGCCGAAGTCCCGTTTGAACGACATTCCCATTGTGTCAGAATTCGCGGATGTGTTTCCTAAAGATCTCCCTGGGATTCCACCCCAGCGAGAGATTGATTTCCCTATTGATCTGGTGCCAGGTGCGAAACCTGTGGCCCGTGCACCGTATAGAGTGGCGCCAAAGGAAATGGCAGAGCTAAAGGTTCAGCTGCAGGAATTGCTAGAGCAGGGGTATATTCGTCCAAGTGGTTCACCTTGGAGTGCGCCGGTCCTTTTCGTGAAAAAGAAGGACGGAAGCCTGCGTCTATGCATAGATTACCGAGAACTGAACAAGCTGACAGAGAAGAATAAATATCCGATTCCGAGAATCGATGATCTATTTGATCAGTTGGCCGGATCAACTGTCTACTCGAAGCTGGATCTGAAGTCCGGTTATTATCAGTTGCGTATAAGGGAAAGTGATATTCCCAAGACGGCATTTGGCACACGCTATGGCCAGTACGAGTTCACAGTGATGCCGTTCGGGCTGACAAACGCGCCGTCGGTATTCATGGATTTGATGAACAGAACTTTTCGAGAATATCTGGACCGATTTGTGATTGTCTTCATAGACGACATTTTGGTATATTCACAGTCGGAGGAGGATCATGCGAACCATCTGAGATTGGTTTTGCACACCCTGAGGAGAAGTCGACTTTATGCCAAGTTCTCTAAGTGCGAGTTTTGGCTATCGTCTGTAGCATTTCTCGGTCATGTCATTAGTGGAGAAGGTATCGCTGTGGATCCAGCGAAGATAGCAGCTATACAGGAGTGGCCCGTACTGACTACAGTGGCGGAAGTCCGGAGTTTCCTGGGACTTGCCGGCTACTACAGGAGGTTCGTGGAGAACTTCTCACGAATTGCTTTACCTCTCACTACCTTGACGAGAAAGGATAAGAAGTTTGTGTGGTCACCAGAGTGCGCACGAGCTTTTGAGGAATTGAAGGGTCGTCTGACCACGGCGCCTATTTTGAGATCGCCATGTGGTACGGACGGCTATGAAATTTATAGCGATGCCTCAGGGAGCGGCTTAGGCTGCGTTCTCCTACAGTTTGGTCAAGTTATAGCTTACGGCTCGCGCCAGCTGAAGGTGCATGAGAGAAACTATCCCGTCCACGACTTGGAGTTAGCGGCGGTGATATTCGCCCTGAAGCTGTGGCGGCATTATCTATATGGCGTGAAGGTTGACATCTTTACGGACCATAAAAGTCTTAAGTACCTGTTGAACCAGAAGGAGTTGAACATGCGGCAAAGAAGATGGATGGAATTCCTCGGAGATTACACATTCGAGATTCATTATACACCCGGGAAGGGGAATGTGGTCGCTGATGCTTTAAGTCGCAGAACTCCAGCGCGAGCAAACTGGTTGAGCAGGCATGATGAACGTTTAATCCAGGAGTTGGAAGACTTGGGTATTACCTGTGTCGACAGGAGTACTAGTGCAAACGCATGCTTGAACTGGACGGAGGTGCAATGCGACCTTGCAGACAGAGTTCGGAGAGCGTTGGAGCTCGATGAGAGCATGAAACGTTATGCATCGGAAGGGTCAAATTCCCAGTTCTTGGTTCAAGACGGTCTTCTGAGGAAGGATAATCGCTTGTGCATCCCAAAGTCTGGCACTCTACGGGAAGAATTGATGTACGAGGCTCACAACACCAAGTACTCAGTTCACCCTGGGAGCACAAAGATGTATAAGGATATGAAGATTTTGTTTTGGTGGCCAGGCATGAAGAAGGACATAGCTCTCTACGTGGCAAAATGTCAAACATGCGCGCTAGTGAAGGCCGAATGCCAACGACCTGGAGGCTTCTTGAAATCGTTGCCAATCCCGGAGTGGAAATTTGATGACATTTCCATGGATTTCGTGCACGGTTTGCCGAAGTCGTTGCAGAAAAATGATTCCGTTTGGGTGATTGTTGATCGGTTGACCAAAGTTGCGCATTTCATTCCAAATCGAAAGAGCGATCCAGTGGAGAAGCTAGCAAAGTTGTATGTGGAGAACATCGTTCGGTTGCATGGAGTCCCTCGCAGCATAGTCAGCGACCGTGATGGACGGTTTACGTCCGGTGATTGGAGGCATGTTCATCGATCGTTGGGCACGAAGCTCAAGTTTAGCACAGCCTTCCACCCGCAGACTGATGGACAAACTGAGAGGACTAATCGTACGATGGAAGATATGTTGCGCATGTGCGTTTTAGATTTCGGACAACATTGGGAGAATCACCTGCACATGGTTGAGTTCGCCTATAACAACAGTTATCATGCAAGTATCCAGATGGCCCCGTACGAAGCGTTATACGGCAGGAAGTGCCGCACTCCGTTGGCATGGGCAGAGACAGGTGATACAAAGCTGTTGAAACGCAAAGACGTTGACAATGCAAATGAGTCTATACGGATTATTCGAGAGCGGTTGTTGACCGCCCAAGATCGTCAAGCAAAGTATTATAACGCAAGGCACCGGAACGTGGAGTTCGCGGTTGGAGATTGGGTGTACCTGAAGATAAAGCCTTTCAAAGGAGTGTCGAGGGTTCGTCGCTTGAAGAAGCTGAGTCCAAGGTATTTAGGGCCATTCGAGATCACCGAACGCATCGGCGAGGCAGCTTACCGACTTGCTTTGTCGACGGAGCTGAGTGGGTTGCATGACGTCTTCCATATTTCAGTGCTGAGGAAGGCGGTGCGAGAACCCGATTCTGTGTTGGAAGCCGATGTGGTGCCGGTGGATAGCGGCCTATCTACTAAGGTGAAGCCGATTTGTATTATCGATAGCGACATCCGACAGTTGCGAAGAAAGACAATCAAGATGGTGCGTGTCCGTTGGGACAATTGTGGCCGCGAAGAGCTCTCTTGGGAGCCTGAAGAGGTCATGCGCGAGGAGTACCCCGATCTGTTTGACTCAGGTATGGCGAATTTCATTTCGTTATTCGTATTTTGAATTTCGGGACGAAATTTCTTTTTAGGAGGAGAGAATTGTAACGCCCCGTAAATTTGGCGCGCGAGTTTGAACGAGTTTGGTGTGCGTGTAATGGGAGGGCTGCCAATATCCGGTTGTAGGTGGGAGTAATATAAATTCCAACTAAAACCTAAACCTACCCAGCCCTCACCCCTCCCGATCGCCTCTCTCTCTCTCGTTCTTTCTCTCTCGACGGCGCGCAGAAGTCGGAGCCCCGCCTACCTCCACCTCTCCCGTCGCCGGCGCCGGAGGAGCACACAGCTCCCTCCATCTTCTCCGTCTCCCTCCGATCCTCCCTCTCCCGTTCGCTCTCTCTCTCTCGACGGGATCCGAGCTCGATCGGTGAGACGAAGTTCGATCGGCGAGATCGCCGCCTCCTCCTTCTCTTGGCCACCGGCTGTGAGGAGTTAGCCCGAGCCTTTTCTTCCCTCTTCCTTGCCCCGGCCGCCGCCGGCTAGGGTTGAAGCCAACCTACACCCTCCTCCTCTTGGCCGACCAAGGGTTAGGGTTAGGGTTAGGGTTTCGTGTTGGAAAGGGGAAGCCGCACCGGAAGGATTCGTCGTGGAGATTTCTTCGGCGTGAGCAAGCCGGATACGTGCGTGGAAGCCGCTACAAGGATTGTTCGTGACCGAGCCATGCCTCAGAAACGCACGTCAAGGGTAACGACTTTTCTTCTTGGGCAGGTGAAGCCCTTATTTAGCATAATTGCATGGAAGTGTCTCCCCACCATCGCGTGGGGAAAGGTGCTCTCCGACGGGTCGATGTTGACATCCCCGCTAGTTTAATTGCATTAGTACCGGAAGCGCGAGTACGGTTTAGGCATGCTGTGTGAAGCCCATCCGGATGCGTCTGGATTGGTGATGTTTATGATTGCCCGGAGAAGACTCCGTGGTTGTTTTACGCTTGCACTAGGTCGTTGGATCGTTGGCATCAACTCCCGAGGGGTTTTTGTCGTATTTGTGCGAAGCCCGTCTCTCGGAGACCGTATGGCTAGTGTGTGGAGTTGTGCTCCTTGAGGGCCCAACTTAGGTGGCCGCGAGTACCACCCTTGTTACATAACAATCGGTTATGTATGCGATAACAGGCAAGGGGAAGTCGACCCGCGTCGTGCGTGTTGGGTACGACGATTTGAGCAGCGGGCTCGACCGAACTGTACCTGCACTATGTGGTGTAGTTCGACCACCTAAGATAATTGGTGGGTTGCTACAGGCATAGGAGAGAGTCGAGACCTTTGAGTCACGACTAGCGAATGCTCATCATGTAGCCATCCAGTCCAGGACTGAGAATGGTAGTGGGACCGGGGATATCCGGTACACTGATAAGGTGCCCTGAGTGCACGAGACGTTGGGCCGGTTGAGCCAACGTTTGTGGTGTTTTGATGCTTTAAATGCACTTTTTAGCTTTATGTGATTATGCTAATCCGCTTGCAGGGAAGAGGCACCGCCACCCCGAGAAAGGGGTGGGGTCGTTATAATTTGGTCAGCCTTTGCTGACCGTTACTTTGTTTGCCACCGCTCGGTGGAATGTTTGCTTGCAGGTGCTGCGGAGCCGAGCGGGAAATAGCGGGCCGAAGCCCATTTTGCTGAGCTGGCCCTCGAAGGCCCAGCCCTTTTTGTTAGCTAGTTTCATGTATTGCCGGCCTGCGTGCCGATGTATGCAAGCTACTTGTATTTTCAGCTGAACACTTTCTTGTAAGGCCTTAAGGCCGTTTTGTGGACATGTGGTTGTATTTTCATTCCTTTGCTGGTTTAGTGGACATTCGCCGTTGGGCGCGGTTTTTCGTTAAACTCCTTTTATGCTTCCGCTAGAATGATTCTGAGTTAGGATACGGTTTTAATTTAATGTATCGGACTATGGTATTTCCAATTTAGTAACCGTTCCGTCTGTTCGCTTAATATGACGTGGGGCCCCGGCCGGACCTTCTGTTATATTACCCGTAACGGATGGGGTGTGTTACATAAGCTATCATCAACCATAGGTCGACGATAGGCTTGATCTGATCGACTATCTTCGAACGTCGTTTGACGATCTTCAAATAAGTTTCAACAAGGCAGACGTCACACTTAGTCTCTTCCATTAATCATGCCTAGTTGAACCAAAAAGAACAGATGCTTCTGTTCATCTAAGGGCTTGGTGAATATATCACCTCTCTGAAGGTCTGTGGATATGAACTCAAGGCTGATCTTGTTCTTTTCCACACAATCTCTCATGAAATGGTGCAAGATCTCAATGTGTTTCGTTCTAGAGTGGTGCACAGGATTTTGTGCAATAGAGATAGCACTGGTACTATCACACTTGATTTTTGTGTTCTTGTGTGAGTACCCATAATCCAAAAGCTGGTTTTGTATCCACAGGATCTGTGAACAACAACTAGCAGCTGCTATATATTCAGCTTCTGCAGTTGAAGTTGAGACAGAAGCCTACTTCTTACAGAACCAAGAGACCAATCTCTCTCCCAAGAACTGGCAAGTTCCTGAGGTACTCTTCCTGTCAACTCTACAGCCAGCATAATCAGAATCAGAATATCCAATTAATTCAAATTCTAACTCAGCTGGGTACCAAAGTCCTAGATTTGGACATCCCTTCAGGTATCTTAAGATTCTCTTGAGAAGAATCAGATGAGATTCCTTGGGGTTGACCTGGAATCTAGCACAAAGGCATGTAGCAAAACATTATATCTGGCCTACTTGCAGTTAAATACAATAGGGAACCAACAATGTCCCTATAATTCTTTTGATCAACATGCTTTCCCTGATCATCAAAATCTATAACTATATTAGTAGCCATAGGTGTATGCATTGCTGAAGCATCAGCCATCCCAAACTTCTTTACCAATTCCTTGGCATATTTGGATTGGGAGATGAAGATGCCATCAACATCTTGCTTTACTTGGAGACTAAGAAAGTAAGACAGCTCACCCATACTACTCATCTCAAACTTAGAATGCATCAAGTCAGAGAACTTTTTGCATAGTTTGGGATCAGTGGAACCAAAAATAATGTCATCCACATACACTTGAACTAACAGGATTGTGTCCTTGTGGTGCTTGACGAAAAGGGTTCTATCAACTACTCCCCTAACAAAGTTGTGCTCTAACAGGAAACTAGCTAGAGTCTCATACCAGACTCTGGGTGCTTGTTTGAGTCCATAAAGAGCTTTTTGCAACTTGAAAACATGTGAGGGCTGAGTTGAAGAAATAAACCCAGGTGGTTGTTCAACAAATACCTCTTCCTTTAGCTCACCATTTAGAAAGGCACTTTTGACATCCATCTGAAAAACTTTAAACTTCATATAGGCTGCATAGGCTAAGAAGATCCGTATTGCCTCTAGCTTTGCAACAGGAGCAAAGGTTTGGTCATAATCTATACCTTCCCCCTGTCTGTAGCCCTGAGCTATAAGCCTAGCTTTGTTCCTTACAATGATTCCATTTGCATCCAACTTATTTCTATACACCCACTTGGTGCCTATGATCAGTTGGCCTTTAGGTCTTGGAACCAAAGTCCATACTTTACATCTTTCAAACTGATTGAGTTCCTCTTACATAGCAATGATCCAGTGGGGATCTAGCTCAGCATCTTTAATGGTAAGGGGCTCAATCTGTGAAAGGAAACAAGCGTGCATCACATCCTGTCTTAACTGATGTCTTGTTTGAACACCAGCTGATATGTCTCCTATCACTTGAGATGTAGGATGATCTCTAAGTGTGACAACATCAGTAGGTGGGATGTGATCTTCAGCAATAGTTGGGATTAATTCCTCAGGAGGAATTTGATCTACTATTGGTGGAACAATAACAGCTTCTGCACAGTCTTCATCACTGTCTGATTTAGTGATATGAAGAGTTAAAAGATGGAGAATCTCTTGAGTAACATCTTTACTAGATACTGGTACCTGTAATGAACTTGAGGAAGGGGAAGTTTCCTTCTCCTTGTAAAACATTTGAGATTCATCAAAGGACACATGAACAGACTCTTCAATTTTAGAAGAAGATTTATTAAATACCCTATAAGCTTTGCTTACTTGGGAATATCCAAGAAAAATTCCCATTGAAGCTTTCGCTTCAAACTTTCTAAGGTATTCCTTATTATTATTATGAATATAAACTACACAACCAAATACTCTAAAATAATTTATTTTAGGTTTCTTTTCTTTAAGCAACTCATAAGAAGTTTTATACTTAAGCTTGTGTATCAGACTTCTACTCAAGACATAGTTGGCTGTACTAACAGCTTCTGCCCAATAGGAAAGAGGCATATTAGCATCTGCCAATAATGTGCCAGCAGCTTCAATCAGGGTTCTGTTCTTCCTTTCAACTACCCCATTTTGTTGGGGAGTTCTAGGAGCTGAGAAGCTATGTTTTATACCTTCTCTCTCACAGAATTCTTGCATGAGAAGAGAGTCAAACTCAGTACCATGATCACTTCTGATCAAGGCGACATGAGTAGAGTACTCAGTTTGCACACATAATAGAAAATCTGTAAGGGCTTTGAAGTTATCAGCCTTAGTTCTCAGAAAGAACACCCAAGTGAACCTAGAGAAGTCATCTACAATGACTAGGGTGTAATACTTCCCTCCTAAACTCTGTACATTTATTGGGCCAAATAGGTCCAAATGTAATAAATACAGGATTCTAGGAGAATCACTTTTATTTACTGATTTAAATGAATTCTTGGTTTGCTTGCCTAATTGACAAGCCTTGCATAGGCTCTCCTTCTTGTAGGGGCAAGAAGGTAAACCTCTAACAAGGTTGTGTTTAGATAACCTAGATATGTTCTTGAGGTTAACATGGCTAAGCCTTTTATGCCATAAAGTATTATTATTTGTTACTTCATTAAATAAGCAGATTTCAGAGTGAGTTGAGTTAAAATCTACTAAGTAAATATTACCTTGTCTAATACCTACTAACACAACATTATTGTTTAAAGTAATATTACAAAGAGAGTTAGAAAATGATACCTGGTATCCAGCATCACATAACTGACTTATTGAAATGAGATTATGCTTCAGTCCAGTTACATAAGCAACTCTCTTGAATGTTATAGCTCCAATTGTCATCCTGCTATAGCCTTCAGTTTGACCACAGCTTGAATCTCCAAAGATCACCTTTGGGCCAAGCTTGGCCTTGAACCTTGACAGATGTTCTTTATTTCCTGTCATATGCTTGGAGCAACCACTATCCAAATACCACTTATTTTGAGTGATAGGATAGGTCTTTACCTGCAAATAAATCAATTAAACATTGTGGACCCATGTAACCTTGGGTCCCTTATTTTTCACATAAGAAAAACTGTAAATAAATGAATAAGCAGGTTGAGGGTGATAACCTAACGGGTAAGATCTCCTAGGTGGGATTCTCCATGCAGATGATGGGTCAATGAACCTAGGGTTTCTATTTACATTTGGGTTTCTAAAGTTCTGGTTGAAGTTTTGAAATTCATGTTGAAAACGTCGATCAGCGTTCGACGATGGGTGCCCAGATCGTCGATCTCCGTTCGACCACTGGGCCTGCGATCGTCGAGCAGCGTTCGACGCTCTTTGTATTTTCTTAAATTTTTGTTTTCTTTTCTCTCTCTTAGCTTTATTTAAAGCTTTATTAACCTGATTAACTTGCTCAGTATTTTTTATTCCACTAGCTGAAATAAAATTCACTGGAGTTGAAAGATGGTTTGTATGAATAATTGGGGGTTCACTAGAAGATGCTCCTAAGCCTAATTTATTATTGCCTGACCTAGTGTTAGACATGCTGGTTATTTCAAGCAACGTAAGGCTTCTACCATTCAGAGATTATTCTAACCTTTTGGACTTAGCTAATTCATTCTTAAGGAATTTTATTTCTTCACTAGAATTAGTGAGTTCTGTTGTTAACCTAATGTTTTCATTAGAAATTAATTCAGATTCAGCTAGTTTATTTCTAAGCTCTTTTATTTCCTTTTCAGAACTAATTAAATCTAAACATAGAGATTTAAAATCTGATTTAAATTCATCAGATGTAAAATCATAAGAAGACAATACCTCATCTTCTGTTGGCATTTCTTCATCAGAATCTAAACTCTCTACAGCTGAGTGATTGCTGCAGGCATCAATTGCCATCAGGCAAACTTCCTTTGCCTTCTTTTCTTCCTCATCCTCACTGGAGCTTGAGGAGGAAGATTCCTCATCAGAATCGCTCCAGGTTTCAGCAACAAAACCTCTCTCCTTCTTTTTGTTCATGTAGGAGGATGGCTTGGAATGCTTCCTGTGCTGATCCTTGTCTTTCCTTTTCTCTTTGTTCTTTTCCTCTGGACAGTCTGGAAGAATATGTCCAGGCTTCCTGCAACCATAGCAAATTATTTCTTTAGTAGGAGTACGATCATACCTTGGTTTTTCTTCATATTTTGAAGATTTCTTTCTGAATTCTTTCCTTCCCATCTTGAGAAACCTTTTGGCAAATAATGCCATCAGTTCCTCATTGGACTGGCTTCCTTCAGAAGCATCAGTAGCTTTGAGAGCAAGGGTTTGCTCTTTTCTTGTGGGAGTTGGAGTCTTTGCTTCAGCCTCAGCTTCCCTGGACTTCAGCACTTGCTCAAAGGACTTGAGCTTGCCAAGGAGGGCTTCTGTTGAGATTTCTGTTGTGCTTCTGGCCTCCTTGATAGGCCAGATCCTCAGATCCCATGTGCTAGGGAAGCACATAAGAATCTTATCATTGACCTCTGTCAATGAAATATCCTTATCAAGAGTCCTCAGCTTATTGATGATTGAGCTGAGCCTTGTGTACATTGCTTCAACTGATTCAGCATTAGTTTTCTTGAAGTTTTCATACTGGGAGATAAGGTTGGACCTTCTGTCCTTCCTTTCATCAGCTGAACCAGCTACAATCTGGTTCAGTGTATCCCACATTGCTTTTGCTGAGGAGCAGTCAGCAACCTTCTGTAATACTTCATCAGACATTGTCTGAGCCAGAATGTTCATTGCTTTAGCATCTGCTATCTTTGCCTTTTTGTATTCATCATTATAATATGGAGGAGGCACTGCACTCATATCAGTTGATGATGAAGCAGTAGCTGCAGCAGGTGCTCTTGGTGGTCCTGTCAAAATAGAAGCAAAAATACTCTCATCAATAGAATTCATATATAGTTTAATCCTTGCCTACCAAATGCTGAACTTGGCTAAGTTGCATGCTAGAGGTCTGGTGCTAGAGTAATCCTTGGACTGGGCCATAATAGTGAAAGTGAATATCTATAATCCTTGGTATCTATCAGGATCTTGTGACTTAGGTGTTAGCCTATACAGTCAGTCAACCTCCCTCTGATACCAATTGAAAGAAAAGGGATAGATACTACTCTAGAGGGGGGGGGGGGGTGAATAGAGTAATCAAAAATTGCACTAGCAAAGTTGACTGTCTACTCAACTCCCTTGGAGTTAATTTCGGAATGAAGTTTATAAATATTTGAGAAGTAACCCTAAAGCCTAACACAAGTGTTGTGCACAAAAGGCATCCAACTGTAATTACAGTTAAGGCTTGGAATCCTAAACAGCAACTAGCAAACCTAGTTAAAATCTAATCACAGCCAATCAGTACAGAGAATTAATTAAACAATCCAGACGATACAAGGAATTTATAGTGGTTCCCCAAACAACTTGGGTACGTCCACTCTTCTACCAACAAGGTAGGAATCCACTCAGGTTTTTGATCAGGTGCCCTGCCACCAACAAGATCTGCTTCAGGTAGATCCAGAATCCCTTTAAACTTTTGATCAAGTGTCTAAAAACCAACACAGGTTTTTGATCAGGTGCCCTGCCACCAAGGTATACTTTTGAAGGGAGTAATAACCCTTTACAGGAGGGGGAAAGGAGGTTAAGATGTCTTCTCTATTTTATAATAGATTAGAGAAGCACAAGAACTTGCACCGAGCTAGAAAGCTCTAAAGAGTCAAGGCTCCCCCTGGCTAAAAGAATGTCCAGGTGAAGTCTTGCTTTAGTGCAGAAAACACTTCAGAAAATCTGAAGGAAAAAGCTACAAGAAGATAAATAATATGAATTGAAAATTCTTCTTCAAGCAGCTATCTTCTTCTTCTTCTTCAAAATGCTCTAAGTGAAAATCTTCCTGTAAGCAGGATGAACTCAGGTTGAAGAAGAGTGAAGAGCTAAAACTTCTTCTCAGTTGGATGTGAACGAGCTGAGAGCAGTTGTAAACTGTAAGTTGTAAGCTTGAATGCTGCTGTTAGCTTTTTAACTCCTTTTCCCTGAATGAACTGGTGTTTGGCTATGTGAACTAGTTAATTTCTTTCTCCAAAGAGTTCTTTATATAGCAGCAGCATCAACGACTCTCATTTGAGTTTGAATCTTGTCTTCTACTGAAATCTGCAAGCTGGGCTGCAAATAGCATAAAGCAAAAAACAAATACTGCAGACAGATATCCTATAAGAGGATAAAGCTTTCTAAGAAGCTGCAAGTAACTTTGATAAAATAATACTAGAGAAGTCACATCAGAAGAGACTCTTTACGGCCAAGGAAGACTTTTTGAGTCTAACGGCTATAAAGGACAGCCTGGCAGATAAAGCAGAAATCATATCTCAGCTAATAAGACAAACAACTTTGTCAGAAAAAGATTAGCTCATGCATAAGGAATGGAGCAGATATTGTATGGAAATAATATCATAAATTTATTCAAATAATCTTTTATAAAATATGCCAAAATAAATATGAAATAAATCACATCATAAAAGATGACAAAATTACTCAAGACATACAGCAAAATGTCGAATGACCCTCGGAGATCGTCGACCGAAGCACAGAGATCGTCGACCTATCAGACAGATAGTCGAACGATACAGATAGTCGAACTATCAAAGAAGATAGTCGAACTACCACAGCAGATAGTCGAACTATCAAGACAGATAGTCGAGCTATCAGATAGTCGATCTATCAGGACAGATATTCGAACTACCAAACAAAACAGATAGTCGACCTATCAAACAGATAGTCGAACTATCAAAGAAAGCAGATAGTCGACCTATCAACAGATAGTCGAACTATCAGAGGAAACAGATAGTTGACCTATCAACAGATAGTCGAACTATCAGATAGTTGAAATATCCAAGAAGATAGTCGAACTATCAAAGAAAACAGATAGTCGACATATCAACAGATAGTCGAGCTATCACAGAAAACAGATAGTCGACCTATCAACAGATAGTCAAACTATCAACCAAAACAGATAGTCGACCTATCAACAGATAGTCGAACTATCAGATAGTTGAACTATCTAAGCAGATAGTCGAACTATCAGAACAGATAGTCGAGCTATCAGATAGTCGATCTATCAAGACAGATAGTCGAACTACCAACCAAAACAGATAGTCGACCTATCGACAGATAGTCGAACTACCAACCAAAACAGATAGTCGACCTATCAACAGATAGTCGAACTATCAAAGAAAAACAGATAGTCGACCTATCAAACAAAGCAGATAGTCGACCTATCAAACAGATAGTCGAACTATCAACGCAGACAGATAGTCGACCTATCAAACAGATAGTAGAACTATCAGATAGTTGAACTATCAGAACAGATAGTCGAACTATCAAAGAAAACAAATAGTCGACCTATCAACAGATAGTCAAACTATCAAACAATACAGATAGTCGACCTATCAACAGATAGTCGAACTATCAAAGACAATAGATAGTCGACCTATCAAGCAGATAGTCGAGCTATCAGGAAGACGATCGTCGAACGGCTGATCGACGATAGTCGAGCGATGTTCGACCATAGTCGAACGAAAAACAACTTAACCAAATTTTTATCTGGAAAAGTGACAAGACTAAACTAGAGCAAACTAACTACACAACTAACCTATGACCATAGATAAATCTTGGGTCAAGAGACTAAAAGAGAAGACTGAACTCAAATCAAAACTAGGGTACCAACACATTCAATATCTCAGGGGGAGCCTTTGCTAACATCAAAATCCACACAAGTCTTCTTAGTTGTACTTTGAGAAAGAGAAGACAAAATCAATCTTTCATCCCCACATCCGTAAAGGGTTTTAATTCCCTTCAAAATTATTTTGGTTCACAAGTCTCCTTCCAATATACTTGAGGTTTGGTTTTTGAGCACCTGATCAAAAGCTCATTGGTGGTAGTCACCTGATCAAAAACCTGAGTGGATTCCTACCAGGGTGGTAGAAGAGTGGATATACCCAGGTTGGGAAACCACTATAATCCTTTTGTCTTCTGTATGCTTGATCTGTTTCTTTATTTTTGTGCTGTGTTTACTCTTCTATATAATATATATATTTAACTAGAGTAAATTAGATCTATCCCCCCACTTTCAATTGGTATCCCAATTAAAAGTAAAGAAACAGAGCGAGCACACAGGGATTATAGTGGTTACCTAACCTGGGTACGAGCCAAGTCATAAGGATTATAGTGGTTCCCCAACCTGGGTACATCCACTCTTCTACCACCCTGGTAGGAATCCACTCAGGTTTTTGATCAGGTGACTGCCACCACCCTAGTGGGCAAGCTTGCTGGAGAGCAACATCAAGTTTGAAGGCCTACACCCTGCAGCAAAGCTCCAACTTCCTAAACCATTCAATATCTCAGGGGGAGCCTTTGCTAACATCAAAATCCACACAAGTCTTCTCAATTGTACTTTGAGAAAGATAAGACAAAATCAATCTCTCATCCCCAAATCTGTAAAGGAATTTAATTCTCTTCAAAATTATTCTGGTTCACAGGTCTCCTTCCAAAAGACTTGAGGTTTGGTTTTTGAGCACCTGATCAAAAGCTCATTGGTGGCAGTCACCTGATCAAAAACCTGAGTGGATTCCTACCAGGCTGGTAGAAGAGTGGATGTACCTAGGTTGGGGAACCACTATAATCCTTGTGTCTTCTGTGTGCTTGCTCTGTTTCTTTATTTTTGTGTTGTGCTTACTCTTCTATATAATATATATATTTAACTAGAATAAATAAGATCTATCCCCTCACTTTCAAAGGATTTCTGACTGGTCTGTGAGGAGTAGTGGAGTTCTTGGGGAAGAGCGGTGGAAACGAAACGAAATTGTCGGCGGAAATGAAGCGTCATTCTCCGGAAGCTCTTTTTCGAAATGTCAGGGGTTGGACTTTCTATGGACTTTCCTATATATTAAATTAATAATTTTGAAAATAAGGACAGGCGTACCTAGAAAGGGGTTCGACTTCTTCAAAAAAATTTATTAAGGACATTTCGACATTTTTCGAAAAGTAGACATCATTTCTAGAAAAACAATATGGATTTTTCAAAAAGAATGAAGATTTTCTCGAGAAGTCCAAGACACTTTTCGAGAAACAAGTTGTTTTCCGAAAAATACAACTAATTTTTCGAAAACTCCATAAGGCTTTTCGAGAAATTCAAGTCCTTTTCGAAAAATCCAGAATACCTTTCGAGAAATCCAAGATCTTTTCGAAAAACATAAGTCCATTTCCAAGAAATGCATTTCTGAACTTGAGTTTTTCTGAATATTTGCTAAGTGAGAATTCCTTTGGCCTTTTTTAACTGGGTGAAGCTGAATCTTCTCTTGACTTTGATTGAACTTTTCAGGACTCCATGTTGAGCATGTCAAGTTCTGTCTTGAAGAACGAGAACTTGCCCTCATCCAGTGGCTTCGTGAAAAATATCTGTAATCTTCCTATCTATTTGAACATACTGAAGGTTAATGTCCCCATTCTCCATATGCTCTTGAATGAAGTGGTATCTCAATTCGATATGCTTTGACCGGCTGTAAGAGACTGGATTGTTGGCGATTACTATAGCGCTGGAGGAGTCACACAAAATAGGAATCTCCTGAAATTTCAAATTGTAATCTTCAAATTGATTATTTATCTAGAGAAGTTGTACGCAACAACTGCCTGCAGAAATGTATTCTGACTCGGCGGTTGACATTGCAACACAATTCTGCTTCTTGCAACTCTAAGATATGAGCCTTCTTCCAAGGAATTGGCAAGTCCCGAAAGTGCTCTTTCTATCATCTTTGCTACCTGCAGAATCTGCATCTGAAAATCCAATTAGTTCGCTATCATTATTTCTTGGGTACCATAAGCCAAGATTTGGTGTTCCTTTAAGGTATCTCAAAATCTGCTTTGTAATATTGTAGTGAGATTCCTAAGAGTTCACTTGATATCTACCACACAGACATATTGAGAACATTATGTCAGGTCTGCTAGCAGTAAGGTAGAGCAAGGATCCAATTATGCTCATGTACTTGATTTCATCGAAAGGTTTCCCTTTCTCGTCCTTGTCTAGAGACATAGCTGATCCCATTGGAGTCCTCATAGAGGTTGCATTCTCCATTCCAAATTTCTTAACCAACTCCTTGGTGAACTTCGTCTGAGAGATGAAAATTCCATCTTCAGATTGTTTCACTTGAAGTCCTAAGAAATACTTCAGCTGACTCATACTGCTCATTTTGAACTTCCCTTGCATAAGTTTGGAAAACTTCTTGCAAAGGTTATTGTCAATAGAGCCAAAGATAATGTCATCGACATAGATTTGCACTAGCAAAATCTTGTCTTTTACTTCTTGAAGAAATAATGTCTTATCTATCTTTCCTCTTGTGAATTTTTTATCAAGAAGAAAGTTAGACATCATTTCATACCAAGCTTGTGGAACTTATTTTAAACTATATAAAGCTTTAAATAACAAGTAAACATAATCATGGTGGTTAGGATCAACAAAACTAGGGGGTTGGTCTACATATACTTCTTCCTTTATACCACCATTGAGGAAGGCTGACTTCACGTCCATTTGATAGACAATGAAGCCCATAAGCGCAGCATATGCGAGGAACAACCTGATGGCCTAGAGTCTTGCCACTGGAGCATAGGTATGATCAAAATCGATCCCTTCTTCTTGTCTGTATCCTTTAGCTACGAGTTTGGCTTTATTTTTGATGATGGTTCCATCTTCATCCATCTTGTTCCTATAGACCCACTTTGTTCCAATTACATTCTTGCCCTTGGGTCTTGAGACAAGCTTCCAGACTTGGCAGCGCTTGAACTGATTTAGTTCTTCTTCCATTAAACCTATCCAAGACGCGTCTTGGTTTGCTTCTTCGAATTTCTTTGGTTTAACCTACGAGAGAAAATTCAAATGCAAATTTTCATTAGTAGTACCTCTTCGAGTTCATACACCATCACGAGGATCTCCTATGATTTGATCAATCGGGTGATCCTTCAAGTGTATGAGCTTTAGAGTCCTTGTATCGGGAGCTTCCACTATTTCTGGAGTTACTTCTTCCACTTGGATAACTTATTCATCTTGGCGATCTTCTTCTCCAATTGAGGTTGGAGGTGTGATCTTGATGAACTTTTGAGTGCTTTTGTCAAATGCCTCATCCAAGCTTAATTCTTTCAGCCTTGAACCTGCATCTTCAAGAAAAACACTGGAAGAGCTGCTATGTAGCAGGCTCGTCTCATCAAATACAATGTTAATTAACTCTTATACCACTAGAGTTTTCTTATTAAAAATTCTATAAGCCTTACTATGGCTACTATAACCTACAAAAATTCCTTCAAAACATTTTTCTCTAAACTTTGTATGATGATATTTCCCATTATTAAGTATATAGCATTTGCAGCCAAAGATTCTGAAGTAGGACATAGTCGGTCTTCTGCCTTTTAGTAGCTCATAGGGAGTCTTACGATGATTTTTGTTGATCAGCACTCTATTTTGCACATGACAAGCTGTATTGATGGCCCCAACCTAGAAGTACTCTGGTAGAGAGGAGTCAGTCAGCATTGTAGTGCATGCTTCAATGAGTGTTCTATTCCATCTCTCTACAACTCCATTTTATTATGGAGTACGCGAGGAGGAAAACTCATAAAAGATACATAGACTTCTACAGAATTCTGTCATGGCACCAGATTCGATTCTGTTCCATGGTCACTTTTGATTCTGACCATAGAGCAGTTTAATTCATTCTTGATTTGCTTGAAAAAATTCGTGAACACAACAAAGGTATCTGAATTTCATTTTAGAAAGAACACCCAAGTAAAACATGAGTGATCATCAACAATTACCAGCGTATATGACTTACCTCCTAAGCTACGAACTTGCATTGGACCGAATAAGTCCATGTGCAGTAAATATAAGCACCTTGAGGAATCTTTATCAACAATGCCCTTAAAGATAGCCCTTGTCTGCTTGCTCATTTGGCATGAGTGACATGGACTCTCTTTAATGCACTTAATAGTAGGTGTGCCATGTATTAGGTCTTGAGAAAATAGCATATTAATTGTTTTGAAATTAATATGTACTAGTCTCTTGTGTCATTGATAACAAAGGATGCACTATCATTTGCAACAAAACATACTCGGTAGAAGTGTCTAAGCATAGAAAATTAAGATAATATATTTCTACTCCTAGTGAATGTTAATATCATCTCCATAGTTGAGGCCGATTTTATCAGGCACTGATCTTAGAGAATGAAACAATAAAGCCTTTATCACATAATTTACTTATGCTGATCAGATTATGTTCTAATCCTTTTACATAAGCCGCATCAGTGAATGAGACTATACTATTAGAAATTGTACCGTAGCCTTTTGTAATTCCACGGCCAGAGCCACCAAAGATAAACTTTGGACATTCATTGACTGGAGTATATTTTTGAAGTAGGCTTCTTGTCCCGGTCATATACCGAGAGCATCCACTGTCCAAATACTAGATAGGCGTTTTGTTGGCCTTTGGACATACCTGCAAAAATAGATCAGTTTACCTTAGGAACCCAAACGTATTTGGGTCCTTGGTTCCTGGTCAGCATACTCCCCCTAGGACCATTAACCTTGCGAGTGGTCAATCTCGCTTGGCTAACTCGAGGAGTTTCAAGTTTCTGGGATTGAACCAGCAATCCACAGCAAAGTGACCAACTTTTCCGTAGCACCACCAGTCAAACCTGTTGTATATTTTCCAAGTCTCCTGCTTGACTTTTTGAACGTGTGGTCTAGTAGAAGCGGTTGAATTTGAGGTAGAAGCCTCATGATGATGGCATTCACAAGGTTTCTGCACCTCCTTTCCCTTAGGTACAACAGGCTTGGCTTTCGGTGCCTTCTTAATATTATGGCCATGAACATATGGACCATAGTTCTGTAGAGTGATCTCTTCATAAGGTGCCTTGAACGCACTTTCACCATAGTTTCAGGGACGAGTCCATCCTTGGTAGCGTGAATTAGGCTCTACATAAGTAGGTCTCGTAAAATGACCATAGGATTACTCAAAATCAAACTCGTTTGTTGGGAAGATTACCTTTTTAAACATAGTTTGATCTAGAGGGGCCTTCCCTTTCTCTATGGCTAAGGCTTTCTTAGCAGCCTTATTTTTTTCTTTTAGCCTTGTTCCTCCTAGAGGATTTACTAGGAGCAGCTACATGGCTTAAGCCAGCTCCTTTAGCCTGAGTAGAGAATTCAACAACCAGTGGAAGGATTTTCTTGGGCTTGGAGAAACTTTCAACGAGTTTCTTTTCATTAGCAAGCTCTTCTTCCAAGTTCTTGATGATTTTCTCTTTAAGGTTATGGTGTTTGAGTCCATTGTTGTATTCTTCGACAAGGGCCTCAAGTTCCTTTCTGAGTGAGTCCATTCTTGAGACTTCCTCCCTCAGAGTGATCTCCTCAGCCTTCAGGTGTTTGATTTCCTTGGCCTGAGATCTAATAACTTTTCTGCACCGGTCATAGACCATGATCAACTCTTTTTACTTACCCATGAGTTATTATTCATCATCAGAGGAACAATCCTCATGGTCATCGTCAGGAACATCAGATTTAGAAAGAATAGTGTGAGAATTTACCTCCCCTTAAATTGGGGGATAGCTTCTTCATCATCAGAGTGAGCCATGAGCCCGAAGTAGGCTTCTTCATCCTCACTCAACTCGAATGAGTCAGTGTCACTAAAAGTCTTCTGCTTCTTTGCCATGAAGCTCTTCTCCTTCTTTTTGTTATGGGAGGACTTGTGCTCTTCTCTTCTTCCACCCTCCTTTTTCTTATGAGGGCAGTCGACGATCATGTGACCTGGCTTATTACAATAGTAGTACACAATGTTAGTGGAATAATGTTTGTTCTGTTTAGAGTTATACCTATCGTTTGTGTGGTTTTTCTTTTGATGATCACCAGCGTGACGTGATCTTCTGTAAGAGGAGTCATTGCCTCTCATCTGTTTCTTCTTACTAAGAAACTTCTTGAATTGCTTGGAGAGAAGAGATAACTCTCCATCAGATAGTTATGAGCTTGAGGTGCTTGGCTCTGAGTCTTTTTCTTCACTTTCTTTGTGAGAGGGAGCAGGAGATGCTGCTTTAGCCTTCTTTGAGCTAACTGCCTTCAGTGCAGCAGACTTCTCTTTTGATAAAGATCTGCTGCCCTCTTCTTCAGCTTTTCTGGCATTGATTTGAAGTTCATAGGACATAAGCTTCCCGAAGAGGTTCTGGGGATTAGTGTCAGCTAGTCTCCCAAACTCCTTGATAACACAAATCTTATTGTCTCATTCCTTAGTTAAGGATCTTAGGAACTTGTCATTTAGTTCTCCATTGGTGAAAACCCGACCGTAGCTCTTCAAGTCGTTGACGATCTTGAAGAAGTTTTCAAAATTATCAGCTATTGTGTCCTTGGGGCCTTGCTTGAAGGCCTCATACTTCTGGTTTAGAAGGGATCTTCTATCATCTTTTACTTATTCGGTACCTTCCATCAAAACAATCAGAGACTGCCATATTTCCTTGATAGATTGGCAGTGAATAAGGTTCTGCCACATTGAGTCATCGACTGCACTTGCGATGATATTTTTAGCTTTCTTGTCCAAAGAGACAAGGGCAATCTCATCTTTTTCGAGATACATCAGTTTCTTTGGTACCTTTCTGGTTGGATCAATAGTGGAGGCTGTCATGGGAACATAGGGGCCTTCTTCCACTATCATGAAGATGTGGGGATCAACAACTTCCATAAAGAATCTTATTCTCTCTTTGCACATTAGAAAGTTAGCCTTTGTGCACACCGGAAGCTTTGCGGAGTCCTTGGATCTGCCCATGCTTGGTAGTCTCTACGACAACTAGAAGTAAATCTGTTCAAGGTGTGAACCTATTGAGAACAACCTCCCTCTGATACCAATTGAAAGTATCTAGTTGTCTACCTAAATTACCTAGAGGGGGGTGAATAGGTGAGATCTACGTCTTTTGCGGAATAAAAATTTGAGAGAGTAAAACACAACAAGTAATCAAGCACAAGCCAGACGACACAAGGAATTATAGTGGTTCCCCAATCTTGAGTACGTCCACTTTCCACCTCACCAATATAGCACCACGACTAGACTTGGCTACATCACTATATCTCATATTCAAACAATCCTACACCTCGGAGCAATGGTCCAACAACTCGGAGTAAACACACTCATAAAAACTCGTTCCCCCAAAACGAGATCTACACTCGGAAGAGAACTCTTCCTACAAACTAGGAGACAAAGCTCCTACAAAAGTTGAAATGATTTTTACAATAACTATAAAAATTTACTTCCAGATCTGAGATCTTCAAAGTTCTTCCCTCATGAGACTTGAAATTCTTGAATAAAATGTTGAGGAAGAAATCTTGAGAAAACACGATCTGAAACTCTTTGGATCCAACATGATCAAGTGAATGATTAGAGAATCTAGAAACTGTGATCTTGTCGAATCTATTCTTCTGTTGAATCGCTGGATCGAGGAAGAAGTGTCAGAGAAGAACTACGATGGCGACGTGAGGCATTTCCCTATCTTTCACTTGCGGCGATTCTGATTTCTATTAAGATTAGGGTTAGAGAATCCTTGAGAGGACATTATATAGGATATCCACTAACGGTCTGAAATTATTAAAGGAATGATGAACAATCGTGTTAAACACGGATTAACATTTGAAATCCCATTCGACGAATTATAAACTCCCGTTCGACGAATAAAATCTTGTTCGAAAAACTGAATGAAACCCGTTCGACGAATTATGAACTTCGTTCGACGAATGAAATCTCGTTTGATAAATTAAATCTTGTTTGATGAATGAAATCCCGTTTGGCGAACTGAATGAAACCCATTCGACAAAATATGAGCTCCATTCGACGAACTGAATGAAATCTCTGCAACTACATTCTTCGAAAGACATCTTGATTTTTCTAAAAGAACTTGATCTTTCGAAAAATGGCATATCCTTCTCGAGAAAATGCTTCACGCAAAATTGTCTGAAAAGTTAAACTGATTTTTCGAAAAACAATTTTCACTTTTCGAAAATAGCTTTTCTTTTTTGAAACATGAGTCCCATTTTTCGAAGATAATTTTCCTTTTTCGAAAAATGGACTTGGCTTTTTCGCGAAATTTATAGAGCAATTTTCGAAAAAATAGAACTTAGAAGTTTTTGAGAGTTTTTCGAAAAGTCTTTATGTTTCTCGAGAATAGTTCTTCTTTCTCGAAAAACTTAACTTAGACCTTTCGAAAAATATTCTTCTTTTCGAAAAATGGACTCATTTTAGAGTAAATTTCTTTTCTTCTTTGCATGAGACCAGCAACCCTTTCTTTCTTCCATGCTTTTGTACTTGAAAATGAAGTGCAATTCTTGTAAAATTTAAACATGAGTTGTTAAACATTTCTTTTCAAGAATTGCTTATTATGTTTAAATTTTTCTAATCAACTCATGTTTAACATTCCTAATTAAAACTTTAAAAGATTAAACTTGGCTTCATCAAGAGGCTTAGTGAAGATGTCAGCCACTTGTCTGTCTGTGAGGGAAAACTCACGACTGATGTTTTTTTTCTCAACATGCTTTTTTATGAATGATACCTTATTTCAATATGCTTAGTCCAGCTGTGTGACACAGGGTTCTTAGCTATTTAAATGGCACTTGATAGGGGGAGCTTGTTGAACTATGTGCATGTTGATAGGGGGAGCTCATAGAGCACGTATATAGGGGGAGCACGTTTGTAGGGGGAGTCATAAGTAACTTGAAACCTGACTATTTAATGATTATTTCTTATTTGCATTGTATCATGCATTTTAACTATTATATCTCATGAACGGGATTTATATTATCAAAAGGGGAAGTTTGTTGGAGCCTACGATTCACATCTCTTCAGTTTGAAAATATCAAATCATATGTTGTATTTGATCACACTTGTGTTTTGTATACTGTGCAGATTTACAGGTTCAAAAGAATCAAAGAACTCAACTCTACGACCTACCGCCGCGCATTGGCCTGGATTCAATATGAATGGGTGCTCGGGGACCTACCGCGTGGCGCTAGAGTTACCGCCCGTACTAGCTTCGGTACTTATTCTAGACATGCGTTTGGTTACCTACCGCGTAGCGCTAGCTTCCTACCGCATAGCGCTAGCTCTCTCAATGATCGTTGAGATGGCTTCGTCGAGAAGATTGTGCTACCACCAGGTAATTGCTGGGTACTGCATCGTGCTAGCATGAAAAAGCGGAAAAATATCTTTTTCAAATATTTTTCCAAATCCACGGGACAGCTATTATATTGACGCGCAATGACATACTGCTGGGCACTAGTCCTACCGCCGGCGGTAGCCTATTTTTCAAATACGTATAAAAGGATTCTGTTTCTTCATTACTTGTAAGAGGGGAGACATAATTTCATTCTAGGGTTTGTGTATTATCTCTTAGCAGCATTACGCCATCTCCATCAAAGGAAGAAAAAGCCACTTCCCTCCCGTTCTCGCATGAAGATCTCCAGCGAGAAAAGGACTATAACGACCAAGAGGAGTTGATCAGTCATAATAAAACGAAGATCGTTAGCACCGATCACGCATCGCTCACAGAAGAATCATCTTGAGGGAGAATCATTTTTAAAATCTTCTTGACTCCTTTTATACTTTTCTCTTTTTTGATTGTTTTAGGGTGAGGAAAATCAATCGGTGAAGGCCGTCGAAATCTGGGAAGGGTTTTGTGAGAAATCGTCCAGAGGAAGAGAAATCTAGATCGGGGGATCTAGAGGGCTCTAAGATAATTCCTTGTGTGAAGGTGAAGTGCCCGCTCGAAAACCTTTCCTGGAGGGAAAGGGAGAGAGCCAACTGGTCCGGGTAGTGGTCAGTATAGAAAATGAAAAGAAATTTGACTTTCACCACCTTCGATCCCTGACGTCATGGAGATCTAGTGCTTGTAATTATAAACCACTATCATTTCTATTTGAATAAAATTATTTGTTATTATTCATTCTGTGTGTGAATTCGTGGTTGTATATTGGTAGATCTCTGAATGGTGTGTCCATCTCCAAGGGGGAGTTTGTCCAAAAAAACGAGGTATATGACCTACTATCGCGCGCTAGCATGCTAGCGCCCTGTGATAACATCCAGAACTAGTTTTCTTGGGTAAAATTAATTGAATTTTTAATTAGAGCTTAAAACCTTATTCACCCCCGACCCTCTAAGTTTGGCCATGAGATCCAACATGTTCTTGGATAGGAGAATTCTTGAAAGTTACCTCGCTCTTTGCAGATGTTTGTCATGTATTCAAACTTAAATTATGGGTCATGGTCACTTCTAATTTTGACCAAAGTGCAGCCTTTTTCATTCTGAATTTGCTTGACAAAGGTCACAAAGCAATCTAAGGTATCAAACATTCTCTTTAGAAAGAATACCCAAGAAAATCTGGAGTAGTCGTCAACTATCACAAAACTGTAGGCTTTCCTACCTAGACTATGAATTGGCATATGACCAAAAAGTCCATATAAAGAATATAGAGACACTTTCAGAATCCTTGGACCCAATGCTCTTGAAGGTGGCCTTTGTTTTCTTTCTCTTTTGGCATGCAGAACAAATGTCCTCTTTGGTGCATTTCAAGTTAGGTCCATTTCTGACCAGCCCTTCAATGAAGAGTTTATTGATAGGCTTGTAGTTCAAGTAAGCAAGCCTCTTATTCCATTGCACACAATAAAGTCTTTCTCATTTCTTATAAGGCAAACTTAAGACTTAGAATCTAAACAAAAAATGTTAAGAAAATAAATATTCCCACCCCTTGTGCCAGTAAGAATGATCTCTTGGTTAAATGACCTTTTGATTTGACACTTATCCTTGTAGAAAACAATGACATAGCCTAGATCAAAGAGTTGGCTTATGATAATCATATTGTGTTACAATCCTTCAACATAAGCCACTTTTGTGTTTTTGACTTTGCCATTGGTAATCATACCATAACCTTTTATCACTCCTCTATCTGAGCGTCCAAAGATAACTTTGGGTCCATTATTTACTGGAGTGAATTTTCGCAGATGGCTTCATATTTCAATCATATGTCTGGAACAACCACTGTCCAAGTACTAGATAGACATTTGATTGGTACTTGGACATACCTATAAAAAATATTTAATTTACCTTAGGCACCCAAAGAAATTTGGGCCATTGGTTCTTGTTAGCATAATAAGGAATATTTCTGCCATCAGTAGCCTTAGCAGGAAAGCTCATCTTTGCATTTGAGATATTAGGGTTGTGCCAATAGTTAATGGCAAAGTGTCTTACCTTTCCTTGGACCAACACTCATGGATGTTATATCTTTTCTTCTAAACATTCTTTGAGGTTGATGGAGCATCAGAATGTTTTTGTTCAGCAGAGAAAATGGCAGCATTTTTCTTGTTTCTCTTAGCTATAGTTTGGCAGAAAGCTCGACGATAAACAAACTTACTTGACAGTATCTATTTGAAATCAACAGATGTCTGCTTTGTAGCTAACATGGTGTTAATGGAATTAGATATGGCCTTGTGAGCATTTCTTACTGTCTTACCATCAACCATCTTCTTTGCTGGAATTTTTTGGCAAGATGCCACTTCCTTACCCTTGAGGGGATGGAGCACCAAACACAAATAGTCCATGATGGGTCATTTGGATTTCTTCATGGGGAGCTTTCAAAGCACTCAACTCCATGCCCTTTCTTCTCCCATTGTAAAGTGCACTATTGACCTTACTTTAGGAACATCCTTTCTCCCAGTGACCATATATGTTATTATGGTCATACGTGTTAGAAGGAATTAGTACATTGTGAAAGGTAATTTGAGGCACAACTAGAGTCTTGCCTTTTCTCTTATAATTAACTGCTCCAGCTTTCCACTTGAACCCCAGTCCTCTTCTATTATTTTGAGAGGAGAAGGTATCAATAAATGGCAGCACAGTCTTGGTCTTGGAGAATTTATCCACTAGCTTCCTCTAATTTTGGAGCTTTTCTTGCAAATCCATAACGGTGTTTGCATTTTATGCCAGCAAATCAGTTTACACATCAATAATTTTTGAAAGCTCAACAAGTTTCACTGTCTGGAGGGCAAGCTTCTTAATTGTCATTTCAAATTTAGATTCCAGAGTTTTGAGGATTTCAATTTCCCTAGTCTGCTTCTTAATAAGCTTCTTACTATTCTTGAGAGCCTCTAAGATTACCCCATATTTTTTAATGATCTCATTGAATTCTTTTTAAGAATCAAATTCACACTTATCTGTTAATGTTACCATGGTGATCTGAAAGTAGTCAAATATGTAGTCTTATTGAAAACGCAATATAAGCCTATGGGGTCGCACATAAAAGCATTGGAGAAGTTGGAAAGGTTTGCATTGGCCTTGCTCATAAGTGATATGAGTGAAGGACCAAGCCTATGACATTCTAGATTTGAAGGTTTTTCATTCTGGGACCTATATTATGAAAATGGGTCATCAGGTAAGTTATCTGAAATTTCAAGGGCAATTATTCGAGTATCGTCTTGATAGTTTCAATGAATTCGTCGAGTATAATCTTGACACTTTTGACGAATTGGACTTGTTTTCGTCGAGTATCACCTTGATGCTTGGATGGTTTGTTCTGTCTTGATTCGTTAGATATTTACGTGTTATTTCAATGAATGGCCTTTTGATTCATTGAATATCGATGTATAATCTCGACGAATTATGATTACTTTGGTTTAATTCTTTTAAGTCTGGTTCGGTGTGGTTTGCGGGTATCAGATGTTTCGGTGTTCTGTATATATATGATATAAACAATAAACTGAATAGGAGTGCTCATTCTTCTGACCTAATCGAGCAAGATCGAGAACGATGATTATTATTCCCCAACGGAACTGTTCCACCTAGGTCGCGATCGTCACTCCTTGCCATCAACTGCTCACCGATCTGTTATTGTCGCTAGGAAAGTGTTTCCTCGGGCTTTATCTTTGTCGTTGCCCCCCTCTCCTTTAATAGACCTAGCAAACCATTGAGACGTTGAGGGCATACCTTTTTCCAACCAAGATCTTGTGTGGCAAGAATATAAGAGTTCTTTATGCTCGTGTGGACATCCATAGAGGTGTGGACATAATTCTACGCTCGGAACTCCAGCCGCTATTGTTCGTCAGACTTCTTCGAAGCACCTTGGTTGAGTAGTGACTCAATTTCGCAAAAGTATAATTTTATTTACTATAATATTACTTCTTCATCAATGTTCATCGCAAAATCCATATTTCTTTTAGGTTTTCTTGTTCCCTATTCCGCTGCGCATAACTATTGTGACATATAGTAAAACCTAGTAGTGGTATAAGAGGGAGGTTAAGCAATGATCATTGTTTTCATAAGTTGATAAATCTATTGTGTGTAGATTTGGAAATTTAGAAGTGTTCTAAATACCCAAATATATTCTTGGGACATCAAATGTTGATGGAATTTTGTGAGAAATCGGTGGTGTTTTTCCAAAAATTAGTCGGGGTTCTGTCTCGCACCCCGCAGGGGTTCTGCCCCATGACCCCTCTCGCTGATCGGTCAACGAGACCACCGCCAAGGGAGCTGCTCCTTAGACCCCGTTAGGGGCTCTGCCCCTAAGACTCCTCTAGGGGCGCAACCCCTTGGAACCCTGCCAGGAGCGCATGTTATTTCATTGTCATATTTTTTGTTTCTCCTTAACAGTTACCATGCCTCTTGTTTGTTTATGAAGTGATTTAGATTTTGAATCTCATATTGAGAGCCGAGCATGTCTACTGTGTAAGTGGAGTTGGGGTTGCTCATGTCTAATGTATGTAAATCTGAAGATTTAGAAGGTTCTATATGTTCAGATTTATCCCAGTTCTTCGAGTATTGATGATTCTTCTATGTGCACATCTGGGATGTATTTGGATTGTGAATGTTATAAGTTTTTCTTGTGAATGTGCACATTGGTTAATTGTTAACCATGATTAAATGTTAATCAATTATCTTAAAATTCTTTATGCAATATTAAGTGTTTGGATTCCTTCCGATAGATGACATTCTTCCTGGCTCGATCGATGAAGTGTGGGCTTGCCAAAGCAAGGTGCATTAATCTATCTTGATAAGGGTGCGAGTGGATAATTTTGATATCCCATTTTAGACATCGGGTCAAACCTAACTGGGTGACCTCAAAAGTTGAGTGCCCTGAGGCATTGGGTGGGCATGCACCATATGATGGATACAAATAAAGAATTATTCACCAACCATACAGGAGTTGCATGATGATGCAATTAGCAAGTGTTGCCTACTTAAATAACTACATCGTGAGAGAAAACCCAAAGCTAATTCACGGTGTTGGTGAAATATAGATCTTGTCCACTAAGAGAGTAGCTCGCATAAGCTCTCCGAATTGATATTGAGGGTTATAAGTTTGATTAAAATAGTGGGAGTAATTTTAATTAAAGTCATAATTGAAATAAAAATGTATTTTGAAATGTAGTACTGAGTTTTTTTGCATAAATTTTGTAGAATTTCCAGGTTAAGTGGATCTTACTCAACCCTATCCCTCAGAGCTATCCTTGAGAAGGAGAAACTGAGTGAGATAAATTATTTGGACTGGTACAAAAATCTGAGAATTGTTCTCAGGCAGGAGCGTAAGTTCTATGTTTTGGAAGAGGAGTCCCCTGAAGAGCCAGTCGGGAATGTGTCCCGAGGTGATAAAGATGCTTATAAGAAGTATCAAGACGATTCCTTGGATGTCGAATGCCTAATGCTCGCCACCATGAACTCTGATCTTCAGTTGCAGCATGAGAACATGAGTTGTAAGGAGATTGACGAGCACCTCAAAAAATATTTCAAGGGCAAGCTCGCCAAGAGAGGTTTGACGTCACCAAGGCATTGTTTTAGTGTAAGATGGGAGCTCGAGACCAAGTAGGGACTCACGTACTCAAGATGATTGGGTATATAGAGAAACTTGAAATACTAGGTTTTCCTCTAGGCCAAGAGTTGGCTACAGACCATATCCTGCAATCGTTGTCAGACAGTTACGAGCAATTTGTCTTAAATTACATTATGAATGAAATTGACAAGACATTGCCCGAGCTCCTAGGTATGTTAAAAACTATCGATATCAACATGAAGAAGGCCAAGCCTGCTAACAGAATACTGATGGTGCATAAAGGCAAGGGCAAGTCCAAGGGCTTCAAGAAGACTAAGGTTTGACCTAATTCATCTCTTGAGCTCAAGTCTTAAGCATTGAAGAAGAAAGGCTTGATAAAGGAAGAGAAATGCCATAATTATGGCAAGGCTGGTCATTGGAGGAGGAAATATCCTTATATTGAGGGTCTGCAGAAAATGAAGGGAGGTATGACTTCCGCTTCAAGTAATTATATTATAGAGATAAACCTTTTTGCTCCTTCATCCTGGGTATTGGATACTGGATGTGGTTCAATATTTGTATAAATATATAGGAACTGGGAAGGAGAAGAATGCTGAGTAAAGGGGAGGTGGACCTACATGTTGGCAATGGAGCAAAAGTTGTTATTATTGCCGTGGGAGTTTACCGTCTTTCTTTGCCCAGTGGGCTTGTATTGGAACTAGATAATTGTTATTATGTTCCTACGATAACTAGAAACAACATTTCTATTTCATATTTGGGCATGATTGGATTTTCTTTTATTATTAAGAACAATTGTTGTTCTATATTTAAGAATGATGTCTGTTATGTTGTAGCTAAAATGTTTAATGATTTATATATTTTGAACTTAGACCATTAGATCTATAATATAGAAAATACTAAAAGAGTAAAAAAAATGACCCAAATTCAACGTACCTTTGGCATTATCGTTTGGGCCATATAAATGAGAAATGCATATCCAAGCTTTATAAAGATGGACTACTGGACTCATTTGATTATGAATCATTTGAGAGATGTGAATCTTGTTTATTAAGCAAGATGACTAAAGTCCCTTTCACTGGTTTCAATAAGAGGGTTGATGATCTCTTGGGTATAATACATAGTGATGTATGCAAACTCATGAGTTCTATGGCTAGAGGTGGGTACTTCTACTTTGGTACATTTACTGATAATTTCAGTAGATACGGATATGTGTATCTTATGAAGTGCAAATCTGAAACCTTTGAAAAGTACAAAGAGTTTAAGAATGAAGTAGAAAACCAGTTGGGTAAGAGGGTTTAAGCACTCTGATCTGATCAAGGTGGGGAATACTTGAGTTATGAGTTTCGTGATCATTTTAAAGAGTGTAGTATTGTATCACAACTCACTCTACCTCGAACACCACAACATAATGGTGTATCTGAGCGGAGGAATCGTACTTTGTTAGACAAGGTACAATCGATGATGAATCATGTAGATCTGTATATTTCCTTTTTGGGTTTTGCTCTAGTGACTGCTGCTTTTACACTAAATTGTGCTCCAATGAAAACAGTTCTGAAGACACCATATGATATATGGACAGGGAAGCATCCTAGTATGTATTTCATTAAGATCTGGGGCTATGATGTATACATTGTAAGACCCCCCCTTTTTTTTTCTTTTTCAACCACCGGGGTCTTAGGCCCAAAACCGCCGCTTTGTGGTGACACCTTCACGTCCTGAAGGGTCATCACCACAAGGCGCCGATTCTGCCGGCCAATTTGATCACAGTAAAGTAGCACATTATTAGAAGTAAGAGCAATGCAGTCCACAATAATAAATCACATATATATAATAAAAATCTCCACGAAGGGAGTGTCCACAGAAAAACATCAGAGTACTATAAATGCGGGCTTATGCCCGATACAAAATGTCCTCACTACAATATCACTCATGCGGAAGCTAAAACAAAAACTACTCAGGGTCGAGACTCACGGTCCCGGCTGTATGAACTCCGGAGCTAGACTGCCCCATCTCCAGGCGCACCGATCTCTGGGGCTGCTCCTCCATGCTGGGCTCCACGATCCCCTAAATGATGCGGTTCGAAAACCGTTAGTCATAAAGACTAAGCCCTATCATCCCCCACCCCTTCCCCCATGGCTCCTAGGTACCGAGCGGAGAGGAAGAGAGGGGAGGACATATTTGTGGAGAATAAAAGTAAACAGGTGACAGTGGACTTAATCTAGCAAGTTATATTCGGTGAGCAGTTAATATAATTGTTGTAATAGGTCTAGCAGTAAGAAAAGCAAATATTTGAATTTAACCTTCACTTATGCGAGAACACATAAGCAAAAGGGATCTTTTGCAAGGCTCCCATCGTATAAGTGTCCCATACCACTTATACCTTGGGGTGTCGGTTATCAAACAGCAATGGTTGTTATATATTGAAATTAACCTTTGATTTATAAACTTGTCCACACAAGCTTATAGACCAAGGGGTCGTTTTGCAGGTCCTAATGTATAAGCGTCCCATACCACTTATACTTTAGGTGTTAGGGTTAAATGAATCGATTATGCTATGACATGTTAGTGGGTATGATGAAACATGCAAGTGCAACTCACACACCCGACTCTATGCACACAGACCTTTAGTTCCCCCTTTCGGAGCCGTTACCTCCCAGGATACCTCCGTAGTGGAGGACGGAAGCGGTGGGTTGGGCCTCGCCCACCTCAAAACCAGTAAAATCACCACTGGTCTGACCTATCGTACGCCTCAACGCTTGGTGCACTAAGCGGACGCCTGCGTACTCTTGCCGGCTGGCGCACCGGACTTCTGTTGGCGAAGTGCTAATCACCCCGCCGAGTCAACGATATCGGTGTCGGTGCAATCGAACTCCCCGATATCGAAAAACCCACCACCTTAACTTTTCCTATCTTATGCACATGCAAGTTTATTCGTAAACACACAAAACTGAGCCGAAGCTCCCCGGACCAAAACGTCCGTCTCCAAACCAACCGAGCCGAAGCTCCCCGGACCATCCCGTCCGTCTCTTAACCAACCGAGCCGAAGCTCCCATCAAACTTCATGTGCCAACCGTGTTTGTGAAAGGTGCAGCCCTAGTTACTAAGTTACTCTTGTCGGTTTGTTATTACAGTTTACGTTAGCCCAGGACTGCCCCCGGTATTCCCCGTGAAGGGCTCTCAAGGGGCACTAGGAACCAAGACGGCGGCATTACGGCCCGAAGTTCCCTTTCGCAAGGCACTTATTGTTATTGGTTGATTTCCCTTAACCCGATTACCTTCTCATATTACGTTAGACTATCCTAGGGTGATTTTTAACCTTCCTCTCTTCGAGAAAAGCGATCTTTTGCCGAACCCGAGCACCTCTTAACTCTAGCTATCACCACTCCTCGCTACTCTTTATATCTTCCTATTGCGTTTTCCTCCACTATTGCCCACCCAAACAAAATGATTAACTCCAATGTCTTCCTCAGATCATGTCTTATTTCAATTCACAAATTTGTTATATGCTGACCGATCTAGACTATATGTGGAACCGGTTATGCCATGATCTAATACTCATCCAAATGCCCTAAGTTATTTATTGGGGACTTACCATGATATAAATGACCTAAATCCAGAAAATGGAAATTTTCCTAATCTATGTGGCATTTAATTAAATTCCTCGAAAATCCCAAGGGCTACCGGTTTGAACATGAACTACCCTAGGTAATCATGCAAGATGTCCAGAAAATTTATGATAAATTGTAGGTTATCTCAAAAGGTTAAATCTTAAGTATCATAATTTTTCTACCATCAAAAGGGCATGAAAACTATTTTAGAAATAATCTCTAACTTCTGTCGTTTATGAATCAAGTACAGAAAATTTTCTTCCAAAAATTATAAATAAATTATTTCATGCAGATAAAGGCCTAAAATTAGCACTGGCCAAGTTTCATAATTTTCCAGCAAGTAATTTATCCATAATTAATTTTTAAACAACAAAACCCCTTTCTAATATCTGTGAACAAAGTACTAGATTTTCTCAACATAAAATTCTATAAAAATTCAGGGATCAATGTTCTACTAGTCAAGATCTAAATCCAGAATTTTAACTGATTATAATTAATTTAAAACCTCCAAATATTTGAAACAATAAATCGGGCTAATAATCCTTTAACACATGAAGTATAATATTTATTAATCATAAAATTCCAGGAAAATTACCATAAGTCTAAAACATCCTAAAACTCCCTCCTCCCGAGTTTAATAATTTTTTGATTAGATTTAGTGCTTAAAATAACTAAATTACATTTCTATCCTAATTCAAAATCTCAACTTTCGAGGTACCTAATTACCTCCAATTCCTTCACTATTTCAACCAGAGGGTTTTCAGCATATCATGCCACTCTACTCCAAATTTCAAGGGCATACAAGAGCTTTTGCTCCTATGTCCTTCACAAACCTCAAAACCCTTCATTTAGGGTTTGAGCTTGGATCCTAGGGTAAGTCAACCCTAAACCACTCCATTTTTCTCCAAGCAGGTTATAACACCCTTCTAAGTCAGAGGTCGGAATATCAGCCTCTGTTGAGGTGATTTGACCTCTCCGAACTCTTAGTGCACTTTCTACTAAAAGTCGTCTCACTAATGCCTAATAAGGGTAAAAGATTTCTCACCCAAAACTCCTCCAATTCAATTGGAATTTTGTACAGACCTAGGTTTTATAGCCATGGACCACTCACCAAAATTTGGGAGGGTTTGGAGGTCATTTGTCCACCTAAATAAATTCCTCTAAGTTTATTAAATTAAAACAAAAACTTTAGGCAAAGTATCTCCAAAAATTCCCATTTTTGGTCTGCCTTTAGGTATAACCAAGGTTAACCCCCTGCCCAAATTTCAGGTCATTTGGACAAGGGACGAAGAGTGGGCATTCGTTTTTATTTCTGCCCAACTCTAGGTTCAGCCCCCACTAAAACGGGTGTTGCGGTCGAACCGCTTACCCAAACGAGTTGAAACCAATTTTAAATTAATCTAGACTCGAAGGGCTACGACTTTCGTGTCTGGTTACTTTTCCTAAAATGTCCTCTAAGAGCCTCGTTTTGCAGCATTAAAATATGCCCATCCAAGTATAATTTCCATACAAAATTATTTACATAGTTTATATATTTAAAACAGTTTTTACTTTTCATCTTCTACAGAACCCGAAAACCAGAACTCAGGAAGTCATTTTTCCTGTAACATTTCCGTGATCCGTCGCCGGCCGTCCAGTCACTTCCCTGGCCAGCCACCACCACCACCACCTCCGTTGAGGCGATGGCTAGCGGTCGGCGGTGGTTTGGCCGCCGGAGGTGGCGGTTTCCGGCGAACTCAAAAATACCTTTTTCATGGTTTTCCCATGAAAACGAGAGATGAGTCCGGCTCCGTTGAGCGCGAACTACCTTCCTAAGAATCCTAAGATCTACCCATGAAAGAGAAGGAGCAGAGGAGGACCTTGTTCGCGGTTTGGAGGCGAGAAGAACGACGGGGTGCCATGGTGCAGTGGTGGCGTAGCCGAACTTCTCCTACAGCAAGAACAAAGATCTGATCCGTTTGCTTGAGCGTGTAAACTTCTCCTCTTGCTCCAAGTGGGCTTTTATAAGTCAGAAAGTGGGAAGGTGAAAGGGTAAAGCCGTAATGGCCATGAAGGCTCCTCTTAATAGCCTTTCGGTTACAGTGAAGGGATAGGAAACGGTGGAAGATGAACAGGTGTGTCCAGTTGGCGGTTTCCTATTGGACCACATCTTCCTCCTTTATTATATAATTACAGAAGGAAAAACAGCCTGTAATTATTCCTGGTGTAACTTCCCACACCAGCATTTATTTCCACGCGTGTTAAAATAATTTCGGGCCTGAACCGTCGTTTCGGCCAATGTCACGGGCGTGACACATAGGTCACGGGCGTGACAGGCCCGGATAGCTAATTCTGGGCTCGACGATCGTCGAACTGAGATCGAAGATCGTCGAAGAAAGGTCACGGGCGTGACACTTGGGTCACGGGCGTGACAGGCCCGGGTGGTTAATTCTGGGTCGACGATCGTCGATTTGAGATCGACGGTCATCGAATGGTGGTCACGCCCTAGGTCACGGGCGTGACACCAAGGTCACGGGCGTGACAGGCCCGAACGGCAAATTTTGAGGTCGACGAGCGTCGAACTGAGATCGACGGTCGTCGAAGGCTGGTCACGCCCTAGGTCACGGGCGTGACACTTAGGTCACGGGCGTGACATGTCTGGGCTGCAAGGTCGACGATCGTCTCACGGAGATCGACGATCGTCGAAGGAGTCACGCCCTCGGTCACGGGCGTGACACCTTGGTCACGGGCGTGACATGCCCCGGCAGCATGTTCGACGATCGTCTCACGGAGATCGACGATCGTCGAAGGAGTCACGCCCTAGGTCACGGGCGTGACGGGTCGGTCACGGGCGTGACCAACCCGTGACCCGAAGTCTCGGTCGATTTATTTCAATTTTTGGGCTTCCTAGGGTTCTCTTACGACCAAACGACTCCTAGGGGTCTAGCCGGAAATGGGATGTTACAAATCCCAATAAACAAAACAAAAATTTCGTCCCCGAAATTGAGGTTGAGCCTACGGGGATTTCTATCGGAATAAGTTAAACTTGTAACATCCCATACGATCTTTCTATTGGGTTCAGGCGACTATTCGTTCGATAAACGAAGACAATCTCCCCAATAAACAAAAGATTAGCCCCTACCTTTCTGATTGGGTGCGCATACCTAGGTCTTGAATTTTCCTTATCTAGTCTTAACTGTCCAAAACAAGAAGGCAATCTATAGCATACCGAGAGGTGGTGAGATGTACCTGACTGAATAACTCCGGGTATCTTTGCCTCATCAGATCCTGCGGTTCCCAGGTGTGCTCCTCCTGACTGTGGTTTCTCCACAGAACCTTGACTAAGGGGATCTTTTTGCGGCGCAAGATTCGTACTCCTTTATCGTCGATCCGAACCGGCTCCAAGTGAACAGATCGGTCTGAAGCTACCGGCCCTTCGGTGGTCGAAATCCGCTGCTCCGGGCGTAGTAGAGCCCTTCTCAGCGAAGAAATGTGGAAGACGTCGTGTAGAGCTGCCAGCTCTGGCGGCAACTCTAGCCTGTAGGCTAGGGGTCCGATCCGCTCCAGGATCCGGTAAGGGCCCATATACCTAGGGCTGAGCTTCTTCCTCCGACCGCGCACCCGTGAGACTCCGTGCATGGGCCGGATCTTCAAGAACACTCGATCTCCTACCCGAAACTCCACCTGACGATGCCGGGCATCATAGTATTTAGCCTGTCTACTCTGCGCCTCCAACATCCTATCTCTGATCAGTCTCACCTGAGCCTCGGTGTCTTCAACAAAGTCCGATCCCAACACCTTCGGATCCTCGTCTTGAACCCAAAAAGCGGGGTCCTACATTTTCTTCCATACAAGGCTTCATAAGGCGCCATCCTGATGCTGGACTGGTAGCTATTGTTATAGGAGAATTCAACCAACGGTAACATCTTCTCCCACGGCTCCCCTCGGTCCAGTATACACAGTCGTAGTAAATCCTCCAAGGTCCGGTTGGTGCGCTCTGTCTGCCCGTCCGTCTGAGGGTGGAATGCCGTGCTAAAAGTCAACCGGGTGCCCAAATATGCCTGCACTGACCGCCACTCCCTGGATGTAAACCGTCCGTCGCGGTCCGACACTATCGTCCGGGGCACGCCATGATATCGGATATATTGCTCCACGAACTTCCGTACCAGCACTCCCACCGAGTCATCCTTCCTGATCGGTACAAAGCGGGCCACCTTCGTCAACCGATCGACAATCACCCAGATCGAGTCGTTCCCCGTCCGAGACCGGGGAAGACCATGTATAAAATCCATAGCTATATCGTCGAACTTCCACTCCGGCACCGAGAGTGGCTGCAACAATCCTGCGGGGTTCTTGCACTCCGCCTTCACCAACTGACATGCCTCGCAATGGGTCACGAAGTACGTAATGTCCTTCTTCATGCCCGGCCAAAACATCATCTTCTTCAGATCAGCGGTCATCTTTGTGATCACCGGGTGCACAGAGTACCGGCTGCAATGCGCTTCTGTCATAATATCCTCTCGGATCTGGCCTCCTGCGGGTATATATACTCTGCCTCTGAAATGTAGCAGACCATCTCTCAGGGAATAATCTCCTGTCGAACCCTCCTCCAAGGCTCGGAACATCGGCTCTGCCCACACATCTGTCCTCTGTCTGTCCCGAATGCGATCCCGAATATCGTCTATGGCCACCATCGATATCAGATACTCCCTATACAGCTCTGGATCATCCTCGGACACTAGGGATATCCGCATATCTCTGAATGACCAGACTAGCTCCATGGACATAACCTGGGTCCCGTCTTCGGAAGTGGCCGCTCTCCGACTCAACGCGTCGGCCACCACGTTTGCCTTCCCTGGATGGTAGTGCATCTCATACTAATAATCTGCTAAGAACTCCACCCAGCGCCTCTGCCTGATATTCAGCTCCTTCTGAGTGTCCACGTATTTCAGGTTCTTGTGGTCAGAGTAGATGTCGCAGTGGACTCCATAAAGATAATGGCGCCAGACCTTCAGAGCAAAAACGACCGCCCCCATCTCAAGGTCGTGCACTGGGTAGTTCTTCTCATGGGTCTTCAGCTGGCGGGAGGCATATGCTATGACGTGTCCGTTCTGCATCAGTACTGCTCCCATCCCCCGGTATGATGCGTCGGTGTACACCTGGAATCCTTCCTTTCCCGATGGAAGGGCCAGAATAGGGGCTGAGATGAGTCGGTCCTTCAGCTCCTGGAAAGCCGCCTGGCACTGCGGGGTCCAAACGAAAGGTGCCTCCTTCTTCGTCAAAGATGTGAGGGGGAGGGCAATCTGAGAGAACCCCTCCACGAACTTCCGGTAGTAACCGGCAAGTCCCAAGAAACTTCGTACATCGGTGGCTGTCTTCAACTACGGCCAATCTCGAACTGCCCGAATCTTTGCCGGATCCACTGCCAACCCGGCTCCGCTGATAATGTGGCCTAGGAAGGCCACCTCCTTCAACCAAAACTGACACTTGCTGAATTTTGCATAAAGACGATGCTCCCGCAACCTCTCCAAAGTGAGTGCCAGATGCCGAGTGTGCTCCTCCTCCGTACTAGAGTAGATCAGGATCTCGTCTATGAATACTATGACGAACACATCCAAGTAGGCCTTGAAAACCCGGTTCATGAGACTCATGAATGCCGACGGAGCATTCGTGAGCCCGAAGGGCATCACAGTAAACTCATACAGGCCATATCTACTACTGAAGGCCGTCTTCGGGATATCCTCCTCCTGGATCCGTTGCTGGTAGTATCCTGACCTCAAGTCCAGCTTCGAGAAATAATGGGCTCCCTCCAGCTGGTCGAACAATTCATCTATCCGTGGGAGCGGATAGGTATTCCGGACGGTCAGCCTGTTTAGTGCTCGATAATCGATGCACAGGCGGAGTGTCCCATCCTTCTTCTTCACGAATAGGACCGGTGCTCCCCATGGCGAGGAACTCGGTCTAACAAATCCTGCCTCAACCAATTCCTGCAACTGAGTCCGAAACTCTGCCAACTCCTTTGAGGCCATTCGATAAGGGGCCCTAGATGCCGGCTTGGCCCCCGGCACAAGCTGTATCTGAAAGTCCTGCTCTCGGTGTGGAGGTAATCCTGGTAGTTTCTCTGGAAAGATGTCAGCGAAATCTCGCACCACCGGGATGTCTGTCACCGACTCCTTAACTTCCGCCATCTCAAATAGAATCTGATAGACCTCCTCTCCCTGCAGATGGGCCTTAACGTCCTGTACCGAAGATAAGAGTATACGAGAGACAGGTCTTATACCTTCGATGGTAATGAAAGATTCCCCGTGTCTCACGGTGATCCTCTTTGCCTGGCAGTCAATCTGGGCATGGTTCCAATATAGCCATACCATGCCCAGGATCAGGTCGTAGTCTGTCAGCCTCAAAATCGTTGCTGGAGCCTCGAATGCCTTTCCACCAATTTCCGCCTCCATATTGCAGTGATCCGTGGTAAGGAGCTCGGATCCATCCGGTAGTCGCACCCTCATCCTCGATCCTGTGAACCGCTCCACACCTTCCAGTCCTTCTACGAATGTCTCTGACACAAAGGAGTGAGTAGCTCCAGTATCGAACAGCGTGCGGGCTGGCTTGCCGCTGATGAAGACTATACCTGGGGTGATTAGATATCTTAGGGTTCTATAGTGAGTTTAACTTTCCTTGCTAATCTATCTAGTGCGATTCAAAGTTTTAACCATTGAAAGGGAAATTCTATGAAAATAAAGGGGCATTGCAGCGTACCTGCTATGACCTGCTCCGGATTCCGAGGCTGCGTAAGGTCCAAGGCATATACCTGCTCCCTTTCCTGTCTACGATCTCCCCCCTGGTATCCACGACCGCGGCCGCGTCCTCGACCTCCGTAATGCTGAGCTGGTGGGCCGCCCTGTGGTGCTGGAGGTGGTGCCCCCCTCATGGGGCAGTTCCTCCGAATGTGCCCAATCTGATGACAAAGAAAACACTCTGGTGGGGGATACGCCATTCCCCCGGGTCTCGGCATCTCCTGCATCCGAAGAGGTGGAGAGGCCAATATCACCTGTTCCCTCGGCTCCTGCCTCACGTCCTGACGAGGCTGGTCCTCTGTCCTCCTCCCCTCTGGTACAGCACCTCGCCGCTTATCATTTCTACCTCTCCGTCCCTGATCCTCTGCTGGCCGTTTCCGGCCCCGGGTGGCGTGCCAATCTGCCTCAATCCTTTTTGCCATCTCCAAAATCCGGGAGATGGGCCCGTCAGATACAAACAAAAAAGCCTCCCTAAGGTCCTCCCGCAGGCCCTTTAGAACCTCTTGATATACCCTGCCTCGTCCAGCTGGTAGGAATCTGCGTATCGAGCCAGATGGTCGAACTCTCGATGGTACTCCACCACGGTCCGGGTGCCCTGCTTCAGCTGTAAAAACCGCTCTTCCAAATCATCCCTAGCCGACTGCGGAACGAAATGCTCCAGCAGTGCGGCCCTGAACTCCTCCCAGGTAACCTCCGCAACCTCCCTATCGGCAAATGTCGTGTCCAACAGCGTCTTCCACCACCTCTTTGCATGGGACTCCAGGCAGGAGACAACCAGAGCCACCCTCTCCTCCCAGGGACACCGTATCCCGGTCAGCATCTCGTACATGATATCCAGCCACTCTTCCGTCCGAACTGCCGACTCTGTCCCCAAGTAGGACGGGGGTAGACAATCCTCGAAAGATGTTTAGCTAGTTGGCCCCCGGATTTGGCTGCGGGGCCGGAACTTGCTGGGCCCTGAAGGCCTCCAGGATGGCAGTCAGGGTCTGTCCCATGTCTGACTGAAGGAAAGGAGTGGGGGCCGGTGGGGGTGGTGCAACATCCTGAGCCTGTTGAACTCCACCTTGTGGCGTAGTCCATGTTGGAGGCTGCGTAACAAAAACACACGCTGAGAAAACGTTCAAATATTACATAAAGGTGGATAATTTATATGTGATCCCCATATGGGCACACCACTGCTTCCGCTGCTTAGTTTGTCCCCAAACTAAACTCGAGCGGGGGTGACCCAGGGTTTGTGGACTGCTACTTCCTTCTGATCGATGTTTTCCCTCTGATACCACTTGTAAGACCCCCCCTTTTTTTCAACCATCGGGGTCTTAGGCCCAGAACCGCCGCTTTGTGGTGACACCTTCACGTCCTGAAGGGTCATCACCACAAGGCACCGATTCTGCCGGCCAATTTGATCACAGTAAAGTAGCACATTATTAGAAGTAAGAGCAATGCAGTCCACAATAATAAATCACATATATATAATAAAAATCTCCACGAAGGGAGTGTCCACAGAAAAACATCAGAGTACTATAAATGCGGGCTTATGCCCGATACAAAATGTCCTCACTACAATATCACTCATGCGGAAGCTAAAACAAAAACTACTCAGGGTCGAGACTCACGGTCCCGGCTGTATGAACTCCGGAGCTAGACTGCCCCATCTCCAGGCGCACCGATCTCTGGGGCTGCTCCTCTATGCTGGGCTCCACGATCCCCTAAATGATGCGGTTCGAAAACCGTTAGTCATAAAGACTAATCCCTATCATCCCCCACCCCTTCCCCCATGGCTCCTAGGTACCGAGCGCAGAGGAAGAGAGGGGAGGACATATTTGTGGAGAATAAAAGTAAACAGGTGACAGTGGACTTAATCTAGCAAGTTGTATTCGGTGAGCAGTTAATATAATTGTTGTAATAGGTATAGCAGTAAGAAAAGCAAATATATGAATTTAACCTTCACTTATGCGAGAACACATAAGCAAAAGGGATCTTTTGCAAGGCTCCCATCGTATAAGTGTCCCATACCACTTATACCTTGGGGTGTCGGTTATCAAACAGCAATGGTTGTTATATATTGAAATTAACCTTTGATTTATAAACTTGCCCACACAAGCTTATAGACCAAGGGGTCGTTTTGCAGGTCCTAATGTATAAGCGTCCCATACCACTTATACTTTAGGTGTCAGGGTTAAATGAATCGATTATGCTATGACATGCTAGTGGGTATGATGAAACATGCAAGTGCAACTCACACACCCGACTCTGTGCACACAAACCTTTAGTTCCCCCTTTCGGAGCAGTTACCTCCCAGGATACCTCCGTAGTGGCGGACGGAAGCGGTGGGTTGGGCCTCGCCCACCTCAAAACCAGTAAAAGCACCACTAGTCTGACCTATCGTACGCCTCAACGCTTGGTGCACTAAGCGGACGCCTGCGTACTCTTGCCGGTAGGCGCACCGGACTTCTGTTGGCGAAGTGCTAATCACCCCGCCGAGTCAACGATATTGGTGTCGGTGCATTCGAACTCCCCGATATCGAAAAACCCACCACCTTAACTTTTCCTATCTTATGCACATGCAAGTTTATTCGTAAACACACAAAACCTAGCCGAAGCTCCCCGGACCAAAACGTCCGTCTCCAAACCAACCGAGCCGAAGCTCCCCGGACCATCCCGTCCGTCTCTTAACCAACCGAGACGAAGCTCCCATCAAATTTCCTGTGCCAACCGTATTTGTGAAAGGTGCAGCCCTAGTTACTAAGTTACTCTTGTCGGTTTGTTATTACAGTTTACGTTAGCCCAGGACTGCCCCCGGTATTCCCCGTGAAGGGCTCTCAAGGGGCACTAGGAACCAAGATGGCGGCATTACGGCCCGAAGTTCCCTTTCGCAAGGCACTTTGTTGGGTACATTGGAAAATGTGTACCTGATTTGAAGAAGCCCAACCTAGCTCAATGATATACATCAAGGTGTATTTGATGTTGTTTTTGAGTTGACATGTGCAGGTGAAGAATTGATAAAGTATGCAGAAAAAATTCTAAGTCCAAGTGTCGACACAGAGAAGGATGTGTCGACACATAGAAGAAATTAGTCGACATCAACACTGGGAAGCAGTGTCGACACATAGCAGTTAGTCTACAATGATACTGGGAAAGTGTGTCGACACAGAAGAAGTAAGTCGACACAACACTGGGAATTTGTGTCGACACAGAAGAAACGCGTCGACCTCAACATTGGGAAAATGTGTCGACACAAAAGGATATAGTCGACCTCAAGTTTGTCGACACCAGCAGTATGTGTCGACACAGAAGAATATAGTCGACCTCAAGTTTGTCGACACCAGCAGTATATGTCGACACAGAAGAATATAGTCGACCTCAAGTTTGTCTACACCAGCAGAATGTGTCGACACATTGTGATTAAGTCGACACATTATAGCAGAGTTAAAAGAAGATTGTGTCGACACACTGAAGGGTCAAGAACAAGTTATTTTCAGAAGAAGCTGTGTCGACTCAAAGGCAACTTAGTCGACATCACTGAAGACTGTGTCAACACCAAAGTCAATTGTGTCGACACAGATAGACAGATGGTCTCGACACTTTCTGACAGACTGTCTCGACAACTTGTGGTTCAAGACTAAGGCACAGGACTTGTTTGAAGACTTGACAGCTATGGGTTGCCACCGGTTAACTGAAGCTGTCAGACTTGTCAGAAAACGGTTAGAAACCGGATCAGCCGGTTACCATGAAGAAAGTCTATAAATAGACAGATTCAGAAGGAGAAAGAAACCTTTTGAAATACATTATTGAGAATCAAAAAGTTGAGAAGGATTACAATCCAATTCATTTCAAGAAAGTGCTAGGCACTTAAGAAGATCTTCTCCGGAAGATCTAAGAAGACTATCTAAGGATAGATCAAAGAAGAGTTCTAATCAGAATTCAGAAGAATCATTCAAAGTGCTGGATAGAGAGAGAGATCAAGCCAGAATTTGAAGAAGAAGAAAGAAACCACCAGTGGATTCTCAAGAAGCTGTTTGGAAATCAACTCAGCTAAGTTCATATTCAAGAAGCTTTGAAGAAAGCTCAGATACAGTTGATTTCATCAGCTGATCAAGAATTGTCTTGGCCTTTTCTCTCTCAATTTAGGCAAGACAGTTAAATAATCTTTTCTATATTTCTATAGGATCTGTTTACACAGATCTGAGTTGTAAGCCTGTGTTATTAAGGCTGAGTGTAGGAGTGTTGAACTCTGAGTGGTAGGGCTGTTTGCCTGAGTGTAGGAGAAGGGTCTTCTCTGAGTTGTAGCCCTTGGGGCAAGGCTGAGGTAGGGCTGTTGTGCCTGAGTTGTAGGAACCAGTTGGGTTCTGAGTTGTAGGATCTGTTGATCTGAGATTAGTGGAAGTTTGGCCGAATCTAGCATACTGCTAGATAGGTGAAGGGGGAAAGTGGATGTACCCAGACCTTGGGGAACCACTATAAAACATTGTGCAATCTGTGATGTTTTATTTTCTGTGATTGCTGTGATTATTGTGTTAGCCATTAAATTGAATTCTGCCTAGAAGTTTTTATAAATAAGCAGAACCTATTCACCCCCCCCCCCCTCTAGGTGTTTAGGCTGTCTTGAAAGATAAACTATCAAGTGGTATCAGAGGCAGGTTCCTCAAAAAGGACTTAACAGTCTGAGGTAGATCTGAAAGGCAGATTCAAGATTCAAGAAGATGGGTTCTGGAGAGAATCATAAGGAGCTAGGGTCTATGAAATTACCCATATGCAGGAAGGAAATCTTTGGGATCTGGAAAGAAAGAGTCAGATTGTTTATGGAAGCATCTGACCCAAGAATTTACATCACAGTACAGGAAGGCCCCTTCATTCCAATGAAGGTATCAGTTCTTGATGCAAATATCCAAACTCCAAAGAGTTATTCAGAAATGACCAAGGATGAAATCATCTTGGCAACCATGGATAAAAGAGCTCAGAACATTATTGTTAGTGTCATAGATGATTCAACATTTCAGAATCTGATTCACTGCAAGACCTCCAAGGAGATGTGGGATACATTGATTGTCTACATGGAGGGATCTGAAGAAGTAAGGCTGGACAGGAAGTCTATGCTAAATCAGGAGTATGAAAGCTTTAGACAAGGAAAATCTGATAGCATAACTGAGTGCTATAAGAAATTCTATAGAATTGTGAATGAGCTAATATCCTATGGAAGAGTCTTCAGTACCTATGAACTGAATGACAAATTCTTAAGATCCTTATCAAAGGATTGGGATACAAAGATCTGTGCCATAAGAGAAGTGGCTAAATTGGCAGAGATATCTCCTCCTACCCTGTTTGGAAAGTTGCTATCCTATGTAATGCAACTTATGGTGAGGAAGGAGGAGGAAAGAAACTCAAAAGGAGAGCATAGAGAAAAGACGTGGCATTCAATGCAGAAGCCACTAGAAAGAATAGGAGGAAATCACCATCTCCTCCTAAGGAAGTTACAGAAGATAGTTCTGAAAGTTCAAACAAGGGTTCTGAAAGCTGTGATTCAGATGCAGATTTTGCTGCATTCACAAGACAATTCCAGAGGTTCTTGAAGAAGAAGCAGTGGAAGTCTAGGCCTTCCCCATCACAGCAAGTTGATGACTATTATAAGAAGATAAGGTCATCAAGGAAAGAGAAGAGCAGATCAAAACCCAACAAAGCCACTACTTCAAAGATTGTCTGTTATTGTTGCAATAGGCCTGGACATGTAGTGGCTGATTGTCCTGACAAGAGAAAGGAATCTTCAGAAAAGAAGAAGACTTATCAGAATGGCAAGAAGGAGAAATCCTTTGTAGCTAAGAAAGATAAGAGTCTATCAGACCAGTCAACTTCAGAATCAGAATCTGAAGCTGAAGCATATATTGGACTATATGCTGCATCTGAAGAAGAGGAGTTTCTGCAGTTGCTAGACTCCATCAATAAACCAAAGGATCAGCAGTATATGGGGCTGATGGCAGGATCAGAAGAGGACATATGCCAGAATCAGTCTGGTCATAATAAGGTACAATGTCCTTCTAATACCTCTGTTTGTTGTACAAGTGTAGAATCAGCTACATCTGCATCAACACATGTAGATGCATCTGAATCTGAAGGAGATGTCTATCAATTGATAGACAAGTATGGGGACCTGTTGCAGGCCCTTAAGAAAAGCAAGAACCTGGTTAAATCTCAGGCCCAGGAAATTGCTGAACTAAGGATTGCTACAACTGAGTTAGAAAAAGTTATTGATCAAAAATTAAATGAAATTGCCAAGCTGAAAAATATAACTATTATTTAGATGGGCACAATTAATTATACTAATGATCAAGTGAAGAGTCTGGAGGCCAGACTTAGAATTGAAAGGGATTTAGTGGCTAGTTACTCTAAGCCAAAATCTGTCTTACCCTTGATAGATGAATTTGTCACTCAAAAGGGTAAGGCTGGATTAGGATTTAAAGGTAACTCCAGGGCTGGCAGATTCAAGAGGAAAGGCAAAGCTCCTGTTCAGCCTCTAAACTTTTCAGTCCCCATAAAGTTTAGTAAGGTGAAAGTGCCTTCTAACAAATATGATCATGAAGACATTCAAGGTCATATTAAGACTAATGTTCTGAAGAACAAGGGTGTAAATGCAAGCAGGCCTACCTATGGTCATAAACCCAATGGTTTTAAGAAATCAGTAGGTGAAGTTGCAACAGCACCAGCAATGAACAGTAATTCCTTTGACAAAGATGTATAGCTAGATCTAGATACAATAAGTTTGAATGTTGGTGCTGTGGCAAGAGAGGCCATTTTGCATTAGACTGCTGGTATAACACAAGTGTTATAAAGAATAAAAGTCTATCTGTTAGAAGAGGTTATGATAGCTTTATTAATGCTAACCTGAACCAAGGACCCAAGACTTACTTGGGTTCTAAGGGTAAGTAATTCTGTATTGCAGGTGAATCCAAGTAACCATGCCCCTATATGGTACTTGGATAGTGGTTGTTCCAGGCACATGACTGGAACAAAGGGGCTGCTGAAGGAGTATTCATCTGTCAAAGATGGACCTAAAGTGATCTTTGGTGGATCTGAAAAAGGAGTCATCAAAGGGTTTGGTAACATTTCTTCTAACCTAATTACTATCACTCAAGTGGCTTATGTAAAAGGTTTGAAACATAATCTAATAAGCATAAGCCAGCTAAGTGATTTAGGATATGACATTTCATTTGTTAAAGATGGATGTCATATCAAGAGGTCAAGTGATCAAAAGATCATACTGACTGGGTATAGGAAGAGAAATGTATATTGTCTTAATTTTGAATGTGAGAATAAGGCTTCTCCCATCTGTCTTGTAGCTGATGACAATGCTTCTCATTGTGTTAAGTGGCACAAGAGATTGGCTCATCAAAACTACAAGGCAATTGGCCAACTCTTTAGCAAAGAGCTAGTGAGGAATGGACCTCAAATTAAGTGTATAAAGGAAGAGATATGCTCAGCTTGTCAAAAGGGAAAGCAGACAAAATCCTCCTTTCAAAGCCTTGAAAACAAGGATTCTGTGAGGTGCTTATACCTCTTGCATATGGATCTTTTTGGTCCTATGCCAGTTCATAGTCTAGGTAGGAAGGTCTACACTTTTGTGGTTGTAGATGACTATTCTAGATTTACATGGGTGTTCTTTCTGAGACAAAAATCTGAAACCCCAAGTGTATTACTTAATTTTGTAAAGCAAATTCAGAATGAACTGAATAGTACAGTGGTCAAAATCAGAAGTGACCATGGTACTGAATTTCAATCTGAAAGCATGACAAGATTATGTGAGGACTTTGGGATTTTTCAAGAGTTCTCCTCTCCAAGAACACCTCAGCAAAATGGAATTGCTGAAAGAAAGAATAGAACATTAATTGAAGCTGGTAGAACTCTATTGAGTGACACCTCTCTCCCAGAATATTTCTGGGCTGAGGCAGTTAACACTGCTTTTCATGTCATCAATAGGGCTTCTATCACCAAAAGCCACAGAAAGACTCCCTATGAGATTGTGAAAGGCAGAAAACCAAATCTATCCTATTTTAGGATCTTTGGTTGCAAGTGCTATATACTTAACAATGGCAAGTCATATTTGACTAAGTTTGCTGCCAAATCCCAGGATGGGATATTTGTTGGGTACAGCACAAATAGTAAGGCCTATAGAGTCTTCAACTTAACTACTCAAGTTGTTGAAGAATCTGTGCATGTTGTATTTGATGAAACAAGATTAATCAATTATGAGTTGTCTTGTAGATCAAATGACTCAACAGGTATAAGCAAGAGGATGGACAAGCTCTCCATTGCTGAAGCTTCAAAGGAAGATGGAGCTTTGGAAAATGAAGGTTGCTGTCCAGGGGGAGTACAAGAGATAATAGAAGCTGATGAAAACCAAGAGGTTCAGCAGAATGAAGAAGCTGGAGATGCTCAACCTGAAGGGAATCTTCCTCCAGCTATAAGATATCTAAGAGATCATCCTGCTGATCAGATAATTGGTGATCCAAGACAAGGAGTGCAAACTAGAAGCAGAAATCAAAGCACAGTTTTGCATTCAAGTTTCTTGTCTCAAATGGAACCTAAGAAGTTTGAAGAAGCTATCCAAGACCAGCACTGGATTGATGCTATGCAAGAGGAGCTGAATCAATTCAGAAGGTGCAAAGTCTGGGAGCTTGTTCCTAAACCAAGAGACCACGACATAATTGGCACCAAGTGGATCTATAGGAACAAGCTAGATGAGAGTGGGATAATAGTGAAGAATAAAGCAAGGTTAGTTGCAAAAGGATACAGGCAGGAAGAAGGGATTGACTTTGATCAAACCTTTGCTCCAGTAGCAAGGCTGGAGGCTATCAGAATGTTCCTTGCCTATGCAGCCTACCAAGACTTCAAAGTATACCAGATGGATGTGAAGTCAGCATTTCTGAATGGTGACCTTAAAGAAGAAGTATATGTAGAGCAGCCATCAGGTTTTGTAGATCCTCTTAAACCTGATTCTGTGTATAAGCTTAGGAAAGCTTTGTATGGGTTAAAACAAGCTCCAAGGGCTTGGTATGAAACCCTGTCTACCTTCCTCATTGAGAATAAATTCTCAAGAGGAAAGATAGACAAAACTCTATTCCTTAGGGAATCAAAAGGTAAGATCATCTTAGTTCAGATTTATGTTGATGACATAATCTTTGGATCTACTGAAAACAACCTTTGTAAAAAGTTTGCCAAACTTATGCAAGGGAAGTTTGAGATGAGCAGTATGGGAGAACTTAAGTTCTTCTTGGGACTCCAAGTAAGACAGACTGATGATGGATTGTCCATATCCCAGTCTAAGTTCACCAAAGAATTAATTAAGAAATATGGTATGGAGTCATCCTCCACCATGAGAACTCCTATGGGAACAAGTATGCCTATATGCAAAGATGAGACAGGTAAACCTATTGATGAATCATTGTATAGAGGAATAGTTGGGTCTCTACTATATCTCACTGCTAGTAGACCAGACATTATGTATGCAACATGTGTCTGTGCTAGGTACCAAGCCTGCCCTAAAAAATCTCATTATACTGCAGTCAAAAGGATTCTGAGATATCTAAAGGGCACTCCTAATCTAGGTCTTTGGTACCCTAGGAATAGAGATTTTCTACTAACAGGCTATTCAGATGCAGATTTTGCAGGATGTAGAGAGGACAGGAAAAGTACTACAGGTACTTGTCAATTCTTGGGAGGAAGACTAATATCATGGAGTAGTAAGAAGCAGACCAGTGTGGCAATTTCCACAGCTGAGTCAGAGTATGTTGCTGCTGGAAGCTGCTGTGCACAGCTATTATGGATGCAACATCAGCTTAAGGATTATGGTATTCAGGTAAGTAGAACACCTCTTTTATGTGATTCTAAGAGTGCTATTTCTATTGCTAATAATCCAGTTTCTCATAGTAGAACTAAGCATATAGAAATCAAATACTATTTTCTTAGAGAACATGTAGAAAAAGGAGACATCTCATTGGAATTTGTAAAAACAAATTATCAAATAGCAGATGTATTTACTAAGCCTTTAGATGAAACCAAATTCAATAAATTCAAAATTGAATTAGGTATGTTAACCATTGATTAATATATTAACAAAATCATTAACAATGCAATTGAAGTGGTATGTAAGTAAGTAAAAGTAATAACAACATAATCAAGTGTTAAAAAGGACACATTGAAGTAACACTTACAAGTGGTGTTGAACCAACAGAAATTGGCTAAGTAAGAATGTGTCGACACATTCAGTAATTATGTGTCGACTCAGAAAAATAATGTCGACAAGTCAGAAATATTGTGTCGACACAGAGAATATGTGTCGACACTTAAGAGTTATATTGTCGACTTAACCAGAAATGTAATGTCGACTCAACCAGGATAATGGTGTCGACACTTACAGAATATGTGTCGACACTTATCCTTAGAGTCGACACAGAATTTCTGTCTATCTATTATGTATCCAAGGTGTCGACATAACCACAAGTTGGTGTCGACACATAGTAAGCTGAAGTAATGTCGAGACAATAGAAGTTTGTGTCGACACATTCCGTCTGTGTCGACACATTCCGTCTGTGTCGACACATTTAGTCTGTTTTTGGCGCCTTTTGAACTTCTTTCAACAGAAGGTATAAATAGGTCAAAAACTCTATCTGTCGACACGCTTCCAAGGTTTTCGAGACTAAAACCCTGTGTCGACAGTCTATCTTTCTCTCTTCTCTCAAGCTTTCTCGACGAAACGATGGCGCCAAGGATGGAAGACAACGTCAATGAGGGGTATGAGTTGGTGCGCCAGGCCTTTGCAGATGCGCCGCCAGATGTTCAAGGGGTTATCACCCTCCTCTCCGAGTCAGGGTTAGAATTTCTAATCTCAGAGCCAACTAAAATCTGGAAGAAGGAGGTGCACGAGTTCTTTATCTCTGGATCAGTCCACTCAACAGGCCTCAAGATTAAGTCCAATGTTCAAGGGACTAAGGTGAAGATTACTCCAAGAACTTTGAGAAAGATCTTTCAATTACAAGTAGTTGAGAATGAAGAGGAAGTTCCTAGTTCTAAGACAAGGGAAGCCCTTCAATGGTGTGGACTGGACTCGAGTATGAAGATTGGAGTTGCATTCAACAGGAAGGGTATGAATCAGCAAGGGAAATTCTTGTCTGAAGTTGTTGGGAAAGTAATCCTCTGCAAGACAGGTGGACATGATAGGATTTCTGCCTATATGTTCAGCCTTATGACCAGGATAGTTTTTACAATTCCTACTGATTGGTCAGGAGTACTCTTTGACAAGCTCAAAGAAGGAATCAAGAAGCCTAACTTGGCTAGAATCATGAGCTTATATCTCACTGGAGTGATTCCTGAAGTGATGCAGCAACAGCCAGGGACTAAGATCAATCATATGAGAAGGATGGATATGAGACTGTTCTCTAGGTGGGATAGGGTGCTGTCCAAGGATGTGCCTGAAGAGAACAGGCCAGACACCCCTGTGAAATCCCCTACTCAAAACCAAGAACCTGAACAACTACAAGACGACCCACTCAGAACACAGGTTGAAGATCAGCCAGACTCAACTATAGTCCAGCAAGTGTCAACACCTGCACAGATGCAGGGGGAGCCAGCTCACTCTCCTGCTCAAAATGTATCTACTCCTGATAAGGTACTAGTGTAGGGGGAGCTAATGTATTTTACTATAAAATACATTGCTCATATTCTTATTTCTGCACAGGTTCAGGGGGAGCTAGTGTCCACTCCTACTCTAGATACTACAATTACTGAACGAGTACAGGAAAAGCTATTGTCAGTACAAGTGCAAGAGGAAGCACAGTTAGACTTATCTCAAGATTTAACTGCTGCAGAAGTTACAGCTCAACTGGAATTTACTCTGGAGGAGTTATTCCCTGATGCTGATACTACTACTGATAAAGTAGGAGGAGGACAAGAAATTGAGAAGTCCATGGGTATGGAAATTGATCAGGAAGCTGAAGTTGAGCCACAGGTTGAGGGGGAGCCAGTGGATGTTGAGACTGAGCAACAGGTCACTGGGACAGAAACACTTCATCCTCCTCAAGAAAGAGTTCACCTAGATACTTCGTCTGATACTGAAACTGAAGAAGCCAGGATGGCCAAGAAAAGAAAACTTGTTGTATTTAAGAGAAGAAGCAAGAATTATAAGCAAGCTTTACAGACAACACCTCCACAAGTATCTCCTGCCTTTGATCAGAACAAGTTTATGGTAGATCTACAGGTGAAATTGGATGAACACAGAATGGCTCTGGAAAAGTATGTTGATGAAAATAGCAAGTCACTTCAGTTTGACTTAGCTCAGGATATAAAGTCCATCCAGTTTCAAGTCAACATGCATAAGAAAGAAATGACAGATTGCTTCCATAAGGGTAGTAATGTTGTGGTGTATCTGGCAAAACAACAACAGACTATCATCCCTAAAGTGGATGACATTGCTTTAAAGCAAAGCTATGTCTTGGAAAATCAGTTAAGAATGAATGATAATTTAACTGAATCTCATCATAAGATAATAGAGGAATTGCAAAAGATTGTTCCAGGTCTGCCTGCAGATAAAACAAAAGAAATGGAAGAATTTGATAAGACCTTTCAAGCTGCTATTGCTTCTGTTAAGACTGCAATCACGACCTATCAAAAAGAAATATCTGAAAAGCTTCAAAGATTAAAACCATTTTTTAAAGAGGGTGTGAATTATCTGGATGGCCAAATCAGATTTCAAAAGGAAGATCTAAGAGATCATGTATCTAGAAAAGCCATAAAGGGGGAGAGGATGCTAATTCATGCAGGCTCAGAGCACTCCAAATGGGTGACCAATAGTATCCGAGCCACATTGGGATATCCCCCATTGTGTGATGATGCTATGGTGGCTGAGTCAGGAATACAAACAAATCTACTTGAAGGCAATCAACCTGAGATTGCCCAAGTCATTTACCCCCCCCCCCTCCAGATTTTGACATGATTGATCAGCAGGTTCAAGGCATGTATAGTCCTCCAAAGGAGGTTACTAATATTGTCATTGGGAAGGTTGATAAGCCAGAGGCTACTCTGAAAGAACAGCAAGATGCTCTATTAGCAAAGAAGAGATTCAGAGAGCAGGCTGCACTCAAGCCAGATTATGAGCAGTGGAGTCCTACTTCAAGGAACATAATACTCACTGCATGGAAAGCTGTACAAGACAAAGTTCATGAGAGAGGGAAGTGGTACAATGAGATAGAATGGCAGAAGTATGAGGCAAGATAGGAAGCAATAGTACAATTCAGAAGGAAAGCTAAGCTGGGAAGGCTGCCACCAGATGCTAAGGAGCCAAGCAAGTACTTCCCAAAGCCTTTTCACTATTTTGAAAGGCAAAGGATCAAGGAAGAAGCTAAGAAGAAAGCTGATCAAAAAGGAAAGAAGATAGCTGAAGAATCAGAAGCTCCTGTGACAGCTACAATTCCATCTGGCAAAGGGATTATCATAAGAGAGCATGATCAATCCTGATTATGTTTTTAGTTCCTTCATAGTGTTTTTGTAATGTTGTGATGTGATCATCAAATGTAAAACAATGTAATCAAACATTACCCAGTTATAAACAAAATGTTGATTGGCATATTATAATGTTCATTCTGTGATGGATTGTTTTTTATGTTTTGTTTATATTAAGTATTCCTATTATGTCACATATCATCAATTTAGTACTGTTTATAAATGGTGTATATCATTGACTATAAGGGTTATGACTTCTCCAAATAGGGGGAGATTGTTGGGTACATTGGAAAATGTGTACCTGATTTGAAGAAGCCCAACCTAGCTCAATGATATACATCAAGGTGTATTTGATGTTGTTTTTGAGTTGACATGTGCAGGTGAAGAATTGATAAAGTATGCAGAAAAAATTCTAAGTCCAAGTGTCGACACAGAGAAGGATGTGTCGACACATAGAAGAAATTAGTCGACATCAACACTGGGAAGCAGTGTCGACACATAGCAGTTAGTCTACAACTACACTGGGAAAAAGTGTCGACACAGAGGAAGTATGTCGACACATAGCAGTTAGTCTACAATGATACTGGGAAAGTGTGTCGACACAGAAGAAGTAAGTCGACACAACACTGGGAATTTGTGTCGACACAGAAGAAAAGCGTCGACCTCAACATTGGGAAAATGTGTCGACACAAAAGGATATAGTCGACCTCAAGTTTGTCGACACCAGCAGTATGTGTCGACACAGAAGAATATAGTCGACCTCAAGTTTGTCGACACCAGCAGTATGTGTCGACACAGAAGAATATAGTCGACCTCAAGTTTGTCTACACCAGCAGAATGTGTCGACACATTGTGATTAAGTCGACACATTACAGCAGAGTTAAAAGAAGATTGTGTCGACACACTGAAGGGTCAAGAACAAGTTATTTTCAGAAGAAGCTGTGTCGACTCAAAGGCAACTTAGTCGACATCACTGAAGACTGTGTCGACACCAAAGTCAATTGTGTCGACACAGATAGACAGATGGTCTCGACACTTTCTGACAGACTGTCTCGACAACTTGTGGTTCAAGACTAAGGCATAGGACTTGTTTGAAGACTTGACAGCTGTGGGTTGCCACCGGTTAACTGAAGCTGTCAGACTTGTCAGAAAATGGTTAGAAACCGGATCAGCCGGTTACCATGAAGAAAGTCTATAAATAGACAGATTCAGAAGGAGAAAGAAACCTTTTGAAATACATTATTGAGAATCAAAAAGTTGAGAAGGATTACAATCCAATTCATTTCAAGAAAGTGCTAGGCACTTAAGAAGATCTTCTCCGGAAGATCTAAGAAGACTATCTAAGGATAGATCAAAGAAGAGTTCTAATCAGAATTCAGAAGAATCATTCAAAGTGCTGGATAGAGAGAGATCAAGCCAGAATTTGAAGAAGAAGAAAGAAACCACCAGTGGATTCTCAAGAAGCTGTTTGGAAATCAACTCAGCTAAGTTCATATTCAAGAAGCTTTGAAGAAAGCTCAGATACAGTTGATTTCATCAGCTGATCAAGAATGTCTAGGCCTTTTCTCTCTTAATTTAGGCAAGACAGTTAAATAATCTTTTCTATATTTCTGTAGGATCTGTTTACACAGATCTGAGTTGTAAGCCTGTGTTATAAAGGCTGAGTGTAGGAGTGTTGAACTCTGAGTGGTAGGGCTGTTTGCCTGAGTGTAGGAGAAGGGTCTTCTCTGAGTTGTAGGCCTTGGGGCAAGGCTGAGGTAGGGCTGTTGTGCCTGAGTTGTAGGAACCAGTTGGGTTCTGAGTTGTAGGATCTGTTGATCTGAGATTAGTGGAAGTTTGGCCGAATCTAGCATACTGCTAGATAGGTGAAGGGGGAAAGTGGATGTACCCAGACCTTGGGGAACCACTATAAAACATTGAGCAATCTGTGATGTTTTATTTTCTGTGATTGCTGTGATTATTGTGTTAGCCATTAAATTGAATTCTGCCTAGAAGTTTTTATAAATAAGCAGAACCTATTAACCCCCCCCCCTCTAGGTGTTTAGGCTGTCTTGAAAGATAAACTATCACACTTATTGTTATTGGTTGATTTCCCTTAACCCGATTACCTTCTCATATTACGTTAGACTATCCTAGGGTGATTTTTAACCTTCCTCTCTTCGGGAAAAGCGATCTTTCGCCGAACCCGAGCACCTCTTAACTCTAGCTATCACCACTCCTCGCTACTCTTTATATCTTCCTATTGCATTTTCCTCCACTATTGCCCACCCAAACAAAATGATTAACTCCAATGTCTTCCTCAGATCATGTCTTATTTCAATTCACAAATTTGTTATATGCTGACCGATCTAGACTATATGTGGAACCGGTTATGCCATGATCTAATACTCATCCAAATGCCCTAAGTTATTTATTGGGGACTTACCATGAAATAAATGACCTAAATCCAGAAAATGGAAATTTTTCTAATCTATGTGGCATTTAATTAAATTCCTCGAAAATCCCAAGGGCTACCGGTTTGAACATGAACTACCCTAAGTATTCATGCAAGATGTCCAGAAAATTTATGATAAATAGTAGGTTATCTCAAAAGGTTAAATCCTAAGTATCATAATTTTTCTACCATCAAAAGGGCATGAAAACTATTTTAGAAATAATCTCTAACTTCTGTCGTTTATGAATCAAGTACAGAAAATATTCTTCCAAAAATTATAAATAATTTATGCCATGCAGATAAAGGCCTAAAATTAGCACTGGCCAAGTTTCATAATTTTCCAGCAAGTAATTTATCCATAATTAATTTTTAAACAACAAAACTCCTTTCTAATATCTGTGAACAAAGTACTAGATTTACTCAACATAAAATTCTATAAAAATTCAGGGATCAATGTTCTACTAGTCAAGATCTAAATCCTGAATTTTAACTGATTATTATTAATTTAAAACCTCCAAATATTTGAAACAACAAATCGGGCTAATAATCCTTTAACACATGAAGTATAATATTTATTAATCATAAAATTCCAGGAAAATTACCATAAGTCTAAAACATCCTAAAACTCCCTCCTCCCGAGTTTCATACTTTTTGGATTAGATTTAGTGCTTAAAATAACTAAATTACATTTCTATCCTAATTCAAAATCTCAACTTTCGAGGTACCTAATTACCTCCAATTCCTTCACTATTTCAACCAGAGGGTTTTCAACATATCATGCCACTCACCTCCAAATTTCAAGGGCATACAAGAGCTTTTGCTCCTATGTCCTTCACAAACCTCAAAACCCTTCATTTAGGGTTTGAGCTTGGATCCTAGGGTAAGTCAACCCTAAACCACTCCATTTTTCTCCAAGCAGGTTATAACACCCTTCTAAGTTAGAGGTCGGAATATCAGCCTTTGTTGAGGTGATTTGACTTCTCCGAACTCTTAGTGCACTTTCTACTAAAAGTGGTCTCACTAATGCCTAGATAAGGGTAAAAGATTTCTCACCTAAAACTCCTCCAATTCAATTGGAATTTTGTACAGACCTAGGTTTTATAGCCAGGGACCACTCACCAAAATTTGGGAGGGTTTGGAGGTCATTTGACCACCTAAATAAATTCCTCTAAGTTTATTAAATTAAAACAAAAACTTTAGGCAAAGTATCTCCAAAAATTCCCATTTTTGGTCTGCCTTTAGGTATAACCAAGGTTAACCCCCTGCCCAAATTTCAGGTCATTTGGACAATGGACGAAGAGTGGGCATTCATTTTAATTTTTGCCCAACTCTAGGTTCAGCCCCCACTAAAATGGGTGTTGCGGTCGAACCGCTTACCCAAATGAGTTGAAACCAATTTTAAATTAATCTAGACTCGAAGGGCTACGACTTTTGTGTCTGGTCACTTTTCCTAAAATGGCCTCTAAGAGCCTCGTTTTGTAGCATTAAAATATGTCCATCCAAGTATAATTTCCATACAAAATTATTTACATAGTTTATATATTTAAAATAGTTTTTACTGTTCATCTTCTACAGAACCCGAAAACCAGAACTCAGGAAGTCATTTTTCCTGTAACATTTCCGTGATCCGTCGCCGGCCGTCCGGTCACTTCCCTGGCCAGCCAGCCACCACCACCACCTCCGTTGAGGCGATGGCTAGCGGTCGGCGGTGGTTTGGCCGCCGGAGGTGGCGGTTTCCGGCGAACTCAAAAATACCTTTTTCATGGTTTTCCCATGAAAACGAGAGATGAGTCTGGCTCCGTTGAGCGCGAACTACCTTCCTAAGAATCCTAAGATCTACCCATGAAAGAGAAGGAGCAGAGGAGGACCTTGTTCGCGGTTTGGAGGCGAGAAGAATGACGGGGTGCCATGGTGCAGTGGTGGCGTAGCCGAACTTCTCCTACAGCAATAACAAAGATCTGATCCGTTTGCTTGAGCGTGTAAACTTCTCCTCTTGCTCCAAGTGGGCTTTTATAAGTCAGAAAGTGGGAAGGTGAAAGGGTAAAGCCGTAATGGCCATGAAGGCTCCTCTTAATAGCCTTTCGGTTACAGTGAAGGGATAGGAAACGGTGGAAGATGAACAGGTGTGTCCAGTTGGCGGTTTCCTATTGGACCACATCTTCCTCCTTTATTATATAATTACAGAAGGAAAAACGGCCTGTAATTATTCCTGGTGTAACTTCCCACACCAGCATTTATTTCCACGCGTGTTAAAATAATTTCGGGCCTGAACCGTCGTTTCGGCCAATGTCACGGGCGTGACACATAGGTCACGGGCGTGACAGGCCCAGATAGCCAATTCTGGGCTCGACGATCGTCGAACTGAGATCGACGATCGTCGAAGAAAGGTCACGGGCGTGACACTTGGGTCACGGGCGTGACAGGCCCGGGTGGTTAATTCTGGGTCGACGATCGTCGATTTGAGATCGACGGTCATCGAATGGTGGTCACGCCCTAGGTCACGGGCGTGACACCTAGGTCACAGTCGTGACAGGCCCGAACGGCAAATTTTGAGGTCGACGAGCATCGAACTGAGATCGACGGTCGTCGAAGGCTGGTCACTCCCTAGGTCACGGGCGTGACACTTAGGTCAAGGGCGTGACATGTCCGGGCTGCAAGGTCGACGATCGTCTCACGGAGATCGACGATCGTCGAAGGAGTCACACCCTTGGTCACGGGCGTGACACCTTGGTCACGGGCGTGACATGCCCCGGCAGCATGTTCGACGATCGTCTCACGGAGATCGACGATCGTCAAAGGAGTCACGCTCTAGGTCACGGGCGTGACGGGTCGGTCACGGGCGTGACCAACCCGTGACCCGAAGTCTCGGTCGATTTATTTCAATTTTTGGGCTTCCTAGGGTTCTCTTACGACCAAACGACTCCTAGGGGTCTAGCCGGAAATGGGATGTTACATACATGAGATGTAAAATGTCTAACAAGCTGGAGCCCAAGTCAGATAAATGTTATCTTGTGAAGGTATCCTAAGGAAACTATATGGTACTGCTTTTACCTACCGTTAGAGGGCAAAGTGTTTGTCGCGAGGACTGGTGTCTTTTTGGGGAAAGAGTTCTTACCCATAAAGACTACAAAGGTAGAACTTGAAAAAGTTCAAGAACCACAAATAGTGAATGAACAGGAATTGGAACCTGAGCATGGACTACAAAATATTATAGTTAGTGAACCTGCTCAAGAAACACAAGTCTCACGTAGATATGGTAGACCAAGGTTTGAGCCTGAGAGATATGGATTTCTCATGTCTTAAATAGGTAATGTGTTTTGTATGGATCATGATGATGAGTCTGCAACCTACCAAGAGGCATTGAGTGGACCAAACACTGAGAAGTGGCTTCAGGCCATGAAATCTGAAATGGACTCCATATATGCAAACCAAGTTTGGACCTTGGTGGATGTAACACCCCCATCCATCGTATAGTATATCACAGAAGGTCCGGTCAGGGCCCGACGCCATATACTACGGACATGTAAGGAGATTACAAGTTGTTTCCAAATCAAAGTTCACTTATGAACGCACCCTAACTTAGAGCACTGTTGGGTACATTGGAAAATGTGTACCTGATTTGAAGAAGTCCAACTTAGCTCAATGATATACATCAAGGTGTATTTGATGTTGTTTTAAGTTGACATGTGTAGGTGCAAAAGTATTAAAGAATGCAGAAAAATATTCTAAGTCCATGTGTCGACACCTGAAGAAACAGTGTCGACACTTCAGAATATTTGTGTCGACACTTGACGGAAGCTGTGTCGACACAGAGAAAGATAGTCGACATAGAGAAAGATAGTCGACCTCGACACAGAAGGAGATAGTCGACCACATTTGTGTCGACACAGAGAAAGATAGTCGACACAGAGAAAGATTGTCGACCTCGACACAGAAGGAGATAGTCGACCACATTTGTGTCGACACTGAGAAACAGCGTCGACTCATAGAAAGATAGTCGACCACATTTGTGTCGACACTGAGAGGCTGTGTCGACATAATGAGACAGAGTCGACACACATTGGCAGAAATCGACAATACTTGTGTCGACACCAGAAGACTAAGTCGACACATTTTGGCAGAGTCGACAATTGCTGTGTCGACACCTGAAGGCAGTGTCGACACATACTGAGTTCTGAATCTACAATAACTGTGTCGACACACAGGACTTGTGTCGACACACTGCAGAGTCAAGACCAAGTTATTTTCTGAAGAAGCTGTGTCGACTTAATGGCGAACTTGTTGACATCTTTAAAGACTATGTCGACACCAAAGTCACTTGTGTCGACACATATAGACAGTTGGTCTCGATACTTTCTGACAGACTGTCTCGACACTTTGCTATCCAAGACTAAGGCACAGGATTTGTTTGAAGACTTGACAGCTGTGGGTTGCCACCAGTTAACTGATGCTGTCAGACTTGTCAGAAAATAGTTAGAAACCGGATCAGCCGGTTACCATGAAGAAGGTCTATAAATAGACAGATTCAGAAGGAAGTAACAAGCAGTAGACATACATAAAAAAGGGTGAAGAAGGATTACAATCCAATTGAAGTATCAATTCAAGAAAGTGCTAGGCACTAAAGAAGATCTTCATCAGAAGATCTAAGTAGACGATCTCAGGATTGATCTAAGAAGAGTTCTAACAAGAATTCAGAAGTATCATCAAAGGTGTTGGATAGAGAGGGATCCACTCATTTGAAGAAGAAGAAGGAAGCCATCAGTGGTTTCTCAAGAAGCTGTTTGGAAATCAACTCAGCTAAGTTCAGATTCAAGAAGCTTTGAAGAAATCTCAAGTTTCAGTTGATTCCATCAGCTGATCAAGAATTGTCTTGTCCTCTTCTCTCTCAACAAAGGCAAGACATTACATCTTCTTTTCTAAAATTCTGTAGGATCTGTTTTACACAGATCTGAGTTTTAAGCCTATGATATAAAGGCTGAGTGTAGGAGAGTTGATCTCTGAGTGGTAGGGCTGTTTGCCTGAGTGTAGGAGAAGGTACTTCTCTGAGTTGTAGGCCTTGTGGCAAGGCTGAGGTAGGGCTGTTGTGCCTGAGTTGTAGGAACCTATCCAGATTCTGAGCTGTAGGATCTATAGATCTGAGAATAGTGGAAGTTTGGCCGAATCTAGCATACTGCTAGATAGGTGAAGGGGGAAAGTGGATGTACCCAAACCTTGGGGAACCACTATAAAACATTGTGCAATCTGTGATGATTAAATTTCTGTGATTGCAGTGCTGGATGTTTTAATTCTGTAATTGAATTCTGCCTAAAAGTATAAACAAGCAATAAGAACCTATTCACCCCCCCCCCCTCTAGGTGTTTAGGTTGTCTTGAAAGTAAAACTATCAAGTGGTATCAGAGGGAGGTTCCTCAAAAAGGACTTAACAGTCTGAGGTAGATCTGAAAGGCAGAATCAAGATTCAAGAAGATGGGTTCTGGAGAAAATCACAAGGAGTTAGGGTCAATGAAGTTACCCATCTGCAGGAAGGAAATCTTTGGAATTTGGAAAGAAAGAATCAGATTGTTCATGGAAGCATCTGACCCAAGAATATACATCACAGTTCAGGAAGGACCCTTCATTCCAATGAAGGTATCAGTTCTTGATGTTAATATTCAAACTCCAAAGAGTTACTCTGAAATGACCAAGGATGAAATCACTTTGGCAACCATGGACAAGAGAGCTCAGAATATTATTGTGAGTGCCATAGATGATTTTACATTTCAGAATCTGATTCACTGCAAGACCTCAAAAGAAATGTGGGACACCTTGATTGTCTATATTGAGGGATCTGAAGAAGTAAGACAGGATAGGAAGTCTATGCTCAACCAGGAATATGAAAGTTTTAGACAAGGAAAAACTGATAGCATAACTGAATGCTATAAGAAATTCTATAGAATTGTGAATGAGCTAATGTCCTATGGAAGAGTCTTCAGTACCTATGAACTGAATGACAAATTCCTAAGATCCTTAACAAAGGATTGGGACACAAAGATCTGTGCCATAAGAGAAGTGGCTAAATTAGCAGAGATCTCTCCTCCCTCCTTGTTTGGAAAGCTGCTATCCTATGAAATGCAACTTATGGTGAGGAAGGAGGAGGAAAAGAATTCAAGAGGAGAGCATAGAGAAAAGACTGTGGCATTCAATGCAGAAGCCATCAGAAAGAATAGGAGGATATCACCATCCCCTCCTAAGGAAATTGCAGAAGTCAGTTCTGAAAATTCAGATAATCAGAGTTCAGAAAGTTGTGATTCAGATGCAGACTTTGCTGCATTCACAAGGCAATTCCAGAGGTTCTTGAAGAAGAAACAGTGGAAGTCTAAGCCCTCCACTTCACAGCAAGTTGATGACTATTATCAGAAGAAAAAGTCATCAAGGAAAGAAAAGAGCAGATCAAAGCCCAGCAAGGCTACTACTTCAAAGATTGTCTGCTTTTGTTGCAATAGACCTGGACATGTAGTGGCTGACTGTCCTGATAAGAGAAAGGAATCTTCAGACAAGAAGAAGACTCATAAAATGGGAAAGAAGGAGAAATCTTTTGTTGCAAAGAAGGATAAGAACCTAACAGATCAGTCAACTTCAGAGTCAGAATCTGAAGCAGAAGCATATATTGGACTATATGCTGCATCTGAAGAAGAGGAGTTTCTGCAGTTGCTAGACTCCATCTATGATCAAGAGGATCATCAGTGCATAGGACTGATGGCAGGATCTGAAGAGGACATATGTTAGAATCAGTCTGGTCCTAATAAGGTACAATGTCCTTCTATGAAATCTGTTTGTAGTACAAGCACAGAATCAGCTATATCTGCATCAAGTGATGTAGATGCATCTGATTCTGAAGGAGATGTCTATCAATTGATAGATAAGTATGGGGACTTGTTGCAGGCCCTCAAGAAAAGCAAGAACCTGGTTAAATCTCAGGCTTATGAGATTGCTAAACTAAGGGTAGCTGCAACTGAGTTAGAGAAAGTAATTGATCAGAAGTTAAATGAAATTGCCAAGCTGAAGAATATAACTATTATTCAGATGGGCACAATTAATTATACCAATGATCAAGTGAAGAGTCTGGAGGCCAGACTAAGAATTGAAAAAGATTTAGTGGCTAGTTACTCTAACAAAGTCTGTCTTACCCTTATTTTTTAATGTATCAAAACAAAATCTCTGGTTTCACAAGCAAAACCATAATAAAAACTATAAAATACTAAAAAAAGTAAATTGAAGCAAAAAAAAAACTGAACAGACGGGGGATTTCACATGCATTGGCAGTTTGGCACTATGAGAATTTGGGAAACTAAGAGCAGAGGGTTTCGATAAATTAACAAAAATATTTCTTACTGTTGTGGGTTTTGGCAAATGCGAGAAGAGGATACAAATAAAAATTAAAGAAGATGAACGAATCTAAATGATCTGCCCGAGCTTCCATGATCTGTGAAGATCTTCCAGGAAGACGAATTGATCTAGGCAAGAGGATCTGGACTGACAGACTGTGGTGAGTAGATCTAGTTAAGTTCTGGGTGAATGGCGGCATGAAGAAGATACGGGTCTGTTTTGCGAGAGAAGTATGGAAGATTTCACATGTATCGGGTTTTATAAACCAACACATCCCTCCACTTGACCACGGGCCTCAAGCATACTGCACTTATATTTAAAAAATACATGTTTTATGGGTTGCATTTTTAAACCTATCCTGCCAACAACCTTAAAAACTATGGAGGTGTTTAAAAAAAACGCCACCACCCTAAAAACATCCTCCTAAACAGGCCCTTATTCTGAAATCCCATGTTCAATTCATGAAACCACCTCTCCACAAATTCATGGAAACCACCTGTTATGCACGCACGCACGACTTATTATTGTATTTTTTATTTTAAATTGTATGGCTTAGGTAAATGATATATGAGCCCCTTCCCCCCCCCCTATATAAGGAGGTGGCTTGAGAGTTTTAGGGAACATCTTTGATGTTTAGGTTTGAGATCTCCCATTTGGAGAAGGGCTTCTAGGAGGAGCCAGCCTCCTGAGCCATGGCACGAGTATACCTCGTGATTGTATCCAAGTCTATTGCATTTATTGGAAGTGTTTTCTCTCCGGTAACATTGGTCTGACCTAGCCTCCCAGCCTGCGCATCGTATGCCGTCAGGTTACATCCACTTCCTTCTTCTCGCAAGGGTAGCAGTCCGCTCGCCATCAACAGTGTTGACCGCAAGCGATTGAGCCCGCGCCGATTCGCTTCCGCCTTCGTCGACAACAACGATCCAACCCGCCGACATCCGCTTCCTTCTTCACCAACAATGGCGCTCCAGTCTTGTCGACACCTGTATTGACAGCGCCCGACCAGCTTCCGTCGTCCGCCAGCTCGATCCCATCGTCCAAATCGATCCCGACTCCGGCATCGACAAGGTCGCTTCCAACACCTGCATCAACCAACTCCATCCCGTGGTCACAATCGTCCGCCAGATCACGTCTCCGCTGCTCCGCATTGTCTAGCAACTCATTCGATCGATGTGTCGACTAGCTTTCTTCTTCCTGGCGCTCCTCGCTGCAAGCCCCTGCGCTCTCTCTTGACCCTCCAGCTCTTGTGCCCACTTCTACTTATGTCAAAGGGCCTTCAATCGATGGAATCCCGTGTGGAGGCCCTCAAACACGCCCTCTCCACCATTAACTCCCGTCTCGAGACCCAAATGGCATATCCTTCTAAAAGAACTTGATCTTTCGAAAAATGGCATATCCTTCTCGAGAAAATGCTTCACGCAAAATTGTCTGAAAAGTTAAACTGATTTTTCGAAAAACAATTTTCACTTTTCGAAAATAGCTTTTCTTTTTTGAAACATGAGTCCCATTTTTCGAAGATAATTTTCCTTTTTCGAAAAATGGACTTGGCTTTTTCGCGAAATTTATAGAGCAATTTTCGAAAAAATAGAACTTAGAAGTTTTTGAGAGTTTTTCGAAAAGTCTTTATGTTTCTCGAGAATAGTTCTTCTTTCTCGAAAAACTTAACTTAGACCTTTCGAAAAATATTCTTCTTTTCGAAAAATGGACTTGGGAAAATTTTAGAGTAAATTTCTTTTCTTCTTTGCATGAGACCAGCAACCCTTTCTTTCTTCCATGCTTTTGTACTTGAAAATGAAGTGCAATTCTTGTAAAATTTAAACATGAGTTGTTAAACATTTCTTTTCAAGAATTGCTTATTATGTTTAAATTTTTCTAATCAACTCATGTTTAACATTCCTAATTAAAACTTTAAAAGATTAAACTTGGCTTCATCAAGAGGCTTAGTGAAGATGTCAGCCACTTGTCTGTCTGTGAGGGAAAACTCACGGCTGATGTTTTTTTTTCTCAACATGCTTTTTTATGAATGATACCTTATTTCAATATGCTTAGTCCAGCTGTGTGACACAGGGTTCTTAGCTATTTAAATGGCACTTGATAGGGGGAGCTTGTTGAACTATGTGCATGTTGATAGGGGGAGCTCATAGAGCACGTATATAGGGGGAGCACGTTTGTAGGGGGAGTCATAAGTAACTTGAAACCTGACTATTTAATGATTATTTCTTATTTGCATTGTATCATGCATTTTAACTATTATATCTCATGAACGGGATTTATATTATCAAAAGGGGAAGTTTGTTGGAGCCTACGATTCACATCTCTTCAGTTTGAAAATATCAAATCATATGTTGTATTTGATCACACTTGTGTTTTGTATACTGTGCAAATTTACAGGTTCAAAAGAATCAAAGAACTCAACTCTACGACCTACCGCCGCGCATTGGCCTGGATTCAATATGAATGGGTGCTCGGGGACCTACCGCGTGGCGCTAGAGTTACCGCCCGTACTAGCTTCGGTACTTATTCTAGACATGCGTTTGGTTACCTACCGCGTAGCGCTAGCTTCCTACCGCATAGCGCTAGCTCTCTCAATGATCGTTGAGATGGCTTCGTCGAGAAGATTGTGCTACCACCAGGTAATTGCTGGGTACTGCATCGCGCTAGCATGAAAAAGCGGAAAAATATCTTTTTCAAATATTTTTCCAAATCCACGGGACAGCTATTATATTGACGCGCAATGACATACTGCTGGGCACTAGTCCTACCGCCGGCGGTAGCCTATTTTTCAAATACGTATAAAAGGATTCTGTTTCTTCATTACTTGTAAGAGGGGAGACATAATTTCATTCTAGGGTTTGTGTATTATCTCTTAGCAGCATTACGCCATCTCCATCAAAGGAAGAAAAAGCCACTTCCCTCCCGTTCTCGCATGAAGATCTCCAGCGAGAAAAGGACTATAACGACCAAGAGGAGTTGATCAGTCATAATAAAACAAAGATCGTTAGCACCGATCACGCATCGCTCACAGAAGAATCATCTTGAGGGAGAATCATTTTTAAAATCTTCTTGACTCCTTTTATACTTTTCTCTTTTTGATTGTTTTAGGGTGAGGAAAATCAATCGGTGAAGGCCGTCGAAATCTGGGAAGGGTTTTGTGAGAAATCGTCCAGAGGAAGAGAAATCTAGATCGGGGGATCTAGAGGGCTCTAAGATAATTCCTTGTGTGAAGGTGAAGTGCCCGCTCGAAAACCTTTCCTGGAGGAAAGGGAGAGAGCCAACTGGTCCGGGTAGTGGTCAGTATAGAAAATGAAAAGAAATTTGACTTTCACCACCTTCGATCCCTGACGTCATGGAGATCTAGTGCTTGTAATTATAAACCACTATCATTTCTATTTGAATAAAATTATTTGTTATTATTCATTCTGTGTGTGAATTCGTGGTTGTATATTGGTAGATCTCTGAATGGTGTGTCCGTCTCCAAGAGGGAGTTTGTCCAAAAAAACGAGGTATATGACCTACTATCGCGCGCTAGCATGCTAGCGCCCTGCGATAACATCCAGAACTAGTTTTCTTGGGTAAAATTAATTGAATTTTTAATTAGAGCTTAAAACCTTATTCACCCACGACCCTCTAAGTTTGGCCATGAGATCCAACATGTTCTTGGATAGGAGAATTCTTGAAAGTTACCTCGCTCTTTGCAGATGTTTGTCATGTATTCAAACTTAAATTATGGGTCATGGTCACTTCTAATTTTGACCAAAGTGCAGCCTTTTTCATTCTGAATTTGCTTGACAAAGGTCACAAAGCAATCTAAGGTATCAAACATTCTCTTTAGAAAGAATACCCAAGAAAATCTGGAGTAGTCGTCAACTATCACAAAACTGTAGGCTTTCCTACCTAGACTATGAATTAGCATATGACCAAAGAAGTCCATATAAAGAATATAGAGACACTTTCAGAATCCTTGGACCCAATGCTCTTGAAGGTGGCCTTTGTTTTCTTTCTCTTTTGGCATGCAGAACAAATGTCCTCTTTGGTGCATTTCAAGTTAGGTCCATTTCTGACCAGCCCTTCAATGAAGAGTTTATTGATAGGCTTGTAGTTCAAGTAAGCAAGCCTCTTATTCCATTGCACACAATAAAGTCTTTCTCATTTGTTATAAGGCAAACTTAAGACATAGAATCTAAACAAAAAATGTTAAGAAAATAAATATTCCCACCCCTTGTGCCAGTAAGAATGATCTCTTGGTTAAATGACCTTTTGATTTGACACTTATCCTTGTAGAAAACAATGACATAGCCTAGATCACAGAGTTGGCTTATGATAATCATATTGTGTTACAATCCTTCAACATAAGCCACTTTTGTGTTTTTGACTTTGCCATTGGTAATCATACCATAACCTTTTATCACTCCTCTATCTGAGCGTCCAAAGATAACTTTGGGTCCATTATTTACTGGAGTGAATTTTCGCAGATGGCTTCATATTTCAATCATGTGTCTGGAACAACCACTGTCCAAGTACTAGATAGTCATTTGATTGGTACTTGGACATACCTGTAAAAAATATTTAATTTACCTTAGGCACCCAAAGAAATTTGGGCCATTGGTTCTTGTTAGCATAATAAGGAATATTTCTGCCATCAGTAGCCTTAGCAGGAAAGCTCATCTTTGCATTTGAGATATTAGGGTTGTGCCAATAGTTAATGGCAAAGTGTCTTACCTTTCCACAGGACCAACACTCATGGATGTTATATCTTTTCTTCTAAACATTCTTTGAGGTTGATGGAGCATCAGAATGTTTTTGTTCAGCAGAGAAAATGGCAGCATTTTTCTTGTTTCTCTTAGCTATAGTTTGGCAGAAAGCTCGACGATAAACAAACTTACTTGACAGTATCTATTTGAAATCAACAGATGTCTGCTTTGTAGCTAACATGGTGTTAATGGAATTAGATATGGCCTTGTGAGCATTTCTTACTGTCTTACCATCAACCATCTTCTTTGCTGGAATTTTTTGGGAAGATGCCACTTCCTTACCCTTGAGGGGATGGAGAACCAAACACAAATAGTCCATGATGGGTCATTTGGATTTCTTCATGGGGAGCTTTCAAAGCACTCAACTCCATGCCCTTTCTTCTCCCATTGTAAAGTGCACTATTGACCTTACTTTAGGAACATCCTTTCTCCCAGTGACCATTTATGTTATTATGGTCATACGTGTTAGAAGGAATTAGTACATTGTGAAAGGTAATTTGAGGCACAACTAGAGTCTTGCCTTTTCTCTTATAATTAACTGCTCCAGCTTTCCACTTGAACCCCAGTCCTCTTCTATTATTTTGAGAGGAGAAGGTATCAATAAATGGCAGCACAGTCTTGGTCTTGGAGAATTTATCCACTAGCTTCCTCTAATTTTGGAGCTTTTCTTGCAAATCTATAACGGTGTTTGCATTTTATGCCAGCAAATCAGTTTACACATCAATAATTTTTGAAAGCTCAACAAGTTTCACTGTCTGGAGGGCAAGCTTCTTAATTGTCATTTCAAATTTAGATTCCAGAGTTTTGAGGATTTCAATTTCCCTAGTCTGCTTCTTAATAAGCTTCTTACTATTCTTGAGAGCCTCTAAGATTACCCCATATTTTTTAATGATCTCATTGAATTCTTTTTAAGAATCAAATTCACACTTATCTGTTAATGTTACCATGGTGATCTGAAAGTAGTCAAATATATAGTCTTATTGAAAACGCAATATAAGCCTATGGGGTCGCACATAAAAGCATTGGAGAAGTTGGAAAGGTTTGCATTGGCCTTGCTCATAAGTGATATGAGTGAAGGACCAAGCCTATGACATTCTAGATTTGAAGGTTTTTCATTCTGGGACCTATATTATAAAAATGGGTCATCAGGTAAGTTATCTGAAATTTCAAGGGCAATTATTCGAGTATCATCTTGATAGTTTCAATGAATTCGTCGAGTATAATCTTGACACTTTTGACGAATTGGACTTGTTTTCGTCGAGTATCACCTTGATGCTTGGATGGTTTGTTCTGTCTTGATTCGTTAGATATTTACGTGTTATTTCAATGAATGGCCTTTTGATTCATTGAATATCGATGTATAATCTCGACGAATTATGATTACTTTGGTTTAATTCTTTTAAGTCTGGTTCGGCGTGGTTTGCGGGTATCAGATGTTTCGGTGTTCTGTATATATATGATATAAACAATAAACTGAATAGGAGTGCTCATTCTTCTGACCTAATCGAGCAAGATCGAGAACGATGATTATTATTCCCCAACGGAACTGTTCCACCTAGGTCGCGATCGTCACTCCTTGCCATCAACTGCTCACCGATCTGTTATTGTCGCTAGGAAAGTGTTTCCTCGGGCTTTATCTTTGTCGTTGCCCCCCTCTCCTTTAATAGACCTAGCAAACCATTGAGACGTTGAGGGCATACCTTTTTCCAACCAAGATCTTGTGTGGCAAGAGTATAAGAGTTCTTTATGCTCGTGTGGACATCCATAGAGGTGTGGACATAATTCTACGCTCGGAACTCCAGCCGCTATTGTTCGTCAGACTTCTTCGAAGCACCTTGGTTGAGTAGTGACTCAATTTCGCAAAAGTATAATTTTATTTACTATAATATTACTTCTTCATCAATGTTCATTGCAAAATCCATATTTCTTTTAGGTTTTCTTGTTCCCTATTCCGTTGCGCATAACTATTGTGACATATAGTAAAACCTAGTAGTGGTATAAGAGGGAGGTTAAGCAATGATCATTATTTTCATAAGTTGATAAATCTATTGTGTGTAGATTTGGAAATTTAGAAGTGTTCTAAATACCCAAATATATTCTTGGGACATCAAATGTTGATGGAATTTTGTGAGAAATCGGTGGTGTTTTTCCAAAAATTAGTCGGGGTTCTGTCTCGCACCCCGCAGGGGTTCTACCCCTTGACCCCTCTCGCTGATCGGTCAACGAGACCACCGCCAAGGGAGCTGCCCCTTAGACCCCGTTAGGGGCTCTGCCCCTAAGACTCCTCTAGGGGCGCAACCCCTTGGAACCCTGCCAGGAGCGCATGTTATTTCATTGTCATATTTTTTGTTTCTCCTTAACAGTTACCATGCCTCTTGTTTGTTTATGAAACCAAGTGATTTAGATTTTGAATCTCATATTGAGAGCCGAGCATGTCTACTGTGTAAGTGGAGTTGGGGTTGCTCATGTCTAATGTATGTAAATCTGAAGATTTAGAAGGTTCTATATGTTCAGCTTTATCCCAGTTCTTCGAGTGTTGATGATTCTTCTATGTGCACATCTGGGATGTATTTGGATTGTGAATGTTATAAGTTTTTCTTGTGAATGTGCACATTGGTTAATTGTTAACCATGATTAAATGTTAATCAATTATCTTAAAATTCTTTATGCAATATTAAGTGTTTGGATTCCTTCCGATAGATGACATTCTTCCTGGCTCGATCGATGAAGTGTGGGCTTGCCAAAGCAAGGTGCATTAATCTATCTTGGTAAGGGTGCGAGTGGATAATTTTGATATCCCATTTTAGACATCGGGTCAAACCTAACTGGGTGACCTCAAAAGTTGAGTGCCCTGAGGCATTGGGTGGGCATGCACCATATGATGGATACAAATAAAGAATTATTCACCAACCATACAAGAGTTGCATGATGATGCAATTAGCAAGTGTTGCCTACTTAAATAACTACATCGTGAGAGAAAACCCAAAGCTAATTCACGGTGTTGGTGAAATATAGATCTTGTCCACTAAGAGAGTAGCTCGCATAAGCTCTCCGAATTGATATTGAGGGTTATAAGTTTGATTAAAATAGTGGGAGTAATTTTAATTAAAGTCATAATTGAAATAAAAATGTATTTTGAAATGTAGTACTGAGTTTTTTTTGCATAAATTTTGTAGAATTTCTAGGTTAAGTGGATCTTACTCAACCCTATCCCTCAGAGCTATCCTTGAGAAGGAGAAACTGAGTGGGATAAATTATTTGGACTGGTACAAAAATCTGAGAATTGTTCTCAGGCAGGAGCGTAAGTTCTATGTTTTGGAAGAGGAGTCCCCTGAAGAGCCAGTCGGGAATGTGTCCCGAGGTGATAAAGATGCTTATAAGAAGTATCAAGACGACTCCTTGGATGTCGAATGCCTAATGCTCGCCACCATGAACTCTGATCTTCAGTTGCAGTATGAGAACATGAGTTGTAAGGAGATTGACGAGCACCTCAAAAAATATTTCAAGGGCAAGCTCGCCAAGAGAGGTTTGACGTCACCAAGGCATTGTTTTAGTGTAAGATGGGAGCTCGAGACCAAGTAGGGACTCACGTACTCAAGATGATTGGGTATATAGAGAAACTTGAAATACTAGGTTTTCCTCTAGGCCAAGAGTTGGCTATAGACCATATCCTGCAATCGTTGTCAGACAGTTACGAGCAATTTGTCTTAAATTACATTATGAATGAAATTGACAAGACATTGCCCGAGCTCCTAGGTATATTAAAAACTATCGAGATCAACATGAAGAAGGCCAAGCCTGCTAACAGAATACTGATGGTGCATAAAGGCAAGGGCAAGTCCAAGGGCTTCAAGAAGACTAAGGTTTGACCTAATTCCTCTCTTGAGCTCAAGTCTTAAGCATTGAAGAAGAAAGGCTTGATAAAGGAAGAGAAATGCCATAATTATGGCAAGGCTGGTCATTGGAGGAGGAAATATCCTTATATTGAGGGTCTGCAGAAAATGAAGGGAGTTATGACTTCCGCTTCAAGTAATTATATTATAGAGATAAACCTTTTTGCTCCTTCATCCTGGTTATTGGATACTGGATGTGGTTCAATATTTGTATAAATATATAGGAACTGGGAAGGAGAAGAATGCTGAGTAAAGGGGAGGTGGACCTACGTGTTGGCAATGGAGCAAAAGTTGTTATTATTGCCGTGGGAGTTTACCGTCTTTCTTTGCCCAGTGGGCTTGTATTGGAACTAGATAATTGTTATTATGTTCCTACGATAACTAGAAACAACATTTCTATTTCATATTTGGGCATGATTGGATTTTCTTTTATTATTAAGAACAATTGTTGTTCAATATTTAAGAATGATGTCTGTTATGTTATAGCTAAAATGTTTAATTATTTATATGTTTTGAACTTAGACCATTAGATCTATAATATAGAAAATACTAAAAGAGTAAAAAAAATGACCCAAATTCAACGTACCTTTGGCATTATCGTTTGGGCCATATAAATGAGAAATGTATATCCAAGCTTTATAAAGATGGACTACTGGACTCATTTGATTATGAATCATTTGAGAGATGTGAATCTTGTTTATTAAGCAAGATGACTAAAGTCCCTTTCACTGGTTTCAATGAGAGGGTTGATGATCTCTTGGGTATAATACATAGTGATGTATGCAAACTCATGAGTTCTATGGCTAGAGGTGGGTACTTCTACTTTGGTACATTTACTGATAATTTCAGTAGATACGGATATGTGTATCTTATGAAGTGCAAATCTGAAACCTTTGAAAAGTACAAAGAGATTAAGAATGAAGTAGAAAACCAATTGGGTAAGAGGGTTTAAGCACTCTGATCTGATCAAGGTGGGGAATACTTGAGTTATGAGTTTCGTGATCATTTTAAAGAGTGTAGTATTGTATCACAACTCACTCTGCCTCGAACACCACAACATAATGGTGTATCTGAGCAGAGGAATCGTACTTTGTTAGACAAGGTACAATCGATGATGAATCATGCAGATCTGTCTATTTCCTTTTTGGGTTTTTCTCTAGTGACTGCTACTTTTACACTAAATTGTGCTCCAACGAAAACAGTTCTGAAGACACCATATGATATATGGACAGGGAAGCATCCTAGTATGTATTTCATTAAGATCTGGGGCTATGATGTATACATTGTAAGACCCCCCTTTTTTTTTTCTTTTTCAACCACCGGGGTCTTAGGCCCAGAACCGCCGCTTTGTGGTGACACCTTCACGTCTTGAAGGGTCATCACCACAAGGCGCCGATTCTGCCAGTCAATTTGATCACAGTAAAGTAGCACATTATTAGAAGTAAGAGCAATGCAGTCCACAATAATAAATCACATATATATAATAAAAATCTCCACGAAGGGAGTGTCCACAGAAAAACATCAGAGTACTATAAATGCGGGCTTATGCTCGATACAAAATGTCCTCACTACAATATCACTCATGCGGAAGCTAAAATAAAAACTACTCAGGGTCAAGACTCACGGTCCCGGCTGTATGAACTCCGGAGCTAGACTGCCCCATCTCTAGGCGCACCGATCTCTGGGGCTGCTCCTCCATGCTGGGCTCCACGATCCCCTAAATGATGCGGTTCGAAAACCGTTAGTCATAAAGACTAAGCCCTATCTTCCCCCACCCCTTCCCCCATGGCTCCTAGGTACCGAGCGGAGAGGAAGAGAGGGGATGACATATTTGTGGAGAATAAAAGTAAACAGGTGACAGTGGACTTAATCTAGCAAGTTATATTCGGTGAGCAGTTAATATAATTGTTGTAATAGGTCTAGCAGTAAGAAAAGCAAATATATGAATTTAACCTTCACTTATGCGAGAACACATAAGCAAAAGGGATCTTTTGCAAGGCTCCCATCGTATAAGTGTCCCATACCACTTATACCTTGGGGTGTCGGTTATCAAACAGCAATGGTTGTTATATATTGAAATTAACCTTTGATTTATAAACTTGCCCACACAAGCTTATAGACCAAGGGGTTGTTTTGCAGGTCCTAATGTATAAGCGTCCCATACCACTTATACTTTAGGTGTCAGGGTTAAATGAATCGATTATGCTATGACATGCTAGTGGGTATGATGAAACATGCAAGTGCAACTCACACACCCGACTCTATGCACACAGACCTTTAGTTCCCCCTTTCGGAGCCGTTACCTCCCAGGATACCTCCGTAGTGGAGGACGGAAGCGGTGGGTTGGGCCTCGCCCACCTCAAAACCAGTAAAAGCACCACTGGTCTGACCTATCGTACGCCTCAACGCTTGGTGCACTAAGCGGACGCCTGCGTACTCTTGCCGGCTGGCGCACCGGACTTCTGTTGGCGAAGTGCTAATCACCCCGCCGAGTCAACGATATCGGTGTCGGTGCAATCGAACTCCCCGATATCGAAAAACCCACCACCTTAACTTTTCCTATCTTATGCACATGCAAGTTTATTCGTAAACACACAAAACCGAGCCGAAGCTCCCCGGACCAAAACGTCCGTCTCCAAACCAACCGAGCCGAAGCTCCCCGGACCATCCCGTCCATCTCCAAACCAACCGAGCCGAAGCTCCCCGGACCATCCCGTCCATCTCTTAACCAACCGAGCCGAAGCTCCCATCAAACTTCCTGTGCCAACCTTGTTTGTGAAAGGTGCAGCCCTAGTTACTAAGTTACTCTTGTCGGTTTGTTATTACAGTTTACGTTAGCCCAGGACTGCCCCCGGTATTCCCCGTGAAGGGCTCTCAAGGGGCACTAGGAACCAAGACGGCGGCATTACGGCCCGAAGTTCCCTTTCGCAAGGCACTTATTGTTATTGGTTGATTTCCCTTAACCCGATTACCTTCTCATATTACGTTAGACTATCCTAGGGTGATTTTTAACCTTCCTCTCTTCGGGAAAAGCGATCTTTTGCCGAACCCGAGCACCTCTTAACTCTAGCTATCACCACTCCTCGCTACTCTTTATATCTTCCTATTGCGTTTTCCTCCACTATTGCTCACCCAAACAAAATGATTAACTCCAATGTCTTCCTCAGATCATGTCTTATTTCAATTCACAAATTTGTTATATGCTGACCGATCTAGACTATATGTGGAACCGTTTATGCCATGATCTAATACTCATCCAAATGCCCTAAGTTATTTATTGGGGACTTACCATGATATAAATGACCTAAATCCAGAAAATGGAAATTTTCCTAATCTATGTGGCATTTAATTAAATTCCTCGAAAATCCCAAGGGCTACCGGTTTGAACATGAACTACCCTAAGTAATCACGCAAGATGTCCAGCAAATTTATGATAAATATTAGGTTATCTCAAAAGGTTAAATCCTAAGTATCATAATTTTTCTACCATCAAAAGGGCATGAAAACTATTTTAGAAATAATCTCTAACTTCTGTTGTTTATGAATCAAGTACAGAAAATATTCTTCCAAAAATTATAAATAATTTATGCCAGGCAGATAAAGGCCTAAAATTAGCACTGGCTAAGTTTCATAATTTTCCAGCAAGTAATTTATCCATAATTAATTTTTAAACAACAAAACCCCTTTCTAATATCTGTGAACAAAGTACTAGATTTACTGAACATAAAATTCTATAAAAATTCAGGGATCAATGTTCTACTAGTCAAGATCTAAATCCAGAATTTTAACTGATTATAATTAATTTAAAACCTCCAAATATTTGAAACAACAAATCGGGCTAATAATCCTTTAACACATGAAGTATAATATTTATTAATCATAAAATTCCAGGAAAATTACCATAAGTCTAAAACATCCTAAAACTCCCTTCTCCCAAGTTTCATAATTTTTGGATTAGATTTAGTGCTTAAAATAACTAAATTACATTTCTATCCTAATTCAAAATCTCAACTTTCGAGGTACCTAATTACCTCCAATTCCTTCACTATTTCAACCAGAGGGTTTTCAGCATATCATGCCACTCTCCTCCAAATTTCAAGGGCATACAAGAGCTTTTGCTCCTATGTCCTTCACAAACCTCAAAACCCTTCATTTAGGGTTTGAGCTTGGATCCTAGGGTAAGTCAACCCTAAACCACTCCATTTTTCTCCAAGCAGGTTATAACACCCTTCTAAGTCAGAGGTCGGAATATCAGCCTCTGTTGAGGTGATTTGACCTCTCCGAACTCTTAGTGCACTTTCTACTAAAAGTCGTCTCACTAATGCCTAGATAAGGGTAAAAGATTTCTCACCCAAAACTCCTCCAATTCAATTGGAATTTTGTACAGACCTAGGTTTTATAGCCAGGGACCACTCACCAAAATTTGGGAGGGTTTGGAGGTCATTTGACCACCTAAATAAATTCCTCTAAGTTTATTAAATTAAAACAAAAACTTTAGGCAAAGTATCTCCAAAAATTCCCATTTTTGGTCTGCCTTTAGGTATAACCAAGGTTAACCCCCTGCCCAAATTTCAGGTCATTTGGACAAGGGACGAAGAGTGGGCATTTGTTTTAATTTCTGCCCAACTCTAGGTTCAGCCCCCGCTAAAACGGGTGTTGCGGTCGAACCGCTTACCCAAACGAGTTGAAACCAATTTTAAATTAATCTGGACTCGAAGGGCTACGACTTTCGTGTCTGGTCACTTTTCCTAAAATGTCCTCTAAGAGCCTCGTTTTGCAGCATTAAAATATGCCCATCCAAGTATAATTTCCATACAAAATTATTTACATAGTTTATATATTTAAAACAGTTTTTACTGTTCATCTTCTACAGAACCCGAAAACCAGAACTCAGGAAGTCATTTTTCCTATAACATTTCCGTGTTCCGTTGCCGGCCGTCCGGTCACTTCCTTGGCCAGCCACCACCACCACCACCTCCGTTGAGGCGATGGCTAGCGGTCGGCGGTGGTTTGGCCGCCGGAGGTGTCGGTTTTCGGCGAACTCAAAAATACCTTTTTCATGGTTTTCCCATGAAAACGAGAGATGAGTCCGGCTCCGTTGAGCGCGAACTACCTTCCTAAGAATCCTAAGATCTACCCATGAAAGAGAAGGAGCAGAGGAGGACCTTGTTCGCGGTTTGGAGGCGAGAAGAACGACGGGGTGCCATGGTGCAGTGGTGGCGTAGCCGAACTTCTCCTAACGCAAGAACAAAGATCTGATCCGTTTGCTTGAGCGTGTAAACTTCTCCTATTGCTCCAAGTGGGCTTTTATAAGTCAGAAAGTGGGAAGGTGAAAGGGTAAAGCCGTAATGGCCATGAAGGCTCCTCTTAATAGCCTTTCGGTTACAGTGAAGGGATAGGAAACTGTGGAAGATGAACAGGTGTGTCTAGTTGGCGGTTTCCTATTGGACCACATCTTCCTCCTTTATTATATAATTACAGAAGGAAAAACGGCCTGTAATTATTCCTGGTGTAACTTCCCACACCAGCATTTATTTCCACGCGTGTTAAAATAATTTCGGGCCTGAACCGTCGTTTCGGCCAATGTCACGGGCGTGACACATTGGTCACGGGCGTGATAGGCCCGGATAGCCAATTCTGGGCTCGACGATCGTCGAACTGAGATCGACGATCGTCGAAGAAAGGTCACGGGCGTGACACTTGGGTCACGGGCGTGACAGGCCCGGGTGGTTAATTCTGGGTCGACGATCGTCGATTTGAGATCGACGGTCATCGAATGGTGGTCACGCCCTAGGTCACGGGCGTGACACCAAGGTCACGGGCGTGATAGGCCCGAATGGCAAATTCTGAGATCGACGAGCGTCGAACTGAGATCGACGGTCGTCGAAGGCTGGTCACGCCCTAGGTCACGGGCGTGACACTTAGGTCACGGGCGTGACATGTCCGGGCTGCAAGGTCGACGATCGTCTCACGGAGATCGACGATCGTCTCACGGAGATCGACGATCGTCGAAGGAGTCACGCCCTTGGTCACGGGCGTGACACCTTGGTCACGGGCGTGACATGCCCCGACAGCATGTTCGACGATCGTCTCACGGAGATCGACGATCGTCGAAGGAGTCACGCCCTAGGTCACGGTTGTGACGGGTCGGTCACGGGCGTGACCAACCCGTGACCCGAAGTCTCGGTCGATTTATTTCAATTTTTGGGCTTCCTAGGGTTCTCTTACGACCAAACGACTCCTAGGGGTCTAGCCGGAAATGGGATGTTACAAATCCCAATAAACAAAACAAAAATTTCGTCCCCGAAATTGAGGTTGAGCCTACGGGGATTTCTATCGGAATAAGTTAAACTTGTAACATCCCATACGATCTTTCTATTGGGTTCAGGCGACTATTCGTTCGATAAACGAAGACAATCTCCCCAATAAACAAAAGATTAGCCCCTACCTTTCTGATTGGGTGCGCATACCTAGGTCTTGAATTTTCCTTATCTAGTCTTAACTGTCCAAAACAAGAAGGCAATCTATAGTATACCGAGAGGTGGTGAGATGTACCTGACTGAACAACTCCGGGTATCTTTGCCTCATCAGATCCTGCGGTTCCCAGGTGTGCTCCTCCTGACTGTGGTTTCTCCACAGAACCTTGACTAAGGGGATCTTTTTGCGGCGCAAGATCCGTACTCCTTTGTCGTCGATCCGAACCGGCTCCAAGTGAATAGATCGGTCTGAAACTACCGGCCCTTCGGTGGTCGAAATCCGCTGCTCCGGGCGTAGTAGAGCCCTTCTCAGCAAAGAAATGTGGAAGACGTCGTGTAGAGCTGCCAGCTTTAGCGGAAACTCTAGCCTGTAGGCTAGGGGTCCGATCCGCTCCAGGATCCGGTAAGGGCCCATATACCTAGGGCTGAGCTTCTTCCTCCGACCGCGCACCCGTGAGACTCCGTGCATGGGCCGGATCTTCAAGAACACTCGATCTCCTACCCGAAACTCCACCTGACGATGCCGGGCATCATAGTATTTAGCCTGTCTGCTCTGCGCCTCCAACATCCTATCTCTGATCAGTCTCACCTGAGCCTCGGTGTCTTCAACAAAGTCCAATCCCAACACCTTCGGATCCTCGTCTTGAACCCAAGAAAGCGAGGTCCTACATTTTCTTCCATACAAGGCTTCATAAGGCGCCATCCTGATGCTGGACTGGTAGCTATTGTTATAAGAGAATTCAACCAACGGTAACATCTTCTCCCACGGCTCCCCTCGGTCCAGTATACACAGTCGTAGTAAATCCTCCAAGGTCCGGTTGGTGCGCTCTGTCTGCCCGTCCGTCTGAGGGTGGAAGGCCGTGCTAAAAGTCAACCGGGTGCCCAAATATGCCTGCACTGACCGCCACTCCCTGGATGTAAACCGTCCGTCGCGGTCCGACACTATCGTCCGGGGCATGCCATGATATCGGATATATTGCTCCACGAACTTCCGTACCAGCACTCCCACCGAGTCATCCTTCTTGATCGGTACAAAGCGGGCCACCTTCGTCAACCGATCGACAATCACCCAGATCGAGTCGTTCCCAGTCCGAGATCGGGGAAGACCATGTATAAAATCCATAGCTATATCGTCGAACTTCCACTCCGGCACCGGGAGTGGCTGCAACAATCCTGCGGGGTTCTTGCACTCCGCCTTCACCAACTGACATGCCTCGCAATGGGTCACGAAGTACGTAATGTCCTTCTTCATGCCCGGCCAAAACATCATCTTCTTCAGATCAGCGGTCATCTTTGTGATCCCCGGGTGCACAGAGTACCGGCTGCAATGCGCCTCTGTCATAATATCCTCTCGGATCTGGCCTCCTGCAGGTATATATAGTCTGCCTCTGAAATGTAGCAGACCATCTCTCAGGGAATAATCTCTTGTCGAACCCTCTTCCAAGGCTCGGAACATCGGCTCTGCCCACGCATCTGTCCTCTGTCCGTCCCGAATGCGATCCCGAATATCGTCTATGGCCACCATCGATGTCATATACTCCCTATACAGCTCTGGATCATCCTTGGACACTAGGGATATCCGCATATCTCTGAATGACCGGACTAGCTCCATGGACATAACCTGGGGCCCGTCTTCGGAAGTGGCCGCTCTCCGACTCAACGCGTCGGCCACCACGTTTGCCTTCCCTGGATGGTAGTGCATCTCATACTGATAATCTGCTAAGAACTCCACCCAGCGCCTCTGCCTGATATTTAGCTCCTTCTGAGTGTCCACGTATTTCAGGTTCTTGTGGTCAGAGTAGATGTCGCATTGGACTCCATAAAGATAATGGCGCCAGACCTTCAGAGCAAAAACGACCGCCCCCATCTCAAGGTCGTGCACTGGGTAGTTCTTCTCATGGGTCTTCAGCTGGCGGGAGGCATATGCTATGACGTGTCCGTTCTGCATCAGTACTGCTCCCATCCCCTGGTATGATGCATCGGTGTACACCTGGAATCCTTCCTTTCCCGATGGAAGGGCCAGAATAGGGGCTGAGATGAGTCGGTCCTTCAGCTCCTGGAAAGCCGCCTGGCACTGCGGGGTCCAAACGAAAGGTGCCTCCTTCTTCGTCAAAGATGTGAGGGGGAGGGCAATCTGAGAGAACCCCTCCACGAACTTCCGGTAGTAACCGGCAAGTCCCAAGAAACTTCGTGCATCGGTGGCTGTCTTCAACTGCGACCAATCTCGAACTGCCCGAATCTTTGCCGGATCCACTGCCAACCCGGCTCCGCTGATAATGTGGCCTAGGAAGGCCACCTCCTTCAACCAAAACTGACACTTGCTGAATTTTGCATAAAGACGATGCTCCCGCAACCTCTCCAAAGTGAGTGCCAGATGCCGAGTGTGCTCCTCCTCCGTCCTAGAGTAGATCAGGATGTCGTCTATGAATACTATAACGAACACATCCAAGTAGGCCTCGAAAACCCGGTTCATGAGACTCATGAATGCCGACGGAGCATTCGTGAGCCCGAAGGGCATCACGGTAAACTCATACAGGCCATATCTGCTACTGAAGGCCGTCTTCGGGATATCCTCCTCCTGGATCCGTAGCTGGTAGTATCCTGACCTCAAGTCCAGCTTCGAGAAATAATGGGCTCCCTCCAGCTGGTCGAACAATTCATCTATCCGTGGGAGCGGATAGGTATTCCGGACGGTCAGCCTGTTTAGTGCTCGATAATCGATGCACAGGCGGAGTGTCCCATCCTTCTTCTTCACGAATAGGACCGGTGCTCCCCATGGCGAGGAACTCGGTCTAACAAATCCTGCCTCAACCAATTCCTGCAACTGAGTCCGAAACTCTGCCAACTCCTTTGGGGCCATTCGATAAGGGGCCCTAGATGCCGGCTTGGCCCCCGGCACAAGCTGTATCTGAAAGTCCTGCTCTTGGTGTGGAGGTAATCCTGGTAGTTTCTCTGGAAAGATGTCAGCGAAATCTCGCACCACCGGGATGTCTGTCACCGACTCCTTAACTTCCGCCATCTCAAATAGAATCTGATAGACCTCCTCTCCCTGCAGATGGGCCTTAACGGCCTGTACCGAAGATAAGAGTATACGAGAGACAGGTCTTATACCTTCGATGGTAATGAAAGATTCCCCGTGTCTCACGGTGATCCTCTTTGCCTGGCAGTCAATCTGGGCATGGTTCCAGTGTAGCCATACCATGCCCAGGATCAGGTCGTAGTCTGTCAGCCTCAAAATCGTTGCTGGAGCCTCGAATGCCTTTCCACCAATTTCCGCCTCCATATTGCAGTGATCTGTGGTAAGGAGCTCGGATCCATCCGGTAGTCGCACCCTCATCCTCGATCCTGTGAACCGCTCCACACCTTCCAGTCCTTCTACGAACGTCTCTGACACAAAGGAGTGAGTAGCTCCAGTATCGAACAGCGTACGGGCCGGCTTGCCGCTGATGAAGACTATACCTGGGGTGATTAGATATCTTAGGGTTCTATAGTGAGTTTAACTTTCCTTGCTAATCTATCTAGTGCGATTCAAAGTTTTAACCATTGAAAGGGAAATTCTATGAAAATAAAGGGGCATTGCAGCGTACCTGCTATGACCTACTCCGGATTCCGAGGCTGCGCAAGGTCCAAGGCATATACCTGCTCCCTTTCATGTCTACGATCTCCCCCCTGGTATCTACGACCGCGGCCGCGTCCTCGACCTCCGTAATGCTTAGCTGGTGGGCCGCCCTGTGGTGCTGGAGGTGGTGCCCCCCTCATGGGGCAGTTCCTCCGAATGTGCCCAATCTGATGACAAAGAAAACACTCTGGTGGGGGATACGCCATTCCCCCGGGTCTCGGCATCTCCTGCATCCGAAGAGGTGGAGGGGCCAATATCACCTGTTCCCTCGGCTCCTGCCTCACGTCCTGATGAGGCTGGTCCTCTATCCTCCTCCCCTCTGGTACAGCACCTCGCCGCTGGTCTTTTCTACCTCTCCGTCCCTGATCCTCTGCTGGCTGTTTCCGGCCCCGGGTGGCATGCCAATCTGCCTCAATCCTTTTTGTCATCTCCAAAATCCGGGAGATGGGCTCGTCAGATACAAACAACAGAGCCTCCCTCAAGTCCTCCCGCAGGCCCTTATAGAACCTCCTGATATACCCTGCCTCGTCCAGCTGGTAGGAATCTGCGTATCGAGCCAGATGGTCGAACTCTCGATGGTACTCCACCACGGTCCGGGTGCCCTGCTTCAGCTGTAAAAACCGCTCCTCCAAATCATCCCTAGCCGACTGCGGAACGAAATGCTCCAGCAGTGCGGCCCTGAACTCCTCCCAGGTAACCTCCGCAACCTCCCTATCGGCAAATGTCGTGTCCAATAGCGTCTTCCACCACCTCTTTGCATGGGACTCCAGGCAGGAGACAACCAGAGCCACCCTCTCCTCCCAGGGACACCGTATCCCGGTCAGCATCTCGTACATGATATCCAGCCACTCTTCCGTCCGAACTGCCGACTCTGTCCCCAAGTAGGACGGGGGAGACAGTCCTCGAAAGATGCTTAGCCAGTTGGCCCCCGGATTTGGCTGCGGGGCCGGAACTTGCTGGGCCCTGAAGGCCTCCAGGATGGCAGTCAGGGTCTGTCCCATGTCTGACTGAAGGAAAGGAGTGGGGGCCGGTGGGGGTGGTGCAACATCCTGAGCCTGTTGAACTCCACCTTGTGGCGTAGTCCGTGCTGGAGGCTGCGTAACAAAAACACACGCTGAGAAAACGTTCAAATATTACATAAAGGTGGACAATTTATATGTGATCCCCATATGGGCACACCACTGCTTCCGCTGCTTAGTTTGTCCCCAAACTAAACTCGAGCGGGGGTGACCCAGGGTTTGTGGACTGCTACTTCCTTCTGATCGATGTTTTCCCTCTGATACCACTTGTAAGACCCCCCCCTTTTTTTTTCTTTTTCAACCATCGGGGTCTTAGGCCCAGAACCGCCGCTTTGTGGTGACACCTTCACGACCTGAAGGGTCATCACCACAAGGCACCGATTCTGCCGGCCAATTTGATCACAGTAAAGTAGCACATTATTAGAAGTAAGAGCAATGCAGTCCACAATAATAAATCACATATATATAATAAAAATCTCCACGAAGGGAGTGTCCACAGAAAAACACCAGAGTACTATAAATGCGGGCTTATGCCCGATACAAAATGTCCTCACTACAATATCACTCATGCGGAAGCTAAAACAAAAACTACTCAGGGTCGAGACTCACGGTCCCGGCTGTATGAACTCCGGAGCTAGACTGCCCCATCTCCAGGCGCACCGATCTCTGGGGCTGCTCCTCCATGCTGGGCTCCACGATCCCCTAAATGATGCAGTTCGAAAACCGTTAGTCATAAAGACTAAGCCCTATCATCCCCCACCCCTTCCCCCATGGCTCCTAGGTACCGAGCGGAGAGGAAGAGAGGGGAGGACATATTTGTGGAGAATAAAAGTAAACAGGTGACAGTGGACTTAATCTAGCAAGTTGTATTCGGTGAGCAGTTAATATAATTGTTGTAATAGGTCTAGCAGTAAGAAAAGCAAATATATGAATTTAACCTTCACTTATGAGAGAACACATAAGCAAAAGGGATCTTTTGCAAGGCTCCCATCGTATAAGTGTCCCATACCACTTATACCTTGGGGTGTCGGTTATCAAACAGCAATGGTTGTTATATATTGAAATTAACCTTTGATTTAGAAACTTGCCCACACAAGCTTATAGACCAAGGGGTCGTTTTGCAGGTCCTAATGTATAAGCGTCCCATACCACTTATACTTTAGGTGTCAGGGTTAAATGAATCGATTATGCTATGACATGCTAGTGGGTATGATGAAACATGTAAGTACAACTCACACACCCGACTCTGTGCACACAGACCTTTAGCACCACTGGTCTGACCTATCGTACGCCTCAACGCTTGGTGCACTAAGCGGACGCCTGCGTACTCTTGCCGGCTGGCGCACCGGACTTCTGTTGGCGAAGTGCTAATCACCCCGCCGAGTCAACGATATTGGTATCGGTGCATTCGAACTCCCCGATATCGAAAAACCCACCACCTTAACTTTTCCTATCTTATGCACATGCAAGTTTATTCGTAAACACACAAAACCGAGCCGAAGCTCCCCGGACCAAAACGTCCGTCTCCAAACCAACCGAGCCGAAGCTCCCCGGACCATCCCGTCCGTCTCTTAACCAACCGAGCCGAAGCTCCCATCAAACTTCCTATGCCAACCGTGTTTGTGAAAGGTGCAGCCCTAGTTACTAAGTTACTCTTGTCGGTTTGTTATTACAGTTTACGTTAACCCAGGACTGCCCCCGGTATTCCCCGTGAAGGGCTCTCAAGGGGCACTAGGAACCAAGCCGCATTATGGCCCGAAGTTCCCTTTCGCAAGGCACTTATTGTTATCTGTTGATTTCCCTTAACCCGATTACCTTCTCATATTACGTTAGACTATCCTAGGGTGATTTTTAACCTTCCTCTCTTCGGGAAAAGCGATCTTTCGCCGAACCCGAGCACCTCTTAACTCTAGCTATCACCACTCCTCGCTACTCTTTATATCTTCCTATTGTGTTTTCCTCCACTATTGCCCACCCAAACAAAATGATTAACTCCAATGTCTTCCTTAGATCATGTCTTATTTCAATTCACAAATTTGTTATATGCTGACCGATCTAGACTATATGTGGAACCGGTTATGCCATGATCTAATACACATCCAAATGCCCTGAGTTATTTATTGGGGACTTACCATGATATAAATGACCTAAATCCAGAAAATGGAAATTTTCCTAATCTATGTGGTATTTAATTAAATTCCTCGAAAATCCCAAGGGCTACCGGTTTGAACATGAACTACCCTAAGTAATCATTCAAGATGTCCAGAACATTTATGATAAATAGTAGGTTATCTCAAAAGGTTAAATCCTAAGTATCATAATTTTTCTACCATCAAAAGGGCATGAAAACTATTTTAGAAATAATCTCTAACTTCTGTCATTTATGAATCAAGTACAGAAAATATTCTTCCAAAAATTATAAATAATTTATGCCATGCAGATAAAGGCCTAAAATTAGCACTGGCCAAGTTTCATAATTTTCCAGCAAGTAATTTATCCATAATTAATTTTTAAACAACAAAACCCCTTTCTAATATCTGTGAACAAAGTACTAGATTTACTCAAAATAAAATTCTATAAAAATTCAGGGATCAATGTTCTACTAGTCAAGATCTAAATCCAGAATTTTAACTGATTATAATTAATTTAAAACCTCCAAATATTTGAAACAACAAATCGGGCTAATAATCCTTTAACACATGAAGTATAATATTTATTAATCATAAAATTCCAGGAAAATTACCATAAGTCTAAAACATCCTAAAACTCCCTCCTCCCGAGTTTCATAATTTTTAGATTAGATTTAGTGCTTAAAATAACTAAATTACATTTCTATCCTAATTCAAAATCTCAACTTTCGAGTTACCTAATTACCTCCAATTCCTTCACTATTTCAACCAGAGGGTTTTCAGCATATCATGCCACTCTCCTCCAAATTTCAAGGGCATACAAGAGCTTTTGCTCCTATGTCCTTCACAAACCTCAAAACCCTTCATTTAGGGTTTGAGCTTGGATCCTAGGGTAAGTCAACCCTAAACCACTCCATTTTTCTCCAAGCAGGTTATAACACCCTTCTAAGTCAGAGGTCGGAATATCAGCCTCTGTTGAGGTGATTTGACCTCTCCGAACTCTTAGTGCACTTTCTACTAAAAGTCGTCTCACTAATGCCTAGATAAGGGTAAAAGATTTCTCACCCAAAACTCCTCCAATTCAATTGGAATTTTGTACAGACCTAGGTTTTATAGCCAGGGACCACTCACCAAAATTTGGGAGGGTTTGGAGGTCATTTGACCACCTAAATAAATTCCTCTAAGTTTATTAAATTAAAACAAAAACTTTAGGCAAAGTATCTCCAAAAATTCCCATTTTTGGTCTGCCTTTAGGTATAACCAAGGTTAACCCCCTGCCCAAATTTCAGGTCATTTGGACAAGGGACGAAGAGTGGGCATTCATTTTAATTTCTGCCCAACTCTAGGTTCAGCCCCCACTAAAATGGGTGCTGCGGTCGAACCGCTTACCCAAACGAGTTGAAACCAATTTTAAATTAATCTAGACTCAAAGGGCTACGACTTTCATGTCTGGTCACTTTTCCTAAAATGGCCTCTAAGAGCCTCGTTTTGCAGCATTAAAATATGCCCATCCAAGTATAATTTCCATACAAAATTATTTACATAGTTTATATATTTAAAACAGTTTTTACTGTTCATCTTCTACAGAACCCGAAAACCAGAACTCAGGAAGTCATTTTTCCTGTAACATTTCCGTGATCCGTCGCCGGCCGTCCGGTCACTTCCCTGGGCAGCCAGCCACCACCACCACCTCCGTTGAGGCGATGGCTAACAGTCGGCGGTGGTTTGGCCGCCGGAGGTGGCGGTTTCCGGCGAACTCAAAAATACCTTTTTCATGGTTTTCCCATGAAAACGAGAGATGAGTCCGGCTCCGTTGAGCGTGGACTACCTTCCTAAGAATCCTAAGATCTACCCATGAAAGAGAAGGAGCAGAGGAGGACCTTGTTCGCGGTTTGGAGGCGAGAAGAACGACGGGGTGCCATGGTGCAGTGGTGGCGTAGCCGAACTTCTCCTACAGCAATAACAAAGATCTGATCCATTTTCTTGAGCGTGTAAACTTCTCCTCTTGCTCCAAGTGGGCTTTTATAAGTCAGAAAGTGGGAAGGTGAAAGGGTAAACCCGTAATGGCCATGAAGGCTCCTCTTAATAGCCTTTCGGTTACAGTGAAGGGATAGGAAACGGTGGAAGATGAACAGGTGTGTCCAGTTGGCGGTTTCCTATTGGACCACATCTTCCTCCTTTATTATATAATTACAGAAGGAAAAACGGCCTGTAATTATTCCTGGTGTAACTTCCCACACCAGCATTTATTTCCACGCGTGTTAAAATAATTTCGGGCCTGAACCGTCGTTTCGGCCAATGTCACGGGCGTGACACATAGGTCACGGGCGTGACAGGCCCGGATAGCCAATTCTGGGCTCGACGATCGTCGAACTGAGATCGACGATCGTCGAAGAAAGGTCACGGGCGTGACACTTGGGTCACGGGCGTGACAGGCCCGGGTGGTTAATTCTGGGTCGACGATCGTCGATTTGAGATCGACGGTCATCGAATGGTGGTCACGCCCTAGGTCACGGGCGTGACACCTAGGTCACGGGCGTGACAGGCCCGAACGGCAAATTCTGAGGTTGATGAGCGTCGAACTGAGATCGACGGTCGTCGAAGGCTGGTCACGCCCTAGGTCACGGGCGTGATACTTAGGTCACGGGCGTGACATGTACGGGCTGCAAGGTCGACGATCGTCTCACGGAGATCGATGATCGTCGAAGGAGTCACGCCCTTGGTCACGGGTGTGACACCTTGGTCACGGGCGTGACATGCCCCGACAGCATGTTCGACGATCGTCTCACGGAGATCGACGATCGTCGAAGGAGTCACGCCCTAGGTTACGGGCGTGACGGGTCGGTCACGGGCGTGACCACCCGTGACCTGAAGTCTCGGTCGATTTATTTCAATTTTTGGGCTTCCTAGGGTTCTCTTACGACCAAACGACTCCTAGGGGTCTAGCCGGAAATGGGATGTTACATACATGAGATGTAAAATGTCTAACAAGCTGGAGCCCAAGTCAGATAAATGTTATCTTGTGGGGTATCCTAAGGAAACTATATGGTACTGCTTTTACCTACCGTTAGAGGGCAAAGTGTTTGTTGCGAGGACTGGTGTATTTTTGGGGAAAGAGTTCTTACCCATAAAGACTACAAAGGTAGAACTTGAAAAAGTTCAAAAACCACAAATAGTGAATGAACAGTAATTGGAACCTGAGCATGGACTACAAAATATTATAGCTAGTAAACCTGCTCAAGAAACACAAGTCTCACGTAGATATGGTTGACCAAGGTTTGAGCCTGAGAGATATGGATTTCTCATGTCTTAAATAGGTAATGTGTTTTGTATGGATCATGATGATGAGTCTACAACCTACCAAGAGGCATTGAGTGGACCAAACACTGAGAAGTGGCTTCAGGCCATGAAATCTGAAATGGACTCCATATATGCAAACCAAGTTTGGACCTTGGTGGATGTAACACCCCCATCCATCGTATAGTATATCACAGAAGGTCCGGTCAGGGCCCGGCGCCATATACTACGGACATGTAAGGAGATTACAAGTTGTTTCCAAATCAAAGTTCACTTATGAACGCACCCTAACTTAGAGCACTGTTGGGTACATTGGAAAATGTGTACCTGATTTGAAGAAGTCCAACTTACCTCAATGATATACATCAAGGTGTATTTGATGTTGTTTTAAGTTGACATGTGCAGGTGCAGAAGTATTAAAGAATGCAGAAAAATATTCTAAGTCCATGTGTCGACACCTGAAGAAACAGTGTCGACACTTCAGAATATTTGTGTCGACACTTGACGGAAGCTGTGTCGACACAGAGAAAGATAGTCGACACAGAGAAAGATAGTCGACCTCGACACAGAAGGAGATAGTCGACCACATTTGTGTCGACACAGAGAAAGATAGTCGACACAGAGAAAGATAGTCGACCTCGACACAGAAGGAGATAGTCGACCACATTTATGTCGACACTGAGAAGCAGCGTCGACTCACAGAAAGATAGTCGACCACATTTGTATCGACACTGAGAGGCTGTGTCGACACAATGAGACAGAGTCGACACACATTGGCAGAAGTCGACAATACTTGTGTCGACACCAGAAGACTAAGTCGACACATTTTGGCAGAGTCAACAATTGCTGTGTCGACACCTGAAGGCAGTGTCGACACATACTGAGTTCTGAATCTACAACAACTGTGTCGACACACAGGACTTGTGTCGACACACTGCAGAGTCAAGACCAAGTTATTTTCTGAAGAAGCTGTGTCGACTTAATGGCAAACTTGTCGACATCTTCAAAGACTGTGTCGACACCAAAGTCACTTGTGTCGACACATATAGACAGTTGGTCTCGACACTTTCTGACAGACTGTCTCGACACTTTGCTGTCCAAGACTAAGGCACAGGATTTGTTTGAAGACTTGAAAGCTGTGGGTTGCCACCAGTTAACTGATGATGTCAGACTTGTCAGAAAACAGTTAGAAACCGGATCAGCCGGTTACCATGAAGAAGGTCTATAAATAGACAGATTCAGAAGGAAGTAACAAGCAGTAGACATACATAAAAAAGGGTGAAGAAGGATTACAATCCAATTGAAGTATCAATTCAAGAAAGTGCTAGGCACTAAAGAAGATCTTCATCAGAAGATCTAAGTAGACGATCTCAGGATTGATCTAAGAAGAGTTCTAACAAGAATTCAGAAGTATCATCAAAGGTGTTGGATAGAGAGGGATCCACTCATTTGAAGAAGAAGAAGGAAGCCATCAGTGGTTTCTCAAGAAGCTGTTTGGAAATCAACTCAGCTAAGTTCAGATTCAAGAAGCTTTGAAGAAAGCTCAAGTTTCAGTTGATTCCATCAGCTGATCAAGAATTGTCTTGTCCTCTTCTCTCTCAACAAAGGCAAGACATTACAACTTCTTTTCTAAAATTCTGTAGGATCTGTTTTACACAGATCTGAGTTGTAAGCCTATGATATAAAGGCTGAGTGTAGGAGAGTTGATCTCTGAGTGGTAGGGCTGTTTGCCTGAGTGTAGGAGAAGGTACTTCTCTGAGTTGTAGGCCTTGTGGCAAGGCTGAGGTAGGGCTGTTGTGCCTGAGTTGTAGGAACCTATCCAGGTTCTGAGCTGTAGGATCTATAGATCTGAGAATAGTGGAAGTTTGGCCGAATCTAGCATACTGCTAGATAGGTGAAGGGGGAAAGTGGATGTACCCAAACCTTGGGGAACCACTATAAAACATTGTGCAATCTGTGATGATTAAATTTCTGTGATTGCTGTGCTGGATGTTTTAATTCTCTAATTGAATTCTGCCTAAAAGTATAAACAAGCAATTAGAACCTATTCACCCCCCCCCCCTCTAGGTGTTTAGGTTGTCTTGAAAGTAAAACTATCAAGTGGTATCAGAGGGAGGTTCCTCAAAAAGGACTTAACAGTCTGAGGTAGATCTGAAAGGCAGAATCAAGATTCAAGAAGATGGGTTCTGGAGAAAATCACAAGGAGTTAGGGTCAATGAAGTTACCCATCTGCAGGAAGGAAATCATTGGAATTTGGAAAGAAAGAATCAGATTGTTCATGGAAGCATCTGACCCAAGAATATACATCACAGTTCAGGAAGGACCCTTCATTCCAATGAAGGTATCAGTTCTTGATGCTAATATTCAAACTCCAAAGAGTTACTCTGAAATGACCAAGGATGAAATCACTTTGGCAACCATGGACAAGAGAGCTCAGAATATTATTGTGAGTGCCATAGATGATTTTACATTTCAGAATCTGATTCACTACAAGACCTCAAAAGAAATGTGGGACACCTTGATTATCTATATGGAGGGATCTGAAGAAGTAAGACAGGATAGGAAGTCTATGCTCAACCAGGAATATGAAAGTTTTAGACAAGGAAAAACTGATAGCATAACTGAATGCTATAAGAAATTCTATAGAATTGTGAATGAGCTAATGTCCTATGGAAGAGTCTTCAGTACCTATGAACTGAATGACAAATTCCTAAGATCCTTAACAAAGGATTGGGACACAAAGATCTATGCCATAAGAGAAGTGGCTAAATTAGCAGAGATCTCTCCTCCCTCCTTGTTTGGAAAGCTACTATCCTATGAAATGCAACTTATGGTGAGGAAGGAGGAGGAAAAGAATTCAAAAGGAGAGCATAGAGAAAAGACTGTGGCATTCAATGCAGAAGCCATCAGAAAGAATAGGAGGATATCACCATCCCCTCCTAAGGAAATTGCAGAAGTCAGTTCTGAAAATTCAGATAATCAGAGTTCAGAAAGTTGTGATTCAGATGCAGACTTTGCTGCATTCACAAGGCAATTCCAGAGGTTCTTGAAGAAGAAACAGTGGAAGTCTAAGCCCTCCACTTCACAGCAAGTTGATGACTATTATCAGAAGAAAAAGTCATCAAGGAAAGAAAAGAGCAGATCAAAGCCCAGCAAGGCTACTACTTCAAAGATTGTCTGTTATTGTTGCAATAGACCTGGACATGTAGTGGCTGACTGTCCTGATAAGAGAAAGGAATCTTCAGACAAGAAGAAGACTCATAAAATGGGCAAGAAGGAGAAATCTTTTGTTGCAAAGAAGGATAAGAGCCTAACAGATCAGTCAACTTCAGAGTCAGAATCTGAAGCAGAAGCATATATTGGACTATATGCTGCATCTGAAGAAGAGGAGTTTCTGCAGTTGCTAGACTCCATCTATGATCAAGAGGATCATCAGTGCATAGGACTGATGGCAGGATCTGAAGAGGACATATGTTAGAATCAGTATAGTCCTAATAAGGTACAATGTCCTTCTATGAAATCTGTTTGTAGTACAAGCACAGAATCAGCTATATCTGCATCAAGTGATGTAGATGCATCTGATTCTGAAGGAGATGTCTATCAATTGATAGATAAGTATGGGGACTTGTTGCAGGCCCTCAAGAAAAGCAAGAACCTGGTTAAATCTCAGGCTCATGAGATTGCTAAACTAAGGGTAGCTGCAACTGAGTTAGAGAAAGTAATTGATCAGAAGTTAAATGAAATTGCCAAGCTGAAGAATATAACTATTATTCAGATGGGCACAATTAATTATACCAATGATCAAGTGAAGAGTCTGGAGGCCAGACTAAGAATTGAAAAAGATTTAGTGGCTAGTTACTCTAAGCCAAAGTCTGTCTTACCCTTGATAGATGAATTTGTGAATCAAAAGGGTAAGGTAGGATTAGGATTCAAAGGTAACTCCAGGGCTGGCCGATCAAGAGGAAAGGCAAAGCACATGTCAAGCCACTGAACTTTTCAGTTCCTATTAAGTTTAGAAAGGTGCAAGTGCCTTCTAACCAATATGATCATGAAAATATTCATGGTCATATTAAGACTAATGTTCTGAAAAACAATGGTGTAAATGCCAACAGGCCTACCTATGTTCATAAACCCAATGGTTATAAAAAATCAGTGGGTGAAGCTGCTGCAGCACCAGCAATGGACAAAAATTCTTTTGTCAAGGATGTATCTAGAACTAGATACAATAGGTTTGAATGTTGGTGCTGTGGCAAAAGAGGCCATTTTGCAGTAGACTGCTGGTACAACACAAGTGTTAGAAAGAACAATAGTTTAACTGTTAGAAGAGATAATGGTAGCTTTGTTTATGCTAATCTAAACCAAGTACCCAAGACTTGCTTGGGTTCTAAGGGTAAGTAAATCTGTGTTGCAGGTGAATCCAAGTAGCCATGCCCCTATATGGTACTTGGATAGTGGTTGTTCCAGGCACATGACTGGAACAAAGGGGCTGCTGAAGGAGTATTCATCTGTCAAAGATGGACCTAAAGTGATCTTTGGTGGATCTGAAAAAGGAGTCATCAAAGGGTTTGATAACATTTCTTCTAACCTAATTACTATCACCCAAGTGGCTTATGTAAAAGGTTTGAAACATAATCTAATAAGCATAAGCCAGCTGAGTGATTTAGGATATGACATTTCATTTGTTAAGGATGGATGTCATATCAAAAGGTCAAGTGATCAAGAGATCATTTTGACTGGGTATAGGAAGAGAAATGTATATTGTCTTAATTTTGTATGTGAGAATAAGGCTTCTCCCATCTGTCTTGTAGCTGATGATAATTGTTGGTACCCTAGTTTGATTTGAGTTTAGTCCTCTCCTTTGTGCTCCTTGACCCAAGAAATATCTATGGTCAATGGTTAGGAGTCTAGCTGTAGAGTCCTCGCTTTTCCAAATTGAGAATTTTGTTAAGTAGGTTTTTCGTTCGACTATAGTCGAACGCCGTTCGACCATCGTCTATCGACTGATCGACGATCGTCTATCAGTTGGTCGACGCTTTGGTCTGCGCTGATAGTTCGACTATCTGTTGATAGGTCGACTATCTGTTCTGCGCTGATAGTTCGACTATCTGTTGATAGGTCGACTATCTGTTCTGCGCTGATAGGTCGACTATCTGTTGATAGGTCGACTATCTGTTCTGCGCTGATAGGTCGACTATCTGTTGATAGGTCGACTATCTGTTCTGCGTTGATAGGTCGACTATCTGTTGATAGGTCGACTATCTGTTTTCTGAGGTAGGTCGACTATCTGCTTGATAGGTCGACTATCTCTGTGCGCTTGATAGTTCGACTATCTGTCCTGATAGATCGACTATCTGGTAGTTCGACTATCTGTTCTGATAGGTCGACTATCTGCCGGGGTAGTTCGACTATCTTCTTCGATAGGTCGACTATCTGGATCGTTCGACTATCTGCCCGATAGATCGACGATCTCCGTGCGTCGGTCGACGATCTCCGAAGGTCGTTCGACGCTTTCTGCCTGCCTTTATATTTTGTATTTATTTATTATATTTAATTAATTTAATACATTTTCTGGCACATTATTTCAAGCTGTATGATAAAGTTTCCAGGCATTATTTGCTCCATTCTTTTTGCCTGAGTTCAAATCTTTTAAGATAAAGTTGTTTGTCTTATTAGCTGTCTCTTTAAATTACTTTATCTGCTGACAGCCCTTTATAGCCGTTGGACTGAAAAGTCTTCTTCTTTGCTATAAAGAGATTATTTCTGATGTGACTTTATTTAGTCCTTCTGATTATTTGATTTAAGCCTGCAGCTTCTTAGAAAGAGGTTTATTCCTTTTTATAGAATGTTTTGCTGCAGAGATATTTCTGTCTTCTTGATATTTACAGCCCAGGTCTCAAGGCTCAGAAGAAGACAAATAATTCAAATGGAAGAGAGCCGTTGCTTGCTGATGATTATATAAAGAACCCTTTGCAGAAGGATTCAAGCTAGTTAACTGAAGCTAATAGCCAACCAGTGTTCATTCAAGCTTTCAAGCGTTCAAGCTTCCTGCTCTCAGCAAACTCCATCTAACTGAGAAGTGTTAAGATCTTCATCTCTTCTTCACCTGAGTTCTCCTGCTTTCAGGAAGTTCAAACTCAGAGATCTCTTGAAGAAGAAGAAGAAGAATAGCTGCTTGAAGAGATTTCTTTTTGTTATTTATTTTCTTCCTGTAGCTTTTTCCTTCAGAACTTTCTGAAGAGTTTTCTGCACTGAAGCAAGACTTCACCTGGACATCTTTGATCCAGGGGGAGCCTTGATTCTTTAGAGCATTCTAGCTCAGTGCAAGTTTTTGTGCTTCTCTAATCTATTGTAAAATAGAGAAGACATCTTAACCTTCTTCCCCCTCCTGTACAGGGTTATTACTCCCTTCAAAAGTATCCCTTGGTGGCAGGGCACCTGATCAAAAACCTGTGCTTGGTTTTTAGACACCTGATCAAAAGTCTAAAGGGTTTCTGAATCTACCTGAAGCAGATTCTGTTGGTGGCAGGGCACCTGATCAAAAACCTGAGTGGATTCTTACCGTGTGGGTAGAAGAGTGGACGTACCCAAGTTGTTTGGGGAACCACTATAAATTTCCTTGTGTCGTCTGGATTCCATTGTTTAATTCCTGCATTGTGGCTGTGATTAGATATAACTAGGCTGCTAGTTGCTGATTAGGTTTTTCCAAGCTTAACTGTAATTACAGTTAGCTTGTGTTTGTACACATCACTTGTGTTAGGCTTTAAGGTTAAATCAATATCTATAATCTTTTCATTCCGCACTTCACTCCAAGGGAGTTGGATGCCATGGAAGAGGAAAGAGAAAGATCTGATCTTAAGCTTAAAGAAAAGGCTGTTTCAGAAGCCTATGACCCCTATGAAAATCCTCCCTCATCTCAGTCTGATGATGATGATTCTGATATCTCTGAAAAGTCAAAGAAAAAGAAATCTGCTGCAAAGAAAAGAAAAGCTGCTCCTCCTCCACCTCCTAGCAAGGATAATGATATTCCTTATTATATTTTGAAGGGCATTGACCCTAAATCCAAGGAATTCCAGCATTGGATGTGGTTCTCGAAGAATCAGCAAAAAGAAAGAAAAAGAACCAAGAGGTATGATAGTCCTGTCTCAAGATGGACTCCCAGAGGTCCTCCTCCTCCTCCAGGTGCAGGAGCCTCTGGGAACCTTTCAGCTCATCCTACTGCCTCCTCTGGAAAATCTGCGTCTGTTCAGCCCCAGCCAAGGCAAGGTTATCAAAGCTCTCAAGGCAAATCATTTCATGGTTCTCAAAGACAAATGAAGGAGACTGTGGCTCAAAGACCAACCATTTCCCCACCTCCTTCTCCAAAGAAGAGAATTTCATCTCCTTCTCCAGTTCAGTCTGAGGAAATTGTATCAAAAGGTAAATAGTTTATTTTATTTTAAAAATATCTAGCAAGAACCTCTCTGCTAAGTATTCTCTAATGTCTTATCTAGATAAAATAGCTGATGCTGCTTCTCCTGAGCCCGTATATGAAAATCCTGAGCTCGATCCTAACTTTAGGATGGCTCGCTTTCAAGAACTTGTAGGAGCAGCTCAGATAAGAAAAGCTAGAGCAGAAGGAAAAGATACAACTGGTTTTACTACCATGTCAGCTTACAGAAAGAAAGAATTTGAAAAGTTCCAGGTCAATCCTGAGATGTTTGATCCGTCAAAGTACATGGAAAAGCACCCCGAAGCTGTTGTCCCTAGGACTACAGAACTGAAGATCATTGGTGCGCAGGACCTAAAAATGTCAAAGAAAGAATCAGATGACCCTCTAAGAAAAATTTCCTTTGTTTCTAGTTCTTCTGATCCTTTACCAGACTCTAAAGATTCTTAAATAGTTTAATTAACTGCTGTGCTATATTTATCTATCTGATTGATAATCTGCCAGTTTATTGTTATCTATTTGCTTAAATTATTTTTAGTATTCTATTGCTAGCTGTTTTAGTTTTTGAGAGACTTAACTCAAATAGGGGGAGATTGTTGGTACCCTAGTTTGATTTGAGTTTAGTCCTCTCCTTTGTGCTCCTTGACCCAAGAAATATCTATGGTCAATGGTTAGGAGTCTAGCTGTAGAGTCCTCGCTTTTCCAAATTGAGAATTTAGTTAAGTAGGTTTTTCGTTCGACTATAGTCGAACGCCGTTCGACCATCGTCTATCGACTGATCGACGATCGTCTATCAGTTGGTCGACGCTTTGGTCTGCGCTGATAGTTCGACTATCTGTTGATAGGTCGACTATCTGTTCTGCGCTGATAGTTCGACTATCTGTTGATAGGTCGACTATCTGTTCTGCGCTGATAGGTCGACTATCTGTTGATAGGTCGACTATCTGTTCTGCGCTGATAGGTCGACTATCTGTTGATAGGTCGATTATCTGTTCTGCGTTGATAGGTCGACTATCCGTTGATAGGTCGACTATCTGTTTTCTGAGGTAGGTCGACTATCTGCTTGATAGGTCGACTATCTCTGTGCGCTTGATAGTTCGACTATCTGTCCTGATAGATCGACTATCTGGTAGTTCGACTATCTGTTCTGATAGGTCGACTATCTGCCGGGGTAGTTCGACTATCTTCTTCGATAGGTCGACTATCTGGATCGTTCGACTATCTGCCCGATAGATCGACGATCTCCGTGCGTCGGTCGACGATCTCCGAAGGTCGTTCGACGCTTTCTGCCTGCCTTTATATTTTGTATTTATTTATTATATTTAATTAATTTAATACATTTTCTGGCACATTATTTCAAGCTGTATGATAAAGTTTCCAGGCATTATTTGCTCCATTCTTTTTGCCTGAGTTCAAATCTTTTAAGATAAAGTTGTTTGTCTTATTAGCTGTCTCTTTAAATTACTTTATCTGCTGACAGCCCTTTATAGCCGTTGGACTGAAAAGTCTTCTTCTTTGCTATAAAGAGATTATTTCTGATGTGACTTTATTTAGTCCTTCTGATTATTTGATTTAAGCCTGCAGCTTCTTAGAAAGAGGTTTATTCCTTTTTATAGAATGTTTTGCTGCAGAGATATTTCTGTCTTCTTGATATTTACAGCCCAGGTCTCAAGGCTCAGAAGAAGACAAATAATTCAAATGGAAGAGAGCCGTTGCTTGCTGATGATTATATAAAGAACCCTTTGCAGAAGGATTCAAGCTAGTTAACTGAAGCTAATAGCCAACCAGTGTTCATTCAAGCTTTCAAGCGTTCAAGCTTCCTGCTCTCAGCAAACTCCATCTAACTGAGAAGTGTTAAGATCTTCATCTCTTCTTCACCTGAGTTCTCCTGCTTTCAGGAAGTTCAAACTCAGAGATCTCTTGAAGAAGAAGAAGAAGAAGAATAGCTGCTTGAAGAGATTTCTTTTTGTTATTTATTTTCTTCCTGTAGCTTTTTCCTTCAGAACTTTCTGAAGAGTTTTCTGCACTGAAGCAAGACTTCACCTGGACATCTTTGAGCCAGGGGGAGCCTTGATTCTTTAGAGCATTCTAGCTCAGTGCAAGTTTTTGTGCTTCTCTAATCTATTGTAAAATAGAGAAGACATCTTAACCTTCTTCCCCCTCCTGTACAGGGTTATTACTCCCTTCAAAAGTATCCCTTGGTGGCAGGGCACCTGATCAAAAACCTGTGCTTGGTTTTTAGACACCTGATCAAAAGTCTAAAGGGTTTCTGAATCTACCTGAAGCAGATTCTGTTGGTGGCAGGGCACCTGATCAAAAACCTGAGTGGATTCCTACCGTGTGGGTAGAAGAGTGGACGTACCCAAGTTGTTTGGGGAACCACTATAAATTTCCTTGTGTCGTCTGGATTCCATTGTTTAATTCCTGCATTGTGGCTGTGATTAGATATAACTAGGCTGCTAGTTGCTGATTAGGTTTTTCCAAGCTTAACTGTAATTACAGTTAGCTTGTGTTTGTACACATCACTTGTGTTAGGCTTTAAGGTTAAATCAATATCTATAATCTTTTCATTCCGCACTTCACTCCAAGGGAGTTGGGTAGACTATTAAGTTTTGTCTGTGCAAAATTTGATAACTCTATTCACCCCCCCTCTAGAGTAGTATCTATCCCTTCACTTTCAATAATGCTTCTCATTGTGTTAAGTGGCACAAGAGATTGGCTCATCTTAACTACAAGACAATTGACCAACTCTTTAGCAAAGAGTTAGTGAGGAATGGTCCTCAAGTTAAGTGTATAAAGGAAAGGATATGCTCAGCTTGTCAAAAGGGCAAGCAGACAAAATCCTCATTTCAAAGCATTGAAAACAAGGATTCTGTGAGGTGCTTATACCTCTTGCATATGGATCTTTTTGGTCCTATGCCAGTTCATAGTCTAGGTAGGAAGGTCTACACTTTTGTGGTTGTAGATGACTATTCTAGATTTACATGGGTGTTCTTTCTGAGACAGAAATCTGAAACCCCAAGTGTCTTACTTAATTTTGTGAAGCAAATTCAGAATGAACTGAATAGTACAGTGGTCAAAATCAGAAGTGACCATGGTACTGAGTTTCAATCTGAAAGCATGACAAAGTTATGTGAAGACTTTGGGATTTTCCAAGAGTTCTCCTCACCTAGAACACCTCAGCAAAATGGAATTGCTGAAAGAAAGAATAGAACATTAATTGAAGCTGGTAGAACTCTATTGAGTGACACCTCTCTACCAGAATATTTCTGGGCTGAGGCAGTAAACACTGCTTGTCATGTGATCAATAGGGCTTCTATTACCAAGGGCCACAAAAAGACTCCCTATGAGATTATGAAAGTTAGAAAACCAAATCTATCCTACTTCAGGATCTTTGGTTGCAAATGCTATATACTTAACAATGGTAAGTCATATTTGACTAAGTTTGCTGCCAAATCCCAGGATGGGATATTTGTTGGGTACAGCATAAATAGTAAGGCCTATAGAATCTTCAACTTGACTACTCAAGTTGTTGAAGAATCTGTGCATGTTGTGTTTGATGAAACAAGATTAATCAACTGTGAGTTGTCTTGTAGATCAAATGACTCAACAGGTATAAGCAAAAGATTGGACAAGCTCTCCATTGCTGAAGCTTCAAGGGAAGATGGAGCATTGGAAAATGAAGGCTATTGTCCAGGGGGAGTACAAGACACAATAGAAGATGAAGAAAACCAAGAGGTTCAGCATAATGAAGGATCTGGAGATGTTCAACCAGAAGGAAATCTTCCTCCAGCTACAAGACATTTAAGATATCATCCAGTTGATCAGATAATAGGTGATCCAAGACAGGGAGTGCAGACTAGAAGCAGAAGTCAAAGCACAGTTCTGCATTCAAGTTTCCTGTCACAAATGGAGCCTAAGAAGTTTGAAGAAGCTATCCAAGACCAGCACTGGATTGATGCTATGCAAGAGGAGCTGAATCAATTCAGAAGGTGTAATGTCTGGGAGCTTGTTCCTAGACCAAGAGGCCACAATATAATTGGGACAAAATGGATCTATAGGAACAAGTTGGATGAGAGTGGAGTAATAGTGAAGAATAAAGCAAGATTGGTTGCTAAAGGATACAGGCAGGAAGAAGGGATTGACTTTGATCAAACCTTTGCCCCAGTAGCAAGGCTGGAGGCAATCAGAATGTTCCTTGCCTATGCAGCCTATAAAGACTTCAAAGTATACCAGATGGATGTGAAGTCAGCATTTCTGAATGGTGATCTTAAAGAAGAAGTATATGTAGAGCAGCCATCAGGTTTTGTAGATCCTCTTAAACCTGATTATGTTTATAAGCTTAGAAAAGCTTTGTATGGGTTAAAGCAAGCCCCAAGGGCTTGGTATGAAACCCTGTCTACTTTCCTTATTGAGAATAAATTCTCAAGAGGAAAAATAGACAAAACTCTATTCCTTAGGGAATCCAAAGGCAAGATCATCTTAGTTCAGATCTATGTTGATGACATAATCTTTGGATCTACTGAAAACAACCTTTGTAAAAAGTTTGCCAAACTTATGCAAGGGAAGTTTGAGATGAGCAGTATGGGGGAACTTAAGTTCTTCTTGGGACTCCAAGTAAGACAGACTGATGATGGCTTATCCATATCCCAGTCAAAGTTCACCAAAGAATTAATTAAGAAGTATGGTATGGAGTCATCCTCCATCATGAGAACTCCTATGGGAATAAGTATGCCTATATGCAAAGATGATGCAGGTAAATCTGTTGATGAGACTTTGTATAGAGGAATAGTTGGTTCTCTACTATATCTCACTGCTAGTAGACCAGATATTATGTATGCTACATGTGTCTGTGCTAGGTACCAAGCCTGCCCTAAAGAGTCTCATTATACTACAGTCAAAAGGATTCTGAGATATCTTAAGGGCACACCTAATCTAGGCCTTTGGTACCGTAGGAATAGAGATTTTCTACTAACAGGTTATTCAGATGCAGATTTTGCAGGCTATAGAGAGGATAGGAAGAGTACTACAGGTACTTGTCAATTCCTGGGAGGAAGACTGATTTCATGGAGTAGTAAGAAGCAGACCAGTGTGGCTATATCCACAGCTGAGTCAGAATATGTTGCTGCTGGCAGCTGCTGTGCACAACTATTGTGGATACAGCATCAGCTTAAAGATTATGGTATTCAAGTAAGTAGAACACCTCTTTTGTGTGATTTTAAGAGTGCAATTTCTATTGCTAATAATCCTGTTTCTCATAGTAGAACTAAGCACATAGAAATTAAATACCATTTTCTTAGAGAACATGTAGAAAAAGAAGACATCACATTGGAATTTGTTAAAACAGATTATCAAATAGCAGATGTATTTACTAAGCCACTGGATGAAACAAAATTCAATAAATTTAAAATTGAATTAGGCATGCTGACCATTGATTAGTTTATCAACAAACTTACAAGTAACATATTGGATTATCAAGTGGTCTCAAGTAGTATTGACAAAAACAGAAAATGGCTAAGTAAAATGGTGTCGACACATTCAGTGATAATGTGTCGACTCAGTGGTGTAATGTCGACAAGTCAGAGATATTGTGTCGACACAGAGAATATGTGTCGACACTTAAGAATCATATTGTCGACTTATCCAGGAATGTAGTATCGACTTCACCAGAATAATGGTGTCGACACTTACAGATTTTGTGTCGACACTTATACTAAGAGTCGACACAGAATTTCTGATGCTCTACTATATATCCCAAATGTCGACATATCCACAAATTGGTGTCGACACATAGTAGACAGACTTGATGTTGAGATAATAGAAGCTTGTGTCGACACATTCCATCTGTGTCGACACTTATAGTCTTTTTTTACCGACTTTTGATCTTCTTTCAAATAGAAAGTATAAATAGGTCAAGAACTTAATCTGTCGACACGCTTACAAGGTTTTCAAGACTGAAACCCTGTGTCGACATTCTCTCTCTCTCTTCTCTCAAGCTTTCTCAACTGATCAATGGCGCCGAAGATTGAAGATAACGTCAACGAAGGTTATGAGTTGATCCGGAATGCCTTTGCAGAAGCCCCAACAGATATTCAACGGGTTATCACTCTTATTTCCGAATCCGGATTAGAGTTTTTAGTTTCTGAACCTTCTAAGATATGGAAGAAGGAGGTGCATGAATTCTTTAACTCTGCATCAGTGGATTCAGATATTCTCAAGATAAAGTCCACTGTTCATGGGTCGACAGTGAAGCTCACCCCAAGGAGTTTAAGGAAGATTCTCCAATTACCAATAATTGGGACTGAAGAAGCCAGAATGGCTAAGAAGAGAAAACTTGTTGTCTTCCAGAGAAGGAGCAAAAGTTATAAGCAAGCACTACAGGCTACAACTCAACAATCCCATTCTGAATTTAATTATAACAAGTTTATGATTGATTTGCAAGTTAAGTTAGATGAACATAGATTGGCTGTTGAAAAATATGTTGATGAGAGTAATAAGTCCCTTCAATGTGACTTGGCTCAAGATATAAAGTCCATTAGATTTGAAGTCAACATGCATAAGAAGGAGATGACAGATTGCTTCCATAAGGGAGGTAATGCTGTAGTATTCTTGGCAAAACAACAGCAATCAATTATTACCAAAGCAGATGATATAGCACTGAAGCAAGGCTATGTTCTTACAAATCAGATAAACATGAATGCCAATCTTGAAGACTCTCACAATGAGATTCTTAATGAGTTGAAAAAGACTACTGAAGGGTTGCCTGCAGCAAAAGGAAAGGAAATGGAAGAATTTGATAAGAAACTTCAAGATGCTATTGAATCAGTTAAAACTGCTATCACTACCTCTCAAAAGGACATATCTAACAAGCTTAAAATTTTAAAACCATTTTATAAAGAGGGTGTGAATTATCTGGATGGCCAGATCAGATTTCAAAAGGAAGATCTAAGAGATCATATTACCATAGAAGTCATAAAGGGGGAGAGGTTGTTAGTTCATGCTGGCTCAGGGCACACCAAATGGGTGACAAATAGTATTCGAGCCACATTGGGATATACACCTTTGTGTGATGATGCTATGGTGGCTGAGTCAAGCATTCAAACAGGTCTACTTGAAGGCAATCAACCTGAGATTGCCCAAGTCATTTACCCTCCTCCAGATTTTGATATGATTGATCAACAAATTCAGGATATGTATAGTCCTCCAAAGGAGGTTACCAAGGTTATTATTGAAAAAGTTGATAAGTCTGATGCCAACTTGAAAGAACAGCAAGATGCTCTATTATCCAAGAAAAGATTTAGAGAGCAAGCTGAACTTAAGCCAGATTTTGAGCAGTGGAGCCCTACTTCAAGAAATATTATACTCACTGCATGGAAGGCTGTAAAAGACCAAGTTCATGAAAGAGGAAAGTGGTATAATGAAATGGAATGGCAAAAGCATGAAGCTAGGCAAGAGGCAATAGTACAGTTCAGAAGAAAAGCCAAGCTGGGTAGGCAGCCACCAGATGCTCAGGAGCCGAGCAAGTACTTTCCAAAGCCATTTCATTACTTTGAAAGGCAAAGGCTCAAGGAAGAAGCACAGAAGAAGGCTGATCAAAAAGGCAAGAAGCCAGCTGAAGTTGCTGAAGTTCCTGTGAAGGCTCAAATCCAATCTGGCAAAGGGATTGTCATAAGAGAGCCTGATCAGTCTTAATTTTTAAGTTCTTTCAAAAGTATTTTGTAATGTTTTGATTAAATCATTCAATGTAAAAATCTGTAATCAAATATTACTAAGTTTTAAACAAAATATTGTTTGGAATCATATAATGTTCACTCTATGATGGATTGTTCAAATTTTGTTTTTTATTAAGTATTCCTGTTATGTCATATATCATCATATTATACTTTTTATTAATGGTGTATATCATTGGCTTTAAGGGTTATGACTTCTCCAAATAGGGGGAGATTGTTGGGTACATTGGAAAATGTGTACCTGATTTGAAGAAGTCCAACTTAGCTCAATGATATACATCAAGGTGTATTTGATGTTGTTTTAAGTTGACATGTGCAGGTGCAGAAGTATTAAAGAATGCAGAAAAATATTCTAAGTCCATGTGTCGACACCTGAAGAAACAGTGTCGACACTTCAGAATATTTGTGTCGACACTTGACGGAAGCTGTGTCGACACAGAGAAAGATAGTCGACACAGAGAAAGATAGCCGACCTCGACACAGAAGGAGATAGTCGACCACATTTGTGTCGACACAGAGAAAGATAGTCGACACAGAGAAAGATAGTCGACCTCGACACAGAAGGAGATAGTCGATCACATTTGTGTCGACACTGAGAAGCAGCGTCGACTCACAGAAAGATAGTCGACCACATTTGTGTCGACACTGAGAGGCTGTGTCGACACAATGAGATAGAGTCGACACACATTGGTAGAAGTCGACAATACTTGTGTCGACACCAGAAGACTAAGTCGACACATTTTGGCAGAGTCGACAATTGCTGTGTCGACACCTGAAGGCAGTGTCGACACATACTGAGTTCTGAATCTACAACAACTGTGTCAACACATAGGACTTGTGTCGACACACTGCAGAGTCAAGACCAAGTTATTTTCTGAAGAAGCTGTGTCGACTTAATGGCGAACTTGTCGACATCTTCAAAGACTGTGTCGATACCAAAGTCACTTGTGTCGACACATATAGACAGTTGGTCTCGACACTTTCTGACAGACTGTCTCGACACTTTGCTGTCCAAGACTAAGGCACAGGATTTGTTTGAAGACTTGACAGCTATGGGTTACCACCGGTTAACTGATGCTGTCTGACTTGTTAGAAAACAGTTAGAAACCGGATCAGCCAGTTACCATGAAGAAGGTCTATAAATAGACAGATTCAGAAGGAAGTAACAAGCAGTAGACATACATAAAAAAGGGTGAAGAAGGATTACAATCCAATTGAAGTATCAATTCAAGAAAGTGCTAGGCACTAAAGAAGATCTTCATCAGAAGATCTAAGCAGACGATCTCAGGATTGATCTAAGAAGAGTTCTAACAAGAATTCAGAAGTATCATCAAAGGTGTTGGATAGAGAGGGATCCACTCATTTGAAGAAGAAGAAGGAAGCCATCAGTGGTTTCTCAAGTAGCTGTTTGGAAATCAACTCAGCTAAGTTCAGATTCAAGAAGCTTTGAAGAAAGCTCAAGTTTTAGTTGATTCCATCAGCTGATCAAGAATTGTCTTGTCCTCTTCTCTCTCAACAAAGGCAAGACATTACAACTTCTTTTCTAAAATTCTGTAGGATCTGTTTTACACAGATCTGAGTTGTAAGCCTATGATATAAAGGCTGAGTGTAGGAGAGTTGATCTCTGAGTGGTAGGGCTGTTTGCCTGAGTGTAGGAGAAGGTACTTCTCTGAGTTGTAGGCCTTGTGGCAAGGCTGAGGTAGTGTTGTTGTGCCTGAGTTGTAAGAACCTATCCAGGTTCTGAGCTGTAGGATCTGTAGATCTGAGAATAGTGGAAGTTTGGCCGAATCTAGCATACTGCTAGATAGGTGAAGGGGGAAAGTGGATGTACCCAAACCTTGGGGAACCACTATAAAACATTGTGCAATCTGTGATGATTAAATTTCTGTGATTGCTGTGCTGGATGTTTTAATTCTGTAATTGAATTCTGCCTAAAAGTTAAAACAAGCAATTAGAACCTATTCACCCCCCCCCTCTAGGTGTTTAGGTTGTCTTGAAAGTAAAACTATCAAGCACTTTAGCGGATGCATTTTTGTTGCGAACCCACAACAGAAGGAATTTCCATGACAAAAGCTTGTACAGGAATGAGATATATATATATATATATATATATATATATATATATATATATACCAACACATATTTTGGTTGAAGCCTTAATACAATTGTTTCATATACACCAAGTGGTTTCATACTTTGGCATGTAGGCCGGCCACACAATAAAACAGTAAAGGTTCGCTTTTGGGCCTTCGAGGGCCAACCAACTGCAGCACTTGGGCATCAACCTGCTACTTTCCACTTGTATCTCCATCACCTGCACAAAAAGGTCCACCAAAATGTGGCAAATAAAGCAACGGTTAGCATTTTGCTCACCAAATAATAACGATCCCACCCCTGCTCAGGGCAGCATTTCTCCATCCCTGCAAACAAGGCATCGCACATATATATAGTGGAAACATCAAGGTGCACTTAAGCACCACACACCACAGATGTTGGCCCAATGACCATACGCCCTGTGCACTCAGGGCACATTTTCGGTGTCCCGACATCCACCGTGTAACACCATCGTTCAAAGGTATTTAAACTTGACGGTAACTTTTTCGTTCATAGGTACTTAATATGACGACAGACTGCCCATTCAAAGGTACTTAACTTGACAACCTAATCGTTTAGAGGTACTTAACTTGATGGCACAGTAATTGGCCTCCACGACACAACTCATCATTTACCATTTCAGGCTGGCACCCACCATGCTGGGCAATTTAAGCTCACAGCTTTGCATACAGTGACCCCAAGGACTCTTCAAGAAAGGTCACACAAAATTGTAGCTCCCTGGGAGCTATTGCCTGGTGATACTCACTGTCGCCCGGCGATATCAACAGTTCTCCAAACTATGATCTTTTCGGGGTCTTTTCCTTGAAATACTTCCAGTACTTTGATGCAGCATCCTGCACACAACTATACCCCGGATTTCACACGTACATCGCACACATATCCACGGAGTCTTCTCCGGCATGCAACATAAACATCACCAATCCAGACCAACTTGTCCAGATGGGCTTCTCACAACATGCCTATTCCATACTTTATATTTCAGGATCTAAATGCAGGAATATATGGGGATAAAACCAACCTTCCCATTGGAATCCACCCTTTTTCACCTTTTGGTGAGGGGATCCATGCAAATATGCATATTAAGGACTTCAATTGTCCAGGAGAAACTCGTTACCCTAATAGTTCTCTTCGGAGCCATGGAGAAGCTTTTCCATGCAGATGGAAAGGAGCACTTCGCTCTCCTCTTCACGGATCTATTCTCAGATCTGGCCTCAAACCATAAGATCTCCTTCAGCGAGCTCACAAAACTCATCCCCGCACTTCATTTGCTTCTTCTTCCTTTGCACTCAAGGAATGAAGAGAGAGAGAGAAAGAGAGAAAGAGAATGAAACCTCCTTCCTATTATTATCTGGTTAAGTATACTCGGTATTAATCCCAGCCATATGTTCTCTTAATCAAAATAAAGCAAAGGCCGGGATTTGAGTTGACTGGTCAACTTTGGCGCCATCGCCTAGTGATATCGACTGTCACCACTTGGAGATATTGATTTCACCGCTTTGACCCAAGTAAACCACCATATATTGACCGCTTAATAGCCAATTCGACACGTGTCCCATGCCACGAGGCACTATCTCCCAACAATATCCACTATCACCCGCAATATCAAGCCACTAATTGCTTTTAGGCATTGAGTCCTCACTATCGCCGCCTGGCGATACCCACTATCTCCTAGCAATATCTCACTCAACGTTCCTTGGTGTCGAGTGTGGCAGGCTCACTCAATGTTTTTATGGCATTGAGTGTTATCACTATCGCTGTCTGGCGATACCCACTATTGCCTGGCAACATCAGTTTGACGATTGCTCGAGAGCGTCGATTTTGTCGAATGCGGCTCGATGAACTCCGTTATCGCCAACAGGCGATACCAAGTATCGCCCAACGATAGTGATAAGCTTTTGGCTGTTAGATTTGGGGTATTACAACCCTCCCCTCCTTACAGAAATTTCGTTCCGAAATTTGCATCCAGCTATAAGGAAGACATCAACTTAAAACTTACAACTTTTTATTCATTCAAATAATGTTATAACAACTTATACAAATAACTTGGGATATTCATCACGCATGGTTTGCTCCTACTCCCATGTTAGCTCCTCACGGCCACAGTTGTCCTACCGGACCTTGACCATCCCAATTTTCTTATTTCGTAGTTGCTTAACTGCTTTATCCTCGATTAGAATGGGCCTAACTTTCGTCATTAGCCCGGATTCGACCGGTACTCGATCATCCGCAATAACCACTTGAGCTGGATCTTTCATGGCTTTTCGAAGCACTTATATGTGGAATACATCATGCAATCCACTCAATTCTGCCGAAAGAGATAGCCGATAGGCAATATCTCCAACTCGATCCACCTCTTCAAACAGACCAAGATACCTCAGACTTAACTTTTTCAAGCGCTGAATCTTGGACACGCCTTTGAATGGCTGGATTTTCAAATATACCCAATCGCCCACCGCTAATTCCACGTTTTGATGTTTGGCGTTATAATACTTTGCCTGACGATCTTGGGCTATCAGTAGCCTCTCTCAAATAGAGCGTATCGTTGAATTAGCCTCTTCGACTTCTTTACGCTTATATAACTTAGACTCGTCTATTTCCGCCCAAGCTAACGGTGTATGACACTTCCTACCAAACAAAGCTTCGAAAGGCTCCATATTTATGCTAGCTTAATAGCTATTATTGTAAGCAAACTCCACCATATAGAGATGGTCTTCCCACCTCTTTCTGAAATCTAAGGAGCACATCCAGAGCATATCCTCCATAGTTTTGTTGGTCCTTTCGGTCTTACTATCCGTTTGAGGATGAAAGGCCATACTGAATTTTAATTTTGTCCCCAATAACTGATGGATTAGCCTCCAATCATTCAAAGTAAAACGCCCATCTAGATCACTTATGATGCTACGAGACACACCGTGCAATGGTACTATTTGCTCGACATAAAGTTTAGCCAAAATTTCCACTGAATCGTCCCTTTTGTTCGGAATGAAGTGAGCCACTTTAGTCAACCAATCCATGATCACCCAAATAGAATCGTTCCCGCATTAAGATCTCGGCAAACCGTGCATGAAATCCATCAAAACATCATCAAACTTCCATTCTGAAATAGGCTGCGACTTCAGGAAACCTCCGGGCTTTTGGCATTCAGCTTTTACCAAGGCACAAGTCTGACATTTTGCCACATAATGGGCTATCTCTTTCTTCAGCCCTGACCACCAGAAAATCTTCTTCATGTCCTTATACATTTGTGTGATCCCTAGGTGGATTGAATACTTCGTAAAGTAAGCCTTATACAATAATTCTTCACTTAATTTACCCATATTCAGGACGCACAACCGATCACCTTTCCGCAAAAGGCCGTCATCCCAGGAGAATTGGGCATTTAACCCATCCACTGCATAGCATTGTAGACTTTCATCAAGTTCCGTTGCTCGCTGAATCCTGTCCGCAAGGTCATATTGTACCTCCATCCTGTTCAGGCATGCACTTGCAGTAGCATTCTTGTCCACATAAGAGATGTCTAAGGCCTCCAACTCCTTGATCAGCCGCTCATTATTCCTTTGCAACCAATTTGCCCTTGTCGGAGTCCTACAACTCAAGGCATATGCGACAACATTTCCTTTCCCGGGAGTATAGTGAATAGCAAAGGTATAGTCCCCGAGGAACTCCATCCACCTTCGTTGTCGCATATTGAGATCCTTCTGATCCAATATGTACTTTAAGCTCTTATGGTCCGTGAATATATCCACTTTCATGCAATATAAATAGTGATGCCACAATTTGAGTTCAAAGATTACCGCTGCCAACTCTAAGTCGTGGGCGGGATAATTTCGCTCATGCACTTTCAAGTGGCGTGAGCCATAGGCTATCACCTTACTAAACTGAAGAAGAACATAGCCTAAGCCGCTCCCGAATGCATCACTATAAATTTCATAGCCGTCTGAACCACATGGCATCATCAAGATTGGCGTCGTAGTCAGACGACTTTTCAGCTCCTCAAAAGCTCGAACGCACTCCGGTGTCCAAATGAACTTCTGATCTTTTCTCATTAGTGTGGTGAGAGGTGTTGGGTACATTGGAAAATGTGTACCTGATTTGGAGAAGCCTCACTTAGCTCAATGATATACATCAAGGTGTGTTTGATGTTATTTTGAGTTTATATGTGCAGGTTAGGTATTGGATAAAATGCAGAAAAAAGTTTCTAAGTCCATGTGTCGACACTTGATGAAGTCCGTGTCGACACTTGGAAAAAATTTGTCAACACCTGAAGCAACAGTGTCGACACACAGAAATAGTTAGTCGACATCAACTGTGTCGACATCGGGAGGCAGTGTCGACACAAAGAATAGTTAGTCGACATCAACTGTGTCGACACCGGGAGGTAGTGTCGACACACAGAAGCAGAGTCGACATCAACTGTGTCGACACCTGGAGGTAGTGTCGACACACAAATTCTGAGACTATATCAACAGTGTCGACACACAGGACTTGTGTCGACACACAGCAGAGTTTCAACATAGTTGATTGCTGAAGAGTGGAGAAGTGATTGTGCCGATACATTCTCAAGATGCAGTGTCAAGAAGCTGTGTCGACATCAAGGCAGCTATGTCGACACCACCAAAGTCTATGTCGACACTTAAGTCACTTGTGTCGACACATATTGACAGATTGTATCAACACTTTATGACAGTCAGTCTCGACGCTTTGCCGACAGAGACAAAGGCTCAAGAACTGTTTGAGAACTTGACAGCTGTGAGTTACAACAGGTTTACTGAAGCTGTCAGACTTGTCAGAAGTTAGTTAGAAACCGGATCAGCCGGTTACCATGGTTGAAGTCTATATATATATATATGGATTCAGAAGAAGGATAATGAATTGATACATCTAACACAACTATTGTGGAATTGATCTCTGATCAAGAAAGTGCAAGTCACAGAAGAAGATCTTCATGAGAAGATCTAAGAAGACATTCTGAAGTGATCATCCACTCAGAGTTTGTCTAAGGGGAATTCAATCCAGAATTCAGAAGAAACTTCAGAAGGTTTGGGGAGAGAGAGTTCCAGCTATTTTGAGGTCAAGAAGGAGACAATTACAAGTCTCTTAAGAAGTAGATCCTGAACTATTCTACAAATTAGATCCAGATCCATTTCTGGAATCCAAGAAGGAAGCTGTCAGTCAGTCAACTTCAAAGGAGATCAACCCTACTAAGTTTAGATTCAAGAAGCTTTGAAGAAAGCTAAGAACAGGTTGATTTTAGCCATCAGTCTCATCAAGAAGCTGATCAAGAATCCTCTTATCCTTTCTCTCTCAACAAGGGTAAGAGTTCATCAAATTACTTATAAAATTCTGTAGGATCTTTTCAAAGATCTGAGCTGTAAGCCTGTGTTATAAAGGCTGATTGTAGGAGATTTTGATCTCTGAGTGGTAAGGCTTTTTGAGCCTGAGTGTAGGAGAATTTGTTCTCTGAGTTATAGGCCTTATGGCAAGGCTGAGGTAGGGCTTGTTAGCCTGAGATGTAGGAGTGTTGATACATTCTGAGTTGTAGGAATCCTTCAGGATTCTGAGATGTAAGATCTGTGGATCTGAGAAGAAGGAAGAAGTTAGGCCGAATCTAGCACACTGCTAGATAGGTGAAGGGGGAAAGTGGATGTACCCAGACCTTGGGGAACCACTATAAACCTATGTGCAATCTGTGATGCTTGTGTTATTTTAGATTCTCTGATTGTATATGTTGTGTTAGTTGTAGAGGTTTGAGCTTTATATTAAAGATCTGTAGCTATATTCTGCCTTAGTTTAAAATAATGAAAAGGACCTATTCACCCCCCCCCCCTCTAGGTGTTTAGGTTGTCTTGAAGTTAAAACTATCAAGTGGTATCAGAGGGAGGTTACTCAAAGAAGGACTTAACAGTCTGAGTTAGATCCCTAAGGCAGAATCAAGAATCAAAAAAATGGGTTCTGGAGAAAATCACAAGGAACTAGGTTCTATGAAATTACCCATCTGTAGGAAGGAGATATTTGGAATATGGAAAGAAAGAGTCAGGTTGTTATGGAGGCTTCTGACCCAGGGATCTATGTTACAGTAAAAGAAGGTCCTTATGTTCCAATGAATGTGTATGTTCTAGATGCAAATCAAAGAACTCCTAAAGATTTTTCTGAGATGACTAAGGATGAGATCATCCTGGCAACTATGGATAAAAGAGCTCAGAATATCATAGTAAGTTCCATAGATGATTCAACCTTTCAGAATTTGATTCACTGCAAGACCTCCAAGGAAATGTGGGACACTTTGATAGTCTACATGGAAGGTTCTAAAGAAGTTAGACAAGATAGAAAGTCTATGCTAAATCAGGAATATGAAAGCTTCAGACAAGGGAAGTAAGATAGCATATCTGAGTGCTATAAGAAGTTCTATTTAATAGTTAATGAGTTGATGTCTTATGGAATGGTATTCAGTACATATGAACTGAATGATAAATTCCTAAGATCCTTGACAAAGGATTGGGACACCAAGATTTGTGCCATTAGGGAAGTTGCCAAACTTGCAGATATTTCTCCTCTAACTTTATTTGGAAAGTTTCTATCTTATGAAATGTAACTAATGACTAGAAAAGAGGAAGAAAGAAATGCTAAAGGGGAGCATAAAGAAAATTCTGTGGCCTTCAAGGTTGAAGCCACTAGAAAGAATAGGAGGATGTCTCCATCACCTCCTAGGGAAGTTGCTGAAATTGCTTCAGATAATTCAGACAATCAAAGTTAAGACAGCAGTGACTCGGATAAAGACTTTGCTACCTTCACAAGGCAGTTTCAGAGATTTCTGAAGAAGAAGCAGTGGAATTCAAGGCCCTCCACATCACAGCCAGTTGATGACTATTATCAAAAGAGAAAGTCATCTAGGAAGGACAGGAGCAGGTCTAAGCCTAGTAAATCTACAACATCAAAGATAGTTTGCTACTGCTGTAATAGACCTGGACATGTTGTGGCTGAGTGTCCAGACAAAATAAAGGAATCTGCTGATAAAAGAAAGACTCAACAAAAGAGCAAGAAAGAGAAATCCTTTGTTGCTAAGAAGAAGAAAAGCTTGACAGAACAATCAACTTCAGAGTCTGAATCTAAAGCTGAGCCATACATTGGTCTTTATGCAGTTGATGAAGAAGAAGAGTTTATGAAATTGCTGAACTCTATCTATAAACAAGAAGACTATCAGTGTATAGGACTGATGGCTGTATAAGAAGAAGACAAGTGCCAGGATCAGCCTGGTCCTAGTAAGGTACAATGTGTTTCTAATTGTAATACTGGTACAAAGTCAGCTACATCTGCATCAAGTGATATGGATGGGTCTGAATCTGAAGGTGATATTCATCAGCTGATAAATGAATATGGGGACTTGCTGCAGGAACTGAAGAAAGGCAAGAACCTGGCCAAAACTCAGGCTAAGGAAATTGCAGATCTTAAGATGGTTGCATCTGACTTAGAGAAAGAGTTGGATAAAAAATTGAATGAGATTTCCAAACTGAAAACTATAACTATTATCAATATGGGCACAATCACATACAAAAATGATCTAATTAAAAGTCTGGAAGTCAGACTTCAAAGGATAAAGATTTGGTGCCTAGTTATTCCAAGCCAAAATCAGTTTTACCCTTAATAGATGATTTTGTGGCTCAAAAGGGTAAGGCTGGAATAGGCTTTAAGGGTAACACCAGGGCTATCCAATTCAAGAGAAAGGGCAAAGCCTCAATCCAGCCAATAAATTTTAAAGTCCCTGTAGTTTTCAGAAAGGTACAAGTGCCTTCTAACAAGTATGATCTTGAGAATACTCATGGTCATAATAAGACTGAAGTTCTGAATGACAAGGGTGCTTATTGTCAATATGGAAGCCCATGTTCATAAACCCCATGTTTATAAGAAAATAGTGGGTGTAGCTGCAGCAGTACCAGCACAATACAAAAGAGTTGATGTATCTAAAAATAGATATAACAAGTATGAATGCTGGTGCTGTGGCAAGACAAGTCATTATTCCATAGATTGTTGGCACAACACTAGTGTCAGGAAGAACAACAGTCTACCTGTTAGAAGAGCAGCAGGTAGATTTGGCAAGTATGAAGCTAACTTGAACCAAGGACCCAAGGCTTACTTGGGTTCTAAGGGAAAGTAATTCTTTATTGCAGGTGAGTCCAAGTCACCATACCCCTATATGGTACTTGGACAGTGGATGTTCCAGGCACATGACTGGAACAAAGGGATTGCTGAAGGAGTACTTGCCTATCTTAAATGGGCCTAAAGTAATCATTGGTGGCTCTGAAAAAGGAATCATCAAAGGGTTTGGTAACATTTCTTGTAACCAGATTACTATCACTCAAGTGGCATATTTGAAGGGTTTGAAACACAACCTTATAAGCATAAGTCAGCTGAGTGATTTAGGATATGACATCTCATTTGTTAAGAATGGATGTCATATCAAAAGGTCAAGTGATCAAAAGATCATTTTGACAGGGTATAGGAAGAGGAATGTGTACTGTCTCAGTTTGAGTGTGAGAACAAAGGTTCTCCTATTTGTCTTGTAGCTGATGAGAAAGCCTCTCATTGTGTCAAATGGCACAAGAGGCTGGCCAATCTTAACTACAAAACAATTGGTCAACTATTTAGCAAAGAGTTAGTGAGAAATGGTCCTCAAGTTAAGTGTATACAAGAAGGGATATGTTCTGCTTGTCAAAAGGGAAAGCAGACAAAATCCTCCTTTCATAGCCTTGAAAACAAAGATTCTATGAGGTGTCTTTACCTCTTACATATGGATCTTTTTGGTCCTATGCCAGTTCATAGTCTAGGTAGGAAGGTCTATACTTTTGTGGTGGTAGATGACTATTCTAGATATTCCTGGGTGTTCTTTCTAAGACAAAAATAAGAAACCCTAACTGTCTTACATAGTTTTGTCAAACAAATTCAGAATGAACTAGACAGTACAGTGGTCAAAATCAGAAGTGACTATGGCACTGAATTTCAATCTGAAAGTATGACAAGACTGTGTGAAGAATTTGGGATTTTCCAAGAATTCTCCTCACCTAGAACACCATAGCAAAATGGTATTGCTGAAAGGAAGAATAGAACATTGATTAAGCCTGGTAGAACTCTTTTGAGTGACACTTCTCTCCCAGAATATTTCTGGGCTGAGGCAGTAAACACTGCATGTCATGTGATCAATAGAGCTTCTATCACCAAGTGCCACAAAAAGACTCCCTATGAGATCATGAAAGGTAGAAAACCAAACTTATCCTATTTTAGGATCTTTGGTTACAAGTGCTATATCCTTAATAATGGCAAGTCTTATCTAACTAAGTTTGCTGCCAAATCCCAAGATGGGATATTTGTTGGGTACAGCAACAATAGTAAGGCTTATAGAGTTTACAACTTGATTACTCAGGTTGTAGAAGAATCTGTACATGTTTTTTTTGATGAAACTAGATTGATTAACAGTGAGTTGCCTTGCAGTTCATGCAGTCCAACAGGTATAAATGAGAGGATGGACAAGCTTTCCATTGTAGAAGATTCAAATGCAGATCAAGAAGTGGAAAATGGTGGCTACTGTCCAGGGGGAGTACAGGACTCTCTAGATGCAGATGTACACCAAGAGGTGCAATATATTGAAGAGTCTGGAGGTGGTCAACCAAAAGATAATCTACCTCTAGCTGTTAGACACTTAAAGGATCATCCAGCAAATCAGATAATTGGTGATCTAAGACATGGAGTGCAAACCAGAAGCAGGAACTTGAACACAGTACTTTGCTCAAGCTTCCTATCTCAACTGGAGCCAAAGAAATTTGAAGAAGCTGTTCTAGACCCACATTGGATTGAAGACATGCAAGAGGAGCTGAATCAGTTCAGAAGGTGCAAGGTCTGGGAGTTAGTTCCTAAACCAAAAGACCACAACATCATTGGAACAAAGTGGATCTTTAGGAACAAACTGGATGAGAATGGAATCATTCTGAAGAACAAAGCAAGACTTGTTGCAAAAGGATACAGGTAAGAAGAGGGTATTGACTTTGATCAAACCTTTGCCCCAGTAGCAAGACTGGAAGCCATTAGAATGTTCCTTGCCTATGCAGCATATCAAGGATTCAAGGTATTCCAAATGGATGTAAAATCAGCATTCCTGAATGGAAACCTAAAAGAAGAAGTTTATGTAGAGCAACCTTCAGGTTTTGTAGATTCTCTCAAACCTAATTATGTTTATAGACTTAGGAAAGCTTTATATGGGTTAAAGCAAGCCCCAAGGGCTTGGTATGAAACCCTGCATACTTTCCTTATTGAGAACAAATTCTCAAGAGGGAAAATAGACAAAACTCTATTCCTAAGGGAATCCAAAGGTAAGATAATCTTAGTCCAGATTTATGTAGATGACATAATATTTGGGTCTACAGAAAACAACCTTTGCAAGAAGTTTGCTAAACTTATGCAAGGGAAGTTTGAAATAAGCAGTATGGGGGAACTTAAGTTCTTCTTGGGACTCCAAGTAAGACAGACTGATGATGGCTTGTCTATATCCCAGTCTAAGTTCACCAAGGAGTTAATTAAGAAGTATGGTATTGAATCATCCTCCACCATGAGAACTCCTATAGGAACAAGTATGCCTATATGCAAAGATTATGTAGGTAAACCTGTAAATGAGTCTTTGTATAGAGGAATAATTGGATCTCTACTATATCTCACTGCTAGTAGACCAGACATTATGTATGCAACATGTGTCTGTGCTAGGTACCAATCATGCCCAAAAGAATCTCATTACACTGCTGTAAAAAGAATTTTGAGATATCTAAAGGGCACACCTAATCTAGGCCTTTGGTACCCTAGGAATGGAGATTTTCTACTAACAGGCTATTCAGATGCAGACTTTGCAGGTTGTAAAGAAGATAGAAAAAGTACTATAGGCACCTGTCAATTTCTAGGAGGAAGATTGATATCTTGGAGCAGTAAGAAGCAGACTAGTGTGGCAATTTCCACAGCTGAGTCTGAATATGTGGCAGCAGGAAGTTGTTGTGCACAGCTATTGTGGATTCAACACCAGCTAGAAGACTATGGTATTAAGGTAAGTAGAACACCTTTGTTTTGTGATTCTACTAGTGCTATTTCTATTGCTAATAATCCTATTTAACATAGTAGGACTAAGCATATAGAAATAAGATACCATTTTCTTAGAGAACATATAGAGAAAGAGGACATCTCACTAGAATTTGTTATGACAGATTATCAAATTATATATGTTTTTACTATGCCTCTAGATGAAACTAAATTCAATAAATTTAAAATTGAATTAGGAATGTTGAACATAGACTAGTCTAACAAATTTGGCTAAGTAAATCTGTGTCGACACATTTAGAGTAGTGTTGTCGACACTTTAGTTAGTGGTGTCGACACAACCAGAGTAATGGTGTCGACATTTCCAGAAATTATGTCGACACTTGCATTAAGAGTCGACACAGAATTTCTGAAGAACTACTAAGTATGTCCAGTGTCGACATATCATCAATTGGTGTCGACACTTAGTAGTCATTGTCGTGGTTGAGATAACAGAAGCATGTGTCGACACTTTCCAACAGTGTCGACACATTTAGACACTTTTTGCCCGCCTTTTGACCTTCTTTGTTTTAAAGAGTATAAATAGGTCGAGAAAATATTCTATCAACACGCTCTCCAGATTTTCGAGACTGAACCCTTGTGTCGACAAATTCTCTTCTCTCAATTCAAGATTTCTCTCCATTTCAATGGCACCAAAGATTTAAGATAACATTAACGAAGGCTACGAGCTGGTGCGCAATGCTTTGGATGATGCGGCGACGGAGATTAACGGGGTCATTACCTTGGTTACTGAAAAATGGATTAGAGTTTCTTGTATCTGAATCTACCAAGATCTGGAAGAAAGATGTATTTGAATTCTATGCTGCTGCAACAGTGGACTCCACTGGCCTAAAGATTAAATCGACAGTTCATAGTAATAGAGTCAAACTTACTCTGAAAAGTTTAAGAAAGATTCTTCACCTACCAAGAATTCAGGATGAAGAAGAGGTCCCAGCCTCAAAGACAAGGGAGGCTCTCTAGAGGTGATGATTGGATCCAACCATGAAGATAGGAGCAGCCATAAACCGAAAAGGAATGAATCAACAAGGGAAGTTTCTATCTGAAGTGGTAGGGAAGGTGATTTTGTGTAAACCAGGAGGCCATGATAGGATCTCTGCCTTTATATTCAGTCTAATGACAAGGATAATCTATAAAATTAATACTGACTAGTCTGTAGTTCTCTTTGAAAAGATAAAAGAAGGAATCAAAAAGCCTAATTTGGCTAGATTGCTGAGTTTATACCTGGCTGGAGCAATTCCAGAGGTAATACATCAGCTTCCAGGATCTAAGATAAATCATATGAGAAGGATGGACATCAGGATAATATCCAAATGGGATAAGGTTCTCTTAAAGGACATACCTGATATGGATAAATAAGAGACAGCAGATAAATCACCAGTCCATGACATTACTGATCATGATCATGTGCAGGAGGACACAATGAATGCACAAGTGCAGGGGGAGCAAGTCAGGAAACAGGTCCAGGACCTGGCTGACACTGTCCATGTCCTTGAGGTGACAGTTCCCGCACAGTTACAGGGGGAGCCACAGTTTACACAGGTGCAGGAGGAAGGAAGAATCAACTTATCAGAAGAAATAGTTCTACAAACTAATCTTGATACTTCTGGAGTTGCTGATACTGTTGAGAAAGAACTATTACCAGTTCACAATCAATAAGAGTTCACTATGGAAGAGTTGTTTCCAGACATAGAGGGAGCAGCAGTTGAGGGGGAGCAGGTTAATATTGAGGAGGTGCAGCATGGGACTGAAAAGGAGCCGCCTCCTAGTCCTAAAGAAAGAGTTGAAATTGCCAGTACTTCTGCTTCAGAGGATGAGGAAATTGTAAATATCAAGAAAAGAAAACTAATGGTTTTTAAGAGGAGAAGCCAGAACTATAAGAAGGCTTTGCAAGCTACTACTTCCCAACCAGCTCCTGCAACTGATTACAACAAATTTTTGGTAGATTTGCAAGTGAAATTGGATGAGAAGAGATTGGCTATGGAAAAAATATGTGGATGAAAGCCATAAGGCCCTCCAGTTTGATCTAGCCCAAGATATAAAATCAATCAGATTTGAGGTAAATCAGCATAAGAAGAAAATGACAGATTGCTTCCACAAGGGGGGTAATGTTGTAGTATTTTTGGCTACCCAACAAGCAGATATTAAGAAACAAGTGGATGATATTGCTATCAAATAAGGCTATGTCCTTGAAAATCAAATTAGAATGAATGACAATCTGACTGAATCTCACAATGAGATAGTCACTGAAGTAAAGCAAACAGTTACTACAATGACTGCTACAAGGGCTATTGAAATGGAAGAATATGATAAGAAGCTACAGGCTGCACTAGATTCAGTTAAAACTACCATCACTTCATCTGAGAAGTTAATTAGTGACAATCTTCAAAAGTTAAAGCCATTCTTTAAAGATGGTATCAATTACCTAGATGGGCAAATCAGATTTCAAAAAGATGATTTGAGAGAACATGTGGCCAGAGAAGTCATAAATGGGGAGAGGGTGTTAGTATATGCAGGCTCTGATCATGCTAAATGGGTAACCAACAACATTAGAGCCACTCTGGGATATCCACCCTTATATGATGATGATAATGTGGCCGAGTCAAGTGTGTAACCAGCTCAACTTGAAGGTGATCAACCTGAGGTTGCCCAAGTTATTTACCCCCTGCAGATCTTGAGATGATACATCAACAAGTTCAGTCTATGTACAACCCTCCACAACCAGTTACTAATGTTATTATTGAAAAGGTAGATATGCCAGAAGCTGGTCTGAAAGCTCAGCAAGATGCTCAATTATCAAAGAAGAGATTCAGAGAGCAGGCAGAATTAAAACCTGATTTTGAGCAATGGAGCCCCACTTCTAGAAATATCATATTAACTGCCTGGAAAACTGTAAAAGACCAAGTTCATGAAAGGGGCAAATGGTATAATGAGCAGGAGTGCCAGAAGTACGAGGCAAGGCAGGAAGCCATAGTTCAATTCAGAAGAAAGGCTAAGAGTGGGAAGCTACCTCGTGATGCTCAGGAGCCTAGCAAGTATTTCCCTAAGCCTTTTCATTACTTTGAAAGGCAAAGGATTAGGGTTGAAGCTCAAAAGAAGGCTGATTTGAAAGGCAAGAAGCTCATTGAAGATACAGAACCTTCTGTGCAGGCTCAGATTAAATCTGGAAAAGGAATAGCTATCAAGGAGCCAGTCCAGCCTTAGTTTTGTTTTTACTAGATTTTTCAAGAACTATTTAATTCTTAGTTTTTCAAGAAATCTATGTAATCAGTGTTAAGAAACTTTTTGATATAATAAACAAAATAATGTTCCATGTTCATTTAGTTTGCATCCTTATTCTGTGATGTGATTTTATTAATTATTTTGTTTGTAATTTACCCTGTTAAATAATGCTTATACATCATCATGTTTATTTATCATAAGTGGTGTATATCATTGACAAAAGGGTTATGACTTCTCCAAATAGGGGGAGATTGTTGGGTACATTGGAAAATGTGTGCCTGATTTGGAGAAGCCTCACTTAGCTCAATGATATACATCAAGGTGTGTTTGATGTTATTTTGAGTTTATATGTGCAGGTTAAGTATTGGCTAAAATGCATAAAAAAGTTTCTAAGTTCATGTGTCGACACTTAAGGAAGTCTGTGTCGACACTTGGAAAAACTGTGTCAACACCTGAAGCAATAGTGTCGACACACAGAAATAGTTAGTCGACATCAACTGTGTCGACACCGGGAGGCAGTGTCGACACACAGAATAGTTAGTCGACATCAACTGTGTCGACACCGGGAGGCAGTGTCGACACACAGAAGCAGAGTCGACAACAACTATGTCGACACCTTGACTCAGTGTCGACACACAAATTCTGAGACTATATCAACTATGTCGACATACAGGACTTGTGTCGACACATAACAGAGTTTCAACATAGTTGATTGCTGAAGAGTGGAGAAGTGATTGTGTCGACACATTCTTAAGATGTAGTGTCAAGAAGCTGTGTCGATATCAAGGCAGCTATATCGACACCACCAAAGTCTGTGTCGATACTTAAGTCACTTGTGTCGACACATATTGACAGATTTTCTCGACACTTTATGACAGTCAGTCTCGACGCTTTGCCGACAGAGACAAAGGCTCAAGAACTATTTGAGAACTTGACAGCTGTGAGTTACAACAGGTTTACATAAGCTGTCATACTTGTCAGAAGTTAGTTAGAAACCGGATCAGCCGGTTATAATGGATGAAGTCTATATATATAGATGGATTCAGAAGAAGGATAATGAATTGATACATCTAACACAACTATTGTGGAATTGATCTCTAATCAAGAAAGTGCAAGCCACAGAAGAAGATCTTTGTGAGAAGATCTAAGAAGACATTATGAAGTGATCATCCACTCAGATTTTGTCTAAGGGGAATTCAATCTAGAATTCAGAAGAAACTTCAGAAGGTTTGGGGAGAGAGAGCTCCAGTTGTTTTGAGGTCAAGAAGGAGACAATCACAAGGCTCTTAAGAAGTAGATCCTGAACTATTCTACAAAGTAGATCCAGATCCATTTCTGGAATCCCAGAAGGAAGCTGCCAGTCAGTCAGCTTCAAAGGAGATCAACCCTACTAAGTTCAGATTCAAGAAGCTTTGAAGAAAGCTAAGAACAGGTTGATTTCAGCCATCAGTCTCATCAAGAAGCTGATCAAGAATCCTCTTATCCTTCTCTCTCAACAAGGGTAAGAGTTCATCAAATTACTTATCAAATTCTGTAGGATCTTTTCAAAGATCTGAGTTGTAAGCTTGTGTTATAAAGGTTGAGTGTAGGAGATTTTGATCTCTTAGTGGTAAGGCTTTTTGAGCCTGAGTGTAGGAGAATTTGTTCTCTGAGTTGTAGGCCTTATTGCAAGGCTGAGGTAGGGCTTGTTAGCCTGAGCTGTAGGAGTGTTGATACATTCTGAGTTGTTGGAATCCTTTAGGATTCTGAGCTGTAAGATCTGTGGATCTGAGAAGAAGGAAGAAGTTAGGCCGAATCTAGCACACTGCTAGATAGGTGAAGGGGGAAAGTGGATGTACCCAGACCTTGGGGAACCACTATAAACCTATGTGCAATCTGTGATGCTTGTGTTATTTTAGATTCTGTGATTGTATCTGTTGTGTTAGCTGTAGAGTTTTGAGCTTTATATTAAAGATCTGTAGCTATATTCTGCCTTAGTTTAAAACAAGGAAAAGGACCTATTCACCCCCCCCCCTCTAGGTGTTTAGGTTGTTTTGAAGTTAAAACTATCAAGAGGCAAGGCTATCCGCGAGAAGTTCTTTATAAAGCGCCTATAGTATCCCTCCAGTCCAAGGAAACTCCTTACTTTGGCTACAGAAGACAACACCGACCATTCTCGTATCACAACTATCTTGGCAGGATCCACCACAATGCCCTCTCCACTAACAACATGTCCAAGAAAGGCCACTGAGGATAGCCATAACTCACACTTTGTGAACTTGGCATAGAGCTTGTTCTTTCTCAGGGTGTGCAACACCATTCGCAAATGGTTCGCATGATCTTCTTCAGACTGAGAGTACACCAAAATGTCGTTAATAAAGACGATGACAAATAAATCCAAGTACTATCGAAACGTTCGGTGCATTAGGTCCATAAATACCGATGGCACATTTGTTAGTTCAAACGGCATTACCGTGAACTCGTAATGACCATAGCGTGTACCAAACACTATCTTGGGAATATTATATTCCCGAATCCTCAAGTGATAATAGCAAGACTTTATATCCAGCTTTGAGTAAACAGTTGATCCCACTAGCTGATTGAGCAAGTCATTAATCCGTGGAATTAGACACTTGTTCTTTTCCATCAGCTTGTTCAACTCGTGATAGTCAATGTATAGTCGCAAGCTTCCGTCCTTCTTCTCCACAAATAGGACCAGAGCACTCCAAGGTGACATACTTGGGCATATAAAGCCTTGCTCCAGTAACTCTTAAAATTGAATATTTAGCTCTGCTATCTCCTTTGGCCCAACACGATATGGCGAGCGGGCCATAGGTTTCACACCTGGCACAAACTCAATCGTGAAGTCAATTTCCTGCTGGGGTGGTAACCCTAGAAGATCCTTAGGAAAAACATCAGCATACTCCGATACAATAGGAACATCACTCAAACTGGGCTTCGGCTCAAAAACCTTCAATAACGTGAAGAACAACTCTACGCCCTTCCGAACTGCCATGACCAATTGGATAGCAGACATCAATGACTTGCTTAATCCTTGCATACCAGCGAATTTAGTCTATTATTCGGTGTTTTGCCCCAGTTTGACTTCCTTAGAGTTGCAATATATATAGTCACGCTGCTCCGAGAGCAAGTCCATACCAAAGATTGCATCAAACTCTGATATCGGTAGCACTGATGCTTCCAATCCAAAGTCCCGACTTCCTATTCGCACCTCAACAAAACAGGCTCGATCCACACGCATCAGACACATGTTAGGAAGCAGCACATTCACTTGATCTATCAGTGTAAACGAAGGCACTCCGATACGCCCTACGAAGTTCTCCGACAGAAAAGAATGAGAAGCTCCTGTATCAAACAGTGCTCTCGCCGGATGTTCCAAAATTAGGACAAAGTCTAATGCAAATCAATCATACACAAGCAACGCACAAGGTATTAAGTACGGAAAATAGTAAAAACTTAATTATAACTCATACCTGTTACAACGTCACTTTATTTTATGGCCTCTTGTTGGCCAAGATTATAGACTTGGGGTTTTGCTTGAGATGCAGTTGATTCCACCACTGGCTTCCCCTTTTCAGCATAAGGCACCCATCTTTTTCTCCCCTTTTGGAGGACCACTACAACAATCCGAGCAATATGACCCACCTTTCCACATTTATAACATGTGGGCGCACTTCTCCCAGATGTTGCTCAAGACGCAAGAGAAGAAGGAGCCGGCGCCGAAGTTTTCGGCTTCTTTTTCCACCGTTGAAACCCAGACCTTGAAGAACTAGGTACCTTGAACTCTGTATTCTTCCCCGCCAAGTCATTCTTATGCTGCACACGCTTCATGTCTAGCTCAAGGGTGCGGGCCGTATTGACCAAGGTAAGGAAACCCTGCGTCATCGGTCCTGAGAGAAGTAATCGCAGGTCATCTCTCAACCCTTCATAGAATCGATTTGTTTTTCATTCCTCATCTGCAAACGTAAAGCATACATATCTTGCCAATCTCGTAAACTCGTGTAATAGTCATCCACCGACCTCTCACCTTGAGTTAGCCTTTGAAATTGGTTCTCCATCGCAATCCGCTGTGCCGATAGAACATACCTTACTAGAAAACACCTTGAGAACTCCTCCATGGAGATCTCGCTCAACGACCGACCAGCAAACTGGTGCATCTCCAAATCTTCACACCAAAGTCTTGCCTCACCATCCAATAAGAAGGTAGTCACTGTGACTTTTTGCCACTCTTCCGTTTCCATTGCCGTCAGGACTCACTTTATTCTTGAGAGCCAATCTTCGGCTTGTGTAGGGGTTCCAGTACCCATTAACATAGGGGGATTGAAACTCATCACGTGTTTCAGTTGCTTCTCCATTGCTCTCCTTGCATTCACTGGCTCAATGGCCACTTGTCTCACTGCTACATGGTCCACTATGCCAACCGGTTCCTGGACCCCTCTCAGGAATAGGAGGTTATCCCTGACCTCTAGGTTGCACATTCATCATTGTGAACACGGCTTCCACAACCAACCATATAGTTTCCACTAAAGGAGGAGGTGTCAGCGCCTCATTCAGTGCACTACTCTCCACCGAGCTCTGGGTTTCTTGATGCCCCGCACCACTACGAGTCACCTATAATGTGAAATAAACAATTAGACAACTAAGATATTGCCAAAAGCAATCACAGGAACATACCAGTTCCGCAAACATGTGTATTTTCATTCCTAAGTGTGCATTTATGGGTTCATTTATGTTATCACGAAAGCGCACATACACGTGCAGAGGTACTTAACTTGATGGCCCCGTCGTTCAGAGGTACTTAACTTGATGGCACAGTAATTGGCCTCCACGGCACAACTAATCATTTACCATTTCAGGATGGCACCCACCATACTGGGACTTTTAAGCTCACATCTTTGCATACAGTGACCCCCAAGTCTCTTCAAGACAGGTCACACAAAATTGTAGCTCCCTAGGAGCTATCGCCTGGCGATACTCATTATCGCCTGACGATATCAACAGTTCTCGAAACTGTGATCTTTTCTGGGTCTTTTCCTGGAAATACTTTCAGTACTTTGATACAACATCCTGCACACCACTAGTCCACGGATTTCACATGCACATCACACGCATATCCACAGAGTATTCTTCCGGCACGCAAAATAAACATCACCAATCAAGACCAACTTGTCCAGATGGGCTTCTCAAAGCATGCCTATTTCGTACTTTACATTTCCGGATCTAAATACATGAATATATGGGGATCAAATCAATCTTCCCATTGAAATCCACCCTTTTTCACCTTTTGGTGAGGGGATCCATGCAAATATGCATATTAAGGACTTCACTTGTCCGGGAGAAACTCGTTACCCTAGTAGTTCTCTTCGGAGCCATGGTAAAGCTTTTCCATGCGGATGGAAAGGAGCACGTCACTCTGCTCTTCGCGGATCTATCCTCGATCTGGCCTCCGACCACAAGATCTCCTTCAGCAAGCTCACAAAACTCAACCCCGCACTTCCTTTGCTTCTTCCTCCTTTGCACTCAAGGAATGAAGAGAGAGAAAAAGAGAATGAAACCTCCTTCCTATTCTTCTCTAGTTAAGTGGACTCAGGATTAATCCCAACCACATGATCTCTTAATCAAAACAAAGCAAAGGCCAGGATTTGAGTTGACTGGTCAACTTTGGCGCTATCGCCTGGCGATATCGACTATCGACACTTGGCGATATTGATTTCACTGCTTTGACTAAGGTAAACCACCGTGTATTGGCTGCTTAACATCAAATCTGACACATGTCCCACGCCACGTGGCACTATCGCCCGGCGATATCCACAATCGTCCGTGATATCAAGCCACTCAACGTTTTCAAGCATTGAGTCCTCACTATCGCCGCCTGGCTATACCCACAATCGTCTAGCGATATCTCACTCAATTCTCCTTAGTGTCGAGTGTGGCATGCTCACTCAACGCTTTTATGGCATTGAGTGTCATCACTATCGCCATCTAGAGATACCCACTATCGCCTGGCAACATTAGTTCGATGATTGCTCGAGAGCGTCGAGTTTTTCGAGTGCAGCTCGACGAATGCCGCTATCACCATCATGAGATACCCAGTATCACCCAGCGATAGTGGCAAGCTTTTGGCTGTCAGATTTGGGGTGTTATAGTGGAACCACCTGAAGAGGTACGACCCATAAGTTGCAAGTGGGTCTTCAAGAAGAAGACCAGCATGGATGGGAATGTACAGACAATCAAAGGGCGACTGGTGGCTAAAGGTTTCAGGAAAATTCATGATGTTGACTATGATGAGACCTTTTCCCCTATTGTTATGGTTAAGTCCATCATAATTCTGCTTGATATTACTGCGCTTTATGACTACGAGATCTGGTAGATGGATGTCAAAATGGCTTCCCTAAATGGAAACCTCCTTGAGGAAGTGTATATGACATAACCTGAGGGTTTTGTATCTCCAAGTGAAGCCACTAAAATATGCAAGATGCAGAGATCTATTTATGAATTCAAACTGGATTCTCAAAGTTGGAATCTTTGTTTTAATGAAAAGATCAAAGAGTTTGGTTTTATCAAGAATGAGGATGAACCGTCTGTTTACAAGAGGATTAGTGGGAGCATTGTTATCTTTTTGATTTTGTATGTAGATGACATACTGTTGATCGGGAATGACAAACCGACCCTACAAGTTGTTAAGAACAACCAGGGAACTGCTTTTCTATGAAAGACTTGGGCTAGGCGACTTACATACTTGGTACTAATATCTATAGAGATAGATCGAAGAAGTTGTTGGGTTTGACCCAAAGTACGTATATTGAGAAGGTGTTGGAACGGTTCAACATACTTGAGTTCAAGAAAGGATTCTTACACATGTCTCATGGTGTGAGTCTCTCTAAGTACCAGTGTCCTAAATCTTGTGAAGATAAGGACCGAATGATGTTGATTCCATATTCTTCGGCAATTGGATCAATCATGCATGCAATGATATGTACTCAACCCCATGTCTCCTATGCCTTGAGCATGAATAGCAGGTATAAGCCTAATCCAAGTGATTGTCACTGGATAGCCGTCAAGAATATCCTAAAGTACTTCAGAAGTACTCAGGATACGTTCTTGGTATTTGGCGGAGAGGAAGAGCTCGTTGTAAAGTATTATACGGATGTTAGCTTCCAAACTAATAGGGATGACTCAAAATCTCAGTCAGGGTTTGTATTTTTCCTAAATGGAGGAGCTGTCAGCTGCAAAAGTTCCAAGAAGGAGATAGTTACTGATTCTACAAATGAGCCTGAGTATATCGCAGCTGCAAATACGTAAAAGAGGCTGTATGGATTAGAAAATTCATAAGCAAGCTAGATGTAGTTCCTAGTATTGTTGATCCTATAGTTCTCTACTGTGACAATAACAGTGCAATTGCACTTGCTTCGGAACATAGATCTTATCAGCGCTCCAAACACATACTTCGGCGGTTCCATCTTATTTGAGAGATTGTCGATCGAGGAGATGTGAGCATATGCAGGGTGCCGATTGAAGAAAATATTGCGGATCAATTGAAAAAGCCTCTCGCGTAGAGAAAACATGATGGTCATGTTAGATCAATGGGTATTCGATACTTGAATGATAAACTCTAGTTGGAGTCTTGTGGATTGTATATTTGTCGGTTGTAATAATTCATTTGATGAATAGACTAATATACATTTCATTTTATATTTATGACAAGTTCTTTTATTATGTCATTTTATTTCTATGTGATAGATTAATTAACATGATAAATGCCCATAGGAAGCTAAGGGCGATAATGATACATCAAGACTAGCATGTGCGTTGACTGATGATCGGTTCTCATAGGTCATGATATTGTAATATCAAGTCATTACATGGGTACTTATTAGTGAATAAGTTGTACTAGACAGACACATCATAAGAATACTTTGTGGATTGTTATATGAACGTGTCACAAGTTGGTCTGAAGTGGCAATGGTGTTTGTGGTTCTTTGACCTGAAGTCACAACATTCATCAAGTGAGGAAGAGCGTACTTTTATGTCATCCAAGTCTCCTTGAGAAAGGTTGATGATAAAGGTGGTTATTGGGTACGTTATGAATTATTTGGGTGTTTATGTGTGGACAGAAATGGGATTTTTCCTCTTATATGCCAGGAGTTTCATCTATGAGCCCCTTGATGAAATGAGACTAAGAAATGCATGGATATACTTGGTTGAGTCAATATATGATATTAGGCTCACCAATTTATATAATTCCATTATAGATCAAGAAACTTGGATTGATCTATTATGAGGGTGACACGGTCTATACATCTTATTCTATCCGGATATAGGGACAAAGGGACATGATAACACTGATACATTGATCACAAATGGCTTATAGAGTTATAAACTTTTATTATTTAGGGAGTAATGATGCATTGTTAGATGCCGCTCATTATTTGTGAAACTTTTGTTTGAAACTTTCAAGATCAAGTGGGAGACTGTTAGTGTTACCATAGTGATCTGGAAGTAGTCAAACATGTAGTCTCACTACCAATGCAATATGAGCATATGTGGTCACACATAAGAGCATTAGAGAAGTTGGAAAGGTTTGTGTTTGTCTTGCTCATATGTGATATTAGTGAAGGACCAAGCCTATGACGTTCTGTATCTGAAGGTTTTCATTCCGAGACCTATATTATGAATATGGGTCATCAGGTAAGTTATCAGAAATTTCAAGGGCAATTCGTCGAGTATCGACTTGACACTTTCAACGAATTGGACTTGTATTTGTCGAATATCGCCCTGATGCTAGACAATTTGTTCCTTCTGGTTTCGTCGGATATTTACATGTTATTTTGACGAATGGCCTTTTGATTCGTCGAATATTGACGTATAATCTCGACGAATCCTGATTACTCCAGTTTGATTCTTTAAAGTCCGGTTTGGCGTGGTCTGCGGGTATCGAATGTTTCGGTCTTCTATATATATATTATATAAACAGTAAATAGAATAGGAATGCTCATTCTTCTGACCTAATCGAGCAAGACCGAGAACAACAATTATTCTTCCCCGATGGAACTGTTCTGCCTAGGTCGTGATCGTTGCTCCTTGCCACTGATTGCTCTCCGATATGATGTTGTCGCCGGGAAAGTGTTTCCTCAAGCTTCATCTTCGTCATTGTTGCCTCTCCTTTAACGGTTTTAGAAAACCGTAGAGACGTTGAGGGCATACCTTCTTTGAAAGGGGGGAGTTATTCAGATCTACTCTAGAGGGGGCGGGGGGTGAATAGAGTGTTTAAAACTTTTGGCTATTTTATGATATTCTATCAGAGTTTAAAATAGGTGATACCAATAATTAAATCAATAAAGAAAACAAAAGAGCTATTCTAAATATCACAACAAATAGCAAGAATAGAAAGAGAAAGAGCAACCAGACGACACAATAAAGTATAGTGGTTCCCCAAATCTGGGTACATCCACTCTTCTACCACCCTGGTAGGAATCACTCTCAGGATTTTGATCAGGTGACTGCCACCAAGAAATATCTATTTCTAGGGAGATATAGCAACCCTTCTGGCTTTTGATCAGGTGTCGGAAAACCACTTGAAGTCTTTTGATCAGGAGACCTCACAACCAGGAATTACTTTTGAAGGGAGTAAGAACCCTGTACACAGAGGGGGAAAATAAAAAAGATGAGTTGTCTTCTCTTTTCTCAAACAAAATGAGAGAAGACTTGAGAGTGATCCTCATGGATTCAAGGCTTGTCCTGATGATCTTGATTGGTTCAGGAATCCAAAGCCTTGTACAGGGTGTAGGTCTTGAATTCCATAAAGCTGAGACTGATTGAAGATGAATGTCTCTACAAGCATCCTGGATGAACACTGGTATGAAGAACCGAAAGTTGTTCTTCTTTCTCTGACTTGTGTTCTCTAACAAATCTGCCTGTATATGTGTCGCTGAGAAATAATTCTCTATATCTTTTATTCTCTGGGTCTCTTTCTCTTTGAATAATTCCAAACTGAATTTGAAATGGCACACATTGATTGTCTGCAGGAATCACGAGAACTCGTGCAACGGCTATAAGAGAATTAACTCATTTCCTTAACTGTCCTGAGAATGGCTGTATAATAACTCTGTGAACACCAGTAAATTAATGCTTGCCAAGGAACGGCTATATTCAGAGAATATATGCATTAATCACTAAGAGTCATATAAGCAATATAATAATCAGTCAATAAGGAAAACAATAACTACAGGGAATAAAATGTTGATCTGGCAGTAATAATCGATCTGGTCCTGAGATCGTCGAACTCAAACATCCTCTATCATCGAGCTGAGCCCTGTGATCATTGTCCTGAAGATCTGCCTTCCAAACTGGGCTTCAAGATCATCGAACTAAGATGGTTGATCGTCGATCTCTATCCTGAAAGTAGATTAGAGATCGTCGAACTAAGATGGTTGATCGTTGATCTCTATCCTGAAAGTAGATCAGAGATCATCGAACCAAGTTCAGCAATCATCGATCTCACCACTTAGAGATTTAACTCTTGAGATCGTCGGATGCAGAACAAAGATCGTCGAACTCTCTTCAGCGATCGTCGAACGACTTTTCTGCCTAGTTCAGTCTCTGCTGTCTTCTAAGTCTCTTTTATGTATTGGTCTTGTATCACTGAGTTGTTGAACTAACTGACACCTAAGACACTAGACTAGACCCTGGCTATACAATGTGGGTCTGACTTAGCTTAGATTAGTGAACCTAGGCCAAATCCAAAATAGAGATCCAACAATCTCCCCTTATTTGGGTGAGGTCACTAAGCAAAAATAAAAGAATACAACAGCAAAACTAAACAAACATATCTGTCATGAACGATAAGAAAAATTCAACAGATATTTACAATAATAGATACAAACACAAAAAAAGAGTGCTAAGACTTGCCAGAAGCTGGCTTAGTAAATTCAATTCTTCTTTTTGGATCTACTGCTTGCTGTCTTGTCATTTTCATGTCAGCTTCACCAAGAACTTTTATGGATGCTGCTCTGGGAACAACTGCCTCAGGGTGAACCTGCATATAAGCATTAGCATCAAAAACATTCTTATCAATATCAAATAGTTCAAACTTTTTCTCCCTGTACTTGGACATTGTTGAAAATTGAGAAGGATCAGCTCCTTCTTATCTAGCTTTGTTTATCTGGGAGAGACCAATCAACTCATGAAACCTAGCCATCCTGAAGTTTGGATCTAGCACAGGTTCATACTGCGAAGAATCTTCTTTTGAATCAAGGGAGATCTTTAGATGCTTCCTGTGCCTGATAGACTGTTCTTGGAATTTTGTTTTTGTTGTTAAATGTTGAGACTGACTGACATGGAGGTTTGGAGGAGGTCTGACTTCACTGAACTTTTCAGGAATTCTTAATCTCCTGCTAGAATCTGAACAAGCTTCTCTGTCAACCTGATCATGTTGTCTACCTCTCCTTCTTGAATAACCCTTAGAGTAAGACTTGGATGGTCTACTGTGATAGTGAGGGGCATAAGAACTCTGCTGTTGGGAGGAGGTAGCAGCCCTAGAAGCAACATTCCCACTAGCACCTGCTGAAGGAGGAGGAGGATGTGGTGGATCCTTCCTGAAAACTTTGACAGGAGAGGAACTAGTTTTTCTCCTTTTCTTTTGAGCCTTCATCTCATTCTTGGAAAATCTCATCCAGTGAGGAGTAGTTGATGTGAGAGTAATATTGTGCCTGATGAAATAAGGAATGTTATCTTGAGGATTAGACTTAGGCACTTCCTTCACTGGAGCTTCCCTTTCTTAGTCACTTTCTTCTTCGTACTGATATCCGGATCTGAGTCTGAATCTTAATTTGTATCTGAATCATTATCAGATAAGCCTAGTGGATTATCATACAAATCATCAATCTCTTCGATAACTGAAAGTTCTTTAGTTGCATCAACAGCCATAATTTCATCCAAGTCTGGGATTGGAGAAGTAGAATAGACATAGGTTGGAGGAGAGAAAGTCTTGGGCTCTGAAATCTCAACCTCTGGCATACTGATAAGCTTAGCCTCTGGAGCTGTAGAGAGCTCAGGCACTAGAGCTGAAAGACTCTAAAGAAATTAATATAAAATATCAGTGCTCACTAGAGCAGTATAACATATAATATCTGTACAATATGGAGGAATTCCAAAAGAAGGAATTGTGCTAAAAGAGAGATCAAAAAGATCATGATAGCAGACAATTCTCCTGAAGGATGTACAGTATGTTTAACAGAAAGAGTTTCTACTTCAAAAGAATCCAAAGAATAATCTATCAGAAAAGTTTCAAGCTCTGCATCTATTAACACTTTATCTACAATCTCTGTATCTATCAAACCTGCATCTATAATCTCTATTTGTACAACTGCCAAAGCTATAACTGCTGGAGGAGGAGGGACATCTTCACTGGACATCTCCCCCTACTTGGTTGCAGTATTTTCTGCTACCAGGCCCCTAGATGAAGAAGGGCCAGAGAAAGAGGCAAAAAACGAATTGAGAGAAGCTAGAAGAGGTATGATGGCATCCTATACAATGGTTTTGATGGAAGGGGTGAGGAGTGCAATGAGAGCAGATGGGTCGGATGATATGGATGGTAGGTAAGAAGTAGAATGTCGACAAGATGTATAGATGGTGGAAATGGTAGGTTGAGTGATTGAGTCAAGGATAACCATTTGTTTTGGATGGGAGTTAGGTGGGGAAGGTAAATAAGTTGGGGAAGGGGAAGGTGAAGGTGTTGCTGATGAAAAGTTAAGATCAAAGGTTAATGAGGTTTGGATAAAAATGGTAGTGGTAGGGATCTCTTTTAGATAAGTTGGTTGAGGGGATAAAGGAGGAGGAGATGCTGGAGTAGGGCTTGGAGGTGGAGTTGATAGATGTAAAAGGTGAGAAGTTTGTCTGTCTGGTGGTGAAGGAGGAGGAGGGATCTCTGGCTCATCTTCCCTAGGGCGAGGAGTGACTGAATAAGTCCTTGTGTCCTCAGAAACCCCGTAGGTGGAGGGAGTCCTTGAGGGCTTTGATATAGTTCTCTCCCACTTTCCAAAGAGAACTGGGGTCAGCCTCTTGGAAGCATTGATGAAGGTTGTTGGAGATGTCAACAGCTTAGGGCATTTTTCAGTAAGAAAAATCCCTAGAATCCTGCCAAGAGAGACCTCTCTCTTATTTGTCTTCTTCTTAATCAACTCAAACATGGTTTCAGCCCAATTTACTTCCTTCTGATTAACCAAGGCACTCATCAAAAGAAACTGGTGTCTGGATATGTTATTATGGGCAGTGTGCTTCCCAAGCAGCACTTTACCCACAATATCTGCCAAGAACTTGTATTGAGGGGACAAGTTCTTTTTCAGAAGCTTGCTAGGGTTTGCATCAGCATGACCCATTCTAGCAAGCATGGCAGCAAATTCTTCTTTATCCAAATCAATATCTTCTTCTACATTAACAAAATCGAAAATTTCAGTAAGAACGATAGGGGTTAGACTTACCGCTTGTCTAGAAATAGTTCCTACCAACGACTGTTCGTCTGATGAAGAAGTATAAGCCCATTCCTTAATTTCTGTCACTGGCAGCTTCATCCTTGTCGTCATCAACTTCTGTAACTTTGACACATCAAATAGTTTCAGCACATCCTGAAAAATCTGATCACTGTTCTTGAATAATACCAGATCAATATCAAAACCAGAATCGAATTTCATGCTTGACAAAATCTCCGCTGTAATTGCCATTTGAGAGTTCCTGTAGAGAAAAATAAAGGTCAAGTGCAAAAGGGAAATGGAAAGCGCAGGACTATTTCCTTCTAAACCCTAGTTTATAAGGTTTAAGAAAACGAAGAGACGGGATTAGTCAAGCGAATTAACTACTAAAATAACTTAAAAACCAAGGTTGGCGAACTATTTTAATAAAAAAATGAGTTCGGTAACCTCAGATTGAAGAGAAGGAATAAATCATCGATCTCAGATCGATGATAAATTCTCTGAACCAAAAAATTATCGATCTCTATTCGACGATAATTGTTTCGCAAAGAAGTGATTGTCGATCTCCATTCGACGATCGACTTCACGAGATGTTAGCAGATCGTCGATCTCCGTTCAACGATCTGTCAACAAATCGTCGATCTCAGACAGAAAGTTAAATAATCTCATCTCCATTAATCATACCTAGTTGATTCATGAAGAATAGATGTTTCTTTTCATCCATGGGTTTGGTGAAAATATATTCCCTTTGCAAATCAGTAGGGATGAAGGTGAGATTAATTTTCTTTTTGTCTACACACTCCCTAATGAAATGATGCCTTACATCTATACACTTAGTCCTAGAATGATGAGCTGGATTCTGTGCTATAGAAATAGCACTAGTACTATCACAAAATATAGGTTAATTATTTAAGTTGTATCCATAGTTTAGTAGCTGATTTTGTATCCATAACATTTGAGAACAACAACTACCAGCTGCTATGTATTCAGCTTCTACTGTTGATGTAGACACATATGTCTGCTTTTTACAAAACCAAGAGACAAGCCTAGCTCCCAAGAACTGACATGTTCTAGAGGTGCTTTTCCTGTCTACTTTACATCCATCAAAGTCAGCATCTGAGTATCCAGTTAACTCAAATTCTGACTCAGCAGGATACTAGAGTCCTAGATTTGGGCAACTCTTTATATATCTCAAAATTCTTTTAAGTAAAATAAGGTGGAATTCTTTAGGGTTCACCTGAAACCTAACACAAATACATGTGGCAAACATAATATCTTGCCTACTTGCTGTGAGATATAATAGGGACCCAATAATGAACCTATATAATTTCTGACCAATAGGTTTCCCATGCTCATCAGAGTCAATCACAGCATTGGTAGCCATGGGTGTTTTCTTAGCTGAAGCACTTGCCATCCCAAACCTTTTGATCAGCTCATTAGCATACTTGGATTGGGATAGGAAAATGCCATTAGGTGCATGCTTGACTTGGAGACCAAGGAAGTAGGAGAGCTCACCCATACTACTCATCTCAAACTTTGAATGCATAAGATTGGAAAACCTCTTGCATAGTTTGAGATCTGTAGAGCCAAATATTATGTCATCTACATATATTTGTACTTACAATATTTTGTCATGATGATGATTTATAAATAAAGTCCGATCTACTATGCCTCTAGAGAATCTATGTTCTAACAAGAAGCTAGCTAGGTTCTCATACCAAGCTCTTGAAGCTTGCTGAGGCCATAGAGAGCTTTATGCAACTTATAAACATAATAAGCTTGAGTTGGAGAGATAAAACTTGGTGGTTGTTCAACATACACCTCTTCTTTGAGTTCTCCATTTAGAAAAGCACTCTTTACATCCATTTGATAGACTTTGAATTTTTGAGAAGCAGCATAGGCCAAGAAAATTCTGATCGCCTCTAACCTTGTCACTGGTGCAAATGTTTGATCATAATCAATGTCTTCTTCCTGCCTATACCCTTGAGCAACAAGCCTTGCCTTGTTCCTTATAATTGCTCCTTGTGCATCCATCTTGTTTTTGAACACCCATTTTGTTCCAATTACTGGGTAGTTGTTTGGTCTTGGGACCAATTCCCAAACTCTACATCTCTCAAATTGGTTGAGCTCCTCTTGTATTGCAAGGATCCATTGGGGATCTTGCTCAGCATCTTGAATGGAATGAGGTTCAACTTGAGAGATAAAGCATGCATGCATCAATTCCTGGTGGAGTTGATGTCTAGTCTGCACACATGCTGATATGTCTCCAATCACTTGAGATACAAGATGATCTCTAAGTATGACTAAATCAGCAGGAGGAGTAGGTTGTTTAACAGTTGGTGGGGGTAATTCCTCTTGTGGAATTATTTCAGCTGCTGGAACAATATCAATGGGCACACTAATTTCCTCATCACTGTCTTCAAATACTTGTGGAGAAGATGATGTAACAGCCTCATGGGTGAGGGTAAAAACTTCCAAATTCTCACAAAAAGTAGGTACCTACAAAGTCTGATTGTTAGAAGTATTCTTCTCCATATAAAACATGTTAATTTCATCAAAAGATACATGTACAAACTCTTCAATTTTCAAGGTAGAGTTATTATAGACCCTATAAGCCTTGCTTACTTGGGAATATCCTAGAAAAATTCCCATTTCAGACTTAGCTTCAAACTTTCTACTATATTTTCTATTGTTAATATGTATGTACCAAACACTCTAAAATAGTCTACTTTAGGTTTCTTCCCTTTAAGTAGCTCATAGGGGGTCTTAGCCTTTATCTTAAGTATTAAACTTCTATTCAGGACATGGTTAGTTGTGCTCACTGTCTCTGCCCAAAAGGAAAGGGGCAAGTATACATCAGTAAGTAATGTACCTACAGCTTCAATCAGGGTTCTATTTTTTCCTTTTAACTACCCTATTTTGTTGAGGAGTTCTAGGAGTAGAAAAATATTGCCTGATACCTTCCTTCTCACAGAACTCTTGCATAGGAAGAGACTCAAACTCAGTACCATGATCACTTCTGATCAGTACAACTTGAGTAGAGAACTCACTTTGTATGCACTTGAGAAAATATGTAAGAACCTTGAAGTTATCTGACTTGTTTTTCAAGAAGAACACCCAAGTGAACCTGGAGAAGTCATCTACAATAACCAAGGTGTAAGACTTTCCTCCTAGGCTTTGTACAACAATGGGTCCAAAGAGATCCATGTGAAGCAAATACAAAATCCTAGGTGAGTCACTCTTATTAATGGATTTGAAACTATTTTTAGTTTGCTTGCCTAGTTGACAAGCCCTGCACGGGCTTTCCTTCTTATAGGGGTAAGAAGGCAATCCTCTTACAAGGTTATCCTTAGATAGCCTAGCAATGTATTTTAAGTTTACATGTCCTAACCTCCTATACCACCATTCATTTTGATTATAAGATTGGTTAAATAAACAAATTTCATTTATGGCTAAATTGAAGTTAACAATATAAATGTTACCTACTCTAGAACCTGTTAAGACAACTATGTTGTCAGCTGAAGAAATAATACAAGAGGACTGATTGAATGTTACCTGAAATCCTTCATCAAAAAGTTGACTGATGGAGATCAAGTTATGTTTCAATCCACTTACATATGCAACCTTCCTAAATGTGACAGCTCATATCCTGATTTCTCCATAGCCTTTAGTCTGGCCATAGTTGGAGTTACCAGTGATTACTTTAGGTCCTAATTTTGACTTATAGTTGAATAAGTTGTCCTTCCATCCAGTCATGTGCTTTGAGCACCCACTATCCAGATACCATTACTGGTTATATGATGGACAGTTCTTCACCTGCAACAATCAAAAGATTAATTGTTCTTGACCCAGGCTACCTTGGGTCCTTTGTTTTCTTGATAAGAAAAGCTTGAGATAACAGAACTAGTTGGCTGAGATTAATATCCTAGTGGATTATATCTCCTAGGTGGTAATTCCCAAAGGGTGAAAGGATTAACTATTTTTCTTTTTTGATTAGAGTTTTTGTTAAGATTAGAGTTTCTATTAAGGTTAAAAGTTTTATTACTTTTTACTGGGTTCGACGATTGAAAGTGAGATCGTCGATCTGAGTTTGATGACATGGGTTGAGATCGTCGATCACTGCTCAGAGAAGGATAATACTCATTCTCTGTATCCCAAGTTTGTCGATCTCTGCTCGACGATCCATACAGAAATCGTCGATCGCAGTAAGACGATTGATTATAGTAAAAAAATTCGTTCAAAGATCGTCGATCTGGGTTCGTCGATTTGTTCACATTTCGTCGATCTGAGTTTGACGAAAATTGTTGAATATTATTTTTATTTTGATTTTGTCTGTTTCTATTTTCTGTTTGTTAGGTTTGTTCTTATTTGCAGTTGAGGGTTTCTCATAGATTAGTTCTTTACCCTTTTCAGAAATGAATTTTACAGGAGTCCTTAATATATTTTTCTGAACCAGTGGGGGTTGGCTTGATGAAGCACCCAAGCCCAGCTTGCCAGTGAGTCTGGCATTAATAGTGCTTGTAATGTCCATCAGCTTGAGGCTTCTCCCATTAGGGGATTCTTCAAGTTGCCTTGCCTCAGCTAGTTCAGTTTTTAATTTAATTATCTGTTCATTTGCAAGTGTAATATCATCTTTTAGTTGATTGTTTTTTGTAACTAAATTAGTTTGATTATTTAATTGCTCTCTAAGTAGTTTACTTTCTTTCTCTAAGCTAATTAAATCCATACACATAGTTTTGAATTCATGTACAAAATCTTCAGAATTGAATTCAAAGGATGAGAGTACCTGATCCACTTCAGAGAGTGGTTCTTCATCATCTGATGAGTCATTTTCTGAATGAGTGCTGGAAGCATCAATTGCCATTAAGCAAACTTCCTTTGCCTTTGCTTCCTCTTCATCTTCATCGCTGGAGCTAGAGGAGGAGGTGTCCTCTTCTGTATAGCTCCAGGTTTCTGCTACAAAGCCTTTCCCTTTCCTCTTATGCTTGCTTGAGGAAGGCTTGCTGTACTTCTATTTTTTGGAGTCCTTGTCCTTTCTTTTCTCCTTCTTCTGATTTTCTGGACACTCAGAGATGTAGTGTCCAGGTTTTCTGCAACCAAAGCAAACAACTTCTTTAGTTGGTGTTTTGTCATACCTGGTTTATCTTCTTGTTGGATGACTTCTTCCTGAAGTCTCTTTTGCCCATCTTGTAGAATCTCTTTGTTAAGAGGCTCAAGAACTCTTCATTAGTAGCAGGAGCTGTTGTTTCCTCTGTAGCCTTAAAAGCAATATTCTGCTCTTTCCTGACTGGAGTAGAAGCTTGCTGCTCTACCTCCATGGTCTTTGTCAAGTGTTCAAAAGATTTGAGCTTTCCTAGAAGTGTTTTTGTGGAAATTTCGGTGATAATTCTGGCATCCTTGATTGGTCAAATCCTTATGTCCCATGAGCTGGGAAGACACATCAATATCTTGTCATTGATCTCAGTCAGTGAAATGTCCTTGTCCAATGTTCTCAGTTCACTGATGATGGCACTCAGTCTGCCATACATTTCTTCAACTGTCTCTGCATCTTCCTTTCTGAAGTTCTCATACTTGAAAATGAGAAGGGATCTTCTGTCCTTTCTTTCTTCCACTGAGCCAGCCACCATCTAGTTCAAATAGTCCTAGATGTCCTTTGTTGATGTGCAATCAACAACTTTTTGGAATATGTCATCTGACATAGTCTGGGCCAGTATGTTCATGGCCTTTACATCAGCAATCTTTGCTTTCTTCTGTGCATCAGTCCAATTTGGTGGTGGAACTGCATGAGTGTCAGTAGATGTAGAGGTGGCTGCAGTTGGTTGAGGTGGACTTGTCAAAATGGAGTTGAAGATGTCTTCATCAATTGAGTTCATGTAAAGTCTAATTCTTGCCTTCTAGATACTGAACTTATTTAAGTTACAGACTAGAGGTCTGATGCTTGCATAGTCCTTGTTTTGTGCCATGTGATAAATGAATAACTAAGGAAAAGGAAATCTGAATAAGCCGGTATCTTGGTTCAAGTGTTAGGTTATACAACCAGGAAACACAATAACCCTGTGATACCAATTGAAAGGAGGGAGATATTCAGGTCTACTCTAGAGAGGGGGTGAATAGAGTGTTTAAAACTTTTGGCTATTTTATGTTATTCTATCAGAGTTTAAAATAGGTGATACTAATAATTAAATCAATAAAGAAAACTAAAGAGCTATTCTAAATATCACAGCAAATAGCAAGAACAGAAAGAGAAAGAGCAACCAGACGACACAAGAAATTATAGTGGTTCCCCAAATCTGGGTACATCCACTCTTCTACCACCCTGGTAGGAATCACTCTCAGGTTTTTGATCAGGTGACTGCCACCAAGAAATATCTATTTCCAGGGAGATATAGCAACCCTTCTGGATTTTGATCAGGTGCTAGAAAACCACTTGAAGTCTTTTGATCAGGAGACCTCACAACCAGGAATTACTTTGAAGGGAGTAAGAACCTTGTACATAGAGGGGGGAAAGAAAAAGTTGAGTTGTCTTCTCTTTTCTCAAACAAAATGAGAGAAGACTTGAGAGTGATCCTGATGGAGTCAAGGCTTGTCTTGATGATCTTGATTTGTTCAGGAATCCAAAGCCTTGTACAGGTTGTAGGTATTGAATTCCAGAAATATGAGACTAATTGAAGATGAATGTCTCTACAAGCTTCATGGATGAACACTGGTATGAAGAACTGAAAGTTGTTCTTCTTTCTCTGACTTGTGTTCTCTAAATAAATCTGTCTGTGTCTGTCTGTATATGTGTTGCTGAGAAATAATTCTCTATATCTTTTATTCTCTGAGTCTCTTTCTCTTTGAATAATTCCAAACTGAATTTGAAAAAACTGAATTTGAAATGGCACACATTGATTGTCTGCAGGAATCACGGGAACTCGTGCAATGACTATAAGAGAATAAACTTATTTCCTTAACTGTCTTGAGAATGGTTGTATAATAACTTTGTGAATACCAGAAAATTAATGTTTGCCAAGGAACGGCTATGTTCAGAGAATATATGCATTAATCACTCAGAGTTATATAAGTAATATATTAATCAGTCAATAAGGAAAACAATAACTGCAGGGAATAAAATGTTGATCTGGCAGTAATAGTCGATCTGGTCCTGAGATCGTCGAACTCAAACATCCTCTATCATCAAGCTTAGCCCTGTGATCGTTGTCCTGAAGATCTGCCTTCCAAACTGGGCTTCAAGATCGTTGAACTGAGATGTTTGATCATCGATCTCTATCCTGAAAGTAGATCAGAGATCGTCGAACTAAGATGGTTGATCGTTGATCTCTATCCTGAAAGTAGATCAGAGATCGTCGAACTAAGTTCAGCAACCGTCGATCTCACCACTTAGAGATTTAACTCTTGAGATCGTCGGATGCAGAACGAAGATCGTCGAACTCTCTTCAGAGATCGTCGAATGACTTTTCTGCCTAGTTCAGTCTCTACTGTCTTCTAAGTCTATGATGTCTTGGTCTTGTATCACTGAGTTGTTGAACTAACTGACACCTAAGACACTAGACTAGACCCTGGCTATACAATATGGGTCTGACTTAACCTAGATTAGGGAACCTAGCCCAAATCTAAAATAGGGATTCCAACATTCTTCCAACCTAGATCTTGTGTGACAAGAGTCTAAGGTATCTTTGTGCTCGTGTGGACATCTTTGGAGATGTGGACACAATTCTGTGCTCGGAACTCTAGCAGCTAGTGTTCGTCGGACTTCTTCAGAGCACCTTGGTTGAGTAGTGACTCAATCCCGCAAAGGTATAATTTTATTTACTGCAATGTTACTTCTTGATCAATGTTCATCGCAAGATCCGTATTTATTTTCGGTTTTCTTATTCACTATTTCGATGCACACAACTAATGTGATGTATAGTAAAACTCAACATTATAAACATTTGATGAGCATGAATCTCAGTCTTCACCAGTTTCATGAACTGACTTAGAAGGTGAAATGGAAGTTCTAGTATGTACCTCATCAGGATATTTGCCATCCTTAGCTTCTTCATCATATATGGCCATGAGGTTGCAGCCTTCTTCATCTGATTATCAGTTGAAGACAGTGATACCCTTATGCCCACCTTGGCTGCTGGGTAACTTGTATTTTCTTCCATAGAGAATAGCCCATTGTATGCATTCTCTTCTTCAGATTCTGAAGTCTCAAAATCACTATCAGATAGTCTTAAGTGGTTCTTAGCCAAGAAGCTCTTGTCAGCCTTTTTATCCTTATAATGTATCTTGCCATCTAACCTTTTGCTCTCTTTTTTTTAACAAGACAGCCAGTGATAACATGTCCCGGACTATTGCAATAGTAGCAAACCACATCAGTTTTAAAATGTTTTTTTGTTTAGAAACATATCTTTCCCAAGTGGGGTCCTTTTTGGATTTATCATGGTTAGCTTGGGGATTCCATGAGCAGGAGCCTGCGTGGGCCTTGTTTTTCCGCTATCTTCTTCTGATCAACATCTTCTTGAATTTCTTGGAGAATAATGCTATCTCTCCATCAGACAATTCAGTTTCTGATGAGCTGGGTGCATAACTTTCTGACCCAGCAACCCTTCTTCGGGGAGAAGGAGTCTTCTATCTGCCCCTCCTGTAGGTTTCAGCTTTGAAGGCCACTATCTTCTCTTTACTAAAAGACTTAGCATATTCTTCTTCAGTATTTATGGAGTTCAGATGAAGCTCATGAGACAATAACTTGCCAAATAGGTTTTGTTGCAAAATATTTGCCAAGTTGCCCATCTCCCTTATGACACAAATCTTGATGTTCCACTCTTTGTTAAGTGACCTTAAGAATTTGTCATTCAGTACATAGTTGGAAAACTATCTGCCATAAGTCTTCAGTCCATTCACAACTTTGAAAAATTTCTCAGTCCCCTCCATGTAGACCACCAGAGAGTCCCACATTTCTTTTGAAGTCTCGCAGTGAACAAGATTTTGAAAGGTTGAGTCATCAATAGTACTAATTATAATGTTCTGAGCCCTCGTGTCCATAGTGGCCAGAACTACCTCATCCTTTGTCATTTCTCAGTACTTCTTTAAAGTTTTGATGTTAGCATCTAAAGCTAAGATGTTCATGGGGATGGAGGGTGCCTTTTGCACAATTACAAAGATACTAGGGTCTGAGGCTTCCATGAAAACCCTCACCCTCTCCTTCCATATCCCAAGGTTCTCCTTCCTGCAAATTGGAAGCTTCATAGAACTCAGCTCTTTGTGGTTCTCACCAGAAGTCATGATGATTATCTTTCACGGCCCTTGGAGAGTTGTTCCAACAGTTAGGTCTTTATTTAACAACTTCTCTCTGATGCCACTTGAAAGTATTATTAAGGGTAGTTAAATACCTAGAGGGGGGTGAATAGGTTTATTTTTTATTTTTAATTCTTTTTCTAGATTTTACTTGATGTGTTGATGTTAGGCTAGTTGCTTTCAAAAACACAGAAAACACACAAGTAATTTATAGTGTTTTCCCTACTTAGGATACATCCAGTTTCCCCCTACACCTATCTAACAGAGAGCTATACTAGGCCAACTTCTCCAAAACTCAGATCAACTGATCTTACAACTCAAATCCCTCCCTAGATCTTACACCTTAGAGTGGCTTCCACTCCAACAACTCATACTGTTCTCAGTCCAACCTCAAAGATAGCAACAAGTCTCCTACCTAAAGCTCGCAAGTAAGTCCTACCTTAGCCTTTATAACTCAGGCCTACCTCAGAGACAGCAACAAGTCTCCTGCCTCAGGCTCGCAAGTAATCCCTACCTCAGTCTTTATAACTCAGGCCTACCTCATATTCTATATAAGAATTATACCACATGCTTTGGAAAAAGTCTTACACTTAGATCTCAAAGAGATATTATAATAGAGATTAAAAGTTTGTTTGTTTACAAAGACTCAAGAACAAATGCTATGGATCCTTCTTCTTTAGTTGTTTCACTAGACAACTTCTTTTCACCCACAGCAACAGTAAATGTTCTTAAGATTTGAGATAGTTTGTGTTATGTTGAATACTTGTAGAGATCTTCTTCTTCAAGCTTCAGAAAGATTATTGTGAAGACTTGATGAGCTTGAAGATACTGAATTGATCTTTCTTGCTGGCGGCGAATTTTAAAAATTAGGGTTTGCAGAATATTTTCCAAAAGTATTCCCAAAAGTCCCAAGTACTTAGCTTATATATATTTGCATCTGTGATGACTATAATCCCGTTTAGGTATGTGGCATGGTCGGCTTTAACAGTTGTATCTTCCCAAGATTGTGTATCAGAAGAATGCGGCGATTTTCGTCTTTTAGTGTGTAATTGGCTTCAATTTGAATTAAGCATGATGTTAGCAAAAAGCCATGATGCCTTTTGACTTAGAATAAACATCTGTGCTTTTGTAGAGGCATTGAGTTATTGAGATTGATGTGAAGCCATTTAACTTAGTGAAATTCTTGAATTTCTATAGAGGCGTCGAGTGACTGAGATTCACTCAGCACATTCAGCTTCGGTGTTGAGTGATATCTAATGTCTCGACGCATTTGCACATGGACAGATTTTTTGCTTCTCCACTGAAGCGTTAAGTGAATGGTCTTCACTCGATGCTTTTGTATTTAGACATATTTTCTGCTTCTCCACTGAGGCGTTGAGTGAATAGGCTTCACTCGGCGCTTTTGTACTTAGATTTCTGCTTCTCAATGGTATCTTTGAGTGAATAACAATCAGTCAGCGCATTTAGACCTTTAGCGTCGAGTGATGTGAGATGACTCGATGCATTTGTACTTAAGCAAATATCCATCACTCTAGAGTGCGCTGACTTATCTCTAATTGAATTTCTGATTATCCCAAGCTAGTTTATCAATCAATTACTAATAAGTTGCATATTTTAACTCAGAGATGTATATTTGTGTATATTATTAACTTATAGGGCCTCTTCAAATCTAGTACATTGTGGTCAATATTCCTAACAAAAAACTTGATCGTCATGACCACAATGATCGGGTCGGTCATGGATAAACAATATTTTGAATGCTTGTAATATTATTTGGGCGCTAATGTGTTGTGATTTGGGATAATTTGCTTAACGATTTGATTTGATTTGATTTTTATTTTTCTGGGAACTGTTGTGTTCATGATATGCTACAAGCTGCGTGAATTTCTTTACTTATGGCAAATTTATTGATAATCTTGTCTTCTGCGAACTGTGCGGACAGCTAAATCTAATCGCAGGTTATTTGTATAGCTATAACTATTCTGTGAATTGAGCGGACTGTCGAATTAAGGCGAGTGGCCTAGATGTTACAGATAGGCCAAATTTTTTATAAATAGATCTGCTTTCTTAATTTATGTCAGGAAATGTGCTTGAAGCAGAAGTCCCCGTGGTCTGAGAAAATGGTGCATGCACGTACTGAGGCCGCCGAAGCCTTTCATGCTGGTAATAATAAGAAGTGTAAACTGACCGAGGCTGACTCCAAGAATTTGATGAGAAATACATTGCAAACTCCCCTGTCCATGTTTGCCTTCCCTTAGACCAAGAAAGAATCAAAACCTCCCTAATAAACCAGATCGCTATCCCAATCAATCACTTTGCCAGCAGATACAAGTTTCCTCTAATATTGGAGATTGTAGAGATCTTTGAGCATTATGGGGTGGTCCCTGGGCAGCTCGCGCCTAACACGGTAGTTACGATCTATAGCTACTTGTCTTATATGCGATCTGAGCGGATCACATTTTCCATCAAGATATTTAGGAAGATTTTCTCTATCCGCTCCATCACCCCCTCTGGTGGCAAACCTTACAAGGGGATTCTTTACTTTTATTGTTAGGTGATGAAAATAATCATTCTCTCAAACAAGATCCATAACTGGACTTCTCGATACCTAATGTTCGAAGGTGACCTGGTCCTGGAGAACACCTATCCGCAGGAGCGGGCGGATAGTGAGTTCAAGGTCGTCAGGCTATCTGACATGGAGAAGAAAATCGTCGAGTTCCTATGAGATTCGCGGCTTGACATAGATTATTATCCTTTTCTGTTGCTGAGCTTGGACAACGTAGTCTGTCAGGATAGCAATTAACTTTTGCGATCTGTAATTCATATTCGCATCTTCATATTCTAACATATGTTTTACAGTAACTCTAGTTGTTCTTGCCAATCCGTTACTTGGCTTGTTACAGTCATTGCCCATCCCAGAGTAGAAGTTCAAGGATATTTCCATGGACTTCGTACATAGTCTACCTCGCTCAGGCTCAGGGAGTGATTAAGTATGGGTGATCGTTGATCGACTGACGAAAGTAACCTGGTTTATCCCTATGAAGAAGGAGGCTCACATGGATGTCTTGGTATGCCTCTTTGTGGAGCAGTTTGTACGGTATCATTGCGTGCCTAAGACGATAGTTTCTGACCGTGATGGTCGCTTTACCTCCAAGGAGTGGAAGGCGGTACAGGCGTATTTGGGCTCGCGCCTTACCTTCAGCACCGCATTCCATCCTCAGACGGACGGGCAGTCTGAGAGGACCATCCGGAAATTGGAGGATCTGTTGAGATTATGTGTGTTGGATAGGGGAGAGTCGTGGGAAAGGCTCTTACCCCTGGTGGAGTTCTCCTAAAAAAACAGCCATCATGCACATCGGCATGGCGCCCCATGAAGCTCTTTATGGAAGGAGGTATAGAACACCCTTGTCTTGGGTGCAAGATGAAGACCCGAAGACTTTAAGAGTTGAATATATTGATGACACTGATGCGGTGGTTAGGCTGATACGGGATTGCATGTTAGAGGCTCAAAGTCGGTAGACAAAGTATTATAATTCAAGGCACCGTCTGGTGGAGTTTCAAGTGGGTGATAAAGTATTTTTGAAAATCCGGCCGATGCATGGAGTGTCGTGGGTGCGTGGTGTGAAGAAGCTCAGCCCGAGGTATGTGGGTCCTTATACTATATTGGAAAGGGTTGGCCCGTTAGCCTATCAGTTGGAGCTACCGCCCGAGCTAGAGAATCTCCACGACGTGTTCCATGTGACGTCTCTTCGGAAGGCATTGTTACGGCCCGATCAATACATCCCCACAGCTGATGGTCCTGTGGTGTCTGATAGGTCTGTGCGACTGGAGCCGGTGCGAATTGTAGACAACGAGATAAGAACCTTGCGCCGCAAAAGTGTTCCCCTGGTGAAAGTGTTATGGTCTAATCATGGGAAGGAGGAATTCACATGGGAGCCAATGGATTTGATGCAAAGACGCTACCCAGAGTTGTTTGCTCCAGGTAATTTTATTTAAAAGCATATTTTGTTTTTCTGTATGCTTCACTCCCCATAGCCTTAGCCTGATTTCGGGGACGAAATCTTTTATTTTGTTTATAGGATTTGTAACGTTCCGATTCGCGCTAGGCCCCTTGTGCGTGTTTTTGGTGTCGGGAGAGCTGGTGTAGGCTCAAGGGGGTGCAGGCGATCAGGTGCGCACTCGCGGGGAACAAGGAAATAAGTTGAAAATTGTGTTGAGTATGACACGGGTAGGGACACGGACGTGTCCCTACCCGTGTTCAGTTGCGCTGAGTGTCCATGGGGTTGAGTGGTAATAAAAGGGCATTGAGTGGTTTGTCCCGAGTAGGACACGGGTAGGGACACAGGCGTGTCCCTACCCGTGTGCCATGCCTTGGATGCGTAGCATTGAGTGATCGGGCCCAAGAAGGACATGGGTAGAGACACGGTCGTGTCTCTACCCGTGTGCGAATGATACGGGTAGCAATACGGGCGTGTCCCTACCCGTGTGCTTCAAGCCTAGGTCGACGAGAAGTGTCCCAACCAGGACACGGGTATTGACACGGCCACAACCACGGCCGTTTCACCTGGACACGGGTACCGACACGGGCATGTCAGTACCCGTGTAGGAGCACGAAATGGCAGTCGAGCCGCTTCGCCAGAGCAGGACATGGGTAAGGATACGGTCGTGTCACTACCCGTGTCACTTCTGTATAAAAAGGAAAAGTGAAACCCTAGCAATCTCATTCTCTTCCCAAACCCTATTTTTCTGGTGGGAGATTTCTTGAGGAGGAGATCTTGCTGGAGCTAACCTTGGAGGAGGAGAAACGCCACCGCCGTCAAGGAAAAAGCGATGCCGCCGAGGAGGATGACAAGATCCATGGCCGGAAATGGTGGTACCACTGGAAATGAGGTGAGCTTCCTCCCCTCTCCCTTGGTGCTAGATCCTTAGATATTCTTAGGCGAGACATCGACTCAAATGAGTCTTGATGTGTGAGGAGAAGGTTTCTTAGGAAGGCCTATCTAGAACTTTTGTTCTAATGACTAGTCATCTTCAACCTCCCCTTCTTCAAAGTGATGATGGGGGTGCTTTCGTGAAGATGAATGGCCTTGAGAGGTAGAGTAAGGGTGGAGGAACTTCTGGTTGCGATTTGGGGTGATCGGCTTGAGGAGGAAGATGAACCGATGTCGTTCATCCCGCTTCAAGATGAGTGCAGAGTCTGTATTCTGCACGCAGCGACATTCTTGGCTGTTTTCAGGCAAGAAATGTTCCGATCTGGGATTTCGACTAAACACGAAAGTTGAATCCCTTGAAATTACCTTTCCAACGAGTGGTTACACTCCTTCGGGTGAAGCATGTAGCCACGGGAATGTCTGATCAAAGTAAGGGTTGTAAGCTAAGCGCACATAAATTATATTATGTACGCTGCAGGCTTTGGAGCCAATTTCATGTGGGTTATAGTCTGATCTGGGTTACAGGATGAACAAGAAAGTTGTACCCAATGGAAAGACCTTTCCATCGAGTGGTTACACGCACTCACCGGATTCCTATAGCCACAAGAATCTTTGTTTGAAGTTGCTGTCCAGATTTATTCTACACCTAAATTTCTGGGAAGTGTATAACATGGATTTAGATTCGGTGGAATTAATGTTGCAATCTAATTCGAGGTTCGGGTGAAATCTTTTATGATAACCATCGTAGTGTTATAAGGGTTGAAGTTTATTGATTTGAATTCATATAATGAGTTGTGAAGCAAGCTTGAATCGAACGAAATGACTTGATATAAATTGGTAGATTTTCATTTATGTGCATTTTGTTATATGATGTTGAAATCATTCGTTATGACATATAGATTAATAAACTATGGCCATATGTATGTTGAATTGATAGAATGAAATTTAGTAGTCTAATGCTTAGAGTGTCGTATCCCTACGGGTAGCATTGTGGATGGTAATATGTGCGGTGTTGGTCGTCACTAGTCGGGATGGTGTTGAGATGAGTAAACTGAACGGTTGGGCTTGGTCCTCGTGCTCATTTCCGAGGCTCCTTCCGTGTTAGGTGGATGGTTGGGCTTGGTCCTCGTGCTTTCTCCGAGGCTCCTTCCATGCCACAGTGTTGTGGAATTGCATGTGGTGTGAGTCGACACGCGGTGTCGTAATCCTGGGTTAAGGATAGTGTGGCAGGTCTACAGGCTCTCCAATCGTCACACCGATGGGAGTTGACAGATAAACTTTGGGCGGTTGGGCTTGTACCTCGGTGTTCATGTCCCGGGGCACCATCCATACCAAGTGAACGATTGTGCTTGACCCTTGTGCTTATTTCCGAGGTTCCTTCCGTGTCACGTATAAGCCAGTTCGGGGCTAGGATCTTGGTGCACATCTACCCAAGAGAACCCGCTGGGTCGTAGTACGCACGGGCTCCGTTGTTGTGTTCTTAGCATTGAGGCGTACGGAGGCCTAAGTGAAGTAGTGTGGATACCCACTTAGTAGTAGAAGTGCCCGTTCTACTGTCACCGTCTGGCCACGACGGTTGGCGCCTGAGGGGTTAGCTACCTGCTCGAAAAGTGGAAACTACTAGTCTGTGTCGACATAGAAACTGCATGTGCGTGATCATGGGTGTGTTATTGCATCGCATACATAACATTGCACCTCATTACATACATAAGACCCTCATCGTATAAGTTTGTATGGGCACTCCTATACGATGAGTTACTTACTGCCTAACGATCCTCAACTTATATGTTTGTATGGGCATCCATATAAGTTGAGTTACTTTCTATTATAACTCTTTACTCATGTGCTGTGATAGATGGTAGAAATGCTAGAATAACTTATTACTTGATTATACACTGCTTCATATACATAGTGATATCGTACTTATACCACTTGCTTGTTTATACTCCTGCTTTATATAGATATATTGTACCATGTCCCATTCTATGCCCGGTGCTGAGGAGTCACCGGGGGAGCGGATGTGAAGCCACTTAGTCTTTATGACTAACGGTTGTTACGTCTTCTTTTTTAGGAGGAAATCCCGCAGATGGAACAGTATGTCATGGAGCCGGTCAGCCATGCTAGGACGATAGGGCCTGAAGGGACGGTATCGTCGCTACCATTTGTTGCAGATGTGAGTATATGAGAGTTTTGTTGTAGCCCCTTTGGGGAACTTATTAGCTGTACTCTTATTTTGTAGAAGCATGTTTAGCTTCTCTATTACTGTGCTTTTGGAATTATAGCTTGTGTGGATTTGATTTCTTTATACTATTTTTGTTAGGTTTGGCATATATATATTGATATTGGGTGTAGCCGGCAGAATAGGTGTCTTGTGGTACAGGCTAGCCTGAGTGTTAGTGCTACCCCAAGGCGGCTTTTCTGGGCATAAGACCCCTCTCGTGTCGTGCCTTGTGTTCCGGGAGGGGGGGGGGGGTCTTACACAGGGGGAGTGTCGAGACCTAACCCCAGAGTGAGAAGACTTAGAACATTTGCCTCTCGATCTCCGAATCGCGGCCCCCCTACCATCACAGTTGTCGCAAAGAACACACGATGCGATAGTGGGATTTATTTTCATTCATGAAGCAAAAGTACATACAGGGTTTTTTAAGGGTAAAAGCGTTTCAGGTCGTCGCCACTCCAAGTGTGACTGAGAGTATCCCCCTCCGCATTCCGGAGGCGATACCCCCCTGAATTCAAGTCCTCTTGCACGATGTAGGGGCCTTCCCAATTGGGATGGAGTTTCCCCACAGCGGCCGATCTTCCTGCCATATCTACCTTCTTTAGGACCAGGTCTCCTTCCACGAATTACTTGACACGGACATGCTTGTCGAAATACTTATCCATTCTCTGTTTGGCTTCCTCCTGCCAAATAGCTGACAGGTCGTGCAGCTCCTCCACCATATCAAGGGAGAGTCAAATCTCCTCCTCATTCTCTAACCTCCACACTTCCCTTCCTGCCCTTGCCTCTGCAACCTGGGGTGTATGGACCTCGAACTCAACGGGTAGTACAACCTCGCAGCCATGTGAGAGTTTGAAAGGAGTCTCTCATGTGGCTATGTTGGGAGTGGTTCTTAGGGCCCAAAGAACTGAAGGGAGCTGCTCCACCCAGCTCCCCCTCAAATTCTCAACTTTCTTCTTCGGGAGGTTGATAATTATTTTGTTAGCTGCCTCCACTTGCCCGTTGCTCCTGGGGTGGTGGACGGAGGCGAACCGGAGGTCAATCCCCAGCTGTTCATAGAAGCTAATGAATTCCGTACTAGCGAACTGAGGTCCGTTATCCGTAACAATAACCTGAGGTAGCCCATGTCTGCAAATGATTTCTCCCCAAGCAAAATTTCTGACCACCTGGGAGGTCACTTTGGGCAGAGCCTTCACTTCCATCCACTTAGAGAAGTAGTCTATCATGACCAACAGGAACCTTCTCTGCCTGCTGGCCTGAGGAAAAGGCCTTACTAGGTCCAACCCCCATATGGTGAAGGGCCATGGTGTCGTGATGCTTCTGAGTCACTAAGCAGGCTGTAGCTTGAGTGGGGCATACAACTGGAGCTTGTGACACTTTTTTGCAAACTCGGTCGCGTCCTGACCGAGGGTGGGCCAAAATTACCCTTGCCTTACGATTCTTCCTTCCAGGGTCCGACTCCCCGAGTTACTCCCACACTCGCCGGAGTGAACCTCTTCCAAGATCCTTTGAACCTCCCTCTCAGCCACACAACGATCTAGTAGCCCCGAGAGAGTCTTTCGATACAACTGCCCCTCGCGCAGGAGATAGTACGCTGCCTTGTGCTTGAGCCATTTTCAGTCCATCCCCTCCGGGTACTCCCCTGTTGGTACCCTGGATGTGATTTGGCTTATGTAATCCCTTTCCGGCCCCTCTTGATCCATATAACTATATATGATCATGTTTAGGCCTTGTTCAGTTTCCCTAGGACAGTTTATAACTGACCTAGAGCTTAGGCTAGATGTTCTAGATATATTTTTTGATTAAGGCTTTTTCCGTTCGACCATCGTCGAACGAGGCCTCGCGATCGTCGATCATTGGTCGACGATAGCAGGGCTATTGAATCGTTGAAGTCAAGACAATTATCGTCGACCGATGGTCGACGATCTCAGAGCAAGTTACTTATGCTCTGAAGGTTGGTCGACGATCTGCCATCAGCAGTTCCACGATCGTATTCTTGCTTCACGATTTCTGTCTCGACAGATCTTTTGCCTTAGTCGTCGACGATATCTTGAGCTGGTCGACGATGTCTGGTCGACGATTTCTGTGTCGACAGATTTCTGCTTTCTGTCGACGATCTGTTAGCTAGGTCGACGATCATCGAACTCCTGGTCGACGATTTCTGTCTGCCTTTATCTATTTGTACTTATTTTATTCCTTGGTTTATTTCCAAGTGTTTTAGCGTGTGGTTAGAAAGATTTTCTGAAGAATGTTTTTGCTAATTTATGGCTTAAATTCAAATGAATTACTTACCAAATATATTAAGCATAAATTACGGGATTTCGTATTTTGATAAAGCATTTTTGTCTTATTATACAAAATATATTGCCAGGCTGTATTCTAGCCGTTGGCGGTGTATGCTATTTCCAAGAATGATAAGTCTTTATGCTGAGATATTTTCCTATTCATTTATTTCCTTATTGGGACTGACAGAGAGCTAATAGTTCATTCTATTCCTATTGCTATATTCTATTTTGAGATAATCTGTTGTAGGGCTCGAGTATTCAAATCAATAGAGCCGTTCCAAAAGAAAATGAGAAGACATATTTAAGAGAGATTTTCTTCTCAGAAAAATAGAAGACTCAGATATAGAGAGATTTTTTTTAGTGCTGAATTTCTCTCAAGCATCTCAAGAGCAACTCTTCACCATCTCACAAAACGAAGAAGAAAAGCTTTCCTGAAGCAAAAGTTCAAAGCAATTTCTTTCACTCTCAAGTCCCCTGAGCATCTACTTAGAGTTTTTCAAGACTTCAGAAAGAGCTCCAGATCTGCTTCACGTGCTCCAGAATCTGAAGACCTGATAAAAATCAGTCTACAGATCTCTGAGGATTTAGTTTCAGTATATCAGAAACTCCTTCATCCTGAAGCAAAGGCTTTCCCTGGACTTCCACTGAGCCAGGGGGAGACTTTGATTCTTTAGAGAATCCACAAGTCTTCTCTAATCTGTATTAACAACAGAGAAGACAATCTAACCCTCTCAACCCCTTTGTAAAAGAGTTTTCACACCTCTTCAAAAGTGAACATTGGTGACAGGGCACCTTATCAACAACCTGTGGTTGAGCATCATTATCAAAAGCTCAAAGGGTCTGTTTGATCTACCTGAATCAGATCATTGGTGGCAGGGCACCTTAGCAAAAACCTGTAGTGGATTCCTACCAGGGTGGTAGAAGAGTGGAGTACCTATTAAGAGGGAACCACTATATATCCTGTGTCCCTCTGACTGTTCTTGTTTAATTGTTTATACTGTGGCTGTGATAGAACTACCTAGGATTGCTAGTTGTTGTGATAGGTTTAGAGTTAAACTGAAATTTCAGTTAACACTCTCACTTGTGCACGTCACTGTGTTAGGCTCTTAGGGTTCAAGTATCAGATTATTTATTCCGCAAATAAACTCCAAGGGAGCTGACTAATTATTCATAAAATTTGAATACTCTATTCACCCCCCCCCCCCCTCTAGAGTAGTTTACAACTTATCCCCTCACTTTCAATTGGTATCAGAGGGAGGTTAGCTGTTTATACAGGCTAACACCTGAGTTAAAAGATCCTGTGATAAGTTGTTTCCTGATACCAGTCACAAACACTTTCACACATGGCCCAGTCTAAGGATTATTCAAGCACTAGACCTCCTGTATGCAACTTGTCCAAGTTTGGCATATGGAAGGCCAGGATAAGACTATACATGAATTCTATTGATGAAGATATCTTTTCTTCTATTTTGACAGGACCACCTGCTAGGCCTGCTGTTGCTTCCACTTCTGCTGATCTCAGTGCTGTGCCACCACCTGACTACAATGAAACTTACAAGAAGGCAAAAGCAGCTGATGCAAAAGCAATGAACATCCTAGCTCAGACGATGTCTGATGAAATATTCCAGAAGCTTGCTGAATGTACCTCAGCCAAAGCTATGTGGGATTCCCTCAACCACATAGTTGCTGGCTCAGCTGATGAGAGGAAGGACAGGAGATCCAACCTCACTTCTCAGTATGAAAATTTCAAGAAGGATGATGCTGAAGACATTGACACAATGTACACAAGACTCAGTTCAATAGTAAGTGAACTGAGGTCTTTGGACAAGGAGATAACCTTATCGGAAGTCAATGACAAGATCCTGATGTGCCTTCCCATCTCTTGGGACTCAAGGATATGGCCCATCAAGGATGGAAGAAACACTGTGGAACTTTCCACAAAAGCTCTGTTGGGAAAGCTCAAGTCATATGAGCAAACCTTAAAGAGCAGAGCTGCTGCAACTGAAGTAAAAACTCCTACACCTACAAAGAAAGAGCACTCTCTAGCTCTTAAGGCTGCTGAGACTCCTGAAGGAAGTCAATCAAATAAGGAGTTACTGGCACTCATTGCCAAGAGGTTCTTCAACATGGGAAGAAGAGACCTCAGAAAGAAGTTCTCCAAGTATGAGGACAAACCAAGGTATGACAAAACTCCATCTAAAGAAATCATCTGTTATGTTTGCAGCAAGCCTGGACACATTGCTCCAGATTGTCCTGAGAAGAAACACAAGGAGAAGAAACATGAGAAAGAGTACAGGAAGCACCACTCCAAGTCCTCCTCACATAAATACAAGAAGAAGGACAAGGGATTTGTGGCTGCTACCTGGAGTGAAACAGAAGAGGATACCTGCTCCTCTAGCTCCAGTGATTCAGAAGAAGAAGAAGAGAAGAAGGCCAAAGAGGTCTGCCTCATGGCTATTGATGCCTGCAGCTCCTTGTCAGCTGCAGAGAATTCTGAAGAAGAAGGAGACAATGAAGAAGATACCTCTATGGAAGACCAGGTAATCGACTCATTTGATTTCTCATCTCCTGAGTTCAAATTAAAATTTAAAACTCTATATTTAGATTTACTACTGTCTGAAAAAGAAATTAAGTCACTTAGATTAAAGATAATGGAACTAGACATGGAAAGTACTGAAATAATTAGATTAGAAAAGGAATTAGAAAGCTCAAAAGAAGAAGTAACATTCCTAAAATTAGAACTAGCTAAATCTAAGAGATTAGAAGAACAATTAAATGGCAGAAGCCTTAAATTATCTGAAATAACTAGTATAGCAAACACTAGGGTTGGTAATGATAAACTAGGCTTAGGTGCTACATCTAGTGAACCCATTCTCCTCATAAAGGAGAGATTTAGCACTCCAGTTAAATTTATTTCTGAATCAGGAATAAAGAATACTGAGGAAATTGAAAAATGTAAGAAACTTCAGAATAAGATTAAGAAAGAGAACAGGAAGAAAAAATTTCTAGCTTTACAAAAATCGTCGAACATTGGTCGACGATCGTCAAACCAATCGTCGAACGTCCATCGACGATCGCTGAACACCTTCACCAAATATGATATCTTCGGTGCAGGAGATCGACGATCTCATCTTGAGTCGTCGACCAGTGATCGACGATCGTGGAATCCAGAACAAAGCACTACTACAAATGATCGGCGATATGACTTGCGATCGTCGACCGTGGATCGACGATCTGGACTTAAGCTGGAAAATAAATTTCAAACTTCCAGAATCGCAAATCCCAATCACTACCCTAGGTTGTTTAATCCTTCAATTGAATGGATTATCCCACCTAGGAGATCACACCCTTTAGGATATAAATCTAAGCCTGCAAGATCTTTTATATCTAGTTTTTCTTTTGTGAAGAATACTGGACCCAAGGTAACCTGGGTCCACAATGTATAACTGTTCTTTCTGCAGGTGAAGACCTATCCAGTCATACATGACAAATGGTATCTGGATAGTGGATGCTCAAAGCATATGACAGGAAAGAAGAAGAATCTGTCAGGGTTCAAAGCCAAGCTGGGACCAAAAGTTGTATTTGGGGATTCCAGCTGTGGACAGACTGAAGGGTATGGCAGCTTCACCATAGGAGCTGTAACACTCAAGAAGGTTGCTTATGTCTCAGGACTAAAGCATAACCTAATATCTGTAAGCCAAATGTGTGATGCTGGGTACAAGGTATGGTTTACTGACACTGCTTGTAATATTGCTTTAAATAATACTGTTGTGTTAGTAGGTATTAGAATTGGTAATGTTTATGTTGTAGATTTTAACTCATCCAAATCTGAAATATGCTTGTTTAATGAAGTAACCAGTAATAATACCCTTTGGCATAAGAGACTTAGTCATGTAAATTTGAAAAACATTTCTAGGCTGGCTAAATACAACCTTGTAAGAGGCTTACCTTCTTGCCCCTACAAGAAGGAAGGCCTCTGCAAAGCTTGTCAATTAGGTAAGCAAACAAGAAATAGCTTTAAATCAGTTAATAAAAGTGATTCTCCCAAGATTCTGTACTTGCTACATTTGGATCTATTTGGTCCTATTGCTGTACAGAGTCTTGGAGGAAAGTCTTACACTCTAGTAATTGTAGATGACTTCTCTAAGTTCACTTGGGTATTCTTCTTGAGAACTAAGGCTGATAACTTCAAGGTTCTTACAGATTTTCTAAAGTGTATACAGAGTGAGTACTCTACTCAGATTGCCTTGATCAGAAGTGATCATGGTACTGAGTTTGAGTCTCTTCTTATGCAAGAATTCTGTGAGAAGGAAGGTATCAAACATAGCTTCTCTGCTCCTAGAACTCCTCAACAAAATGGGGTAGTTGAAAGGAAAAACAGAACCCTAATTGAAGCTGCAAGTACATTGTTGGCAGATGCTAACATGCCTCTGTCCTTTTGGGCTGAAGCAGTTAGCGCAGCTAATTATGTATTGAACAGAAGTCTGATACATAAACTTAAGGGTAAGACTCCCTATGAGTTACTTAAGCAAGTGAAACCTAAAATAGACTATTTTAGAGTATTTGGCTGTGTTGCTTTTGTTCATAATAATAACAAAGAATACCTTAGAAAATTTGAGGCAAAAGCTTCAATGGGAGTCTTTCTGGGATACTCTCAAGTAAGCAAAGCCTATAGGGTCCTCAATAAATCCTCTCTTAAGATAGAAGAGTCTGCACATGTCTCTTTTGATGAGACAGTCATGTATTATAAGGAGAAAGTCTCTTCCTCTAACAGTACAGTGCAAGTCCTAGGAGTAAGTAAGGATTTGGAAGGTTTGAGACTCACACAGGAGAATCATCCCCTACAAACTCCTCAGGTTGCTTCTTCAGATTCTGAATCTGATGTAGAACTTCTTGAAGTTAAAGCACCTGCTCCAACAGTTGATCAAATTCCACATGAGGAATTAAATCCTGAAAATGTTGAAGATCAGATCATTGTTGAACCTACTAATCTTGTCACACTTAGAGATCACCCCGTATCTCAAGTAATTGGAGACATTTCAGTAGGAGTCCAGACAAGACATCAACTCAACAAAGATGTGATGTTTGCTTGTTTCCTTTCTCAGGTTGAGCCCCTAACCATTAAAGATGCTGAGCTTGATCCACACTGGATTATAGCCATGCAAGAGAAACTTAACCAGTTTGAAAGATGTAGAGTTTGGACTTTGGTTCCAAGACCAAGAGGCCAACTGATCATAGGCACCAAGTGGGTGTTTAGAAACAAGCTTGATGCCCAAGGCATAGTAGTTAGGAATAAGGCCAGGCTAGTAGCTCAAGGCTATAGACAGGAGGAAGGCATAGATTATGATCAGACCTTTGCCCCTGTAGCTAGACTAGAAGCCATTAGGATTTTCCTAGCCTATGCTGCCTATAAGAAATTTAAGGTCTTCCAAATGGATGTGAAGAGTGCCTTCCTCAATGGAGATTTAAAGGAAGAAGTGTTTGTTGAACAACCACCAGGGTTTGTTTCATCAACCTTACCCACTCATGTGTTCAAACTCCAAAAGGCTCTATATGGACTTAAGCAAGCTCCTAGAGCTTGGTATGAGACCTTAGCAAATTTCCTTCTAGAACACAAGTTTGTGAGAGGTGTAGTAGATAGAACCCTATTTATTAGACACCATAAGGACTCACAACTGTTAGTTCAAATCTATGTAGATGACATTATATTTGGCTCTACTGATCCCAAACTGTGCAAGAGGTTCTCTGAACTAATGCACTCCAAGTTTGAGATGAGCAGCATGGGTGAGTTATCCTATTTCCTTGGTCTCCAAGTGAAACAGTGTGATGATGGTATCTTTGTTTCTCAATCAAAATATGCCAGAGAGCTGGTTAAAAGATTTGGAATGTCTGATGCTTCATCAATGAGCACACCTATGGCCTCAAATGCAGTTATTGATTCTGATGTCAATGGCAAGTCTGTTGATCAAAAGAACTATAGAGCCATTGTTGGTTCCCTGCTGTACTTGACTGCAAGTAGGCCTGACATAATGTTTGCTACATGCCTATGTGCTAGGTTTCAGGTCAACCCAAAGGAATCTCACTTAACTCTTCTCAAGAGGATCTTGAGATACCTTAAGGGATGCCCTAACTTAGGACTGTGGTACCCAGCTGAGTCAGGATTTGAATTAATTGGATATTCAGATGCTGATTATGCTGGTTGTAGAGTTGACAGGAAAAGCACCTCAGGGACCTGTCAGTTCCTGGGAGAGAGACTTGTCTCTTGGTTTTGTAAGAAACAGGCATCTATGTCTACTTCAACTGCTGAGGCTGAGTATATAGCAGCGGCTAGTTGTTGTTCACAGATCCTGTGGATTCAAAATCAGCTAGTGGATTATGGGTACACACACTCAAAAACAAAAATTCTGTGTGACAGTACCAGTGCAATATCAATTGCTCAAAATCCTGTGCACCATTCCAGGACCAAGCACATTGAGATTAGACATCATTTTCTGAGAGATAATGTGGAAAAGAACAAGATAGCAATGGAATTTATATCCACAGACCTGCAGAGAGGAGATATTTTCACTAAGCCCCTTGATGAACAAAGGCATTTGTTCTTCCTGAACCAGCTTGGTATGATTAATGGTTCAGAGTAGTGAAAATTTGGTTAGTTTTGTTTCCTGTCTAAAATCGTCGACCGACTGATCGACGATCTTCGACCAGGTCAGAACTATCGTCGACCAACGGTCGACGACAGCTCGTTCGGTAGTAAGGCAGAAATCGTCGATCAACTGGTCAACGATCTCTCCTTAGGTATCTATCGTCGACCAGTGGTCGACGACAGATTTTCTGTGCTGTGTGGAGAATCGTCGACCAACATATATTGATCGACGATCGTGGTGATTGCTTGTAATAGGTCAATGTTTATCGATTAGTCAAATATTGACTATCGTCGGTCATTGTTCGACGACCGATTTTATTCCGGATCGACGATCGCAGATTTATATCTGATAGTCGATTTAGGTCTGGAGATCGTCGTCCTTCCGCTCCGTCTTTTCATATTCCATCTTCTGGCTTAGAATTCGCTCTCGAACTCTAATCCCGCGCGATTCTCTTCTCCCCTGCCTTGCATTTCGATTCGTCATTCTCTCTTCAATCTAATGGCGATTCCTTCTGCAGTTCTCTTCGGAATGAAGTTCGACACTGGCTTCTGTGTCGACTTCGATTCTTTCAGCCGATGTGATCAACCCATCCAAGACATTCTGCAGCTGTGTGAAGATCAAGGGCTAAAGAAATTTATGTCATTCTCACCAAAGATTCATATACCAGAGATTCGAGAATGGGTATATACCTCGTCCTCCACCGACGAAGCGATGACTGGAAAGATAAATGGCGAGGAGGTCATCCTGACTCCTGAAGTTCTGACTGAGTTGTTTGGTCTACCAACCGGTACTGAGGACTATGAGCAAAATTCAGAGGAATATGGCCGCATGCTAACCGTGATGGGCCATGCTGAGGGTATTCCAGCTAAGCTGCTGAAAATAAACCTGTCTCCAGAGTACAAGTTTCTGGCAAACCTGGTGGGCAAGGTCGTTTTGGGAAAGCACTCTGCTCACGACAACATCAACAGGCAACAATTTGCCTTAATGTCAGTGTTGGTGAATAAGACGCAGATTGCCTGGGGAAAAGTTCTGTTTGAACTAATAAGGAGAAAGAACAATCAGAAAGATGTAAACCTTGCCAGGGTGTTGGGTGTGTTTCTATATGTGAAAGCACCCCTGCTGCTTGTTTCTGCACCCTCCGCAGTCAACGCCAGCAAGAGGTTGGACCCCTCTCTGTTCAAGAAATCTCAGAGAGTTATCAAGAAGTCAGCCAGGGTTGATCCTAACCCTCCATCAGACACAAGGGCTGATTCAGCCACTCTCCAGCTTGCTGGGGAAGGCTCAGCAATCCCTTCATCCTCTCTCTTTACCCCTGCATCCTCATCTCCTGCATTACCCTCCATACAATCTGCAGTGCCACCACAACATGCATCTTCCATCTTACATGCATCTCCACCCCAGTCACCCATACCACAACATCTGGCAGCCGCAGCCAGTGTTGACATGGTCACTGCTACCATCCTCACACACTTATCTCAACATGAATCCCACACTCATGATGATGTTCACCCATCTCCACATGATTCATTTGATCATGTGGTAGATCATACTGCTTCCATTCCATCCACCTCTACATCCTCAGCATTTCAGATAACTCCTGAATTGCTTGCACAAATTGTAGAGCTCATCACTCCATCCATACAAAAAATGATTGAGGCTGCCAATGCCCCTCTCATTGCATCCATCAAAGCCCTTACTGAAGCCATCAAATCATTTCCACCCTCTGTTGAGCCCTCTTCAGTAAGATGCATGACTCCAGTCCCCACTGAAGTCATGCAGGGGGAGATGTCTGTTGAAGTGGTCTCAGGTGATGCCTTGGCCCTTCAGGACAACTCTTCTCTTCCCCTTACAGCAATTGTAGAAGAACATCAAGAGTTTCCAGAGAAAGAGTTTCTAATGAAAGATCCAGAGCAATCAGAAGGTAAAAACACTTCCTCTAAAGGTTATAATCAGGATTTTAAATTGATATCTTTATCTAACAAAGACATTCACTCCCTAGTGAATCTAGCCTCTGATGAAGATCTCCCAGAGAAAAATAATGAGGAAGTCCTCATGGACTTGTGTGAAACACCAGATGGTATAGTTTTATTTAAGTTTTTAATTAATTTACTCCAACTTGGAGTTAATTTCTTATTCCTTCCTATCCCATCTCAGCTGCTGATGATCCTGCATCAGTATTGCAAGATGATGCTGCAAATTCCACTGAAGATTTGGAATCCTATCTTAACCTAGACTGTGAGTCCTCACTCACATCTACTCCTCTTGTTCCTTCTTTTTAAGAGAAAATGGTCTCTTATAGACCTGAGTACCTTGATGACCCCTTGATCAAGGACTCTCTCTTCTTTTCCTGTATAGCACTCCTCGTGTGCCTTGCAGAGGTGTCTATCCCTGATGTCGCTAAACATCTAGAAGGAATTATGACCTCCTTCCTAGATGCAAAGTGGTATCCTGTGTAGATTTTCAGGTAACTCTATCAATTACCTGTTGCTGTTCACCTTGGGGGGAATATTTTATTCCCACTTGGTTGTTAACCTATCCTTCTTTATATGCAGGCACAATCAACACTGCTACTGCTGCTGCTGCTGCTGCTGCTGCTGAAGAAGCTGAGGCTGTGCTTGATTTACCAGAAAAAGCCTCCAAGATGACTGAAAAGGAATCAAGCTCAGGTACTCTAAACCTAGAACAATTTATAGCCTTTGTGGCTGAGAATATTGCCTCTGAGTACATTGAAGGGTTGGCTAATTATCATCTGGATTCCCTAGCCATCTCTCTAGAAAAAGCATCTGCCCCTGCAGATATTGTCATCTTTTCTCCTCCTATCCTTACCTATCCTCTATCCATTCCTTCTACTGTAGAACTGGTCCCCAGGATAGTTCCTGACTTGTATCCTAAATCAGAACTCTGGAAGAGCACTCCAAATGTTGATCTTGATGCCCTCCTTGAGCAAGATGCCATTGAGGAAGCAAGAGAAAGAGAAGATAAAGAGAAGCAGAAGGCTGAGCATGCTATAACTGCCAAGGATATCTCAAACCTAGATTTTGATGATTATGCTGGCAGAACCTCATCTCCCTCCTCTGATGATGATGACTCTGAGGATTCTGATAGCTCCCAGAAAAAGAAAAAGGCTGTATCCAAGAAAAGGAAAGCATCTGCTCCTCCCACTGCCAATCCAGACAAGGATGTTCCCTATTTCATTCTGAAGGGAATTGATCCCAAGAGCAAGGAATTTCGACCATGGATGAGACTTTCAAAGAATCAGGCAAGAGAGAAAAAGAGATCAAAAAGATATGACACTCCTATTCAGAAATTCCCCCCCAGAGGTCCTCCTCCACCTCCTGGTGCTGGAGCCTCTGGAAGTCTCTCTTCTGCTCCATCTGCAAGATCAGCAAGTTCCAACACCTTTAAGTCTTATCAGAGAAGGAGTAACCAAAGCCAGGGAGGCCAAGATGTATCAGGACAAGGAAGAAAAAGAAATGAAAATGTTCCCATGGAACAAATAAAGGAAATGAAAGAAAAAAAAGAGTGGTCTATTCAGAGAAATCGCACAAGAAGTTCATTGAACTTGCACCTCCCAGATCTCTATATGCTAAAACTGATCCTAAGAAGGCTGCACAGATTCCTTCTGACTCAAGCAAAATAGCCACAGCTCTTCAAAGGAACATGGAGATTGCAGCTCAAGCTGATACTGACAGACCATCCTCTTCATCAGATATGACTGAATCTGAAAGAATTGCCTCTATGGCAAGATTTAAGGAATCTATTGCACTAAGCATGATGGAGAGAGCCAAAGCTCACGGACTAGACCCTACAGCATATACAACTATGTCTGAATTCAGAGAAAAGGAACTCAGCAAAATTCAAGTAAACTCTGAAATTTTCAATACTGAAGAATACATGAGGTTGCACCCTGCTGTAGTTTTGCCAAGCTATGCTGAAAAGAAAATTATTGGTGAACATGATCTAATGCTATCCAAAAGGCAAGCAGCAAATCCAAACAGAGAAATTATTTTCAAACCAGCTGTAATCCCTAAGAAATCATCTGATGCTAAAACCTCTGATAAATCTGCTTGATACTTTATAGTTCTGCTGATTTATGCTTTTATGTTTTTCTGTGGATTGCTTGTGATTTAAATTTTTGGTTAATCTCTGCTCTTGATATTGTGTGCTTTAGTTTTAGATCGGATTGGATAACATAACCCAAATAGGGGGAGATTGTTGGTACCCTGGATGTGATTTGGCTTATGTAATCCCTTTCCAGCCCCTCTTGATCCATATAACTATATATGATCATGTTTAGGCCTTGTTCAGTTTCCCTAGGACAGTTTATAACTGACCTAGAGCTTAGGCTAGATGTTCTAGATATATTTTTTGGTTAAGGCTTTTTCCGTTCGACCATCGTCGAACGAGGCCTCGCGATCGTCGATCATTGGTCGACGATAGCAGGGCTATTGAATCGTTGAAGTCAAGACAATTATCGTCGACCGATGGTCGACGATCTCAGAGCAAGTTACTTATGCTCTGAAGGTTGGTCGACGATCTGCCATCAGCAGTTCCACGATCGTATTCTTGCTTCACGATTTCTGTCTCGACAGATCTTTTGCCTTAGTCGTCGACGATATCTTGAGCTGGTCGACGATGTCTGGTCGACGATTTCTGTGTCGACAGATTTCTGCTTTCTGTCGACGATCTGTTAGCTAGGTCGACGATCATCGAACTCCTGGTCGACGATTTCTGTCTGCCTTTATCTATTTGTACTTATTTTATTCCTTGGTTTATTTCCAAGTGTTTTAGCGTGTGGTTAGAAAGATTTTCTGAAGAATGTTTTTGCTAATTTATGGCTTAAATTCAAATGAATTACTTACCAAATATATTAAGCATAAATTACGGGATTTCGTATTTTGATAAAGCATTTTTATCTTATTATACAAAATATATTGCCAGGCTGTATTCTAGCCGTTGGCGGTGTATGCTATTTCCAAGAATGATAAGTCTTTATGCTGAGATATTTTCCTATTCATTTATTTCCTTATTGGGACTGACAGAGAGCTAATAGGTCATTCTATTCCTATTGCTATATTCTATTTTGAGATAATCTGTTGCAGGGCTCGAGTATTCAAATCAATAGAGCCGTTCCAAAAGAAAATGAGAAGACATATTTAAGAGAGATTTTCTTCTCAGAAAAATAGAAGACTCAGATATAGAGAGATTTTTTTTAGTGCTGAATTTCTCTCAAGCATCTCAAGAGCAACTCTTCACCATCTCACAAAACGAAGAAGAAAAGCTTTCCTGAAGCAAAAGTTCAAAGCAATTTCTTTCACTCTCAAGTCCCCTGAGCATCTGCTTAGAGTTTTTCAAGACTTCAGAAAGAGCTCCAGATCTGCTTCACGTGCTCCAGAATCTGAAGACCTGATAAAAATCAGTCTACAGATCTCTGAGGATTTAGTTTCAGTATATCTGAAACTCCTTCATCCTGAAGCAAAGGCTTTCCCTGGACTTCCACTGAGCCAGGGGGAGACTTTGATTCTTTAGAGAATCCACAAGTCTTCTCTAATCTGTATTAACAACAGAGAAGACAATCTAACCCTCTCAACCCCTTTGTAAAAGAGTTTTCACACCTCTTCAAAAGTGAACATTGGTGACAGGGCACCTTATCAACAACCTGTGGTTGAGCATCCTTATCAAAAGCTCAAAGGGTCTGTTTGATCTACCTAAATCAGATCATTGGTGGCAGGGCACCTTAGCAAAAACCTGTAGTGGATTCCTACCAGGGTGGTAGAAGAGTGGAGTACCTATTAAGAGGGAACCACTATATATCCTGTGTCCCTCTGACTGTTCTTGTTTAATTATTTATACTGTGGCTGTGATAGAACTACCTAGGATTGCTAGTTGCTGTGATAGGTTTAGAGTTAAACTGAAATTTCAGTTAACACTCTCACTTGTGCACGTCACTGTGTTAGGCTCTTAGGGTTCAAGTATCAGATTATTTATTCCGCAAATAAACTCCAAGGGAGCTGACTAGTTATTCATAAAGTTTGAATATTCTATTCACCCCCCCTCTAGAGTAGTTTACAACTTATCCCCTCACTTTCATCCCCTGTGGACAGAAAGGTGACAAAAGGATCCATCCACGTGGGGTGTTGGTCCACCTGCACTAATTCTCCCTCTTCAATGGACGGTCGGAAAAGGTCAGTTATTATGCCTCCCATCCTGGGGCCGCATTTTGCTAGATGGTCTACTTGTTCGTTTTCTTCCCTGGGCACATGGAGGATGGAGAAAGTTTGGAACCCCCCCCCCGATGATCCTCTTGACTTTGGCTAAGTACAACTGCAGGGTAGGCTCCCTTGCCTCGAACTCCCCATTTATTTGGGAGGCTACCACCATGGAGTCAGTGAGGACCTCCATATTATGAACCCCCAATTCTCTGGCCAGGCACAGTCCCGCGACTACGACCTCGTACTTGGCCTGATTGTTTGTGATAGGGAAGTGCACCACCACCGTTTATTCGATCCTGGTTCCCTGGGGGCTTTCCAAAACCACTCCTACCCCCAGGGAATGCCTCCCTGAAGCGCCATCTACAGTCACCTTCCAAGGAATAGGGCGAGTGAGATTCTTCTCCGCCACCTCAATCACATAATCGGCCAGGAAGTCAACCATCGCCTGCGCCTTGATCGAGAGGCGGGGAACGAAGGAAATGTCAAACTCGCTCAACTCTACCGACCACTTGGCCAGCCTTCCCAAATTCTCCTCCCCCTCGAAGATGTTATGGAGGGGGTGGTCAATCACCACCCGGATTAAGTGTGCCTGTAAATAGGGCCGAAGCCTCCGGGCCGAGACAACCAGGACGAAGGCCAGTTTCTCCATGATGGGATAACGAAGCTCTGCCTGTCTCAGCACCCTGCTTATGTAACGCCCCGAAAAGTGTAAACGAGTCGGTCGCGTCCTAAGGAATTTTTGGTGCCTTTATAGGGCTACACGGCCTAGGACACGGGCGTGTCTATGGTCATATCCTTCTGAGTTGGCTGGGCTGTGTCCAGGAAAGGACATGGTAGGAAACACGGTTTTTAACAGTAGTGACACGGGAGTGTCTGGGGTGACACGGGCGTGTCCTCACCCGTATCACCACCCGTGTTCTTCTCGGGTTGAAACCCTGGGTGTGTTGTCAGGAGTACACGGCCAGGGTACACGGGCGTGTACTGTATGATACGGGCATTTCGTATTTGACACAGGCATGTCGGATACAGCACGGGTGTGTGTCCACCCGTGTCCACCAAGGGACGTGACGGTTGGCGTAGCGGTTATGCATGACACGCCCCTGGTCACGGGCATGTCGATGACCCGACATGGGCGTGTCAAATTGAGACACGGGCGTGTCTCAACCCATGTCCTACTCTGGATCGACAACTTCGTGTGCAAGCAGGGCACACGTCCGTGTGCAAATCCATGTTCAGCTTATTTTAGTGACTTTTTGGCTGGATCCGATTCGTTCGTTTTCTTTAAATCAGATCTAACGGCTTAGGATTAATCCTCCTTTCTTATGGACGGGAGTGGGGGTTAAACTCCTCATTTTCTTTTGGCCTTTCTCTTTCTTGAGTCTTAGAGAGAGGAGAAAGCAAGGAAGATGGAGGAGGAGGGTCCCAGCCGCCGGAGGAGCATCGGAGCACCGAATCGAAAACCGAGACCGGTCCCGCGGAGGCATTCTCGTTACGAAGCTTTCCATCTGGCTAGTTTCTCATGACGCCAAAACAGACTTCAAGGGTAACGACTCTCAACTTGGACATGTGAAGTCCTCTTCCTTTCTGAAAGGGAAACCCGCTCCCGCGAGTGTGCGGTGAGTGCGCGGTGTTCCTTGGGGTAGATATGTGAAGTCCCCCTTGTTTAGAGTCCGGAATCGAAGTACGGGCATAGGCATTGTGTGTGAAGCCTATTCAGACGTGTTTGTTTGGATCGGTGATGTTGCATTGTGCATTGATTGTCGGAGAAGACTCCATATTGTGTTGTTTTTTGGGTTTTCTACACGGTAGATTGCAACAGGGAGCCTTGGGGATTAACTCTAAGGTGCACCCGGAAAACTGGGCGAAAACACATTCCTGCCAACTAGGTGGCCTGGGGCCAACCTTATATAATTGGGATTGTATGTGCGAGGCCTGTCTCCAGGAGACATGTAGGGTCTTTCTTTGTAAAACGGTGAGCCCATGGGGTTCAGTATTATTAGGCCAGGGAGCCGAACAGGAAGGGCAAAACCGACCCGCGCCCTGCAGGTTTGGCCATGAGTACTACGGTATTCGGAGATGGTATGGCAACTTGAGAAACGGGAAATTGTGGAGTTGTACCTGCGTTATGTGGACTATGACATGAGAGTAACAGAAATTGGCTCTCGTCGGTGGCATAATGAGTATCTCAGGCCAGGTGTCGTAAAGACTGAAATGCTCAAAGTAATCCGTCAAGTCAAGGACCTCTGAACGGAGGTGGTATCCGGGAAGTCTGGTACACCGTCAATGTGCCTTGAGTGCACGGGGTGGGCGGTCGTGCGAGCCTCCACCTGTGGTGAACTATGCTAGGTTGTTCTTTCACTAGGATTTTTGGATGGTAGTGAAGCCATGGAATTGACTGGATTCACTAAGAATGTGCCCTGAGTGCACGGGGTGTTTGGCCGAGCGAGCCTACACCTGTGGAGAATTTACTTATGCACTTAATTGTTTAAATAGGCTAATGAAATGCAGGGAAAGATCACCGCCGTCCCGAATAAGGGGTGGGGTCGTTATAATTTGGTCAGTTTTAGCTGACCGTTGCTTTGTTTGCAATCATACGGTGGAATGTTGCTTGTAGGGGCGGTGGAACCAAGTACCAAATAGTGGGCTGAAGCCCAAGCTGCTGTGCTGGCCCTCGAAGGCCAAAGTGAACTGTTGTTTTATTTCTATCATGTGTGGCCGGCCTGCGAGCCGATGTCTGTAAAACACTATGTTGTTAAGTGAACATTGTAAGGCCATAAGGTCAAGTACTTTTATGTATTGTGGTATTTCTTTCCTAATGTGGTTAGTGGACATTCATGATACATGTTTTATGATATTGGGTTCTTTCAACTAAGCTTCCGCTAGTTGCTCTGTGTAGGACGTTTGTGTTTGGGAGAATGGTTTCATTATGTAACCCTTCGGTCTGTCTGTAGTATATGGCGTCGGGCCTCGGCCGGACCTACTGCTATATATCATGCGACAGATAGGGGTGTTATAATTTGGTATCAGACTACCGTTTCCGGTCTTGCTTATTGGAATTCGTTGCCGAATTATTTTAAGGGGTGGTGAGCACATATATGTGCGTCATCGTTATAACATAAAAAGAACCCATGAATGTCCACTTAGGAATGAAAATACACTTGTTTTTGAGGAACCTGAGAGTTCCATTGATTGCTTTTAGCAATTTGTATGTCGCCTAATCGATAGTTATGCTTTATAGGGGACTACGAGTGGTGCGGGGTAGTCGCAAAGTCAGCACTCCATGGAGAGTAATGCACTTAACAGCGTGCCTGAGACCCTACTTTCTGTTGAAACCATAAGAAGGATAGTTGAAGTGGTGTTCGCAGTGACTAAAGCACAACTTGGAGGGCAAGTGCAGCCACCTGTCCCTGGGGTGACTTCAACAACGAGTGGTGTGATGGAATAATTAGCGTGTATAAAACCTTTGGATCAGCAGTTGAACATGCTTTTAGTGCAGGGTACGAACTCAGTTGAGGAGTATTTGCATGCGTTTCTTATTATAAGGCGCTACCCGTGGTTTGATTTGGAGAACGAGCAGACTATAGTTAATAGATTCTACAACGGTCTGCGTGATGAATTATGACTGCTACTCATAGGACCAAAGATACTTGGATTCCGAGCGTTAATGGAGGCAGCTAGATCTTTGGAAGCAGATCTTACCAGAATCAACCAGACGTCAGTGTGCAGGTTTCCAAACACCCCAGGTCCCGCAAAGCCTGTACACCGAAAGAGGAGTAAAGTGAGGCCTAACGTATCTGCTAGTCAAACTCCATATTACTGTTATAAATGTGGAAGGTTTGGTCACTTTGCCCGATATTATCATAAAGATGATAAGGGGACAGAGAAAGCTTTGAAGGGAGTCCAAGAGAAGAAAGACTCTAGTGTTGAGAAGATAGAGTTAAAGGCTCTACCCACCTCGAAGTCCGGTTTCCGTAGATGGTGTATGAAGGTAAGGAGGTCAAGTCTAGTTCCTTCTTTTGGTGCGTCTGGAACAATTATTGGCCGAAACCCGGACGCATGCTTTGCTGTGGAAAGCTGGGACACTTTGTCCGAGAGTGTCGAAGCAGACATCTGGAGTCTGAGAAGAAGCCTAGAGCGACCTGCGAAGAGAAAGGCAAGGGGTTAGAGGCAGCTACATCTCAGTATGCCCTATCCCATCCTAGAGGATACAAATTTGGCCATCAGGAGGTTATGGAATATGCTGATATGGTGACAGGTATGGTTTAATTTTTGGTATGTCAATTTTAGATACTTGTTTCCTTACGCATATTAGCCTATGTTTGGTTATGATAGGATTTGTATTGATTTTCTGAGTGTCCGACGAAAACACTGTTCGTTATGGGAACTTCTCATTCCTTTTTGCCCAAAGGACGTGTTTTGTGCATCGGAGTTCCTTCTTCGATGGCAAGAGTCAAATCGAGAGTACTACTGCCTAACGGGTACTCTTTACACCCGAATAGAGCCTGTTGTTTGAAGTTACGGTTAAGGAGTCAAGAGTTTTGACTTGCAAGTGTCGCTACTGCTGTCTGTAGAGTTCGATCTAATCTTTGGAATGATTGGCTCTCAGAGCAGTGCTCGTACATCAATTTCAAACGTAAGGTGGTCAGTTATGTATTAGCTTTGGTTGTGAGAATTCGGAACTGAAGTATTACTTCAAGAGCTGGTAGAACAGGGTTATGTGCGTTCAAGTTTATTGCCTTGGAGCACATCGGTCCTCTTGTTAAAAGAGGATGGAAGCTTACAACTATGTAATGGTTGCTAGAAGTTGATTAAGTTAACGGGTAAATACTAAGTATCCAACCCAAGAAGTGATTATCTGTTCGATCAACTTAATGGGTCAAGTGTGTACTCAAGTTGAATCAGAAGTTTGGATACTATTATTTGTCTCTAAGGGAAAGTGATATTCCCAAAACAGCGTCCAGCACACAATATGGGCACTATAAGTTCATCGTTAAGCCGCTTGTGCTAACAAATGTGCCGCCTGTGTTATGAATTTGAGGTATAGGGTGTTCAGTGAGTACCTGAACCAGTTCGTGATGACCTTTATTGACGACTTACTGGTATACTTTCGGTATGAGGGTGATCATTCCAAGCATCTGGATTCGGTATTGGAGACGTTAAGGAGAAATCAGTTGTATGCCAATTTCTCCAAGTGCGAGCTTTGGTTACCCTCAATAACATTTCTTGGTCGTCTTGAGTGGAGAAAGTGTCGTGGTGGACCCGTCAAAGATATTTGCGATACGTGAGTTGCTTGTGTTATCTGCGTTGGCGTAAAGCCCGAAGTTTATAAGACTGGCCGTCTAGTACAGACGAATCATAGAGAACCTCTAGCGGATAACATTACCCCTCACGATTTTGGCGAAGAAAGATCAAAAGTTTGTGTGGTTGCTGGAGTGCGCGCAAGCTTTCGAAGAGCTAAAAGGTCGGTTGACCTCGGTAACTATTCCATGTTCACCGAGTAAATCGAAGGAGTTGAGGTTTACCGCGTTGCATGTGGCAGTGACTCGTATTGTGTTCTGCTCCTTCATGGGAGTGTAATAATATATATAGCTCGCGCTAGTTGGTGGTACGCGAGAGGATTTATCCAGTCCATGACTTGGAGTTAGCGGCCGTTATATTCGCCCTGAAGCTTTAAAGGCGCGACCTAAACGGCGTGAAGGTCGGTATCTAAATCGATCTAAGGAGCCTGAAATACTTGTTGGATAAAAGGGATTTAAACTTGTGGCAGCAGAGGTGGATGGATTTATTGGTGGACAACACCCTCGACATACATTTTGGCATAAGTTTTGGAGATATTGGAAATCTCTTGCGTGGACAAGCAGATCATGGATGCTGCTTTTGATAGGTCAAATCCCCAATATGGTTTTGAAGACGAACTATTGTGGAAGGACAGTCGTCTATGCGCCCCAAGTGTGGAGAGTCGGCGGCAGGAGTTGATGTACGAGGCTCAACATACCAAGTACTCAATTCACCACGAGTGCACAAAATGTTTAGAGGTTTGAAGAAATTGTTCTGGTGCCCAGGACTGAAAAGTGACGATCTTGTGGAAAAGTTAGCAAAATTCTATATGGATAACATTGTTCGGTTGTATGGTGCACTCCGTAGTATTGTAAGTGACTGAGATGAATGTTTCACGTCAAACGATACCAGGCTGGTGCATAAATTGTTGGGAACTAAGCTAAGCTTCAGTTCGGTCTTCCATTCGCAGACGGGTGTGCAGACCGAATGGGCCAGCAAACAATGGAGGACATACTTCACATGTGCGTCTTGGATTATTGAAGACAGTGGGAAGATCACATGTACATGGTGGAGTTTGCGAATAACAACCGCTACCAGCGAGTAAACAAATGGCGCCTGTCGAGACCTTGTATGGGAGAAAAAGGTCATACGCCGTTGTCGTGGTTGGAGACGGGTGAGTCGATGTTATACAAACGTCAGACAGTAGAAAACGCCACTTCAGCGGTACATACAGTTCAGGAATGGTAGCAGATCGATCACAATAGACATGCGGAATACTATAACGCCAAAGCATAGGAGCGTGGAATTCGCTGTTGCCGATTGATCATAGTTGAAGATTAAGCCTTTCAATGGTGTCTCGCGAGCTCGATGCCTGAGGAGGTTGAGTCCGAGGTACCTTGGACCGTTTGATCTCCTGGAGCGAAGTGGTGAAGCAGGGTATTGACAGAAGTTGTCAGTGAACTTGTGTGGGCTACATGATGTGTTCCACATATTGGGGTTTCAGAAGGCGGTGCTAGAGCCTTCGCACATGGTTGCGGTTGGTCAGGTGCTGTTTGATTGTGGGACGATGATGAAGGTAAATCCCGTATGTATTGAAGACTTTGAAGTCACACAACGCCGCAATAGGAAGTTTTCGTATGGTTAAAGTTCGTTGAAATAATTGCAGTCGTGAAGATCTTTCATGGGATCAGGAGCAGATTATGCTGGAGGAATACCCCGAGTTGTTTCGTTTGGGTAAATCTTAGGTTATGTATCTTTGCATAATTTCGTGTACGAAATTCTTTAAGGGAGGAGATTTGTAACGCCCCGAAAAGTGTAAATGAGTCGGTCGCGTCCTAAGGAATTTTTGGTGCCTTTATAGGGCTACACGGCCTGGGACACGGGAGTGTCTATGGCCGTGTCCTTCTGTGTTGGCTGGGCTATGTCCAGGAAAGGACACAGCAGGAAACACGGTTTTGAACAGTAGTGACACGGGCGTGTCAGGGGTGATACGGGCGTGTCCTCACCCGTGTTCTTCTCAGGTTGAAACCCTGGGTGTGTTGTCAGGAGTACACGGCCGGGGTACACGGCCGTATACTGAATGACACAGGCATGTCGGATTTGACACGGGCGTGTCTAATTCGGAACGGGCGTATGGCCACCCGTGTCCACCAAGGGACGTGACGGTTGGCGTAGCGGTTATGCATGACACGCCCCTGGTCACGGGCGTGTCGATGACCCGGCACAGGCGTGTCAGATTGAGATACGGGCGTGTCTCGATCCGTGTCCTTCTTTGGATCGACGACTTCGTGTGCAAGTAGGGAAAACGGCCATGCACACGGCCATGTGCAAAGCCGTGTTCAGCTTATTTTAGTGACTTTTTTGCTGGATTCGAGCCGTTCATTTTCTTTAAATCATATCTAACGGCTTAGGATTAATCCTCCTTCCTTAAGGCCGGGAGTGGGGGTTAAACTCCTCATTTTCTTTTGGCCTTTCCCTTTCTTAAGTCTTAGAGAGAGGAGAAAGCAAAGAAGAAGGAGGAGGAGGGTCCCAGCCGCCGGCGGAGCATCGGAGCACCGAATCGAAAACTGAGACCGGATCCGCGGAGGCATTCTCGTTACGAAGCTTTCCATCCGGCTAGTTTCTCATGACGCCAAAACGGACTTCAAGGGTAATGACTCTGATAGTTTAACTTTCAAGGCAGCCTAAACACCTAGAGGGGGGGGGTGAATAGGTTCTGCTTCTCTTTCTAAAACTTCTAGACAGAATTCAATTTATTAACTAATATGAAAACACAGCAATCACAGAAAACAAAACATCACAGATTGCACTATGTTTTATAGTGGTTCCCCAAGGTCTGGGTACATCCACTTTCCCCCTTCACCTATCTAGCTGTATGCTAGATTCGGCCAAACTTCCACTTATCACAGATCAATAGATCTTACAACTCAGAACCCAACTGGTTCCTACAACTCAGGCACAACTGCCCTACCTCAGCCTTGCCCCAAGGCCTACAACTCAGAGAATATCCTTCTCCTACACTCAGGCAATCAGCCCTACCACTCAGAGTTCAACACTCCTACACTCAGCCTTTATAACATAGGCTTACAACTCAGATCTGTATAAACAGATCCTACAGAAATATAGAAAAGATTGTTTAAATTGTCTTGCCAAGTTGAGAGAGAAAAGGCAATGACAATTCTTAATCAGCTGATGCAATCAACTGTTTCTTAGCCTTCTTCAAAGCTTCTTGAAAATGTACTTAGCTGAGTTGATTCCAAACAGCTTCTTGAGAATCCACTGGTGGATTCCTTCTTCTTCTTCAAATTCTGACTTGATCTCTCTCTATCCAGAACTTTGAATGATTCTTCTGAATTCTGATTAGAACTCTTCTTAGATCTACCCTTAGATAGTCTTCTTAGATCTCCCGGAGAAGATCTTCTTAAGTGCCTAGCACTTTCTTGAAATGAGTAGAATGTAATCCTTCTCCACTTTCTGATCCAATGTATTTCAAAGGGTCAGTTCTATATCTTCTTAATTGTGTGTTTTTTTCTCCTTCTGAATCTGTCTATTTATAGACATTCTTCATGGTAACCGGCTGATCCGGTTTCTAACCGTTTTCTGACAAGTCTGACAACTTCAGTTAACTGGTGATAACCCACAGCTGTCAAGTCTTCAAACAAGTCCTGTGCCTTAGTGTTGAAACAGTCTGTCAGAAAGTGTCGAGACCATCTGTCTATTTGTGTCGACACAATTGACTTTGGTGTCGACACTGCCTTCAGTGATGTCGACTAAATTGCCTTTGTGTCGACACATCTTCTTCTGAAACTAACTTGGTCTTTGACTCTGCAGTGTGTCGACACAAGTCCTGTGTGTCGACACAGTTGTTGTAGAATCATAACTTTAGTAAGTGTTGACTTAGCCTTCAGGTGTCGACTATTTTCTTCTGTGTCGACATATTCAGATGATGTCGACAAACTTGAGATCGACTATACTCTTCAGTGTCGACGCATTCTCCCAATGTTGAGGTCGACGTTTTTCTTCTGTGTCGACACAATTTCCCAGTGTTGTGTCGACTTACTTCTTCTGTGTCGACACAATTTCCCAGTGTTGTGTCGACTTACTTCTTCTGTGTCGACACAATTTCCCAGTGTTGTTGTAGACTATGTTATGTGTCGACACTTTTTCCCAGAGTAGTGTCGACTTACACCTTCTGTGTCGACACACTTTCCCAGTGTTGTGTCGACAACTTTCTTCTATGTGACGACACATGTTCCTTTGTGTCGACACTTGGACTTAGAATTTTTTCCTGTAAACTTTAACAATTCTTTACCTGCACATGTCAACTCAAAACAACATCAAATACAACATGATGTATATCATTGAGCTAGGTTGGGCTTCTTCAAATCAGGTACACATTTTCCAATGTACCCAACAGACTCTCAACTTGGACATGTGAAGTCATCTTCCTTTCTGCATGGGAAACCCGCTCCCGTGAGTGTGCAGTGAGTGCGCGGTGTTCCTTGGGGTAGATATGTGAAGTCCCACTTATTTAGAGTCTGGAATCGAAGTACGGGCATAGACATTGTGTGTGAAGCCTATTCGGACGTGTTTGTCTGGATCGGTGATGTTGCATTGTGAATTGATTGTCGGAGAAGACTCCGTATTGTGTTGTTTTTCGGGTTTTCTACATGGTAGATTGCAACAGGGAGCCTTGGGGATTAACTCTAAGGTGCACCCGAAAAACTGGGCGGAAACGCATTCCTACCAACTAGGTGGCATGGGGCCAACCTTGTATAATTAGGAGTGTATGTGTGAGGCCTGTCTCCAGGAGACATGTAGGGTCTTTCTTTGGAAAATGGTGAGCCATGGGGTTCAGTATTATTAGGCCAGGGAGCCGAACAGGAAAGGCAAAACTAACCCGTGCCTTGCAGGTTTGGCCATGAGTACTTCGGTATTCAGAGATGGTAGGGCGACTTGAGCAACGGGAAATGGTGGAGCTGTACCAGCGTTATGTGGACTATGACATGAGAGTAGCAGAAATTGGCTCTCGTCGGTGGCATAATGAGAGTCTCAGGCCAGGGGCCGTAAAGACTGAAATGCTCAAAGTAATCCGTCAAGTCAAGGACCTCTGAACGGAGGTGGTATCCGGGAAGTCTGGTACACCGTCAATGTGCCCTGAGTGCACAGGGTGGGCATTCGAACGAGCCTCCACCTGTGGTGAACTGTGCTAGGTTGTACTTTCACTACGATTTTTGGATGGTAGTGAAGCCACAGAATTGAACGGATTCACTAAGAATGTGCCCTGAGTGCACGGGGTGTTTGGCCGAGCGAGCCTACACCTGTGGGGAATTTACTTATGCACTTAATTGTTTAAATGGGCTAATGAAATGCAGGGAAGGAGCACCGCCGTACCGAATAAGGGGAGGGGTCGTTATAATTTGGTCAGCTTTAGCTGACCGTTGCTTTGTTTGTCACCATACGGTGGAATGTTGCTTGCAGGTGCGGCGGAACCAAGTACCAAATAGCGGGCTGAAGCCCAAGCTGTTGTGCTGGCCCTCAAAGGCCAAAGTGAACTGTTGTTTTATTTCTATCATGTGTGGCCGGCCTGCGAGCTGATGTCTGTAAAACACTATGTTGTTAAGTGAACATTGTAAGGCCATAAGGCCAAGTACTTTTATGTATTGTGGTATTTCTTTCCTAATGTGGTTAGTGGACATTCATGATACATGTTTTATGATATTGGGTTCTTTCAACTATTTATAAGCTTCCGCTAGTTGCTCTGTGTAGGACATTTGTGTTTGGGAGAATGGTTTCATTATGTAACCCTTCGGTCTGTCTGTAGTATATGGCTTCGGGCCCCGGCCGGACCTTCTGCTATATACCATGCGATAGATAGGGGCGTTACAGCTTACGTAATAAATTTGTAACTGTTTCTTTCCTTCCTCTCTGACTAGGACAAAGCTCAGGGCATCAGTCCCTACTCCCAGGTACAAGGACAGGTCTTCTCCCTCCTTTGGTCCTTGGAGGAGCGGAGCCTGGGTGAGCTGTTTTTTCAAGGTCCAAAATGCCTCCTCACATTCCTGGGTCCATTCGAATTTCTTGCCCCCCCCCCCTCAACTCTTTAAAGAAGGGGGAACATTTTTCCCCTGCCCGGGAGAGGAATCGGCTAAGTACAGCCAACCTTCCCATCAACCGTTGGACTTCTTTGGCATTTCGAGGTGACCCCAATTCCATGATTGCCTTGACCTTGTCCGGGTTTGGTTCCACCCCGGCGGGAGTTAGGAGATAACACAGGAACTTGCCCCTGCTGGCTCCGAAAACACATTTTAGGGGATTCAACCTCATCTTATATTTTCGCAGGGTGCCAAAAGTTTCCTCCAGATCTCGAAGATGGGAGTCGACCTCCCGACTTTTGATCATGAGATCATCTACATACACCTCCAGGTTTCGCCCCTTTTGTTCCCGGAAGATGCGGTCCATCATCTTTTGATAGGTGGCCCCAACGTTCTTCAACCCAAAGGGCATCATTCTGTAACAGTAGTACCTATCCCCCGTGATGAAGGAGACATCCTTTATGTTAGGGGGTGCATCCTGATCTGGTGATAACCTGAAAAAGCATCTAAAAAGCTCATTATAGAGAAATCGATGGCTGAGTCTACCAGCGTGTCGATTCGAGGCAATGGGTAACAATCCTTGGGACATGATTTATTAAGAAGAGAAAAATCAACACACATTCTCCACCGACCGTCTCCTTTTTTAACCATGACAATATTGGAGACCCAGACGGGGAATTGAATTTCGGATACAAAGCTGACCTTGAGGAGTTTGGCGACCTCCTCCCTGATGGGCTCGGCGAGCTTATCTGTCGTGGACCTCTTCTTCTGCAGGATGGGGCGAGCCTCCGGGTCAAAGTTGAGGCGGGGGCAGGCGACGTCCACTTCAATTCCGGGCATCTCGGCCGCACTCCAGGCAAAGACGTCCACATTCTTCTGGATGCATTCCAGCATCCGGCCTTGATCCTCTGGGGCCAACCCCCCGCTGATGCGAACCTTCTCCACCCTGCCTTCCCGAGTGAGAACCTTCATCTCCACTACCTCTTCTGTAGCCTCTAGCCTGGAATGCTCCTCCCACTCGACAACATCCCCCCCTCCGTGGATAGGGACCTCCTCTCCATCCACAGCCATTACCTCTGCTGACTCTTCCAGTACCACCTCCTCTTCTGCTGCCCGAAAATGGGCCTCCCCCTACCTCTTCCTCCTCCCTCATCTCTTCTTCGGCTTCCTGCCTTGCCAACTCATCCATCCTCCGCCCCATTTCTTCGGCTCTCTCCTTCCAGGAGATGGAGTTCACTGTCGTCACATAACATTTTCTTGCTGTCTTGGGGTCGCCGCGGACTCGGACCTGGACCCCCTCCGCGTTGAACTTGAGGCATTGGTGGAAGGATGAGGGGACGCAGCGGAAGGCGCTGATGAGGGGTCGCTCGAAGATGGCATTGTAACTGTTGGGTGCCTCCACTATCACAAATCTGCAGTTCCTGGACTGCCTGTAACACCTCTACTCGTCAAGAAGAATATAATAGAGGGTCCGGCCGGGGCCCCACACCATATTCCACAAACAGGCGTAGACGCTACTAAATAATATCAAAACTAACGCATCCTAACACAGAGCATTCTAGCGGAAGCTTCACGGTTGAATTATTGAACTCAAGATAATGAACATTGTCCACCAAAACTTAGGAATATATATAAACATTACAAAAGTCTGGCCTTAAGGCCTTACAACAGTTTCTCTTAACAAGAGTGTGGATTACAGACATCGGCACGCAGGCCGGCCACACATGAACAAAAGAAACAAAACAATGCCTTCGAGGGCAGCAGCGCAGCTTTGGGCTTCAGCCCGCTAAGTCCCGCTCGGACCAGCACCTCCAGTACCTGTAATAACCAATCCACCAAGCGGTGGCATACAGGGCAACGGTCAGCACTCAGCTGACCAATTATAACGACCCTGCCCCTGGCACGGGGCAGCGGAATTCCATCCCTGCAAAGCAATCATCCAACATGATATATAGCAATTCAAGCAAGACGTGCACGCCCGCACAGTCACATATCACAAACGTCGGCACGACGGCCCGACGCTCCGTGCACTCAGGGCACATTCACACCGTTCAGAGGTCCCAGACATAACGGTGCATTATGAGCATTCTAGTCTGATCGGCTCACCGGCCGTCGACTCTCGCTATGTGATCCTAACAGGGTCTTAAGCACCCAAGGTTAGACAACCATAACGCGGGTACAGTTCCACCTTTCCCGTTGCTCACATCGTCAGACTCACGCCTGGACTGACGCGGGTACAGTTTCACCTTGCCCGTTCCACCATTTCCTAGTTGCAGCCTCACGGCTCAACCTTCCACAAAGTAGCACTCACGGCTACAAGAGAGTCCAACTCTCAACACTTCCTGGACTTCCTCCAGTACTTTCCATCACGCATACAAGCAATGATCACGGAGTCTTCTCCGATATGCAACCAAGCATCACCAATCCAGACCATGTCTAGATGGGCTTCACACAGCATCCCTAGATCCGTACTCCAATTCCGGACTCTAACAAGGGGGACTTCACATATCTACCCCAAGGGATGCCACAACCCACCGCACACTTGCGGGGAAGGGTTTTCCCTATGCAATGCAGGAATTAAGGACTTCACATGTCCAAGCAGGAAATCGTTACCCTAGGAGTTCGCTTCGGAGCCATGGCGAGAAATTTGAGACGGATGAAAGCCTTCGCAGCAGCGTTGCCTTCGCAAATCCGAACTCGGCTCGCGATTTGGACCACCGTAGCACCACCGGCAGCCGGACTCCACTTCCTCTTCTTCCTCCTTGCTCTCACCTCTCTCTTAAACTTTAGAAAGAGAAGATGAAAAGAAGAATGAGCTTTCTCTCCCCTTTTCCGGCCTTATCAGCCCAGAAATGATCTCCAGCCACAGGATCTTATTTAAAGAAAATGAAGTGCCAAGATCTAACTGAAAATCCCTTTTCTTTTGGCCGACACGGCCTGTGACACGCCCGTGTCACAGGCCGTGTACCCTTAAGCGGCATACGTGGCACTCGCACCGACTGAAGTATTCGAGAACACGGGCATCGACACGCCCGTGTCGAACCTGACACGCCCGTGTCAGTCATGAGACACGCCCTGCTACACGGTCCTCACTGATCTCCAAACCAGTACACGGGTAGGCACACGCCGTGTCAAACCCAACACGGCCGTGTTCCATGCCGTGTTCACTGCCGTGTTCAAGGCCGTGCACTTTTCTGACTCAAACAGGCCAATTTCGAATTTAAATGAGTGACACGCCCTGGGACACGCCCGTGTCGGAGGCCGTGTCCCAGGCTCGACTATCGTCGACCTCCGATCATCGACTATCTTGAACACGCCCTGGGACACGCCCGTGTCCCAGGCCGTGTACCCCGACACGCCCTGGGACACGCCCGTGTCCCAGGCCGTGTTAAGCAACCTGAACCTCAAATTCACTTTTGAGTCTTTTGGGGTGTTACAATCCTCCCCCCCTTAATAAAATTTCGTCCCGAAATTTGAAGACAGTAGGGAGAAATTAAAAAAACATTTATATGTTTTTATTACATATATAACGAGCAAACAAATTACGAAAATAATTCGGGAAACTCGGCTTGCATGGTCTGCTCACGCTCCCATGTTAGCTCTTCTCGGCCACAATTGTCCCACCGGACTTTGACCATCCCTATCACTTTGTTCCGCAACTGTTTCTCGGCTCGATCCTCAATCCGTATAGGCTTCACCTTTGTTGTTAGCCCATACTCAACCGACACTCGATCATTGTCAATTACTTGAGCTGGATCCTTGACTGCTTTGCGTAGCACCGAGATGTGAAACACATCATGCAATCCACTCAATTCCGATGAAAGAGCTAGCCGATAGGCGGCTTCCCCAACTCGCTCCACCACTTCAAACGGACCAAGGTATCACGGACTTAGCTTTTTCAACCGCCGAATCCGAGATACGCCTTTGAAGGGCTTAATCTTTAAATAGACCCAGTCACCCACCGCGAACTCCACGTTCCGGTGCTTAGCATTGTAATACTTGGCTTGCCGATCTTGGGCTATTAGGAGCCTCTCTCGAATAGAGCGTATTGTTGAGGTAGCATCCTCGACTTCCTTTTTGCCTAAAAGTTTAGTCTCGCCAGTTTCTGCCCAAGCTAGCGGTGTACGACACTTCCGACCATACAGCGCTTCAAATGGGGCCATGCCTATACTCGCTTGATAGCTATTATTATAGGCAAACTCCACCATAATAAGATGTTCTTCCCATTTCTTACCGAAGTCCAGGGCGCACATACGGAGCATATCCTCCATCGTTCTGTTGGTTCGTTCAGTTTGGCCATCCGTTTGCGGGTGAAAAGCCGTACTGAATGCTAACTTCGTGCCCAACATCTGATGAACTAATCTCCAATCCTTTGAGGTAAAGCGCCCATCTCGGTCACTTACGATGCTCCGGGGAACACCGTGCAATCGAACTATCTGCTCCACATAGAGCTTTGCCAACGTTTCCACTGAATCGTCCCGCTTGTTTGGTATAAAGTGAGCCACCTTTGTCAACCGGTCTACAATCACCCAGATTGAGTCGTGGCCATGCTGAGATCTCGGCAATCCGTGCACGAAATCCATAGAAATATCCTCAAACTTCCACTGTGGAATCGGCAACGACTTCAGGAAACCACTCGGCCGTTGACATTCTGCCTTTACCAAAGCACAAGTGCGACATTTAGCCATATACGCGGCTATGTCCTTCTTTAAACCAGGCCACCAGAACAGTTTCTTCATGTCCTTGTACATTTTTGTGCTCCCAGGGTGAATTGAATACTTTGTAAAGTGTGCTTCATATAGCAGCCCTTCTCGCAATTTACCCGCACTAGGGACGCACAATCGGCCATCTTTTCGTAATAAGCCATCATCCCAGGAGAACTGATCACCAGATCCCTCCTTTGCATAGCATTGGAGACTTTCATCCAACTCTGTTGCCCGCCGAACCCTGTCAGCAAGGTCACACTGAACTTCCAACTAGCTCATACATGCAACAGTTGAAGAATCTCTTTCCACACAAGATATCTCCAAGGCTTCCAACTCCTGGATTAACCGCTCATCATGCATCCGCAACCAATTTGCCTGCACCGGAGCCCGACGACTCAAGGCATCAGCGACCACATTTCCCTTTCCGGGAACATAGTGAATGTCAAATGTAAAATCCCCAAGGAATTCCATCCACCTCCTTTGTCGCATATTCAACTCTTTTTGATCAAGCAGATACTTTAAGCTTTTATGATCTGTATAAATATCCACTTTCACTCCATACAGATAATGCCGCCATAATTTTAGCGAAAAGATCACCGCCGCCAACTCCAAATCATGGACGTGGTAATTACGCTCATGCACTTTCAATTGACGTGAGCCATAAGCGATCACCTTGCCAAACTGCAGGAGAACGCAGCCTAAGCCGCTTCCTGACGCATCGCTGTATATTTCAAATCCATCTGTACCACATGGCGACGTCAACACGGGCGCCGTGGTCAAACGATTCTTCAGCTCATCAAAAGCTCGTGCGCACTCCGGCGTCCAAACGAACTTCTGCTCCTTTCTCGTCAACGTAGTCAGAGGCAAAGCAATCCGGGAGAAGTTCTCCACGAACCTCCTATAGTAGCCCGCCAGTCCAAGGAAACTCCTGACTTCGGCCACCGAAGACAACACTGGCCAATCCCGAATGGCACTTATCTTTGCCGGATCCACCGCTATGCCCTCTCCACTTACTACATGGCCTAGAAAAGCCACCGACGAGAGCCAGAACTCACACTTTGAGAAATTGGCATACAGCTTATTCCTTCGCAAGGTATGCAATACTAATCGCAAATGGTTTGCATGATCTTCCTCCGATTGTGAATATACCAGAATATCATCAATAAACACAATCACAAACAGATCCAGGTATTCGCGGAACGTTCGATGCATGAGATCCATGAATACCGAAGGCGCATTACACAAGCCGAACGGCATCACTGTGAACTCATAATGACCATAGCGTGTGCCAAACGCTGTCTTGGGAATGTCACCTTCCCTAATCCGCAACTGGTAATACCCGGACTTCAAATCCAACTTCGAATAGACGGTCGAGCCCGCTAGCTGATCGAACAAGTCATCGATCCGAGGAATTGGATACTTGTTTTTCTCCGTCAGTTTGTTCAGTTCGCGATAATCAATACATAGTCGCAAACCACCGTCTTTCTTTTTCACAAAAAGAACAGGCGCGCTCCAAGGTGACATACTTGGGCGTATATAACCCTGCTCCAACAACTCTTGCAACTGAACTTTCAGTTCGGCCATTTCTTTTGGCGCTACCCGATACGGCGAACGGGCCACGGGTTTTGCACCCGGCACCAGCTCGATAGCGAAGTCAATTTCCCTTTGGGGAGGTAACCCTGGAAGGTCCTTTGGAAACACATCCGCATATTCCGACACAATCGGCACTTCACTCACACTGGCCTTCGGCGCCACCGCCTCTATGAGTGTGAAGAACAACTCCGCACCCTTCTGAACTGCCTTAATAACTTGGAGAGCGGATAACAACATCCCACTCATCCCTTGCATACCAATGAACTTGGTCTCTCGTTCGGTATTTTGCCCAAGTGTGACCTCTTTTGAAGTGCAATCTATACAGGCACGCTGCTCTGAAAGCTAGTCCATACCAAAGATTATATCAAACTCTTTGATCGGCAATACTAGTGTTTCCACCTTGAACTCCCGACTTCCTATCTTGACCTCAAGACCGCAAGATCGATCCGCGCACATCAAACATCCGTTAGGCAACAACACCTTTACACTGTCTGTCGTGGTCCGGATAGGCACCCCGATACGGACGACAAAGTCCTCAGATAGAAACGAATGTGAAGCACCTGTGTCGAACAGTGCTCGCGCCGGATATTCTCTTATAAGGACAAACCCTATAACATTACAATTAAAACAAGCACAGCACAACAAAACAAGCATATTAAAATCTACGCGCACCTGTGATGACATCCGCCTGCTTAATGGCCTCCTGTTGTCCAAGGTTGAAGACCCTGGGCTGCGCGTGCGAGGCAGAAGACTCCACCACAGCCTTCCCCTTCTCCGCATAAGACGCTCCCGTCTTCTTATCACCCTTTGGAGGACCAAATCGGCATTCACGTGCGAAGTGTCCAACCTTCCCGCACGTAAAACAAGCACGAGATCCATTCCTAGATGTGTCCGTCACAGTCGCAGAAGGAGCTTGTCCAGAAGACTTCGACTTCTTATTCCACCTCCTACGGTAGCCAAACTTGTCCGGACGCGGCGGCTTAAACTCCGGCTTCACAACCGCCAAGTTTCCTTTTGCTTGCCCCCGTTTCATATCCAGCTCCAAAGAACGAGCCGTACAGACTAAGGCTTGGAATCCCTGACTCACAGAACTCGAGAGCAAATACCTCAGCTCATCTCGCAGTCCCGCATAAAACCGACTAGTCTTACGCTCTTCTTCGGCGAAGATCGTGCCCGCATATCTTCCCAACCGGGTGAACTCATGCAGGTAGTCATCCACACTTCGATCTCCCTGCGCCAACCGTTGAAATTCCATTTCCATCGATATCCTTTGCTGCACCGGCAGATGTTGTGCTAAGAACAATCGAGAAAATTCATCCATTGAAATCTCTGCCAATTGCCTACCAGCCAAGTGATGCATTTCCATCTCATCCCACCACAATCGTGCCTCTCCTTCCAGTAGGAACGTGGCCAACATCACTTTCTGTTCCTCCTCAACCCTGATAGCCCTCATAATCCTCTTGATTCTTGCAAGCCAATCCTCTGCTTGGGCCGGTGTACCTGCCCCATGAAACTGCGGAGGGTTGAAGCTCATGAATTGCTTCCATTGTTGATCTGCTACCCGCGGACCAACTTCGGCTTCTACCGGTTCTTGCCGTATCCCAGCTTGTGCTGGCACCACTGTAGGACGTGCCTGCCCCGTTTGCTGAGCATTCATCACCGCAAGTACCGTTTCCGTGATGAGACAGACTATTTCAGCGGATGGAGGAGTTGTGGGCACCTCGGCTGGTGCCGCACTCTCAACAGAACGTTATGGTTCGGATTGACCCGCAACACTTCTGGTCACCTATATGTGTAAAATACACCGGTTAACGACCAATGAAAATGGCAACCATACAAAAGAATACACAAGTTCAACAAACAAGTGTATTTGAATTCCTAAGTGGACAATCTTGAGTTCAAATTAAGTGTTATAACGACGGCACTGACACGTGCTCGCCCCCTCTCAAAAGAATTCGTCCGCGAATTCGGAAGGGATCGACCAACAAGCTGATACCAAATTGTAACACCTCTACCCGTCAAGAAGAATATAATAGAGGGTCCGGCCGGGGCCCCACACCATATTCCACAAACAGGCGTAGACGCTACTAAATAATATCAAAACTAACGCATCCTAACACAGAGCATTCTAGCGGAAGCTTCACGGTTGAATTATTGAACTCAAGATAATGAACATTGTCCACCAAAACTTAGGAATATATATAAACATTACAAAAGTCTGGCCTTAAGGCCTTACAACAGTTTCTCTTAACAAGAGTGTGGATTACAGATATCGGCACGCAGGCCGGCCACACATGAACAAAAGAAACAAAACAATGCCTTCGAGGGCAGCAGCGCTGCTTTGGGCTTCAGCCCGCTAAGTCCCGCTCGGACCAGCAACTCCAGTACCTGTAATAACCAATCCACCAAGCGGTGGCAAACAGGGCAACGGTCAGCATTCAGCTGACCAATTATAACGACCCTGCCCCTGGCACGGGGCAGCGGAATTCCATCCCTGCAAAGCAATCATCCAACATGATATATAGCAATTCAAGCAAGACGTGCACGCCCGCACTGTCACATATCACAAACGTCGGCACGACGGTCCGACGCTCCGTGCACTCAGGGCACATTCACACCGTTCAGAGGTCCCAGACATAACGGTGCATTATGAGCATTCTAGTCTGATCGGCTCACCGGCCGTCGACTCTCGCTATGTGATCCTAATAGGGTCTTAAGCACCCAAGGTTAGACAACCATAACGCGGGTACAGTTCCACCTTTCCCGTTGCTCACATCATCAGACTCACGCCTGGACTGACGCGGGTACAGTTTCACCTTGCCCGTTCCACCATTTCCTAGTTGCAGCCTCACGGCTCAACCTTCCACAAAGTAGCACTCACGGCTACAAGAGAGTCCAACTCTCAACACTTCCTGGACTTCCTCCAGTACTTTCCATCACGCATACAAGCAATGATCACGGAGTCTTCTCCGATATGCAACCAAGCATCACCAATCCAGACCATGTCCAGATGGGCTTCACACAGCATGCCTAGATCCGTACTCCAATTCCGGACTCTAACAAGGGGGACTTCACATATCTACCCCAAGGGACGCCACAACCCACCGCACACTCGCGGGGAAGGGTTTTCCCTATGCAATGCAGGAATTAAGGACTTCACATGTCCAAGCAGGAAATCGTTACCCTAGGAGTTCGCTTCGGAGCCATGGCGAGAAATTTGAGACGGATGAAAGCCTTCGCAGCAGCGTTGCCTTCGCAAATCCGAACTTGGCCCGCGATTTGGACCACCGTAGCACCACCGGCAGCCGGACTCCACTTCCTCTTCTTCCTCCTTTCTCTCACCTCTCTCTTAAACTTTAGAAAGAGAAGATGAAAAGAAGAATGAGCTTTCTCTCCCCTTTTCCGGCCTTATCAGCCCAGAAATGATCTCCAGCCACAGGATCTTATTTAAAGAAAATGAAGGGCCAAGATCTAACTGAAAATCCCTTTTCTTTTGGCCGACACGGCCTGTGACACGCCCGTGTCACAGGCCGTGTACCCTTAAGCGGCACACGTGGCACTTGCACCGACTGAAGTATTCGAGAACACGGGCATCGACACGCCCGTGTCGAACCTGACACGCCCGTGTCAGTCATGAGACACGCCCTGCTACACGGTCCTCACTGATCTCCAAACCAGCACACGGGTAGGCACACGCCGTGTCAAACCCAACACGGCTGTGTTCCATGCCGTGTTCACTGCCGTGTTCAAGGCCGTGCACTTTTCTGACTCAAACAGGCCAATTTCGAATTTAAATGAGTGACACGCCCTGGGACATGCCTGTGTCGGAGGCCGTGTCCCAGGCTCAACTATCGTCGACCTCCGATCGTCGACTATCTTGAACACGCCCTGGGACACGCCCGTGTCCCAGGCCGTGTACCCCGACACCCCCTGGGACACGCCCGTGTCCCAGGCCGTGTTAAGCAACCTGAACCTCAAATTCACTTTTGAGTCTTTTTGGGGTGTTACACTGCCCCCCCCCCCCAAGCTGATATGGAGTTCTACTCCTCCTTCCACTTCCTTCCTCTCCCCGGAGAATCCGAAGAGAGGTCCGTCAGAGGCCAGCACCCTCTTAGCCTCCACCTGCATTGCGTCGAAGGGATTTTTAAAGATGATGTTGATGGAGCTCCCGTTGTCGACAAGGATCCGGGAGACGGTGAAATTCTCGATGGCTGTCTTGATGACTAGCGCATCGCAGAAGGGGTACTCATAACCTAGCATTTCCTCCCTTGAGAAAGTGATCCTCTCGTCCGAGGGCGGGGTTAGGGAGGTGGATCTGATGCTCCTTCAGTACATGGTGTGGAGGCTTGCCTTGCGGGAAGCCTTGACTCCCCCCCCCCTTTGTATCACTCTGATCCCTCCTCGGGCCCCCACATCAGCCCGGTCTTCGCACATGTCTTCCTCTGCCCAAGGCCAGACCTCTTCAATCCACACCCCCTGACGGTTTTGCTGTTGTTGCTCCCTATTTCCCCTCATCTCGAGGAACTCAGGGCACGTGGCCGTGACGTGTCCCTCCTCTTGATGGAAGTCACAGTAAGGCAGGTCCACCATGACCTCCCTCCTTCACATCGGCTGTCCTCTCCTCCTTCCCCTCAGGGCAATCGCCATCGCCTCCTCCTGATCGGGGAGAGGGGGTATCTTACCATGCCTCCCGCCCTGGGGGTTGAACTTTCCTCGGCCACCCTGGCGGTTATCTCCTCCCTGATAACCCCTCCGTGGTGTCTGATCTTGCCACTCCGGCCTCCACCTTAACCGATTGGTCGGCTCCTGACGCCCCCACCTGGGTTGTGGTTGCTGTTGTGGCTGTTCCCTCTGTCTGGGCTCAGCCCTCGTCTCCTCCTGAACTCGACCACCCCTTGGCCTCTCCTCCTCCACGGCCCACCTGGCAAACCTCCGGGCAAACTCCGGGTGTGCCGCCTCTATTTCGGCCTCCCTTCTCGCCCTATCCAGGAGCGCCTCAAAGGATACCGGAGGCGACCTCTTGAGCTCCATGGCGAAGAACACAAATTGGAGACCCAGGGTGAAGGCCACCATCATGGTGTGCCCTAGCATCTCCTGTACCTGGGACAGTTCCTCCTGAAACCTATCTAGGTAACTTCCCAAGGTCTCCCCCATCCCCTGCTTGATGTGGAATAAGGACTTTGCCTCTCACTTCCTATTCTTGGAAGTAGTGAACCTCAAATAAACCCCCGACGCAGGTACTCTAAGCAATAGATGGAGCCGGTCGAGAGTTGGTGGAACAACTCTCTTGCCTTCTCCCTGAGAGTGATGGCGAAGAGTCTGCACTTGAAGCCGTCCGACATATGTCAGATTGAGACCATGTCCTCAAACCACTGGACGTGTTAGACCGGATCTCTCCTCCCGGAGTAGTAGGACATCTCCAGCTCACAGAACCCCTCTGGAAGTGGGGCAGAAGAAACGAACTCGCTGAAGGGGCTTCCCCCCTCAACCGGGTGAGATGGGAACTCTCTCCCCGCTGTCTCGCTGAATTGGTACTCGGCCGCCGAACCAGGGAACAGGACTCTCCCACGGAACCCGCACTTGCCTCTCTCAGCGGGCTCCTTCCCTGGTCGCCTGAGTGGCGTGTCATCGCTGAGTGCTAGAGCGGCGACCACAGGGACCGCTGGTGTCGTGCTCTCAGCTCGCATGTCGAGTGCAGTCTTGAAGAACCCGAGGATCTCGTACCTAAGTTCTGCTGACACACCCGCCGCTGGGGGTTGGGGAGGGGGTGGCGAGTTGCTCCTGCCTGAACCTTGTCCTTCCTCTCCAGTCATTGAACCTGCAGAATATTTTCCTTGCTGGTCACTTTCCACGCTCACCGCACCAAAATGTCGGAACTGGACAACCGGTCTCTGTGGAGTTCACCCTCGGGGAAGGGGTGACCGCACAAATATTTCTCTCCCACGAGCCCAAGAGACTAAGGAAAAAAGAACTAGGGACAGACCCAAGGCTCTAGCACAGAGGTCCCTCCACACACCCAGAAGATCTTAGAGCGTTTCCCCTCCTTAGCCAGGTGCTGAAGCTAAGGTACCTCAGAAAGTGCTAGAAGACCCGAGAACTAGTAAGCATGCCCTTATGAGGTACCCCTTGGGTCCTATTTATAGGAAACTGAAAACGGCCTGCAAATAGCCAATCTCCGCTATTCTGAAAGGATATATGCAGCCCATGTGTTCGGTACATTGGAAAATGTGTACCTGATTTGAAGAAGTCCAACTTAGCTCAATGATATACATCAAGGTGTATTTGATGTTGTTTTAAGTTGACATGTGCAGGTGAAGAAGTATTAAAGAATGAAGAAAAATATTCTAAGTCCATGTGTCGACACCTGAAGAAACAGTGTCGACACTTCAGAATATTTGTGTCGACACTTGACGGAAGCTGTGTCGACACAGAGAAAGATAGTCGACACAAAGAAAGATAGTCGACCTCGACACAGAAGGAGATAGTCGACCACATTTGTGTCGACACAGAGAAAGATAGTCGACACAGAGAAAGATAGTCGACCTCGACACAGAAGGAGATAGTCGACCACATTTGTGTCGACACTGGGAGGCTGTGTTGACACAATGAGACAGAGTCGACACACATTGGCAGAAGTCGACAATACTTGTGTCGACACCAGAAGACTAAGTCGACACATTTTGGCAGAGTCGACAATTGCTGTGTCGACACCTGAAGGCTGTGTCGACACATACTGAGTTTTGAATCTACAACAACTGTGTCGACACACAGGACTTGTGTCGACACACTGCAGAGTCAAGACCAAGTTATTTTCTGAAGAAGCTGTGTCGACTTAATGGCGAACTTGTCGACATCTTCAAAGACTGTGTCGACACCAAAGTCACTTGTGTCGACACATATAGACAGTTGGTCTCGACACTTTCTGACTGACTGTCTCGGCACTTTGCTGTCCAAGACTAAGGCACAGGATTTGTTTGAAGACTTGACAGCTGTGGGTTGCCACCGGTTAACTGATGCTGTCAGACTTGTCAGAAAACAGTTAGAAACTGGATCAGCCGGTTACCATGAAGAAGGTCTATAAATAGACAGATTCAGAAGGAAGTAATAAGTAATAGATACATAAAAAAAGGGTGAAGAAGGATTACAATCCAATTGAAGTATCAATTCAAGAAAGTGCTAGGCACTAAAGAAGATCTTCATCAGAAGATCTAAGAAGACGATCTCAGGATTGATCTAAGAAGAGTTCTAACAAGAATTCAGAAGTGTCATCAAAGGTGTTGGATAGAGAGGGATCCACCCATTTGAAGAAGAAGAAGGAAGCCATCAGTGTTTTCTCAAGAACCTATTTGGAAATCAACTCAGCTAAGTTCAGATTCAAGAAGCTTTGAAGAAAGCTCAAGTTTCAGTTGATTTCATCAGCTGATCAAGAATTGTCTTGTCCTCTTCTCTCTCAACAAAGGCAAGACATTAAAACTTCTTTTCTAAAATTCTGTAGGATCTGTTTTACACAGATCTGAGTTGTAAGCCTGTGATATAAAAGCTGAGTGTAGGAGAGTTGATCTCTGAGTGGTAGGGCTATTTGCCTGAGTGTAGGAGAAGGTTCTTCTCTGAGTTGTAGGCCTTGTGGCAAGGCTGAGGTAGGGCTGTTGTGCCTGAGTTGTAGGAACCTATCCAGGTTCTGAGCTGTAGGATCTGTAGATCTGAGAATAGTGGAAGTTTGGCCGAATCTAGCATACTGCTAGATAGGTGAAGGGGGAAAGTGGATGTACCCAAACCTTGGGGAACCACTATAAAACATTGTGCAATCTGTGATGATTAAATTTCTGTGATTGCTGTGCTGGATGTTTTAATTCTGTAATTGAATTCTGCCTAAAAGTATAAACAAGCAATTAGAACCTATTCACCCCCCCCCCTCTAGGTGTTTAGGTTGTCTTGAAAGTAAAACTATCAAGTGGTATCAGAGCGAGGTTCCTCAAAAAGGACTTAACAGTCTGAGGTAGATCTGAAAGGCAGAATCAAGATTCAAGAAGATGGGTTCTGGAGAAAATCACAAGGAGTTAGGGTCAATGAAGTTACCCATCTGCAGGAAGGAAATCTTTGGAATTTGGAAAGAAAGAATCAGATTGTTCATGGAAGCATCTGACCCAAGAATATACATCACAGTTCAGGAAGGACCCTTCATTCCAATGAAGGTATCAGTTCTTGATGCTAATATTCAAACACCAAAGAGTTACTCTGAAATGACCAAGGATGAAATCACTTTGGCAACCATGGACAAGAGAGCTCAGAATATTATTGTGAGTGTCATAGATGATTCTACATTTCAGAATCTGATTCACTGCAAGACCTCCAAAGAAATGTGGGACACCTTGATTGTCTACATGGAGGGATCTGAAGAAGTAAGACAGGATAGGAAGTTTATGCTCAACCAGGAATATGAAAGTTTTAGACAAGGAAAAACTGATAGCATAACTGAATGTTATAAGAAATTCTATAGAATTGTGAATGAGTTAATGTCATATGGAAGAGTCTTCAGTACCTATGAACTGAATGACAAATTCTTAAGATCCTTAACAAAGGATTGGGACACAAAGATCTGTGCCATAAGAGAAGTGGCTAAATTGGCAGAGATCTCTCCTCCCTCCTTGTTTGGAAAGCTGCTATCCTATGAAATGCAACTTATAGTGAGGAAGGAGGAGGAAAAGAATTCAAGAGGAGAGCATAGAGAAAAGACTGTGGCATTCAATGCAGAAGCCATCAGAAAGAATAGGAGGATATCACCATCCCCTCCTAAGGAAATTGCAGAAGTCAGTTCTGAAAATTCAGATAATCAGAGTTCAGAAAGTTGTGATTCAGATGCAGACTTTGCTGCATTCACAAGGCAATTCCAGAGGTTCTTGAAGAAGAAACAGTGGAAGTCTAAGCCCTCCACTTCACAGCAAGTTGATGACTATTATCAGAAGAAAAAGTCATCAAGGAAAGAAAAGAGCAGATCAAAGCCCAGCAAGGCTACTACTTCAAAGATTGTCTGCTATTGTTGCAATAGACTTGGACATGTAGTGACTGACTGTCCTGATAAGAGAAAGGAATCTTCAGACAAGAAGAAGACTCATAAAAAGGGCAAGAAGGAGAAATCTTTTGTTGCAAAGAAGGATAAGAGCCTAACAGATCAGTCAACTTCAGAGTCAGAATCTGAAGCAGAAGCATATATTGGACTATATGCTGCATCTGAAGAAGAGGAGTTTCTGCAGTTGCTAGACTCCATCTATGATCAAGAGGATCATCAGTGCATAAGACTGATGGCAGGATCTGAAGAGGACATATGCCAGAATTAGTCTGGTCCTAATAAGGTACAATGTCCTTCTATGAAATCTGTTTGTAGTACAAGCACAGAATCAGCTATATCTGCATCAAGTGATGTAGATGCATCTGATTTTGAAGGAGATGTCTATCAATTGATAGATAAGTATGGGGACTTGTTGCAGGCCCTCAAGAAAAGCAAGAACCTGGAAAATCTCAGGCTCATGAGATTGCTAAACTAAGGGTAGCTGCAACTAAGTTAGAGAAAGTAGTTGATCAGAAGTTAAATGAAATTGCCAAGCTAAAGAATATAACTATTATTCAGATGGGCACAATTAATTATACCAATGATCAAGTGAAGAGTCTGGAGGCCAGACTAAGAATTGAAAAAGATTTAGTGGCTAGTTACTCTAAGCCAAAGTCTGTCTTACCCTTGATAGATGAATTTGTGAATCAAAAGGGTAAGGCAGGATTAGGATTCAAAGGTAACTCCAGGGCTGGCCGATTCAAGAGGAAAGGCAAATCTCCTGTCAGGCCACTGAACTTTTCAGTTCCTATTAAGTTTAGAAAGGTGCAAGTGCCTTCTAACCAATATGATCATGAAAATATTCATGGTCATATTAAGACTAATGTTCTGAAAAACAAGGGTGTAAATGCCAACAGGCCTACCCATGTTCATAAACCCAATGGTTATAAAAAATCAGTGGGTGAAGCTGCTGCAGCACCAGCAATGGACAGAAATTCTTTTGTCAAGGATGTATCTAGAACTAGATACAATAGGTTTGAATGTTGGTGTTGTGGCAAAAGAGGTCATTTTGCACTAGACTGCTGGTACAACACAAGTGTTAGAAGGAACAATAGTTTAACTATTAGAAGAGATAATGGTAGCTTTGTTTATGCTAACCTGAACCAAGGACCCAAGACTTGCTTGGGTTCTAAGGGTAAGTAAAACTGTGTTGCAGGTGAATCCAAGTAGCCATGCCCCTATATGGTACTTGGATAGTGGTTGTTCCAGGCACATGACTGGAACAAAGGGGTTGTTGAAGGAGTATTCATCTGTCAAAGATGGACCTAAAGTGATCTTTGGTGGATCTGAACAAGGAGTCATCAAAGGGTTTGGTAACATTTCTTCTAACCTAATTACTATCACACAAGTGGCTTATGTAAAAGGTTTGAAACATAATCTAATAAGCATAAGCCAGCTGAGTGATTTAGGATATGACATTTCATTTGTTAAGGATGGATGTCATATCAAAAGGTCAAGTGATCAAGAGATCATTTTGACTGGGTATAGGAAGAGAAATGTATATTGTCTTAATTTTGTATGTGAGAATAAGGCTTCTCCCATCTGTCTTGTAGCTGATGACAATGCTTCTCATTGTGTTAAGTGGCACAAGAGATTGGCTCATCTTAACTACAAGATAATTGGCCAACTCTTTAGCAAAGAGTTAGTGAGGAATGGTCCTCAAGTTAAGTGTATAAAGGAAGGGATATGCTCAGCTTGTCAAAAAGGCAAGCAGACAAAATCCTCATTTCAAAGCATTGAAAACAAGGATTCTGTGAGGTGCTTATACCTCTTGCATATGGATCTTTTTGGTCCTATGCCAGTTCATAGTCTAGGTAGGAAGGTCTACACTTTTGTGGTTGTAGATGACTATTCTAGATTTACATGGGTGTTCTTTCTGAGACAGAAATCTGAAACCCCAAGTGTCTTACTTAATTTTGTGAAGCAAATTCAGAATGAACTGAATAGTACAGTGGTCAAAATCAGAAGTGACCATGGTACTGAGTTTCAATCTGAAAGCAAGACAAAGTTATGTGAAGACTTTGGGATTTTCCAAGAGTTCTCCTCACCTAGAACACCTCAGCAAAATGGAATTGCTGAAAGAAAGAATAGAACATTAATTGAAGCTGGTAGAACTCTATTGAGTGACACCTCTCTACCAGAATATTTCTGGGCTGAGGCAGTAAACACTGCTTGTCATGTGATCAATAGGGCTTCTATCACCAAGGGCCACAAAAAGACTCCCTATGAGATTATGAAAGGTAGAAAACCAAATCTATCCTACTTCAGGATCTTTGGTTGCAAATGCTATATACTTAACAATGGTAAGTCATATTTGACTAAGTTTGCTGCCAAATCCCAGGATGGGATATTTGTTGGGTACAACATAAATAGTAAGGCCTATAGAATCTTCAACTTGACTACTCAAGTTGTTGAAGAATCTGTGCATGTTGTGTTTGATGAAACAAGATTAATCAACTGTGAGTTGTCTTGTAGATCAAATGACTCAACAGGTATAAGCAAAAGATTGAACAAGCTCTCCATTGCTGAAGCTTCAAGGGAAGATGGAGCATTGGAAAATGAAGGCTACTGTCCAGAGGGAGTACAAGACACAATAGAAGATGAAGAAAACCAAGAGGTTCAGCATAATGAAGGAGATGGAGATGTTCAACCAGAAGGAAATCTTCCTTCAGCTACAAGACATTTAAGAGATCATCCAGCTGATCAGATAATAGGTGATCCAAGACAGGGAGTGCAGACTAGAAGCAGAAGTCAAAGCACAGTTCTGCATTCAAGTTTCCTGTCACAAATGGAGCCTAAGAAGTTTGAAGAAGCTATCCAAGACCAGCACTTGATTGATGCTATACAAGAGGAGCTGAATCAATTCAGAAGGTGCAATGTCTGGGAGCTTGTTCCTAGGCCAAGAGGCCACAATATAATTGGGACAAAATGGATCTATAGGAACAAGTTGGATGAGAGTGGAGTAATAGTGAAGAATAAAGCTAGATTGGTTGCTAAAGGATACAGGCAGGAAGAAGGGACTGACTTTGATCAAACCTTTGCCCCAGTAGTAAGGCTGGAGGCAATCAGAATGTTCCTTGCCTATGCAGCCTATAAAGACTTCAAAGTATACCAGATGAATGTGAAGTCAGCATTTCTGAATGGTGATCTTAAAGAAAAAGTATATGTAGAGCAGCCATCAGGTTTTGTAGATCCTCTTAAACCTGATTATGTTTATAAGCTTAGAAAAGCTTTGTATGGGTTAAAGCAAGCCCCAAGGCCTTGGTATGAAACCCTGTCTACTTTCCTTATTGAGAATAAATTCTCAAGAGGAAAAATAGACAAAACTCTACTCCTTAGGGAATCCAAAGGCAAGATCATCTTAGTTCAGATCTATGTTGATGACATAATCTTTGGATCTACTGAAAACAACCTTTGTAAAAAGTTTACCAAACTTAAGCAAGGGAAGTTTGAGATGAGCAGTATGGGGGAACTTAAGTTCTTCTTGGGACTCCAAGTAAGACAGACTGATGATGGCTTGTCCATATCCCAGTCAAAGTTCACCAAAGAATTAATTAAGAAGTATGGTATGGAGTCATCCTCCATCATGAGAACTCCTATGGGAACAAGTATGCCTATATGCAAAGATGATGCAGGTAAATCTGTTGATGAGACTTTGTATAGAGGAATAGTTGGTTCTCTACTATATCTCACTGCTAGTAGACCAGATATTATGTATGCTACATGTGTCTATGCTAGGTACCAAGCCTGCCCTAAAGAGTCTCATTATACTGCAGTCAAAAGGATTCTGAGATATCTTAAGGGCACACCTAATCTAGGCCTTTGGTACCCTAGGAATAGAGATTTTCTACTAACAGGTTATTCAGATGCAGATTTTGCAGGCTGTAGAGAGGATAGGAAGAGTACTACAGGTACTTGCCAATTCCTGGGAGGAAGACTGATTTCATGGAGTAGTAAGAAGCAGACCAGTGTGGCTATATCCACAGCTGAGTCAGAGTATGTTGCTGCTGGCATCTACTGTGCACAACTATTGTGGATACAGCATCAGCTTAAAGATTATGGTATTCAAGTAAGTAGAACACCTCTTTTGTGTGATTCTAAGAGTGCAATTTCTATTGCTAATAATCCTGTTTCTCATAGTAGAACTAAGCATATAGAAATTAAATACCATTTTATTAGAGAACATGTTGAAAGAGAAGACATCACATTGGAATTTGTTAAAATAGATTATCAAATAGCAGATGTATTTACTAAGCCACTGGATGAAACAAAATTAAATAAATTTAAAATTTAATTAGGCATGCTGACCATTGATTAGTTTATCAACAAACTTACAAGTAACATATTAGATTATCAAGTGGTCTCAAGTAGTATTGACAAAAACAGAAAATGGCTAAGTAAAATAGTGTCGACACATTCAGTGATAATGTGTCGACTCAGTGGTGTAATGTCGACAAGTCAGAGATATGGTGTCGACACAAAGAATATGTGTCGACACTTAAGAATCATATTGTTGACTTATCCAGGAATGTAGTGTCGACTTCACCAGAATAATGGTGTCGACACTTACAGATTTTATGTCGACACTTATACTAAGAGTCAACACAGAATTTCTGATGTTCTACTATATATCCCAAATGTCGACATATCCTCAAATTGGTGTCGACACATAGTATACAGACTTGATGTCGAGATAATAGAAGCTTGTGTCGACACATTCCATCTGTGTCGACACTTATAGTCTGTTTTTACCGACTTTTGATCTTCTTTCAATAGAAAGTATAAATAGGTCAAGAACTTAATTTGTCGACACGCTTACAAGGTTTTCAAGACTGAAACCCTGTGTCGACATTCTCTCTCTCTCTTCTCTCAAGCTTTCTCAACTGATCAATGGCGCCGAAGATTGAAGACAACGTCAATGAAGGTTATGAGTTGGTCCAGAATGCCTTTGCAGAAGCCCCAACAGATGTTCAACGGGTTATCACTCTTATTTCCGAATCCGGATTAGAGTTTTTAGTTTCTGAACCTTCTAAGATATGGAAGAAGGAGGTGCATGAATTCTTTAACTCTGCATCAGTGGATTCAGATATTCTCAAGATAAAGTCCACTGTTCATGGGTCGATAGTGAAGATTACCCCAAGGAGTTTAAGGAAGATTCTCCAATTACCAATAATTGAGAATGAAGAAGAAGTCCCTGCTTCTAAATCAAGGGAGGCTCTCCAATGGTGCGGATTGGATCCCACCCTGAAGATTGGAGCTGCTTTCAACAGGAAACGGATGAATCAGCAAGGGAAATTTTTGTCTGAAGTAGTTGGAAAGGTGATTCTGTGCAAACCAGGGGGACATGATAGGATTTCAGCCTATATGTTCTGCCTAATGACCAGAATTGTGTTTACAATTCCAACTGATTAGTCAGCTGTAATCTTTGAAAAGATCAAGGAAGGAATCAAGAAGCCAAATCTGGCTAGAATTATGAGTTTATATCTGAATGGAGTGATCCCTGAGGTAATGCAACAACTGCTAGGAACAAAGATCAATAACATGAGGAAGATGGACATGAGATTGTTTTCTAGGTGGGATAGGGTGCTGTCTAAGGATGTGCCTGATGAGAGCAGGCAGGACACCCCGGTGAAATCCCCTTCTCATGCTCAAGAAACTGAGCAGCATCAAGAAGAACTAATGAGAAAGCAGGTTGAAGATCAGCCTGACTCTACTCCAGCCCAGCAAGAAACTATACCTGCACAGATGCAGGGGGAACAAGCTCATTCTCCTGCCCAGAATGTATCTACTCGTGACCAGGTACAGTTACAGGGGGAGCTGGTGTATTTTCCTACAAAAGACATTTCTAAAATTTCTATTTCTGCACAGGTGTAGGGGGAGCAAGTGCACTCATCTGCCCAGGACATTACCAATACTGCACAAGTACAGGGGGAGAAGATGTCTGACCCAGTGCAAAAGGTAGAACAAATTGATATCTCCAAAGATTTGAATATTGAAATTCTGAATGACACATCTTCTGTTCAAACTCAGAAGGAATATACTCTAGATGAGTTATTTCCTAATATTGATATTGCTACTGATATAGTAGAAGAGGGGCAGGATATTGAGAAGGCCCTAGACATGGAGATAGAGCAAGAAGCTGAGATCGAGCAAGAGGTTGAGAAGGAGAAAGAAATTGGGGAGGAGCAAGAGGTGGAGGGGGAGTCTGTGCATGTTGAGGCTGAACAACATGGCACTGAGACAGATATTTCTCCTCCTCCTCAAGAAATAGTTCAAGTTGATAGTTCATCTGAATCTGAGACTGAAGAAGCCAGAATGGCTAAGAAGAGAAAACTTGTTGTCTTCCAGAGAAGGAGCAAAAGTTATAAGCAAGCACTACAGACTACAACTCAACAATCCCATTCTGAATTTAATTATAACAAGTTTATGGTTGATTTACAAGTTAAGTTGGATGATCATAGATTGGCTGTTGAAAAATATGTTGATGAGAGCAATAAGTCCCTTCAATTTGACTTGGCTCAAGATATAAAGTCCATTAGATTAGAAGTCAATATGCATAAGAAGGAGATGACAGATTGCTTCCATAAGGGAGGTAATGCTGTAGTATTCTTGGCAAAGCAACAGCAATCAATTATTACCAAAGCAGATGATATAGCACTGAAGCAAGGCTATGTTCTTACAAATCAGATAAACATGAATGCCAATCTTGAAGACTCTCACAATGAGATTCTTAATGAGTTGAAAAAGACTACTGAAGGGTTGCCTGCAGCAAGGGGAAAGGAAATGGAAGAATTTGATAAGAAACTTCAAGATGCTATTGAATCAGTTAAAACTGATATCACTACCTCTCAAAAGGACATATCTAACAAGCTTAAAAATTTAAAACCATTTTTTAAAGAGGGTGTGAATTATCTGGATGGCCAGATCAGATTTCAAAAGGAAGATCTAAGAGATCATATTACCAGAGAAGTCATAAAGGGGGAGAGGTTGTTAGTTCATGCTGGCTCAGAGCACACCAAATGGGTGACAAATAGTATTCGAGCCACATTGGGATATCCACCTTTGTGTGATGATGCTATGGTGGCTGGGTCAGGCATTCAAATAGGTCTACTTGAAGGCAATCCACCTGAGATTGCCCAAGTCATTTACCCTCCTCCAGATTTTGAAATGATTGATCAGCAAATTCAGGATATGTATAGTCCTCCAAAGGAGGTTACCAAGGTTATTATTGAAAAAGTTGATAAGCCTGATGCCAACTTGAAAGAACAACAAGATGCTCTACTATCCAAGAAAAGATTTAGAGAGCAGGCTGAACTTAAGCCAGATTTTGAGCAGTGGAGCCCTACTTCAAGAAATATTATACTCACTGCATGGAAGGCTGTAAAAGACCAAGTTCATGAAAGAGGAAAGTGGTATAATGAAATGGAATGGCAAAAGCATGAAGCTAGGCAAGAGGCAATAGTACAGTTCAGAAGAAAAGCCAAGCTGGGTAGGCTGCCACCAGATGCTCAGGAGCCGAGCAAGTACTTTCCAAAGCCATTTCATTACTTTGAAAGGCAAAGGCTCAAGGAAGAAGCACAGAAGAAGGCTGATCAAAAAGGCAAGAAGCCAGCTGAAGTTGCTGAAGCTCCTGTGAAGGCTCAAATCCAATCTGGCAAAGGGATTGTCATAAGAGAGCCTGATCAGTCTTAATTTTTAAGTTCTTTCAAAAGTATTTTGTAATGTTTTGATTAAATCATTCAATGTAAAAATCTGTAATCAAACATTACTAAGTTTTAAACAAAATATTGTTTGGAATCATATAATGTTCACTCTGTGATGGATTGTTCATATTTTATTTTTTTATTAAGTATTCCTGTTATGTCATATATCATCATATTATACTTTTTATAAATGGTGTATATCATTGGCTTTAAGGGTTATGACTTCTCCAAATAGGGGGAGATTGTTGGGTACATTGGAAAATGTGTACCTGATTTGAAGAAGTCCAACTTAGCTCAATGATATACATCAAGGTGTATTTGATGTTGTTTTAAGTTGACATGTGCAGGTGAAGAAGTATTAAAGAATGCAGAAAATTATTCTAAGTCCATGTGTCGACACCTGAAGAAACAGTATCGACACTTCAGAATATTTGTGTCGACACTTCACGGAAGCTGTGTCGACACAGAGAAAGATAGTCGACAAAGAGAAAGATAGTCGACCTCGACACAGAAGGAGATAGTCGACCACATTTGTGTCGACACAGAGAAAGATAGTCGACACAGAGAAAGATAGTCGACCTCGACACAGAAGGAGATAGTTGACCACATTTGTGTCGACACTGGGAGGCTGTGTCGACACAATGAGACAGAGTCGACACACATTGGCAGAAGTCGACAATACTTGTGTCGACACCAGAAGACTAAGTCAACACATTTTGGCAGAGTCGACAATTGTTGTGTCGACACCTAAAGGCTGTGTCGACACATACTGAGTTCTGAATCTACAACAACTGTGTTGACACACTGCAGAGTCAAGACCAAGTTATTTTCTGAAGAAGCTGTGTCGACTTAATGGCGAACTTGTCGACATCTTCAAAGACTGTGTCGACACCAAAGTCACTTGTGTCGACACATATAGACAGTTGGTCTCGACACTTTCTGACTGACTGTCTCGACACTTTGCTGTCCAAGACTAAGGCACAGGATTTATTTGAAGACTTGACAGCTGTGGGTTGCCACCGGTTAACTGATGTTGTCAGACTTGTCAGAAAACAGTTAGAAACCGGATCAGCCGGTTACCATGAAGAAGGTCTATAAATAGACAGATTCAGAAGGAAGTAATAAGTAATAGATACATAAAAAAAAGGGTGAAGAAGGATTACAATCCAATTGAAGTATCAATTCAAGAAAGTGTTAGACACTAAAGAAGATCTTCATCAGAAGATCTAAGCAGACGATCTCAGGATTGATCTAAGAAGAGTTCTAACAAGAATTCAGAAGTGTCATCAAAGGTGTTCGATAGAGAGGGATCCACCCATTTGAAGAAGAAGAAGGAAGCCATCAGTGTTTTCTCAAGAAGCTGTTTGGAAATCAACTTAGCTAAGTTCAGATTCAAGAAGCTTTGAAGAAAGCTCAAGTTTCAGTTGATTTCATCAGCTGATCAAGAATTGTCTTGTCCTCTTCTCTCTTAACAAAAGAAAGACATTAAAACTTCTTTTCTAAAATTCTGTAGGATCTGTTTTACACAGATCTGAGTTGTAAGCCTGTGATATAAAGGCTGAGTGTAGGAGAGTTGATCTCTGAGTAGTAGGGCCGTTTGCCTGAGTGTAGGAGAAGGTTCTTCTCTGAGTTGTAGGCCTTGTGGCAAGGCTGAGGTAGGGCTGTTGTGCCTGAGTTGTAGGAACCTATCTAGGTTCTGAGCTGTAGGATCTGTAGATCTGAGAATAGTGGAAGTTTGGCCGAATCTAGCATACTGCTAGATAGGTGAAGGGGGAAAGTGGATGTACCCAAACCTTGGGAAACCACTATAAAACATTGTGCAATCTGTGATGATTAAATTTCTGTGATTGCTATGCTGGATGTTTTAATTCTGTAATTGAATTCTGCCTAAAATTATAAACAAGCAATTAGAACCTATTCACCCCCCTAGGTGTTTAGGTTGTCTTGAAAGTAAAACTATCACCATGTCAGTCTGCTAATAGCATAACTCTGTTGTTCTGAGGAGCTAGGGGCAGACCAATGGGGGCAGAATGGTAAAACACACCTCTGAACACTGGGCGAGCTCGCCTAATGCCACTTCCTAAAATATCCACTCGTCAAAAAGAAAAAGGAGGGGGGATTGACTCGCACTCGCCTGACCCTTGGCCTGTGGCGAGTACGAGTTTGCACCCTGCTCCTACCAACCCGCCGAGCCGGTCATTGGGCTCAGCTCCAGGAACTTCGAGCTCGGCCCGACAATCATCGAGCTCGGCACGATGTTTGCCGAGCTCGGGCTCAACATTAACCCAGCTCGGGCTGCGGGGCGGTCTGAACCGGCCGGTCTGGATTCTGTCGACCAACTCGCCGGATACGGGTTTGTACAAGCATCGTCGCCCCGAGTGAGGGGTGGGGTCGTCATAATTTGGTCAGCTAATACTAATTGTTGCCTTATTTTGTCGCATCTTGGTGGGTCATGCTTATGCGAGTGCTGGAGAGACAAGTGTAAAGTTGCAGGTTGAAGTCCCCTATGCTGCGTTGGCTGGCCCTCGAAGGCCCAAAGTCAAACATTTAGGGTCCGTTCGGCGCGCAGGTATTGGCTTTCTGGAATTGGCTTTGTCTTCCAGAAAGCCAATTCTCCTGTTCGGTGCACCAGAATTATACGAGCATTGGTTTTCACTTGAAAACCATGGGTTTTCATATATACCTAAAAATCCAGTCCCCCAAAACTTACCTCCCGCTGCAGGTTTTCCAGATTTTAACCGCTACCATGCCCCTACCCCGACCCCTCTCCCGCTCCCGTGCCCCGACCCCGCTCCCGTGCCCCGACCCCATGCCCCGACCCCAACGCTCTGGCGCCGGCTGCGCGACCCCGATGCTCCGATGTCGACACTTCGATGCCGACTCCTCCGACGTCGCTGGAATATATGTACGCTCCGACGCCGACTCCTTCGTGCCCTAAATCAGATATTTTTCTCCTCCTTTGACGCTCTGACGCCGACTCCTTAAGAATTTTTGCCTCTAGGTATCATATTCCTTCTCCACTTCTTCTTCCTATTTATCTTCTTCCTCTTCCTGTTGAGATTTTTTTTGCATTGTGGCGGTCATACAGATCTTCTTCTTCCTCTTCCTCTTGAGATTGTAGCGGTCATACATATCTAAATTGGATAGTGATGTGTGTTCATTTTTTGTACATGTCAGTTGATTCCTCCTCATCCTTCAATCTTGTGTGTTGTTGTCATCAAAAATAACTTATAAATTGAGAGTTTTATCCAAATGTTATATTTGTGTTCAAATTTTTCAATTTTAAAAGTTATTACAATTCCAGAAAATCAATTCATTTTGGCAGCCGGACAACATTTATGTATCAATTCCAATTCTGTTCACTGAATATCATCTTGCAGCCGAACAATAGAAATGGTTTTCTGCAAAAAACCAATTCCTGCATATATTGGTTTTCTGACAAAAGCATATTCCAGAAAGCCAAAACCTGCGCGCCGAACAGGCCCTTACTGTTTTCATGTGTGGTCGGCATGTATGCCAATGTATGGAATATACATTAGTGAAGAAAATAGTTGTAAGGACTTAAGGCCGAAACATTATGTGTATTTTAAATATCATTCCTATGTTGTTATTAGTGGACATTCTTGTGTTTGGGTTCTAAGAAATTTATATACTTCTGCCAGAATGCACTCTGAGTTAGGATGCATGAATGTAATGATTTCAATGCGTAACTCTTTTGACCATCCGTGGAATATGGCATTGGGCCCCAGCCAGACCTTCTGTTATATCCTACATGACGGATGGAGGTGTTACACCTTCTTTCAAAATATGGGATTAAAGGTCTCTATGGAATGCTTGGTGGAGGCTCCTCTACCTGTCCAACTAGATGCCTTTAACTTGGAGGGGTGGTACACCACTTGGCATGCATCCAAGGGGGAGAGCATTGGGCCTTGGTGGGCTTTGAAAAAGAATAAGAGGGAAGGACATTGATGGGCCTTATTTTCATACCTTTTTGTTGGAGGCAGAGGCCCATGCAATAGGGAGGGTGGAGCCCAAGTGATTGGATGTTGAAATAGAGAAGCCTTCTTTGAAAATTCCAAAAATTGAAAAATTGTAGGGTTTGACCAAAGTCAACCCTAGGGTGGGTCCCCATGCTGGTCAAATTCAAAGTAGGCTCATGTCATCGGGAGATTGGTCAATGTTGCCATAATGTGTCACAATTGGTGTTCGTATGCTTTTCGATGTCTGATAAAGCTTTGTTTGACCATGGTTTGACCACCCGTTATTAAAATTGACTGAGACGAACTCTGTTGACTTCGTACTGACCATATGAATCTAACGTCCCTGACTGGGGTCAAATCAGAGTTCATTTGCTCAATAATCAATATTTTTGTGTCGCGGCGTACTACGACGGTCAAAATAGTCATTTTTACAATAAGCCCTCGGATTGTAAGGCAACGAGTCACATCACACTTGTATCAATTATACGAGTTTATAGTGTAACATCCCTCAGACTTCTAAGCCCCTAGGATGGTTTTTTCATGACTGGGTCATGACAAAACCATCGAAAACACTAAAGGGTTTGGGGGAACAAGGGAATTAGGGTGTGAAACATCTTGGGCTGCGAATAGTAAGTCTTAGTTATTAAATATTTAGAAATTAAAAGACCGGTCGGTTTCATCAAACTCAGAAAGCAATTCGTCGAACCGGTCGGATTCATCAAACTCAGCAAGATTTCGTCGAATGGAGTGAATTTGTCAAACTCAGCAAGAGTTCATCGAACGGAGCGGATTTGTCGAACTCAGCATGAAATTCATTGAACGGAGAAGAATTCGTCGAACTTAGCAAGAAATTTGTCGAACGGAGAAGAATTTGTCGAGCTCAGCAAGAACTTGTTGAATGGAGTGGGTTCGTCGAACTCATCAAACAATTCGTCGAACGGAGTAAGTGCTGAACTAGGTTGAGAGTTAGTCGAACGGAGTTCGACGAACGGAGCAAGTTGCAGAACAAAGTTCAGCCTTCATCGAGCGGGGCATATTCATCGAACGGAGTTCGATGAATAGAGCAAATTCGTCGAGCGGATTTCGACGAATGGAACAAATTCGTCGAATGGAGTTCGACGAATAAAACAAATTCGTCGAACTAAGCCTCTGGAATTTGTGACTTGGAGGAGAGAGAAAGCTAGGGCTTAATGGCCATTATGGCTATGGAGGCTCCATAACCCCCACTTTATGGGGCTTTTACTCCTCTGAGGGAGAGGAGAAGTTTCTGGAGGTGGCCGGCCATTGGGGTGGCTCAACCCCATTAATTTGGTTGAAACCAAAAAATAGAGTTATGGCTATTAATGGAGATTGATGATATTTGGGAGTTACAAGCCTCCTCTCCCAAATTCCTTCCTTAAGAACCTTCACCAGAGTAAGGGCAAGCGTTTCCCCCGATTACTTTTCAATTCCATTGAGGTTGGTATAGAAGTTGCAGAGGATCTAGAAGCTCGCTGGCCGGAATGGTAAGGAGGCAAAGCACACGTCTTTAGGCCACAAATCGGGTCCTCCTCTACTCCTTCTTCATGGGTTAGATCTTAGGAATCTTTAGAGATAAGAATCAGGCTCAGTTGAGCCGATTCCAAGCTTCAAATTCCATGAATTTTTGGATTTGGGCTTCCTCTCGGGTTCGCCGGAAACCACCCCTTTGGCGGCCGTGCCGCCGCCCGGCGATAGCCCTCACCTCAACAGAGATTGTGGTGGTGGTGTCCGGCCAGGGAGGGGACTAGATGGCCAACAAATAGCTTTGAAAGCTGCTCCAGGTCGGGTTGATCCCATCCATAGTCAGGAGGAAGAAGACGCAATCACAACCGTTGATTACTTGATTTATTATAATTATCTTGTATTTGTCCCTTACATTGCCCCTTTTTAGAATGGAAAAATAAGACCCTTAGGGGCTGAACCATGAAAATTGGCCAACATTAAAATTTTAGCCCTTGAAGTCTACTTTAATTTAAAATTGATTGCAATCCATTTAGGTAAGTGATTTGACCACAACACTCAAAATTGTGCAGCCTATACATATGCTTGACCAGAGACTAAATTGAGTTCCTCCATCAGCCATCCAAATGACTTGAAATTCTGGCTGGGGGTCACTCTTATCTATACCTACAACATATCCAAAAATTTGAATGTTTGGATAACATTTTCTATAGTTTTTGTAATAATTTAATAAATCATGTATGGTTTCATTAAAGGGTCTAATGACCTCCAAACCCTCCCAAATTTTGGTGAGTGATCCTTTGGGTCAATATAAGACTCTGTATAAAATTTCATCCCATTTGGAGATGATTTGGGTTGGAATTTGGTAAATCCTAGCCTAGGCCAAAAAGGGTTAATTAGGTTAAAATGTTCCTTGTGGATTGAGTGACCAAATCACCTCAATAGAGGTTGCAACCTTGGCAACTGATTTGTTAAGACATTAAACACCCTCACATGGATTTTGGGATGGAATAGAGTGGATTTGCCATAGGACCCTAGTTCAAACCCTAAGGTTGAACTTTGGGAGTTTGTGAAGGACATGGGGTGATATGTTCTTGTATGGACTTGGTGTTTAGTCCATGAGATCTTAGGCTGGTGAAATGCCCTATGAAGGAATTTGGTGACATTTAGACTTAGACACACAACTTAAATCATTTGTGGATTGTTTAGGCATATAACTTTTATGGAAATATTGAAGGGTCATATGACCTTGGATCTTCAGGATATTCTGGTAGGGGTAATTTTATTGTATTATTAGTCTCTGGAATTTATTGTAGGATGTTTGGAATACTTTAGCTCATACTTGTAGTTATAACCTTTTTGTTGCCCCTATGGAAGATTTTAAATAAAATCATGGTTAAACTAACTTAGAATGTTATGAAACTTAGTCAGTGATGATTTATGATTATATTAAAGCCCTGGTAATTTTTTTGTAATTTTTAGATAATATTTTGAGGTACTTATCTCTTTAATTCTATTTATTGTATTTATCTTGAATTAATTATTTAGGGGCTAATACTTTTATGAAAGTTTGTGAAACATAGTATTCTCTGTTACTTTGTCATCATATAGTGACCATAATTTTTGGAAGGTCATAACTTAAGTAATTATAGTACTTCATGTTCAAAACTATCCATGGCCTAATTTCGGGGAAAATTTAATAAATGCCAAATTAATTAGGAAAATTACAATTCAATGTATTTAGTATAAATATGTCATGATAGACTCCCAGTAATAATTCTAGGGCATTTGAATGAATATTTGAAGGGGTCACCACTCATGCTCATCATATATCTTGGAATTGGTCTGCATATACTAAAACTGCGGAATTGTGATAGCATGTAGGATGGACATAGGGAGTTGAGGTTAATAGTATGTTGATTTTGGTAAGTGAAAATGAGTTCATCATTAGGAGTCATGATGAGGAGGGTGTTGGGTTGACTAGTGTTAAGTGGTGCTCGGGATCGACGAAAGATCATCTTCCCTGTGGAGTGAGAGAGTCAAAATACACTAGATTTAGATTTAGTATAGAATTAAATGGGATTGGTTATGGGTAGATACCAATAATAATAAGTACCTTGCGAAAGAAAGCTTTGGGTTTCAGCCCATCATAGTTCCTAGTGCCCTCGAGAGCCCTTCACAAGAAATGCCCTGGGCAGTCCAAGGTTAGCGTAAGCCGTAAGACTAAATAAAATACAAGATCAATTAGAATTACTCTAGGAGTGCACTTACACTCACACTCCCCGGGGTGGTGGTAGTTAGGTTGTGTCTCACGAGCGGTAGGCTCGGTGGTTTGGTGATGGTCAGGTTAGCCCGGCGAGTCGATGACTCGGTAGATATTTGTGACAGACAGAATAGTCCAGGGAGCTTTGGCTCGGGGAGGAAATACATTAATGTTGCATGTGCATAAGTTTATAAGGTGGTGTGTCTTTGGTATTGGAGATTTGTGGCACCGACACCAATACGTTGATGTGGCAAGTGTGGTTAGCACTTCGCCAAATAAAGTCTTGTGCGCCAACCAGTAAGAGTACGCAGGAGCTCCGCTTAGTGCACCAGCATTGAGGCGTGCGATGGGTCTGACTGGTAGTGATGATACCGGTTTAGAGGTAGGCGAGGCCCAACCCACCACTTCCGTTTGCCACTACTGAGGTATCCTGGGAGGTTAGGCTCCAAAAAGGGGGAACTAAAGGTCTGTGTGTACAGAGTCGGTGTGTGTGTTGCACTTGCATATTCACATCATAGCTTACTTGCACGACATAGCATCATCATTACATATAACCCTTGACACCAATTGTATAAATTAGTATGGGACACTTTATACAATAGGCCTTGCAAAACGACCCCTAGTCTATAGGTTTGTTTAAGTATTCCTATAGTTCATGGTTACTTACTTAGTTTACCTTCTTATAATTTACTTGCACACCTTGTTCATGTGTATACTCATATTGCTTACTTATTATCTGTTTACTTACACTTGCTGTGGTTTATACTCATGATAGACTAGTTCCGCTGTCACCTGCTTACTTTTATTACTCTCCACCTTACATACCTTCCCTTTACTTCTCCTCGCTCGGTGCTTAGGAGCCATAGGGGAGGGGTGGGGGATGATAAGACTTAGTCTTTTAGACTAACAATCGTTAACCAAATCATTTTAGGGGATCGTGGAGCCGAACCAGGAGATGCAGCCCCAGAGGTCGGTGTGCTTGGAGACGGGACAGTCTAGCACAGGAGTTCAGCCAGCAGGGATAGTGAGTCCCGATCATTAGTAATTTCTATAGATTTTCTTCTGCGTTGAGTGACTTGTAGTGAGGATCTTGATGTATCGGTCAGGTGCCCTCTTTAGTACTTTGCTTTATCAATACTGTGGACTCTCCCTTCATTGAGATTTATTTTATTTCATGTGATTTCTGGTTGACTAGTATTTGAGTTTACTTTACTCTTTATACTTACTCTTCTCTTCTGCGATCGGTATGACTGGCAGAATCGGCGTTTTTTAGTGACGACCTTCCCGGGTGTGTTGGTGTCACCGCAAAGCGGCGGTTCTAGGCATAAGACCCTTGTGGTTTAAAAGAAAAAATGGGGTCTTACACATAGAAACTGATATAACTCAAATCAGAGCTCATTAGCTAAATGTCCCCAAATTGGGTCACCTCCTACCTCTTTTGGGTCTTGAGTAGAGCTTCGGGTCACTTTTATTGGGTCCACAAGGTTTTAGTGACCCAGTAAAGTTGGGATGTTACAGGATATCTTATCTCAGTGCTCTTAAGAATGTGGCTGACGTAGTACACTTAAAATTGCTTCCTCCCTTAACATCTCCCCTAAGCGAGGGCTTTGAAGCAAAGGAATTAAGGTCAGTACCTTTTTGAGTTGTTCTAAGGTTTCGTTACACTCATCATTCCATTTGAACTTAGAGGCCCCTTGAAGAGTTTTGAAGAAGGGAGCACTCTAATCTCCGACCCTGGAAATGAATCTACTCAGGCCTGACAGCCTTCCTCCTAACTGTTGAACTTCCTTGGGGGAATGAGGAGGTGTCATATCAAGAATGAATTTTACTTTATTAGGATTGGGAGCAAGTCCTTCGGGAGTAAGGAGATGGCCAAGGAATTTCCACTTACTTGCCCCGAAGGAACATTTTTTAATAAGTTCAGTTTCATCTTGAACCTTTGAAGAGTAGCAAACATCTCTGCAAGGTCTTCTAAGTGCAATGAGAGGGACTTGCTTTTGATGAGAAGATCATCAACATAAACTTCAATATTTCTCTCCTTCTATTCTTTGAACACAAAGTCCATCATGCGTTAATAGGTTGCACCTCCGCTCTTAAGCCCGGAAGGCAATACGATGTAGTAATAGCAACCATCTTATATGATGAAAGATGTATGAGGAATGTCGGGCTTGTACTTTCTAATCTGGTGATAACCAGAAAACGCATCCTACAAACTCATACAAGAATACCCAACCACAGAATCAACTAAATCATCTATCTGAGGCAAGGGGTAACAATCTTTTGCGTATGCTTTATTCATGTGAGAGTAGCGAACAGGCGATTAAAAACACTCCAGAAATTTGAATAACTTAAAGTTTTATTATCCAAAAAGTTATCATTTACAAAGGTATGCCCTCCCTTTTATAGAATGGAGGAGAGAAGAGAGAATACATATACACAATATGGGACTAAAAAAGAAAAATACAGAGCTGGGCGGCTAGAACAAAGAGACCGATCAGGCCGACAAGGTCGTGCGGTTAGACAACACTAACCGCTCGGCAACATCAGAGACAGAAGAGAACATGTTGCAGTAGTAGACCGCAAGATCGCAAGACCGCAAGGACACCAATAGCAACAGTCTGGACATCAATCCGCTGGAGATAAGCCGTCTGTCCGTGCGGTTAACAACCCGCTGATTTTCAACCGCCAGTCCACCCAGTCATACTTCAACACTCCCCCTCAAGCTAGAGCATAGATATCAATCATGCCTAGCTTGTCACAAATGTGGAAGAAGGAAGTAGAAACTGGCTTTGTGAAGATATCCGCCAATTCTTTGTCGGAGGTGACGAACAGAGTACAAATCTGTTTCCTCAGGACCTCTTACCGAATAAAATGGCAGTCAACTTCTATATGTTTTGTTCTCTCATGAAAGACCGGATTTCTGGATATATATATGGCAGCCTTGTTGTCACAGAACATAGGAAGAGGATAGTCGTAGACCTCTCCTAAGTCACGCATGAGAGCACGCAACCATTTTTAACTCACAGGTGGTTGATGCCATACTCCGATATTCGGCTTCTGCACTGGATCTGGAGACAACAGACTGTTTCTTGCTCTTCCAGATCACAAGATTTCCTCCAATAAAAGTGCAAAAGCTAGATGTAGATTTGCAGTCACCTTTATCATCCGCATAGCTAGAATCTGAGTAGGCTTCAACCTTTAGATGACCATTCTTCTGAAAAAGTAACCCTTTTCCTGGTGCAGCTTTGACGTACTCTAATATCCTCAAGGCAGACTGAAGATGGCATTCCCTAGGAGCTTGCATGAACAAACTAACCTTGCCTACAACATAGGAGATGTCTGGTCTAGTCACTGTGAGATAAATGAGTTTGACCACCAGACGTTTGTACCTCATGACATCGGATAGAAGAGGCGAGTCATCTGTCCATGTTTTGTCTTCTCTAGTAGCCATAGGACATCGCGACGGTTTAGCACCAGTAAATCGTGCCTCTTGTAGAAGATCAAGACCATACTTACGTTGAGAAAGAACCAAGGAGTTGGGCTTTCGAGAGATTTCTATCCCCAAAAAGTATTTCGGGGAGCCCATATCCTTTGTGACCAGGTGTTGACGAAGGCGTTTCTTTGTCAAGTCCACACCAGCCTGGTCATCGCCAGTAAGAAGAATATCATCCACATACACCGCCAAAACCACCAGTCCCAAGGCGGTTTTGCGAATAAATAAGGAGTGATCGGCCGAACTCCTTGTAAAGCCGATAGCAGCCACAATGCCACTGAACTTGTCGAACCACGCCCGAGGGCTCTGTTTTAGGCCATAGATGGCCTTCCTCAACCGGCATACACGTGTCTCCCCCTGAGCAACATACCCATGTGGTTGCTCAATGTAGACGTCCTCCTGAAGATCCCCATAGAGGAAGGCATTCTTGACATCAAGCTGGGAAATAGCCCAATCCCTATTGACGGCCACAGAGAGAAGAACGCGGATGGTTCTGAGGAGAGCGACCAGAGAGAAGGTATCAAATTAATCAACCCCATAAGTCTGAGTAAAGCCTTTCGCCACCAGCCGGGCTTTGTAGCAATCCACAGTGCCGTCTGGGCAAAACTTCACAACAATCACCCAGCGACAGCCAACTACATCAGTACCAACTGGTGGAGGAACAAGGGTCCAGGTGCCCCTCTCAGTAAGAGTGGCAATCTCCTCATCCATGGCAATTTTCTAGTGGGGAATAGCAAGATCCTCCTGGTAGGTGCGAGGAGTGGTAGTAGCCGAGATAGCCAAAGCAAATGACCTGCGAGAAGGAGTAAGCCGATCATAGGAAACAACTGCCGCAAGCTGGTGTTGAGTACACGCCCTCACCCCTTTGTGAAGAGCAGTGGGAAGATCTAGGTCGACGCATTCCTCTGTGACCGGAGCATCCGTGGCGGAGAAGGCTGGCCCGGGACTAGAGAGAGACGGCTGCGGAGGGGAGGGAGAAGGGGGAGGGGATGCAATGGAGAGAGAAGGAGACGGGGGAGGAGATGAAGTAGGAGGAGAGACGTCGATAGGCAGGGAAGGAATGGATGTGGACGGTGGTGAATCAGATAGAGCAGGGAGAAGTGGGATGCAAGAGAGAAGTAGGATGCATTCTCAAAGAAGGTCACGTCTGCGGAGACAAATTGCTTGCGTAGAACGGGGTCAAAGCAATAATTGCCTTTCTGAGTTGTAGAATAACCCAAAAGGACACACTTGGTGGAACGGGGGGAAAGCTTGTCGCGGGTAGTGGAAGGAGCATGCATAAAAGCTGTGCATCCAAAGATACGGAGAGGGAGAGGAAATGGTTCCTTGCCCGGGTAGAGAATGGAGAATGGGGTCTTGCCGTGGAGAACCGTAGAGGGAACTCGATTGATAAGATAGCAGGCGAGGAGAATAGCATAGCCCCAGTAGGAGCGAGGTACATGCATCTGCGTCATGAGAGTGCGAGGGACATCAAGGAGGTGACGGTTTTTACGCTCTGCCACCCCATTTTACTGGGATGTGTAAACACAGCTTGTCTGATGAACAAGACCATGTTGCATACAAAAAGAGGAGAACTCATGACTAAGATATTATTTAGCGTTATCAGAGTGCAAAATTTTAATAGAAACATTAAACTGAGTTCGAACCATACAATAAAATGATTGCCATACAGAAAATAATTCAGAGCGATCTTTTAATAGATATACCTTGGTACATCGAGAGAAATCATCAATAAACATTACAAAGTAAGAACTACCCCGACCAACAGTGAGGGTAGGAGAAGGACCCCAGACATCAGAATGAATGAGATCAAACGGACGAGAGGAGCCACGACTCTGCTTTGGCGGGAAGGGGGAGCGGTGATGTTTACCAAGCTGACACGCATCACAGTTGAGCGGAGGACTGGTCGTAGGTAGGTGGGGCAGAAGCTGACGAAGAATCCGAGGAGGAGGATGTCCAAGGCGAAGATGTCATTGAAGCAGATCTGTAGAAGAGGAGAATGCAGACAAAGCATAAACATTATCGAGAAAGTAGAGGTTGCCGCTCTCAGTCCTAGTAGCAATCGTTTATTGGGTGCTCGGGTCCTGAAAAGAACAAGAAGTGGGAGTGAATAAGATGGAGCACTAAAGTTGCTTGCATAATGTAGTAACAGATAACAAATTACACGGGAACTTCGGTACATAAAGGGTGTCCGCCAAACGAAGTGACGGGTTGACTTGAACCACGCCTGTCACGTGAACCAGGGAAGGCGAGCCATCCGCAACAAGAACCGGTGGTAACCGATCATGCGTTTCGAGGAGAGAGAAGAATTGAGGTTTGCTAGTCATGTGATTCGTCGCACTACAGTCAATCATCCATTTACCCTGGGTAATGACATGGGCACTACCTGAAGTCGTGGCCACAGAGGCAGAGGGCCGAGAGGAGCCGGAGGTGGAGGAAGATGCATCACCAGAGGGGTGAAGATGAGGATGTTTTTGCCAGCAGCGGTCAACAGAATGGCCGGTACGACCACAGTGAGAGCAGAGGAACCTAGATGAACCGCGCCCGCCTGACTGGCTGCGGCCACTAGGGCCACCCCATTGAGCTTGGTGAGCATAAGATTCCTGGGGAGGAGGGGAGGACAACAAAGGACGCTGGAGTAGCGAAGTAACAGCGGCGATGCGAGCCGCGGTGGCATCCAAAGTTGGACTCCGCCTCGCCCAAGATTTATTGGCGGATCAGATCATAAGTATCTAGAAGTCGCAGAAGATAACGAATAACCAGAAGTTTCTGGAAGTGCTTGTGCTGCTCGGCCAAGTCCACGGAGAAGGGGCGATTCTGGAGGATTTCTGCACCAAGAGCCTGAACCTGCTGATAAGCCGCAGTAGGAGACATGGAAGGGCGGGCGAAGAGGTCCGCATAAAGAGTATAAATGTGGGACGTCTGGTGTAACGCCCCCGATTTTTCGATGATTTTATTTAAATGGGAAACGTCATATTTACGGTGTCATGGCATTACTTTTAACGTCGAGTTGATGACACAATGTCGTTAAGGTATTTTCGTGTTTGTGCGGTCGAGTCGGCCGGATTCTTGTTGTAATTGGGAAAATTTTTGCATTTTGAAATTTTGGACTTGCTTGTCAAGTTTCGTCGCAATCTGAGAATTTTTGGAGTCTCTCCACGTGATTTAATATCTCGAGAATGGTATGTCGGATTCTAAGGTTGTCTACGCTGCTAATTCGTAGAGTCAGCGATTCATTCCAAAATATTGGTCAAATCAAAACTTCTGCAATTTGTCCAGCTTGTACTCGAGATCCCCCTTTTCGTTCTCGAGAACTCCCAGTCATTCTCGAGAAGTCTGACTTAATGTTTTCGAGAAGTCCTATGCAGTTCTCGAGAAGTCCTATGCCATTCTCGAGAAGTCCTTTGCTGTTCTCGAGAAGTCCTTTGCTGTTCTTGAGAGGTCCGTTTTGGCCTGCGTTCGAGCGCCGTTTTGAGTGTCAAAACGGCATCGTATCAAAAAATGGTAAACATGAAATTTTTCGCCTCGACGATATCTACAACTTTTATGTTGACCACTTTTTGATTTGAAACCATCTTAGACTCCTATTTTCGATTTTCCCAAAACTGCTCGTAAATAAGCTGCACTATTGATTTCTACCTGAATACCCTTGTTGTTCTCGAGAACTAATGTTTATTCTCGAGAAATATGGTCTTATTCTTGAGAAATACATGTTTCTCTCGAGTCCTGATTTTTTGTTCTCGAGAACTATGAGTTTCTCTCGAGAACTTTGCTCTATTTCTCGAGAAGCCCCTTTTCTCTCGAGTAGTCCTGTATAGTCTGCGTTCGGGCATATTTTGGAGGGTCAAATCGGCACTGTATGGAAAAAGAATCAACATGAAATTTGTTCGTTTCGACGATGTATACAACTTTCATGTTGGGCACTTTCTGATTTGGAGTCATATTGGACCTCTATTTTTTATTCTCCCGAGACTTCTCTCAGGTAGCCTGTTTGATTGATTCTCTCAAGTCCTAAGCCTTTGTTCTCGAGAACTAATGTGATTCTCGAGAGCCTTAGCCTCTCCATCTCGAGAAATGATGTCCTTCTCGAGAACTATGGCTTTTGTTCTCGATAACCAATGTATTTCTCGAGAGCCAACCTCTCTCTCTCGAGAAGTCTGTTTCCTCTCGAGTAGTTCTGTACAGTCTGTGTTCGAACACCGTTTTGAGAGTCAAAACGATGTCGTACCAAAACATGGTTAACATAAAATTTGTTTGTCTCGACGTGATCTACAACTTTCATGTTGGGCACTTTTCGATTAGAAGTCATCTTAGACCACTATTATTGGTTTTCCCGTAACCACTCATAAATTACATGTTTCCTTGTATTTAGACAAAAAAATTTATAAGTACTTTTACATTATATATATATATATATATATATATATATATATATATATTCTTGGACTTAGGTTTTATAACCAGAACTTCATCTTCTTCGATCTGTTTCCTCCCGAACCAGAGCGGCGTGAGCATGAGAGAGAAAATATTTCGTGAATCTTCCGGTGGCCGCCGACGGAGCTCCGGTGCTCGAAATCTTCATCCGAATATAGATCTGGAAAGCTCTCACCGAGAACTACGCTATCGTGGTAAATTTTTTCCCTTTCCATGAGTTTTCTCGTTAGGATTTTTCGGCTCTAACCCCCTTTTTGGCCATTTTTGTTTAGATTTCAACTCCTCCTGTGTTCTTTTGCCCCGATCTGCGATGCGGAGCGATTCAGAGAACTTTTCCGGTAAAACCAAGGCACGTGGTGGTTTCCCCTCGTTTCTCCTTGTCCGATTTGATGGTAACGACTATGTTTTCATGTTTCTTAAAATTTTCTACGCTTATTCTTCCAAATTATAGTTATGATTAGCATTCTCAATGATCACATGAGGTTGTACGTTGTGTCATGGTGAACTTTGATTTTTTGTCCGGATATATTTGATCATTCCTGAAGTGTCTTATTGATGTATTTAAGCGTCTTAGATTTCATTATTGAACGGATTAGTGTTATTTAGGATTGTAAATCGTTCCTAAGGGTTAATCAACCATGACTTGAAACTAGAAGTGTCAAGTAGAATCTGACGAGCCAAATCTCGAGATATATATATGTATGTGTTGTGGCTTCTTTTGATTTCTAAAATTGCAGGAGTTAGTGGATAAAAACCACCTCCGTGTTGTCTGACTCCTTTATTGTACCTTGTGGTAGTCTACCGAGTTTTTGGGCATCTGCGGTGTATGGTGGAGAGTATGAGACTCCCTCGCAGTTAAGCGGATAAAATATTCGTGAGGAGTGTGTCCAGTTGAGTGACCACCTCGCCCGTGTTTTTGGGGTAGAGTCGACCACAAGTGCTTAGTAAAGGTAGTTAAATTTTCTTCCTTATGTTTTTACTTATTTTTGTTCCCTTTTTGCCTTGGGAAATCTGATGTATTTGTTGGAGTACGTCACGATTCACGTAGTATTTCTCTCTTTTCATGTTCGATGCTTTATTTCAGTATTGTTGGTCTTGGGTTGGTACCCCTTGATCTTTGTTTATTTTGGCTTATTTATTCTCTGCCACCATTTGTACTTTCTTGCTGAGGTATTCTGTCTTTGGAATGCCACAGGTTCAGAGCAGTAGCAGGTAGCAGAGCTATTTTCGGTGTTTCTGGGCGACAGTGTTGGCCGTGGTTGTTTCCTCGTCTCAACGAGGTAGACTGTTGTTTATTTACTTATTGGTTCAGACTTACTTTACTGTAAGTGGGTTCGTGTCAGTTATTGGCGCCTACAGTTTTGTTATTTGTTTGATACTTGCTAGCTGCTTATTTCCCTCTATGTGGATGCAGATTACTTGCTCTCTGGGAGGATTTATGCTAGGAATGCATGTTAGGTATTTTTAAGAATAAAGCCTATTATCACTATCTCATGCACTGTATAATTTAAAAACCCTAACTTGTTATATTTAGCGATCGTAAAAGCTATCCTTACTACTATTATAAATTTAGAGTCATGCATAACATGAGTTGTCCTATGGGGACGTTTATACTCATGTAGGATGTTGGAGTCAATCTAAATAAGTATTTTTCCGCAGCGTATAATTATATTTTGATTCATGGACTAAATGAGTCATTAAGCTGAGGGATACGGCTAGCTATTGCACATAACTAATCTTTTTTTTCCTTAAAATTAACTTAAGCAATTTTTCTTTATGATTAAGTAGGTGACTGTCTGAGCGTCCGCAGTTATCCCCTGCTGATGTGGCATCATGACGCGCATTTTCCCTTACTTTGATATGTTATTATTTGCGGTGAAAATACGGGTTGTGATAGTTGATATCAGAGGGAGGTTGCTTGACAATTGGTCGGGCAACCTTCCCTTGTTTGTGTTAGTTGTTTAACGTCATATCATACACACACTGATGTGTCATCAGTATGTCTTGGCTTAAGCATGAACACTACACTCATAAGCATGATTAGAAGTATATGGGGCATATTATGTAGTATGGGATGCATAATATGTGTTTGTATATGGATCCACCATAGGTGGCCACATGTGAGGGTTATGTAGTATGGGATGTATAACCTCACCACATGAATGCTCATTAGCATGTTTTTATTTTTTTCGTTGCATGCAATATTATGTAGTATGGGATGCATAACATTTCATGTATACGGCGCTCATAACATGCATTAAGGCCTTTTTAGGATGCATAACACTACATACATAGCATAACATAACATAAGCACAACATGCCAAGCTAAAGATTTACATGATGATATATGTACACACATGATTTTAAATAAGATTAAAGAAGTCATGCATTCATATCATAGGCACATGAGTCAATGGATGATTAGATATCATCCTGAGTAGGACATATCATCATCATATAAATCCAGAGCAAGTGACAGCTTAAGCAAGTGTCTTTTAAGTATGGTCTGAACTAGTTTTGTTTGCCCTAGTCGCAATTTAGGATTTTGATGGGTTGTTCGTTTGCCCTTATAGAAATGCCGCCAAAGCATATTATGATGAGGTCGACTCCCTAGTCGGAGGTTGAGTCATCAGGTGAGCAGAGTGATGCGTTGATCGAGAGTTTGCGCCAGAGCAACGAGGCTCTGTCAAGGCAAGTAGTTGCGATGCAATCGCAAATTCAAACCTTGTTGTCTTCGGCTCCCACGCAACAACCCTTAGTGCGAGACCCTGCCGTGGATCAAGCCATACCTGATACCCTGCTCCTTTCGTGCCCCGGTGACGCTACCATCAGAGATGAATGTCATCTCACATTTCCAGCGATTGAGACCTCCTACTTATGACGGGAGTGCTGACTTCATTATTTTAGATGATTGGGTCATCTCCATCGAAGAGATGTTTTCATATTCCGGAATTCTAGAAGCACAGAAGGTTATGATTGCAGCCTATCAGTTAAAAGGCCTAGCAAAGAGTTGGTGGATTCGTGAAAAGGAGAGTCTGAAGGAAGGCTGCTCCTGGGACTCTTTTAAGAAGATGCTGCTGAAAAATTTTCTGCCCTCGGTCGAGCAGGATCATCTCATGAATAACTTATTGCATCTGAAGCAGAGACAGCTAATGGTGAGCGAGTACGAGATTAATTTTAGCAAACTGAGTAGGTTTTTCCTACTCAGTTTGGTAGCTTTTGAGGAGGGTAGAGTGAAACGTTTCATGGGAGGACTAAGAAGTGATGTCCAGCAGTTGGCATGCGCTTACCGAGCTGAAAGTTATGTTGAAGCAGTGGAAGCCGCTTTGAATGTGTAGGCGATCGAAAACGCTAAGAACCGTGGTGCTGCGGCAAGGAAAGAGAAAAGGAAAAGTACTGAGGATGGTAGCTCCAGGGCGTCTGGCCCTTCTTCGAAAAAGAAAAGTAAGGAAGTGTGTAGCTTCTGTGGTCGTCCTGGCCACCCTTACGTAAGGTGTTTCAAGAGGACTGCCACCCTGAAGCAGCAGCAGGTGCACGCCATTCAAGGTACACCAAAGGGAAAGCTTGTATGCTCGTTCTGTGCAAGGAAGGGTCATGATGTGAATCGTTGCTGGATGAAAGAAAAGACTTGCTTCCAGTACGGGCAGAAGGGACATGTGAAGTCGTCGTGCCCTCAGGCTTAGTCCACACTACAGCCTACCCCATTTCGAGCTCTACCTCCGCCACCAGCCCAAGACAAAGTAAAAGGAAAGCTTAACGTGATGACAAACGGGGAAGCTCAAACCTCTACGTAAGTGATATCAGGTTAGCCCCAGTTTAAAATATCCTTATTATTTATCGTTGTTGCCCTAGTTGTCGTTCGTTTAGTTATGTATGTTACGGTTTTAGGGGAGTTTAAGGTGCGGAATAGGTGGGTGCGCGTTCTTTTCGATTCGGGTGCCACCCATTCCTTTGTGGCCAGGAGATTTGTTGATAAACATCGTCTGAATGTGGATCAATTGGGAGACTCCTTCAATGTAAAGCTTCCCTCCGGTGATTCGGTGATATCTAGCTAAGGAGTTCTGAGATGCCCTATTTATCTTGGTAATTTTCTGGCCTTTGCTGACTTGATGATTTTAGATCTGGCTGACTTAGACGTGATTTTGGGCATGGACTGGCTGTCCAAGTATGATGCGGTCATCCAGTGCGAGGCTAAGCGACTGGATATCATGATGGATGACGGCCAACCTATGAGCGTCTATGGAGTTCAGGACAAAGTTTCCCCTGTCATATCTGCGGTGCGTGCTTGTCGTGTTATAGAGTCTGGTTACGAGGCATTTTTAGTTTAAATTTCTGCTCTGGAAACAGCTTTTGTTACACCACGTCTTGAGGATGTCCTGGTGGTACGAGAGTTTCCAGATGTCTTTCCTGATAGTCTTCTAGGACTTCCTCCTGAAAGAGAGGTGGAGTTTGTGCTAGACCTCGAGCCAGGTACTCGTCCTATCGTCAAAGCACCGTACCGTATGGCTCCGCGTGAGTTGGATGAGTTGCGTACTCATCTCGATGAGTTGATGAGGTGTGCTTTTATTAGACCAAGTTCTTCTCCGTGGGGTGCTCCTGTTTTGTTCGTCAAGAAGAAAGATGGATCGATGAGACTTTGCATCGATTATAGAGAATTGAATAAAGTGACCATTAAGAATAGATATCCCCTGCCAAGGATTGATGATTTGTTTGATCAGTTGTGTGGTAGCTCGATATTTTCAAAGATCGATCTTCGCTCAGGCTACCACCAGTTGAGGATTCGCGAGACAGATATTCCCCGAACCGCTTTCCGTTCGTGGCATGGACATTATGAGTTTTTGGTGATGTCTTTCGGTTTAACCAATGCACCCTCCGCTTTCATGGATTTGATGAATAGGGTGTTTAAGGATTTCTTGGACCGATTTGTTATTGTGTTCATAGATGATGTCTTGGTGTATGCCCGTAATGTTAAGGAGCATACTCAGCATTTGCGTTTGGTTTTGTCGACCCTGAGGGAGCACAAGCTATATGCAAAGTTGAGCAAATGTGAGTTCTGGCTACCTCAGGTGTCCTTTCTGGGATGTTGTAGGCAAGGATGGTATTTCTGTAGAACCGGCCAAGATTTCTGCTGTGATGGAATGGGAGAGACCTTCTACTCCTAAGGAGATTAGGAGCTTTTTAGGTCTGGCTGGTTACTATAGAAGGTTTGTGGAAGGGTTCTCTGTGTTGTCTGCCCCTCTAACCAGACTAACACAGAAGAACACCGCATTTATTTGGAGCGATAAATGTGAGGAAGCCTTTCAAGAGCTGAAAAAGAGACTGTGTACTGCTCCAGTTTTAACTCTGTCTACTGAAGGACTTGAGTATGCTGTGTATGTCGATGCATCACACATCAGACCTTGTTGTGTTTTAATGCAAGATGGTAAGGTGATCATGTGTGGATCGAGGCAACTAAAGATTTACGAGAGAAATTATCCTACACACGATTTGGAGTTTGCTGCCATAATTTATGCGCTGAAGCTATGGCGACACTTATTGTATGGCGCGCTGTGAAAGATCTATACGGGCCATAAGAGTTTGAAGTACGTCTTCACTCAGAAGGAACTAAATCTGCGCCAGCGTCGGTGGTTAGAATATGTGGCGGATTATGAAGTGGAAATTCTTTATCATCCAGGAAAGGCTAATGTAGTAGCCGATGCTTTGAGTAGAAAGACAGCTAAAATTTTTAATCTATCGGCACGGTCCTTAGTAGAAGAATTCTTGTTGATGGATATTGAGGTTGCGAGTCGTACTGTGCCTGCTAGTTTGGAAGCGGAAGAACCTTCTTGGATTTCCCTTACTCGAGCGCACCAGATGGACGATCCTGATTTGTTGCACCTCTGAAATAGAACTGTGAAGGGAGAGCTACCAGATTTCTCCTTGGATGAGTTGGATACCTTGAGGTGTCGAGGTAGATTTTGCATCCCCGTCTTTGGCAATATTCGAGCTAAGATCTGTGCTTAAGCTCATGGTTCCAATGTAGCCTATCACCCTGGTTCCACTAAGATGTTAAGGATCTAAAGCAAATTGTCTTGTGGTCTTGGATGAAGGGCGATATCGCAAAGTTTGTATCAGAATGTTATACGTGTCAGCGTGTCAAGACTGATCATAGAAGGCCTGGTGGTAAATTGTCACCGCTTGATATTCCAAGTTGGAAATGGGAGAGTATTTCAATGGATTTTATCACCGGTCTACCAAAATCTCCCCGCGGGCACGACTTGGTTTGGGTGATAATCGACAGATTGACAAAGTGTGCTCACTTTGTTCCCTTTAAGATTGGGTATTTCATGAAGAAGATAGCTGAGCTATATCTTGAAGAGGTCATCAGGTTACATTGAGTACCTGTTAGCATTGTATCAGATCGGGACTCCAGATTTACGTCTCGCTTTTGGAAGAGCTTGCAAGAGGGGTTGGGTACTGACTTGAGGTATTCCACCGCCTACCATCCACAGACGAATGGGAAAACAGAAAGAGTAAATCAGATCGTGGAGGACATGATTAGATGTTACATTTTGGACCACGGTGGAGCGTGGGATGAGCATCTGAGGCTAATGGAGTTTGCCTTCAATAATAGTTATCAAGAGAGTCTGTAGATTGCCCCGTTTGAGGCCTTGTATGGGAGGCATTGTAGATCTCCGTTGTTTTGGGCTAAAGTTGGTGAGAGACCGTTGCTCGGTCCAGAAGCCCTTGAGGAGATGAATTGTATTGTGACTCATGTTCGAAAGAAGCTCCGTGTAGCACAAGAGCATTATGAGAAATATGCTAATCGACGAAGGGTCGATCTGGAGTTTGCCGTTGGGGACTTGGTTTTTCTTAAAGTTTATCCGATGTCTGGCGTTAAAAGGTTTGGAAGGAACCACAAGTTAGACCCCCGGTACGTGGGACCTTTTCAGATTCTTGAACGCGGCGGAGTTTCAGCGTATAGGCTGGAGTTGCCTACAACCTTCCCTGGTGTCCATGATGTGTTCCATGTGAGCCAGTTGCGGAAGTGTGTTCGTAATGATCGTCAAGTCCTCGACTCGATGCCCCAAATTCAGCCCAACCTTATGTATGTGGAAGAACCTGTTCGTATTCTAGATTCTCAAGAGCGTGTTTTGCGAAGAAAGATCATCCCCATGGTCAAGATTCTTTGGAGAAATCAAGACGTCGAGAGCGCAACGTGGGAATTGGAATCAGCAATGAGAGAATCTCATCCCCACCTCTTCTCTTAGTTCGTGTATGTCATTATGTTTTCAGTTATGTTTGATCCTATCGTTTTGATTTGGTTTTGGAATTGTGTTAAGTTTCGGGACGAAATTTCTTTTTAGGGGGAGTGACTGTAACGCCCCCGATTTTTCGATGATTTTATTTAAATGGGTGGGAAACGTCATATTTACGGCGTCGTGGCGTTACTTTTAACGTCGAGTTGATGACGCAATGTCGTTAAGGCATTTTCTTGTTTGTGCGATCGAGTCGGCCGGATTCTTGTTGTAATTGGGAAATTTTTTGCATTTTGAAATTTGTGACTTGCTTGTCAAGTTTCGTCGCAATCCGAGAATTTTTGGAGTCTCACCACGTGATTTAATATCTCGAGAATGGTATGTCGGATTCTAAGGTTGTCTACGCTGCTAATTCGTAGAGTCAGCGATTCATTCCAAAATATTGGTCAAATCAGAACTTCTGCAATTTGTCCAGCTTGTACTCAAGATCCCCCTTTTAGTTCTCGAGAACTCCCAGTCGTTCTCGAGAAGTCTGACTTAATATTTTTGAGAAGTCCTATGCAGTTCTCGAGAAGTCCTATGCCGTTCTCGAGAAGTCCTTTGATGTTCTCGAGAAGTCCTTTGCTGTTCTCGAGAGGTCCGTTTTGGCCTGCGTTCGAGCGCCGTTTTCAGTGTCAAAATGGCATCGTATAAAAAAATTGTAAACATTAAATTTTTTTGCCTCGACGATATCTACAACTTTTATGTTGACCACTTTTTGATTTGAAGCCATCTTAGACTCCTATTTTCGATTTTCCCAAAACTGCTCGTAAATAAGCTGCACTATTGATTTCTACCTGAAAACCCTTATTGTTCTCGAGAACTAATGTTTATTCTCGATAAATATGGTCTTATTCTCGAGAAATACATGTTTCTCTCGAATACTAATGTTTTGTTCTCGAGAACTATGAGTTCCTCTCGAGAACTTTGCTCTCCCCTTTTTCTCTCGAGTAGTCCTGTATAGTCTGTGTTCGGGCGCATTTTGGAGGGTCAAATCGGCACTGTATGGAAAAATGGTCAACATGATATTTGTTTGTTTCAACGATATCTACAACTTTAATTTTGGACACTTTTTGATTTCGAATTATCTTAAACCTCTATTTTTGATTCTCCCGAGACTTCTCTCAAGTAGCATGTTTGATTGATTCTCTCAAGTCCTAAGCCTTTGTTCTCGAGAACTAATGTAATTCTCGAGAGCCTTAGCCTCTCCATCTCGAGAAATGATGTCCTTCTCGAGAACTATGGCTTTTGTTCTCGAGAACCAATGTATTTCTCGAGAGCCAACCTCTCTCTCTCGAGAAGTCTGTTTCCTCTCGAGTAGTTCTGTACAGTCTGTGTTCGAACACCGTTTTGAGGGTCAAAACGGTGTAGTATAAAAAAATGGTCAAAATAAAATTTGTTCATCTCTACGAGATCTATAACTTTAATGCTGGGCACTTTTCGATTTGAAGTCATCTTAGACCTCTATTATCGGTTTTCTCGTAGCCACTCATAAATTACATGTTTTCTTGTATTTAGACAAAAAAAAATTATAAGTACTTTTACATTATATATATATATATATATATATATATATATATATATATATATATATATATATATATATATATATATATATATATATATATATATATATATATATATATATATATATATTCTTGGACTTAGGTTTTATAACCAGAACTTCATCTTCTCCGATTCTTTTCCTCCCGAACCAGAGCGGCGTGAGCGTGAGAGAGAAAATATTTCGTGAATCTTCCGGTGGCCGCCGACGGAGCTCCGGTGCTCGAAATCTTCATCTGAATATAGATCTGGAAAGCTCTCACCGAGAGCTATGCTATCGTTGTAAATTTTTCCCATTTCCTTGAGTTTTCTCGTTAGGGTTTTTCGGCCCTAACCCTCTTTTCGGCCATTTTTGTTTCGATTTCAACTCCTCCCGTGTTCTTTTGCCCCGATCTGCGACGCGGAGCGATTCGGAGAACTTTTCCGGTAAAACCAAGGCAAGTGGTGGTTTCCCCTCGTTTCTCCTTGTCTGATTTGATGGTAACGACTATGTTTTCATGTTCCTTAAAATTCTCTACGCTTATTCTTCCAAATTATAGTTATGATTAACCTTCTCAATGATCACATAAGGTTGTACGTTGTGTCATGGTGAACTTAATTTTTTTGTCCGGATATGTTTGATCATTCCTGAAGTGTCTTATTGATGGCTTTAAGCATCTTAGATTTCATTATTGAACGGATTAGTGTTATTTAGGATTGTAAATCGTTCCTAAGGGGTTATCAACCATGACTTGAAACTAGAAGTGTCAAGTAGAATCTGACGAGCCAAATCTCGAGATATATATATGTATGTGTTGTGGCTTCTTTGGGTTTCTAAAATTGCAAGAGTTAGTAGATAAAAACCACCTCCTTGTTTTCTGACTCCTTTATTGTACCTTGTTGAAGTCTACCGGGTTTTTGGGGCGCAGATGGTGGAGAGTATGAGACTCCCTCGCAGTTAAGCGGATAAAATATTTGTGAGGGGTGTGTCCAGTTGAGTGACCACCTCGCCCGTGTTTTTGGGATAGAGTCGACCACAGGTGCTTAGTAAAGGAAGTTAAATTTTCTTCCTTATGTTTTTACTTATTTTTGTTCCCTTTTTGCCTTGGGAAATCTGATGTATTTGTTGGAGTACGTCACGATTCACGTAGTATTTCTCTGTTTTCCTGTTCGATGCTTTATTTCAGTATTGTTGGTCTTGGGTTGTACCCCTTGATCTTTATTTATTTTGGCTTATTTACTCTCTGCCACCATTTGTATTTTCTTGCTGAGGTATTCTGTCTTTGGAATGCCCCAGGTTCAGAGCAGTAGCAGGTAGCAGAGCTAGTTTTGGTGTTTCTGGGCGGCAGTGTTGGTCGTGGTTGTTACCTCGTCTCAACAAGGTAGACTGTTGTTTATTTAGTTACTGGTTCAGACTTACTTTACTTTAAGTGGGTTTGTGTCAGTTGTTGGCGCCCACAGTTTTGTTATTTGTTTGATACTTGCTAGTAGCTTATTTCCCTCTATGTTGATGTGGATTACTTGCTCTCTGGGAGGATTTATGCTAGAAATGCATGTTAGGTATTTTTAAGAATAAAACCTATTATCACTATCTCATGCACTGCATAATTTAAAAACCCTAACTTGTTATATTTAGCGACCGTAAAAGCTATCCTTACTACTATTATAAATTTAGAGTCATGCATAACATGAGTTGACTTTTGGGGACGTTTATACTCATGTAGGATGTTGGAGTCAATCTAAATAAGTATTTTTCCGCAGCGTATAATTATATTTTGATTCGTGGACTAAATGAGCCATTAAGCCGAGGGATACGTCTAGCTATTGCACATAACTAATCTTTTTTTTCCTTAAAATTAACTTAAGCAATTTTTCTTTATGATTAAGTAGGTGACTGCCTGAGCGTCCGCAGTTATCCCCTGCTGACGTGGCATCATGACGCGCATTTTCCCTTACTCTAATATGTTATTATTTGCGGTGAAAATGCGAGTTATGACATCTGGGCCCCCTTCGAGTAGAGAGCAGCGAGGTGAAGCCAGGAAGCCTTAACCGTCTCATCATGGCGGATGACGGGAAGGCATTCATCAGAGAGGCTGTTGGCCAGCCAAGTGCGAACAAGCGCATCACTTGCATCCCAGTCCTCAAAGTGAGCAGAGTCGGGAGGAGGAGGGTCATCGGTGTGGTGATGATGTTTGCGCTGAGAACGAAGAAGAAGGGTGAAAGAAACGCTCTAATCCGGATAGTTGGAACCAACTAGTTTAGAAATCGTGCCAAGGTTTCCGGACGGAGTAGGAGGAGGAGGAGAATGGGCCACAGGAGTGGTGGAGGTAGAGATGACGGGGGTGGAGATATCGGAGTTGGTCATAGAGAAGGAGGAAACGAAGAAAGCCGCACAAGTAGAACAGAGGTCGAGCGGATAGAAAGCAGGGAAGCCACGCGAGTAGAACAGAGTTCGCGCAAGTAGAAAGAGTCTGCGACAGCAGCAGCAAGAGAGGCCACGACCAGGAAGCATATCAAAGCACAGGGGTAGAGGTCGCGTGAACTAGGAAGTTTGCGAGAAAAAGAGGAGATCGCGCGAACAGGAAAGTGTTCGAGCGAACAAAGAAGAAGTCGCCCGAACACAAAGGGTTCGAGCGAACGAGAAGAGAGAGCGGAGAGACTGCGAAGACAAGTCGCAGAAACGAGGGAAAGAGATCGCGCAAACAGGGCAGCGAAAAAGAAAGGAAACTGTGCTGATAAGTAGGAATCCGGGCGAACAGAGAACGAAGCCGCGCGGACAGAAGAGACTAAGGATTCAGGTAGAATCAGCCGTTTCCTCTGATACCATGTAAGAGTAGCGAACAGGCGATTAAAAACACTCTAAAAATTTGAATAACTGAAAGTTTTATTATCCAAAATGTTATCATTTACAAATGTATGCCCTCCCTTTTATAGAATGGAGGAGAGAAGAGAGAATACATATACACAATGTGAGATTAAAAAAGCATAATACAGAGCTGGGCGGCTAGAACAAAGAGACCGATCTGGCAGACAAGGCCGCGCGGTTAGACAACACTAACCGCTCGGTAACATCAGAGACAGTAGAGAACATGTTGCAGTAGTAGACCGCAAGGACACAACCAGCAAAAGTCTGGACATCAATCCGCTGAAGATAAGCCGCCTGACCGCGCGGTTAACAACCCGCTGATTTTTAACTGCCAGTCCGCCAAGTCATACTTCAACAATTCAAATTTGTAAAATCTACATACATTCACTATTTTCCCCTGACTTTTTCACCATTATAACATTGGTTTTGGGTATTGTATCCACAATGTACCTGATTTGAAGAAGCTCCTGAACAAGCTAAGTTGAATTGACAATGTATTTGATGATCTTCTATCAAGTTGTGCTTGTAGCTATTCCATGCTAAGTACACACCAATGTCAAGGTGTAGTGGGTCAATATACACGGGTCTGTGCAACGTAATCCCTCGTTGAGTAGATCAGTGTGTTGACTCATGTGTGCTCTCTCTATTGGAGTGTACTTATTTTCAAGTACAGGGTCTAGGCAGATCAAGAGCAGAATAAGGAGCAAAGATGGGTCAAAGACCAAGTCATCAAAGGAAGGAAGAGAAAATTCTTCTAAGTAATAATCGACGGGAATCACTAAGTGATTCTCGCCGACTTCGACGAGAAGCGTTAGTGATTCCCACCGATTCGATGAAAATCAGTCTGCATTCCCGCTGACTTCCTTCCGGCTGACAGTTATCCAACAGGAATTCTGCCATGGATGAATCGACGGGAATCGTAAGTGATTCCCGCCGACTTCGACGAGAATCAGTCTGCATTACCGCCGACTTCTTTTGGCTGAAAGTTTTCCAGACAGGGATTCTACTAAGGCATAATCGACGGGAATCGTGAATGATTCCCGCCGACTTCGATGGGAATCACCAACGATTCCTGCCGATTTTGCCTTAGGCAATTTTCCCTCGTTTGCTAGACCGAACCAACCTGCCATGCGCTGTTTCGGCCGGGGCTAGGGTTTCTCCTTGTGGGTCCCACAAAGGACTTTAGGGTTGGCCTCAGGTATATATATGCGCATATTTTGAACCTCGACAGTAACTATTCATGTGAAATCAAAAGCAGCCGACGTCGTGCCCTAGCCGATTGCGGAAACTGCCGATCGCTTGTCGCCGCTCGCAGTTCGCCGTCATCGATAATCTCCGATCATCTCTAATCTTCCGACGACAGTACCGAGACAAGCAGTGCATCTCACACATCTCTCTTGAGATCTCTTGTCTCTCGATTCGTTGAACGAGACGAGTTCTCCATTCCGAATCGTTTGAGACGACTGATCCAACTGAGATCGTTCGTAGACCTTGCGTGCTTCGTCAAGAAGTTTGGATCTATAAAGTATCGCCGCCGCATTCACTTGCCGCTGCTGATCTTGACAAGGCCCTCTCCAAGAGAGAAATCCGGTTTTGGACTCTGCGTAACTCTCAAGAAAGCTTCAACGAACGAAAAAGGACATCAGAATCTCCAAAAGCTTTGTTTGTATTTTCTTTTACATTCAATTTTGGTTTGTTGTAAAGAAATTTTTATTCCTAGTTGTAAGGGTTGGGTGCAACCCGTGGTGGTTGAGTTGTTACTCCTTTGTTGGAATGGTTCCTTCCATAGTGTGAGAATTGGATTTCAATCCGTTTGGAGAAGTTACTGAGTCGTCCCTTGGTGGGAGATAGGTCGAAGGGGGAAAGTGGATGTACCCAAATCGGGGAACCACTATAACTCTTTGTGTGTTTTATGTGTTGTGTTTGTTAATTTGTTCAGGTTAATTTAATTCCGCAAAAGACCGCATGACACCTATTCCCCCCCCCATAGGTGGATTTAGTCGACACTAGATACTTTCAAGTGGTATCAGAGGGAGGTTACTCATCAATAAGGTTAACACCTTGAGTAAGATCCTGTGTCTAGTGTCTAGAAGATCTCAGAAATTGACGACTCAAGTATTCTGGAAAGATCCCAGTGTACACCAAGCTGAACTTTCCCATCTGGAAGGAAAGGATCAGGTTCTATATGGAAGTAGTCGACCCCCGACTCTTCATGATAGTGGAGGAGGGACCTTATATCCACACTAAGGCCTCCACCATTGATCTGACCAAGATGGTGCCCAAGAAGCTCTACGAAATGGATAAGGATGAGATGGTGCTTGTCGGACTAGACAAGAAAGCTCAGAACATTCTTGTAAGCACCGTCGATGATTCCATGATGCAGAATTTCAGCAACTGCAGGACTGCCAAGGACATCTGGCACTGCCTGATCATCCTGATGGATGGCACTGATGAAGTAAGGGATGATCGAAGATCCCTTTTGAACCAAAAGTATGAGGCCTTCAGGCAAGGTCCTAAGGAATAAATCGGAGTGACATTCGAAAACTTCCTGAAGATCGTCAATGCCCTGAAGGGTTATGGCAGAGTGTTCACCGATGGTGAATTAAATGACAAATTCCTTAGATCCCTTACTAAGGAATGGGACACCAAGATCTGCGCCATCAGAGAGTTTGGCAAGCTGGCAGAAACTGATCCCCAGAAGAGGGAGGAGCCCAAGAAGCTGTTAGAGCTCCAGATGCCAGACTCTTAGAGCTCCGACACGTGAGGGATCATCCTAGAGATCAGATCATAGGAGATCCTCGTGACGGTATCAAAACTCGCAGAGGTACAATTAACGAGATTCTGCACCTTAGTTTTCTATCACAGGTTGAGCCAAAGAAGTTAGACGAAGCGAAAAAAGATGCATCATGGATATTGGCAATGCAAGATGAACTGCATCAATTCGAACGATGCAACGTCTGGACGCTTGTTCCCAGACCAAAGAAACAGAATGTCATCGGCACCAAGTGGATCTTCAGAAACAAACTGGATGAACACGGGGTCATCATCAAGAACAAGGCTAGACTGGTGGCTTAAGGTTACAGACAAGAGGAGGGGATTGGCTTCGACCAAACCTTTGCACCAGTTGTAAGGCTCGAGGCGATCAGATTGTTCCTGGCGTATGCCTCTCACAAAGGATTCACTGTCTATCAGATGGACGTGAAATCTGCGTTCCTAAATGGAAATTTGAAAGAGGAAGTATATGTCGCGCAACCCCCAGGTTTTGTTAATCCATCATTCCCTAATCATGTTTACTTTCTTAATAAAGCATTATATAGCTTAAAACAGGCTCCTCGAGCTTGGTATGAGACTCTGTCTAGTTTTCTTCTTAAGAAAAAGTTCTCGAGAGGAAAAATAGATAAGACATTGTTTTTTAGGGAAGTCAAAGTCAAGATTCTGCTGGTGCAAATCTATGTCGATGACATAATATTCGGCTCAACGGACAACAATCTTTGTAAGAAATTTTCTAAACTTATGCAAGGAAAGTTTTAAATGAGCAGTATAGGAGAGCTAAAGTATTTCTTGGGACTTCAAGTGAAACAGTCTGAGGATGGAATTTTCATTTCTCAGACGAAGCTCACAAATGAACTCCTCAAGAAATTCGGAATGGATAATGCAATCTCTATGAGGACTCCAATGGGATCCACTGTGTCTCTAGACAAGGATGAGAAAGGGAAACCTTTTGATGAAACCAAATACAGAAGCATAATTGGATCTCTGCTCTACCTTACTGCTAGTAGATCGGATATTATGTTTTCCACATGCGTTTGTGCCAGATATCAGGTGAACACTAAAAAATCTCATTATGTCGCTGCAAAATGAATTCTTAGATACCTTAAAGGTACACCAAATCTTGGCTTGTGGTACCCAAGAAATAATGATGTCGAGATGATAGGCTTTTCAGATGCTAACTTTGCAGGAAGCAGGGATTATAGGAAAAGCACTTCCGGGACATGCCAATTCCTCGGAAGAAGGCTTATTTCGTGGAACAGTAAAAAGCAGAACTGTGTCGCAACCTCTACAGCTGAATCTGAGTACATCTCAGCAGGCAGCTATTGTGCACAACTTCTATGGATCAGAAATCAACTCGAAGATTATGACTTGCAGTTCAGAGAAGTTCCTATATATTGCGACTCCTCGAGCGCAATAGCAATTGCGAACAATCCAATGTCGCACAGCAGAACAAAGCATATTGAAGTGCGCTATCACTTCATTCGGGAGCATGTGTAAAACAAAGATATATCTCTCTGCTATGTCCCCACGGATAATCAGATTGCAGATATCTTCACAAAGCCCCTAGACGAGGCCAAGTTCAGTCTCTTCAAGACTGAACTCGGCATGTTGAACTATGAAGATTGAAGACTGAAGGGCTCAAGGCTCTTGGATCAAGGGGGTGCATCTGCTATGAATTCAAATTCGGGCACGGATACAAGAACTGAGGGGGAGCTTTGTGCTCCAAGTGAAGTCCCAGATTTGCAGAAGCCGAAAAGGGGGAGATTACCCACTCGGCTAAGGCTAAGGTGGCTGCCAATGTTAAGTATGCTCTCAGGAAAATGGTAATGAATTTCACTCTCAACTGAATTTTCATTTTATGATTTTCATTACCATCTATTCTATTCACCTTAGCTTGTAGGGTTTAGGCTAATTCAAATAGGGGGAGATTGTTGGGTATTGTATCCACAATGTACCTGATTTGAAGAAGCCCCTGAACAAGCTAAGTTGAATTGACAATGTATTTGACGATCTTCTATCAAGTTGTGCTTGCAGCTATTCTATGCTAAGTACACACCAATGTCAGGGTGCAGTGGGTCAATATGCACGGGTCTGCGCAACGTAATCCCTCGTTGAGTAAATCAGTGTGTTGACTCACGTGTGCTCTCTCTATTGGAGTGTACTTATTTTCAAGTACAGGGTCTAGGCAGATCAAGAGTAGAAGAAGGAGCAAAGATGGGTCAAAGACCAAGTCATCAAAGGAAGGAAGAGAAAATTCTTCTAAGTCATAATCGACAGGAATCACTAAGTGATTCTCGCCGACTTCGATGGGAATCGTTAGTGATTCCCGCCGATTCGACGAAAATCAGTCTACATTCCCGCCGACTTCCTTCCGGCTGACAGTTATTCAATAGGAATTCTGCCAAGGCAGAATCGACGGGAATCGTAAGTGATTCCCGCCGACTTCGACGAGAATCAGTCTGCATTCCCGCCGACTTCTTTCGACTGACAGTTTTCCAGACAGGGATTCTGCTAAGGCAGGATCGATGGGAATCGTTAATGATTCCCGCCGACTTCGATGGGAATCACCAACGATTCCCGCCGATTTTGCCTTAGGCAATTTTCCCTCGTTGGCTGGACCGAACCAACCTGCCATGTGCTGTTTCGGCCGGGGCAAGGGTTTCTCCTTGTGGGTCCCACAACGGACTTTAGGGTTGGCCTCAGGTATATATATGCGCGTATTTTGAACCTCGACAGTAACTATTCACGTGAAATCAAAAGCAGCCGACGCCGTGCCCTAGCCGATCGCGGAAACCGTCGATCACTTGTCGCCGCTCGCAGTTCGTCGTTGCTGATAATCTCTGATCATCTCTGATCTTCCGACGAAAGTACTGAGGCAAGCAGTGCGTCTCACACATCTCTCTTGAGATCTCTTGTCTCTCGATTCGTTGAACGAGACGAGTTCTCCATTCCGAATCAATTGAGACGACTAATCCAACTGAGATCGTTCGTAGAACTTGCGTGCTTCGTCAAGAAGTTTGGATCTACAAAGTATCGCCGCCGCATTCACTTGCCGCCGCCGATCTTGGCAAGGTCCTCTCCAAGAGAGAAATCCGGTTGTGTACTCTTCGTAACTCTCAAGAAAGCTTCAACAAACAAAGAAGGGCATTGGAATCTCCAAAAGCTTTGTTTGTATTTTCTTTTACATTCAATTTTGGTTTGTTGTAAATGAATTTTTATTCCTAGTTATAAGGGTTGGGTGCAACCCGTGGTGGTGGAGTTGTGACTCCTTTGTTGGAAGGGTTCCTTCCGTAGTGTGAGGATTGGATTTCAATCCGTTTGGAGAAGTGACCGAGTCGTCCCTTGGTGGGAGATAGATCGAAGGGGGAAAGTGGAGGTACCCAAATCGGGGAACCACTATAACTCTTTGTGTGTTTTCTGTGCTGTGTTTGTTAATTTGTGCAGGTTAATTTAATTCCGCAAAAGAACGCACGACACCTATTCCCCCCCCCCATAGGTGGATTTAGTCGACACTAGATACTTTCAATTGGACACCCATGCGGGATATTGAATTTCGCGAATGAACTTGTCCTTGAGGAGCTTCACGACCTCCTCTCTGATTGGCTATGACAGCTTCATTGCCACCTCCCTCTTCTTTTGCTAAACTGGCTTGAAGTTATGATCGATGTTGAGGTGGTGTCAAGCAATATCAGGATCTACTCCTGGTATGTCTTCTGCTAACTAAGCAAAGACATCCAGGTTCTTCAATAGATAGAAGATCAACTTGGCCTTCTCCTCTTCTTGCAATTATGCATTGATGGAGAGTTTCCTCTCCTCACCTTCAGTAATGGGAACTCCTTGAGCTGGCTGGGCAGGTTTCATGTGATTTCCTTCTCAGGCTCCCTTCTCGAGATCTTCAACTGCTTTTGGTAGAGTTACATCTTCAGGAACAGTAACTGGGACTACTGAAGGAGGAACTTGCTCGGTCACATTGAACGTTCGTAGATAGCACTCCCGAGCTAATATTGGGTCACTCCTGACCCTAAACTACTTTTCCTCAGCAACAAACTTGATTGCAAGATGGTAGGTTGAAACTACCACTTGATAATTCATTCAGTAGGGGCCTTCTAAAGATAGCATAGTAGCTATTTGGATCGTCAACTAATATGAATTGAATAAGCTTGGTGATCCCCTTGAGTGTCACCAAGAGGGCAACACTCCCTTCCACTTCCTTCTGTTTGCCTGAGAAGCCGTAGAGCGGCCCTTCGGTGGAAAGCAAAGGCTTCTCATGCTTTAAGGCCTCAAAGGTGGGCTTGAACAGAAGATTTACTAAACTATCGGTGTTAATCAGAATTGTATTCACTGTGTAGATCTCTATGACTAGTTTTATTACAATAGCATCATTGAAAGGATTAACAATCGAGGGTAGGTCATCCTGACTGAAGGTAATGACTCCCCTTGATGGAGCAGAAGAGGAGGTTGCAGCTACCTCCTACCAGAAAACTCTTGAGATATAGGACTTTCGGGTTGATTCAGATCCAGCTCCTCCGCAAATGCAGAAAAGTCAGCCGAGAGTGCCCTCATCATCAATGTCGACGCATTCACTTCCAACACTAACGTTGCTCAGATGGACAACATCTTTGACCTTTTCTCATTCCCAATAAACTTTGACCACTTCCTTGCTCTTGGAGGTGGTTGGTTTAGCAGGAACTTCCTTGCGAACTAGGTATTGCAGTTTCCCCTCTATAAGGAGCCTCTCTGCTAGCAGACAAGGAGCTCTATAATTCTCCGTTGAGTGTCCTTTGTCTCTATGATGCCCGCAATAGAGATCGGAGCTGTGAGGCTTTCCTTCCACCTTCTGAGGTCCAAGCCTTTTGTAATCAGGCCTCTTCTACAAAACTTTGATGACTTCATCCATTGTTAAAGCTAAAGTTGAAAAATCCGCTTGGGATTCATCATACTGCTGAGCAGTTGAAAGGTGAAGCATCCCAAGATTGATAGACAGACTGAACTTACGGAGCAGATGCGGTGTCCAATGACAGTTTCTAATCATGAAACTGTTGATGGACTTAGAAAGGTTGCTTGTGGCAGAAATTCCTCCACCTCTAAGCAGGGGTTTGATAATCTGGATGAGGGGCCTTGTAGAATGATAAGCGGTTGAAGAAGAACTCGCTACATCTCTTGCATCAGCCTTAGCTGTCAAAGAAGAAATGTAGGTTAGGATTAGCGTTCTTGCCCTCGATGAACCTATTGATCAAGGCAATCAATTTCTTGTATGTCGCGGTCTCTTTGGTGGTTGCCTTGAACTTAAATGGGCCCTCCCTAAGGCTGTTGACTAGGGTAACCTTAAAGAAATCGGGGTCTACATTATTAAACCCTAAAGATTTCTCTTTGAAAACGGTCAACGAATCAAGCCACCAATCTGGAAGAGAGCTTCTGGACCACTCTTCATTTTCTTAAAGGTAGCAAACCTCAACATAAGTTCTTTGTAAAGCTCGGTGAAGCAGGTCATCGACCGAGGATATAAGTCATGAAACCACTCTCTTGCTTGGACATCAAAAATGGTTACAAACAAATTGCACTTCATGGTGTCTGAGAGGCATCTTAAGGCAACAACAGCCTCCTACGCTTGTAAATGCGCAATCGGATTAGTCTTACCTGTATAAAGAGGTAGACTGGGGCTCTCTGAAGTTGTTAGCAGCGGGATCCTAATGAATTTTGTCGACGAAAGAAGAATTCTCCTCTACTTCAGCTGGGATTAGAGACATGGGCAAACTGCAGCAGGAGCAGCTGCAGTCTGAGCGGGTTGATAGTATTCATCGAAGTTCAGCACACGAGTTGGGCTCCCTCTGGCCGATTCACGGAAAAAAACTAATAAGAGAAGCGAACTCTTCTTTATTGATGTCGCAGGGGTGATGCGGTCTTGGCAGACCGATGGATAAGGCACCATTGTTGGAGCTAGAGTGATCGAAGTAGCTGCGGAACTGAGGCACTAACCGCTGAGTGAGTGTGGCTAGAGCCTGGCTGATAGCGTCGAGATGTTGGTCGGTCTATTTATGTAATTTCTCGGCCTCTCGACGAGATTGATCGAGCGCTTCCCATAGAGAATCTTCTGAAGGGTTATAACAGATTGAGCGATGAGTATAACGACAGTTTGATATTGCTAACTGCTGATTTTAACAACTACTATAATCTGAAGGTCGCATGTCGAATGTTGGTGCCTGAAATTCACCTTAATACTCATAGGTAAAAAGTGGGACGGAGAAAACTGCAAGTAGTTGGCTACTGGCTGTTAAGAGAAAGAAAGCAATCAGAGCCGCAGGCCACGATAACACTAGACTTCACCCGTCGCGGTGAATGCCTCTCTTACGACAAGATTTCCTTTGAATAAAAAGATGCGGTTGCAGGGAAGTTAGAAAAAAGGAGAGATTTGTGCAAGCAGCAGACCGCAAAGCCTTAGAATCGAGTCTGTAGCCTTTTATAAGTGGGCTCCTGAGGTTTGAGTCAGCATGCTTTAAGAATGTTGCTCCCCATATTTATATGCTCGGGGGCCTGCCCAAACGGGCAGGGATAAAATAACCGCCTACCTGGGGTACAGGAGAATCGAGAAGAGGTGATAGGATACAAAGGAAAGGAAAAAAGACAAGCTACCAGTCCGTCCAAAAGGGGGTGGTCAGGCCCTTATGACCTGGAGCTCTTATCTGATCGGATGGTTGTTTGGGAAGTGGCCGACATGGGCGGCCTGGGCCTTCTGTTCTTCACTGATGAAGGCAACATACACAGCCTGTAAGGCTAGGAGGCGGTCTGTAAGGATAGGAGGTGGCCTAAAGACCGTGAGCTAGCTGCCTATGCGGTCTGAGACTGGAGCCCGCGGCAACCTGACCATTATGCTGAAAATTGGTTGTGGACTCTTGGGTTAACAACTATCAGAGGCTTAATTGGGTGATTTGATAACTTATAAGCATTGTCTACAAGCCATCTGATTTGATTCCAGAAATGCTTAGGGTTATAGGAGCTAGGAACATGGAAATTTGATTTTTTTTCTATTTTCCAATGCATGTCATCTGATTTTTTTCAATTTTCCTGAAATGCTTAGGGCTTTATATTTATGAATTCTCAAAATTTTGAAAAGGTTTAGCCATGACTGTTTGTTCTTATTTCTTCTTTTGTGCATCACATATGTCCTCAAAACAAGCGGTACATCGTGCTGATATGACGATAGCTAGATGTTCTTTTTATAATTGCATACCTATAAATGCTTTAAATTTAGCATTTGCACAAAAAATTATTGATGCAATTGTTTCAAATGGTACCTGTTAATAAGTTGTCTACCTACCACATGATGATAATTAATTTGCTTAGAGATTGCATAGAAGAATGTCGGCTTCTTGTAGATTCAAATAGAAAAAACTAGAGAGCAACTGGGTGTACGTTAATGATAGATGGGTGGACGGATAGAAGGAATAGAATATTAATTAATTTCTTAGTATTTTCACCTCATGGTATCTCGTTTTGCAAATCAGTTGATGCTTCAGATGTTACAAAAGATGCAAAGACTTTATGTTCTTTATTTGCAAAAGTAGTTAAATGAATTGGTCCAACAAACGATGCTAAATTTTTTACAGATAATGCGGCAAACTACAAAAAAGCAGAGATTTATTACATGAAAAATATAAGAATATTTATTGGTCACCATGTGCATCTCATTACTTAAATTTAATTTTTAATGGATATTGGAAATTTAAGTCATATGGTGGGCATTGCAAAACATACTTCAAAGGTTACTTATATTTATTTACAATCATATCTTGCTTTTGTCCTGGTTGAGGAAAAGGGACGGATGGAGAGAGATCGTTCGCCCAACTGCAACACGATTTACCACTACATTTATTACACTAAAAAGTTTATATGAGCACAAACATGATTTGCAAGCTTTAGTGACTAGTAAATATTATACCGATTTAAAACTTTCAAAATCAAGTAAAGGTCAAGATGTTGTAAATATCATTTTGGATAATCATTTCTATAATATATGCTTGGTCATGACAAAGTTTGCAGGTCCACTAATAAGGTTGCTACGTATTGTTGATTCTATTGAGAAACCATCACTTGGTTATGCTTATGATGGAATGTATAGAGCAAGAAAGGAAATTAAGTTGATTTTCAAATATTTCAAGAGATTATATAAGTCATATACACTCATTTTCAAAAATAGATGATATCGTCAGTTTCGTCAAAGACTTCATTCTGCAACATATTTCTTGAACCCTTCATTCCAATATGATCAAGTTAATTACTCCAATAAACCAGAAGTTGTGCATGGCTTAATTGATCTTATTAGAAACAAGGATATTTGCAATAAATCTTCAGCCGCAATGAATGAGGTTAGACTATTTCGTGACAGCTTGAGAGTTTTGGGAAACCCATTGCCATCAAAATGTCAAAAGAAATGCAACCAAACGAGTACAAATAAAAAGTTAATTTAATTTCAATATATAGTTTTTAAATTTAGTTTTAACTTCTAAGTTATTTTGATGATTTAAATTATTTAATCATTATTTCTTAGATGAATGATGGAGGATGTTTGGAACTAGTGCTCCTCACTTTCAAAAAATGGTTATTCGTATACTTAGTCAAACTTCCTTGTCTCCTGAATATGAAAGAAATTGGAGCATCTTTCAACAAATTCATACAATTCGAAAAAATCATCTTATGCATCAAACACTCAATGATCTTGTTTATGTTCATTATAACCTTAATATGAGAGATATGTATGCAAAATTTATGTTTGCTTTAACATGTTAAATTTTACTAAATTTTATGTTCATTCAATGTCTTATGTATTGTAATCATTTATAGGATATACTCTAAAAAAGAAATTATGACTATTTGGATTATACAAGTATTGATACAGTGGACTTCTAGATACTTGAAGAAGAACAAGCTTCAGAGTTTCATTATAATGATTTGAAAAGTGAAATATACAAAGAAAATGTCATGTCAATTGGTGGTGAAGTTCAAGTTTGTTGATCAACAAAGTGATCAAATTAGGCTTTATTTTGTTTAACATTTTCACCGGGCGTTTCCTGCAAATCCCTCCCGGATAGCGGGTTACCAAATGGCCTCAACGGGCATTTGCCACGTCTTCTCCCGCAGCAAGGAGAAAAAGCCACCGTCTTCCTCCATTTCGATCCCCTCCTCTCCCCCTCCGTTTTGATCCCTGCTTCTCTGCCCGCCATCTCTGTCCGCCACCGCCACCCCAAATAAACCCTAAATAGTAAGTTCTATGTAGTGGTGCGCATAAAGCCCGGCGGGCCCGGGCTTGGACCGGGCCTGCCGGGCCCGGGCTTTTCCGAACCGGGCCCGGCCCGGTCTTTGCACTATAACCGGGCCGGGGCTATGCTCCCTGGGGGGCCTGGTAAGGCCCCCCAGGCCGAGCCGGGCCGGGCCCAGGCTAAGCCCGGCCCGGTTAATTTTTTTTTAAAAAAAATTAAATGTTTTTTTTATTCATAAAAAAAAAATCAAAGCATAGAATTTACAAAAAAATAAAAAAACACAACATCGCAATATTGAAAAATAAAATTTTTATTAATGTAACGAAATTATACAAATTTAAAAATTTGAAAATATACAGAATTTTGCAAATATACAGAAATTTGAAAATTCTAAATTATTAAATTAATAACGCTAAAAATAATAATTGTGAATGACAAAAATACAAGAAGTTGTCTAGTTGTCTAGTTTAAGTTGATCGCGTCCATCTCGTCTTCCATGTCCGACGAGCTATTCCAGATCGCTGAAATATGCTGCTTCCTCTTCATCGCATCCAGGTGGTCCTTGTAGCATATGCAGATCTCGAGTGATTCTTCGCTTAGCCGACTTCTCCACTCGTTCAAAACCCTACCACTAAGAGAAAAAGCAGACTCCGAAGCTACCGTGCTAGCTTGGATCGTTAGTAAATCTCGGGACATATATGCCATAATAGGATAGGTATTTACTTTACCTTTCCACTATTTTAAAATATCGAAATTTTCTAATTCGTCCGTGGACATAAAATTACGAAATTATGTTTTTTTGTACAACCCTAATTCATTTAAACTACTAGACGTTGTGCGTACTTTTTTCCTAGAGGCTAACTCTAACATTTTATTTTTAAAACTACTAGATGTTTTTGGTTGCGACACATCCTCTCGGGGCCGCGATCCGTATAAATTATCGTAATAATTATAACATTCAGTAAAAATTGTATTAAAATTTAAAATACTCAGATTATCTAAATTTGAATCACTTAGATTTATGCCTATATTGTTATTTATTTCTTCTATAAAATTTTCTATGTCGTCTACGTCGAAAAGAGGATTCAAAGCGGCGGCGCATGAAAACATAACTGGGATTTCTCTATAATATTTTAAAATTTTTGTTTCCATTATTTTTATTAATTCGATCCATCCGGCGTGTTGTTTAAAATAATTTAATTTTTGTGAAATATTAACAATATTTTCAATAACTAGCGGGCTAGTACGAAAATATACGTCCGATAAACTATTTGCCGCAGTATAAAAAACTTCTAACAAATCCATGTAATTTTCTAAAATTGCCCAATCGGACTCGGTTAATTCATGTTGACCTAACAAGGTATAAAATTTCATTATTAGTGTTTTTTGGCGAATCGCTCGTTTTAACATTATATATGTAGAGTTCCATCTAATTGACATGTCAAATAGAGGTTTCAAAAATTTGTGACCTTGACCAGTTACGAATTTTTTAAAATCTTGACGTCGTTGTTTAGAACTATAAATAAATTATAACATTAAACGTATTTTATTAATGTATAGTTCCATATAGGACAAACTATCATGTACTACTAAATTTAAAACGTGGCACGCGCAACGAGTATGAAAAAAGGCGCCGTTTAACATAGGTTTCAAATCACGTTTTAACCACTCAATTGAGGTGGTATTATTTGTGGCGTTATCGAAAGAAATACTCATAATTTTATCTTTTATTTTAAATTCGCACACACATTTTGAAATTATTTGATAAATCGCATCACCGGTGTGCGGGACTTCGAAACTTTCAAAACAAATTATTCGTTTATTTAGAATCCCAGGAAATGGGATCGACCCAGTGACACGTTATAGACATATATGATAATCCTAATTTTATATTACTTGTCCAAACGTCGCTCGTTAAACTCACTCGACCCTCAAATTTTTCAAAAAAAATTATTAAAGTTTGTTTTGTCACTAAGTAATATTTAAGTGTGTCGCGTCTAATAGAAGTTCGACTTACTTGGTGATATTTGGGTTGTAGCCCTTGGTGAATGCACTCGGTCTCTTCTTCGTTGTCGTAGTGGTTGAACGTCAACCCGCGTCTGATGATGTTCTTCACCTGCAGTTCTCGCTGCCGACCTTGATCGTACGTCCAGATTTGTCCGGATGCCGATAATTGCGCCTGGGTCGACTCGGGAGGAGCTAGTTTGGTTGCGCAAGACTTAACGTGTCTTGCGAGTGTCGAGTTGGCAGCGGTCAAAAGTAATTTCGAGCACTGTTTGCACCTCGCCTTTTGCTCCGCGCCGACTTGTACTAAGTCAAAATATTCTCAAACTGCCGTCATACGCTTGTGCTCCACCACTTCGTGAGCGACGAATGAGGAAGACGACGCCTGCGTTGACGACATGTTCGCGAGAAATAAAGATTAGAGAGAAAGAGAGGGGTGGGGGGTGAAAGGAAGAAAGGAGGGGGGGGTTTATATATATTTTTTTTAAAAAAAAAATTTTTAAAAAATATTTTAATAAAAAAAAATAGCAGCCAAGTGGCTGCTATTGGCTCTTACCGTTGGTTCCAGCTGTCCGGGCTTAGCCCGGGCTCCAGGGGGCTTGACTTTGGCTGGCCCGGGACCGGGGGCCCTGGGGCTGCCCCAACCGGGCCTACCGGGCACCGGGCCGGGAGCCGGGCACCAGTTCTAGCTGACAGCTACTCATGCGTTAGGCCCCCCTCTCCTGGTCGTGTTCATAAAGCCCCCCGGGCCGGGCCCGGGGCCTGGGCCCGGGCTTTTAATTTCGGGCTTTAGGGGGCCTGCTAAATTAATTGTTTTTTAAAATAATTTTTTTTAAAATGAAATATGCGTATTTTTGAACTGCATTTTGTAGGGGCAATTTTCAGGAGAAGTGCTAAACATTAAAGTTGTAGATTCTAGACGAATATCTACAACTTTTATGTTGGACACTTTTTCATTTGAAGCCGTTTAGGCCCCCGATTTGGCCCCCGAAAAAACATTACGTGGAATCGGGGGCCTAAACGGCTTCAAATAAAAAAGTGTTAAACATGAACGTTGTAGATATCGTCGAGATCTACAACTTTCATATTGAACACTTCTCCTGAAAATGCTGCTAGAATACGCAGTTCAAAAAGGCGCGTAGGAGCCGGGCCCGGGCTTTGCCCGGCCCGGCCCCGGGCTTAGCCCGGGCCTAGAAACTGGGCTTTGCCCGGCCCGGCCCGGGTACCGGGTCCGGGCAAATGCTCATATATGGGCCTTGTTAGGCCCTATTGTACAACCCCGTATTCGCGAAGAGGGCCCAAAACAAGGCGCAAGACTTGGCGCACGTTTTAAGCTTTTTGGGAGTTTTGCACTCCTGGAGGCCAATTTTGGGTGGACCAGCGTAATATACTAGTAGGGGGAGGAAATATTTATCTCCCCAGGACCCCCTTGAAGAGTCACCCAGGCCCCAGCCTACACGCAGGTCATCTCGTCAGGCAGGCCGTCTCGTCAGGCAGGCCGTCTCGTCAAGCAGGCCGTCTCGTTAGGCAGGCCGTCTCGTCAGGCAGGCAGTCCCGCACGCAGACCGTCTCGTTAGGAAGGCTGTCTCGTTAGGCAAGCCGTCTCATCAGGCAGGCCGTCTCGTCAGGCAGGCCGTCTCGTCAGGCAGGCCGTCTCGTCAGGCAGGCCGTCTCGTCAGGCAGGCCGTCTCGTCAGGCAGGCCGTCTCGTCAGGCAGGCCGTCTCGTCAGGCAGGCCGTCTCGCCCAGCAGGCCGTCTCGTCAGGCAGGCCGTCTCGTCAGGTAGGCCGTCTCGTCAGGCAGGTCGTCTCGTCAGGCAGGCCGTCTCGTCAGGCAGGTCGTCTCGTCAAGAAGGTCGTCTCGCCCAGCAGGCCGTCTCGTCTCGCAGGCCATCTCGTCAGGCAGGCCATCTCGTCAAGCAGGTCGTCTCGCCTAGCAGGCCGTCTCGTCTCACAGGCCACCTGTTCGCCCAGGCCGCCCCTCACTTCTCTGCCTAACCGCCAGCTCGCCCGACCTGTTTTTACCATTATGCCCTCGAGGGGGGATTACCTCTTTACCCCCCGGTATGGAGATTTTTTATTGGCTTGAGGCTTATTTGCTCTATGGGCATTTTGGTCATTTTAACCCTAGGACTTGGAAAATTTATAAATAGATTCTTAAGGGTGCCTTTGAGAGCATTGCTTCTTAGCCACTTAAATCCCCTTTGCTTTCTTCCTCCAAGGCACCTTGCTCATGCATTGGCTAGGGAGGGGGAGACCTCAAAGGTCTTCTGGGAGTGAGGTGGGACCTCCACGCTAGAGTCCGAGGGTCTGTTCATAGTTTCCTAGGTCTTCGACCCGTGACGTTCCCCCGAGTGTAGTAGGTGGGAGGTCACCCCTCTTTAGGGACCCCGAACTCCACGAGAGGTCATTTTTGGCTTCAACATTTATGGTGCGGTGAGCGTGGAGAGTGACCAGCACAGAAGATCTCGGGAGAGTGTCATGGCCGGGGATCAGGGAGGTGGGGATGATCTCGGCGAGCTCCCCAACGCAGGACCCATCGTGGGAAAGGGAGGAGTTCATGACATCCATTCAAGGCATCATGGGGATGCTGCAGAGTTTGGCTCCTTGAGGTGGCAGCTCCACTCCAACCCCCCAAGAGCTAGCTCCCCCCCTCCTCTCAATGAGTCGACCCCTAGGGGTCCAGGCGAGATAACCCCAGTAGGGGGGAGAAGGAAGTGCAACAGGTAGGCGACCTGGGAAAGAAAGGATGAGAGAGGGGGTCGATCGAGACCTCCTCGGCCGGGAGCTTGTTCCCCAGCCCGGCGAAGTGCTAGTCCTCCAGGCGAGTAGGTAGCGCGGGTAGAGGTCGCGAGAGCCCCCCTCAGGGGGTCACCCTTCAGCGAGTTGATCTTCTCAGCTCCCGGTTCTTGAGGGGTTCAGAGAGCCAGACATGGCTTACTATACCGGGAAGGATGATCCCGTCCAGCACCTGCAGTGGTTCGAGGATGCCGTATCCATCAGGCCGATGATGGATGCCTTCAAGTATCGCCTCTTTGCGATAACGTTGAAGGAGAAGGCAAGGGACTGGTTTCATCAACTCCCTCCAAGGTCGATTTATGGGTTCAAGTACTTGATTTGAAGCTTCCAGCTCCGCTTCTCCACCTCCAAGAAGAGGAAGAAGAGTCCTGAATCCATCTTCCTGATAAGGCAGAGGGCCGAGGAGTCGCTGGCCCACTACGTTGACAGGTTCCAGGAAGAGATCCTTGATATCCAGGAGATGTCGGGGTATGCTCTCCAGATGGCCTTCACCGTTGGGCTGAAGGAGGGCTTCTTCAAGATGAGCTTGACTCGGAAGGCCCCCCTTTCCTTCAAGGAGTTGATGGAAAGGGCGGCAGAGGAGATAGCCATGGAGGCGACCAACCCGACATTCGTCAAGAAGTTGGCGATGCTAACAAAGACAGAGTCAAAGGTAGCAAGGTGGCCCAAGGCATAATGAAGGAAGAAGAATGGAGGAGCAGAGAGCTCAGGGGTTCAAGGGACAGGAGGGTCCAGAACTAGGCTTGAGGCAGCAGGGAAGACCTGCCCAAGGTCCAGGAAGAGCTCTCGTCCGAGGTGGAGAGAACTTCCACGGGGGCCAAGGGAGGTACAACTTCCAGAGGCAAGCCTAAGGCAGCTCCTGCCCCCACCCCAACAGGCCTTGGCAATAGGTGAAGGTGAAAGAGGCAACAGGAAAGATCGCCCAGCCCGCCAAAAGAGGGGAGAAAAGGGGCACTACTATACTGTGACTTCCACCAGGTGGAGGGGCACACAACAGCCACCTGCCCCGAGTTCCTGGAGGTAAGGGGGGCGAGGGGTCCAACCCAGCAACTGTCGCCGGAGCGGATTAGAAGTTCTACCCCAAGGAGGGGGTGATGATGTATGCGAGGACCGGGTCGATGTAGGACCCGAGGTGGTATAGCTGTGATCCACGAGGGGGTGGGGATCGAAGCCGCTCGAAAGGCAAGTCTCTACGTCATGTACCGCCGGAGCATTGCCTCGACGTCCCAAGCCCCTCCCACGGAAGAAAAGATCACCTTCTCATCGAAAGACATGCCAGAGCATGAGGATCCCTTCTGCGACGCCCTGGTCATCCAGGAAGCCATCAAAGGCTTTACCGTCTCCCGAATCTTGGTTGACAACAGGAAGCTCTGTCAACGTCATTTTCAAGAAGGCATTTGACGGGATGAAGTTAGAGCCAAGGAGGGTGCTGGCCTCGGACGGACCCCTGTTTGGATTTTTAGGGGAGAGAAAGGAGGTGGAAGGCGGAGTCGGACTCCAGGTCAAGTTAGGGGGGACCTCAATAAACTACAGGTTCGTCATTGTTGAAGCTCCAAGCAGCTATAACTCCATTTTTGGAAGGCCCCTCATCATTGCTTTCCGGTGTGTGCCTTCATCCTTCCACCAGTGCCTTAAGTTAAACTCAGAGGGGACTCAGATCAGGATCAAGGGAGACTCCAGGATGGCGAGGCAGTGCTACGTCACGGCTGTCAACACCATCTCTTGGTTGGCCAAGGAGGAGGAGATGGAGAAGATCATGGAGAGCCTGAGCAGGATGGAAGTGTCTGAGGGGAAGGAATCGGACGACGACCATTAGGCCCAGGCCCCCTGAAGAAGCCTCGTCTCGGCAGAGTCTTGTATCTTTTTCTTATGTCGTAATGAGTCCAGCCCTTGACCAGTAGTGTCGGGGGGGAGGGGGTCATGTAACCCATCTTTTTTTCCCCGTTAGAGGATGTTGGAATTGAAAAATCTTAGGTGACATGTCCAGCTCCCAACCCCTGAGAGGATCTCCTCATACCAGGCTCACACCCACTAGCAGGGTCGAGAGTGCCTCGGGGGTGGCTCGTTTCTCCCTTTGCTCCGATGATGATTCCGAACTCAGGCTCTCACTAGCAGTCAAAGCCGGTTGATCTCTCGTGGAAGTCCAGTTCCTTTGCTCCGATGATGATTCCTCTGTCAGACTCTCACTAGCTGACAAGTCCGGTTGATCTCTCGTGGAAGCCCAGTTCCTCTGCTCCGATGATTATTCCGTTGTCAGGCTCTCACTAGCTGACAAGGCCGGTTGATCTCTCGTGGAAGCCCAGTTCCTTTGCTCCGATGATGATTCCGCTGTCAGGCTCTCACTAGCCGACAAGGCCGGTTGATCTCTCGGGGAAGCCCAGTTCCTCTACTTCGATGATGATTCCGCTATCAGGCTCTCTCTAGCTGACAAGGCTGGTTGATCTCTCGTGGAAGCCCAGTTTGTTGGGTACATTGGAAAATGTGTACCTGATTTGAAGAAGCCCAACTTAGCTCAATGATATACATCAAGGTGTATTTGATGTTGTTTTAAGTTGACATGTGCAGGTGAAGAAGTGTTAAAGAATGCAGAAAAATATTCTAAGTCCATGTGTCGACACCTGAAGAAACAGTGTCGACACTTCAGAATATTTGTGTCAACACTTGAAGGAAGCTGTGTCGACACAGAGAAAGATAGTCGACCACATTTGTGTCGACACTGGGAAGCAGTGTCGACTCACAGGAAGATAGTCGACCACATTTGTGTCGACACTGGGAGGCTGTGTCGACACAATGAGACAGAGTCGACACACATTGGCAGAAGTCGACAATACTTGTGTCGACACAATGAGACGGAGTCGACACACATTGGCAGAAGTCGACAATACTTGTGTCGACACCAGAAGACTAAGTCAACACATACTGAGTTCTGAATCTACAACAACTGTGTCGACACACAGGACTTGTGTCGACACACTGCAATGTCAAGACCAAGTTATTATCTGAAGAAGTTGTGTCAACTTAAAGGCAAACTTGTCGACACCAAAGTTACTTGTGTCGACACATACAGACAGTTGGTCTCGACACTTCCTGACAGTCTGTTTCAACACATTGCTGACCAAGACTTAGGCACAGGATCTGTTTGAAGACTTGACAGCTGTGGGTTGCAGCCAGTTAACTGATGTTGTCAGACTTGTCAGAAGACAGTTACAAACCGGATCAGCCGGTTACCATTAAGAAGATCTATATATAGACAGATTCAGAGAGAAGTATAAAAGTAATGAGAAGATTGAACTTTGGCAATCAAATTGAGAAATCAAATCAAGAAGGTGTAATACACTAGAGAAGATCTTCATCAGAAGATCTAAGAAGACGATCTCAGGATCGATCTAAGAAGAGTTCTAACAAGAATTCAGAAGTATCATAAAAGGTGTTGGATAGAGAGGGATCCACCCATTTTGAAGAAGAAGAAGGAAGCCATCAGTGATTTCTCAAGAAGCTGTTTGGAAATCAACTCAGCTAAGTTCAGATTCAAGAAGCTTTGAAGAAAGCTCAGATTCAGTTGGTTTCATCAGCTGATCAGGAATTGTCTTGTCCTCTTCTCTCTCAACAAAGGAAAGACATTAAAACTTCTTTTCTAAATTTCTGTGGGATTTGTTTTACACAGATCTGAGTTGTAAGCCTGTGATATAAAGGCTGAGTGTAGGAGAGTTGATCTCTGAGTGGTAGGGCTGTTTGCCTGAGTGTGTAGGAGAAGGTTCTTCTCTGAGTTATAGGCCTTGTGGCAAGGCTGAGGTAGGGCTGTTGTGCCTGAGTTGTAGGAACCTATCCAGGTTCTGAGCTGTAGGATCTGAGGATCTGAGAATAGTGGAAGTTTGGCCGAATCTAGCATACTGCTAGATAGGTGAAGGGGGAAAGTGGATGTACCTAGACCTTGGGGAACCACTATAAAACATTGTGCAATCTGTGATGATTAATTGTCTGTGAATGCTGTGCTGGATGTTTTAATTTTTGTAATTGAATTCTGCCTAAAAATTTGAACAAGCAATTAGAACCTATTCCCCCCCCCCCCTCTAGGTGTTTAGGTTGTCTTGATAGTAAAACTATCAAGTGGTATCAGAGGGAGGTTCCTCAAAAAGGACTTAACAGTCTGAGGTAGATCTGAAAGGCAGAATCAAGATTCAAGAAGATGGGTTCTGGAGAGAATCATAAGGAGCTAGGGTCTATGAAATTACCCATATGCAAGAAGGAAATCTTTGGAATTTGGAAAGAAAGAGTCAGGTTGTTTATGGAGGCATCTAACCCAAGAATATACATCACAGTTCAGGAAGGACCCTTCATTCTAATGAAGGTATCAGTTCTTGATGCTAATATTCAAACTCCAAAGAGTTATTCTGAAATGACCAAGGATGAAATCATTTTGGCAACCATGGATAAAAGAGCACAGAACATTATTGTAAGTGCCATAGATGATTCAACATTTCAGAATCTGATTCACTGCAAGACTTCCAAAGAAATGTGGGACACATTGATTGTCTACATGGAGGGATCAGAAGAAGTAAGACAGGACAGGAAATCTATGCTCAATCAGGAATATGAAAGTTTTAGACAAGGAAAATCTGATAGCATAACTGAGTGCTATAAGAAATTCTATAGAATTGTGAATGAGCTAATGTCCTATGGAAGAGTCTTCAGTACTTATGAACTGAATGACAAATTCTTGAGATCCTTAACAAAGGATTGGGACACAAAGATCTGTGCCATAAGAGAAGTGGCTAAATTGGCAGAGATCTCTCCTCCTACCTTGTTTGGAAAGTTGCTATCTTATGAAATGCAACTTTTGGTGAGGAAGGAGGAAAAGAACTCAAGAGGAGAGCATAGAGAAAAGACTGTGGCATTCAATGCAGAATCCATCAGAAAGAATAGGAGGATATCACCATCCCATCCTAAGGAAGTTGCAGAAGTCAGTTTAGAAAATTCAGATAATCAGGGTTCAGAAAGCTGTGATTCAGATGCAGACTTTGCTGCATTCACAAGGCAATTCCAGAAGTTCTTGAAGAAGAATCAGTGGAATTCTAAGCCCTCTACTTCACAGCAAGTTGATGACTATTATCAGAAGAAAAAGTCATTAAGGAAAGAAAAGAGCAGATCAAAGCCCAACAAGGCTACTACTTCAAAGATTGTTTGCTATTGTTGCAATAGGCCTGGACATGTAGTGGCTGACTGTCCTGATAAGAGAAAGGAGTCTTCAGACAAGAAGAAGACTCATCAAAAGGGCAAGAAGGAGAAATCCTTTGTTGCAAAGAAGGATAAAAGCCTAACAGATCTGTCAACTTCAGAGTCAGAATCTGAAGCAGAAGCATATATTGGACTATATGCTGTATCTGAAGAAGAGGAGTTTCTGCAGTTGCTAGACTCCATCAATGAACAAGAGGATCATCAGTGCATGGGATTGATGGCAGGATCAGAAGAGGACATATGCCAGAATCAGTCTGGTCCTAATAAGGTACAATGTCCTTCTATGAAATTTGTTTGTAGTACAAGTACAGAACCAGCTACATCTACATCAAGTGATGTAGATGCATCTGAATCTGAAGGAGATGTCTATCAATTGATAGATAAGTATGGGGACTTGTTGCAGGCCCTTAAGAAAAGCAAGAACCTGGTTAAATCTCAGGTTCATGAAATTGCTGAACTAAGGGTAGCTGCAACTGAGTTAGAGAAAGTAATTGATCAAAAGTTAAATGAAATTGCTATGCTGAAGAATATAACTATTATTCAGATGGGCACAATTAATTATACCAATGATCAAGTGAAGAGTCTGGAGGCCAGACTAAGAATTGAAAAAGATTTAGTGGCTAGTTACTCTAAGCCAAAGTATGTCTTACCCTTGATTGATGAATTTGTGAATCAAAAGGGTAAGGCAGGATTAGGATTCAAAGGTAACTCCAGGGCTGGCCAATTCAAGAGGAAAGGCAAAGCTCCTGTCAAGCCACTGAACTTTTCAGTCCTTATTAAGTTTAGAAAGGTGGAAGTGCCTTCTAACCTATATGATCATGAAAATATTCATGGTCATATTAAGTCTAATGTTCTGAAAAACAAGGGTGTAAATGCCAACAGGCCTACCTATGTTCATAAACCCAATGGTTATAAAACATCAGTGGGTGAAGCTGCTGCAGCACCAGCAATGGACAGAAATTCTTTTGTCAAGGATGTATCTAGAACTAGATACAATAGGTTTGAATGTTAGTGCTGTGGCAAGAGAGACCATTTTGCACTAGACTGCTGGTATAACACAAGTGTTAGAAAGAACAATAGTCTACCTGTTAGAAGAAATAATGGTAGCTTTGCTCATGCTAACTTGAACCAAGGACCCAAGACTTGCTTGGGTTCTAAGGGTAAGTAAATCTGTGTTGCAGGTGAATCCAAGTAACCATGCCCCTATATGGTACTTGGATAGTGGTTGTTCCAGGCACATGACTGGAACAAAGGGGCTGCTGAAGGAGTATTCATCTGTCAAAGATGGACCCAAAGTGATCTTTAGTGGATCTGAAAAAGGAGTCATCAAAGGGTTTGGTAACATTTCTTCTAACCTAATTACTATCACCCAAGTGGCTTATGTAAAAGGTTTGAAACATAATCTAATAAGCATAAGCCAGCTGAGTGATTTAGGATATGACATTTCATTTGTTAAGGATGGATATCATATCAAAAGGTTAAGTGATCAAGAGATCATTTTGACTGGGTATAGGAAGAGAAATGTATATTGTCTTAATTTTGTATGTGAGAATAAAGCCTCTCCCATCTGTCTTGTAGCTGATGACAATACTTCTCATTGTGTTAAGTGGCACAAGAGATTGGCTCATCTTAACTACAAGACAATTAGCCAACTCTTTATCAAAGAGTTAGTGAGGAATGGTCCTCAAGTTAAGTGTATGAAGGAAGGGATATGCTCAGCTTGTCAAAAGGGCAAGCAGACAAAATCCTCCTTTCAAATCCTTGAAAACAAGGATTCTGTGAGGTGCTTATACCTCTTGCATATGGATCTTTTTGGTCCTATGCCAGTTCATAGTCTAGGTAGGAAGGTCTACACTTTTGTGGTTGTAGATGACTATTCTAGATTTACATGGGTGTTCTTTCTGAGACAGAAATTTGAAACCCCAAGTGTCTTACTTAATTTTGTAAAGCAAATTCAGAATGAACTGAATAGTACAGTGGTCAAAATCAGAAGTGACCATGGTACTGAGTTTCAATCTGAAAGCATGACAAAGTTATGTGAAGACTTTGGGATTTTCCAAGAGTTCTCCTCACCAAGAACACCTCAATAAAATGGAATTGCTGAAAGAAAGAATAGAACATTAATTGAGGCTGGTAGAACTCTATTGAGTGACACCTCTCTACCAGAATATTTCTGGGCTGAGGCAGTAAACACTGCTTGTCATGTGATCAATAGGGCTTCTATCACCAAGAGCCACAAAAAGACTCCCTATGAGATTATGAAAGGTAAAAAATCAAATCTATCCTACTTCAGAATCTTTGGTTGCAAATGCTATATACTTAACAATGGTAAGTCATATTTGACTAAGTTTGCTGCCAAATCCCAGGATGGGATATTTGTTGGGTACAGCACAAATAGTAAGGCCTATAGAATCTTCAACTTGACTACTCAAGTTGTTGAAGAATCTGTGCATGTTGTGTTTGATGAAACAAGATTAATCAACTGTGAGTTGTCCTGTAGATCAAATGACTCAACAGGTATAAGCAAAGGAATGGACAAGCTCTCCATTGTTGAAGCTTCAAGGGAAGATGGAGTATTGGAAAATGAAGGATATTGTCCAGGGGGAGTACAAGACACAATAGAAGATGAAGAAAACCAAGAGGTTCAGCATAATGAAGGAGCTGGAGATGTTCACCCAGAAGGGAATCTTCCTCCAGCTACAAGACATTTAAGAGACCATCCAACTGATCAGATAATAGGTGATCCAAGACAGGGAGTGCAGACTAGAAGCAGAAGTCAAAGCACAGTTCTGCATTCAAGTTTCCTGTCACAAATGGAGCCTAAGAAGTTTGAAGAAGCCATCCAAGACCTGCACTGGACTGATGCTATGCAAGAGGAGCTGAATCAATTCAGAAGATGTAATGTTTGGGAGCTTGTTCCTAAACCAAGAGGCCACAATATAATTGGGACAAAATGGATCTACAGGAACAAGTTGGATGAGAATGGAGTAATAGTGAAAAATAAAGCAAGATTGGTTGCTAAAGGATACAGGCAGGAAGAAGGGATTGACTTTGATCAAACCTTTGCCCCAGTAGCAAGGCTGGAGGCAATCAGAATGTTTCTTGCCTATGCAGCCTATCAAGACTTCAAGGTATACCAGATGGATGTGAAGTCAGCATTTCTGAATGGTGATCTTAAAGAAGAAGTATATGTAGAGCAGCCATCAGGTTTTGTAGATCCTCTTAAACCTGATTATGTTTATAAGCTTAGAAAAGCTTTGTATGGGTTAAAGCAAGCCCCAAGGGCTTGGTATGAAACCCTGTCTACTTTCCTTATTGAGAATAAATTCTCAAGAGGAAAAATTGACAAAACTCTATTCCTTAGGGAATCCAAAGGCAAGATCATCTTAGTTCAGATCTATGTTGATGACATAATCTTTGGATCTACTGAAAACAACCTTTGTAAAAAGTTTGCCAAACTTATGCAAGGGAAGTTTGAGATGAGCAGTATGGGGGAACTGAAGTTCTTCTTGGGACTCCAAGTAAGACAGACTGATGATGGCTTGTCCATATCCCAGTCAAAGTTTACTAAAGAATTAATCAAAAAGTATGGTATGGAGTCATCCTCCATCATGAGAACTCCTATAGGGACAAGTATGCCTATATGCAAAGATGATGCAGGTAAACCTGTTGATGAGACTTTGTATAGAGGAATAGTTGGTTCTCTACTATATCTCACAGCTAGTAGACCAGATATTATGTATGCTACATGTGTCTGTGCTAGGTACCAAGCCTGCCCTAAAGAGTCTCATTATACTGCAGTCAAAAGGATTCTGAGATATCTTAAGGGCACACCTAATCTAGGCCTTTGGTACCCTAGGAATAGAGATTTTCTACTAACAGGTTATTCAGATGCAGACTTTGTAGGATGTAGAGAGGATAGGAAGAGTACAACAGGTACTTGTCAATTCTTGGGAGGAAGATTGATATCTTGGAGTAGTAAGAAGCAGACCAGTGTGGCTATATCTACAGCTGAGTCAGAATATGTTGCTGCTGGCAGCTGCTGTGCACAACTATTGTGGATACAGCATCAGCTTAAAGATTATGGTATTCAAGTAAGTAGAACACCTCTTTTGTGTGATTCTAAGAGTGCAATTTCTATTGCTAATAATCCTGTTTCTCATAGTAGAACTAAGCATATAGAAATTAAATACCATTTTCTTAGAGATCATGTAGAAAGAGAAGACATCACATTGGAATTTGTTAAAACAGATTATCAAATAGCAGAGGTATTCACTAAGCCTCTGGATGAAACAAAATTCAATAAATTTAAAATTGAATTAGGCATGCTGACCATTGATTAGATTATCAACAAACTTACAAATAACATATTAGATTATCAAATGGTCTTAAGTGGTGTAGACAGAAACAGAATTTGGCTAAGTAAAATAGTGTCGACACATTCAGTGAAAATGTGTCGACTCAGTGAAGGAATGTCGACAAGTCAGGAATGTTGTGTCGACACAGAGAATATGTGCCGACACTTAAGAATTAAATTGTCGACTTATCCAGGAATGTAGTGTCGACTTCACCAGAATAGTGATGTCGACACTTACAAATTTTGTGTCGACACTTATCCTAAGAGTCGACACAGATTTTCTGATACTCTACTATATCTCTCAGGTGTCGACATATCCACATTTGGTGTCGACACATAGTAGACAGATTTGTTGTCAAGACAATAAAAGTTTGTGTCGACACATTCCATCTGTGTCGACACATATAGACTGTTTTTGCCTGCCTTTTGATCTTCTTTCAATAGAAGGTATAAATAGGTCAAGAACTTATTCAGTCGACACGCTTACAAGTTTTTCGAGACTGAAACCCTGTGTCAACTTTCTCTCTCTCTCTCTCTTCTCTCAAGCTTTCTCACCTGAACAATGGCGCCGAAGATTGAAGACAACGTCAATGAAGGTTATGAGTTAGTAAGGAATGCCTTTGCCGAAGCCCCAGCAGATGTTCAACGAGTTATCTCTCTTATTTCCGAATCCGGATTAGAGTTCATAGTTTCTGAACCTTCCAAGATATGGAAGAAGGAGGTGCATGAATTCTTTATCTCTGCATCAATAGGTTCAGATGTTCTCAAGATAAAGTCCACTGTGCATGGGTCGACAGTGAAGATTACCCCAAGAAGTCTAAGGAAGATTCTATATTTACCAATAATTGATAATGAAGAAGAAGTCCCTGCTTCTAAGTTAAGGGAGGCTATCCAATGGTGCGGATTGGATCCCTCTCTGAAGATTGGAGCTGCTTTCAACAGGAAAGGGATGAATCAGCAGGGGAAATTTCTGTCTGAAGTAGTTGGCAAGGTGATTCTGTGCAAACCAGGGGGACATGATAGGATTTCAGCCTCTATATTCAGCCTTATGACCAGAATTGTGTTTACAATTCCAACTGATTGGTCAGCTGTAATCTTTGAAAAGATCAAGGAAGGAATAAAGAAGCCAAATCTGGCTAGGATTATGAGTTTATATCTGAATGGAGTGATCCCTGAGGTAATGCAACACCTGCCAGGAACAAAGATCAATCACATGAGAAAGATGGACATGAGATTGTTTTCTAGGTGGGATAGGGTGTTGTCTAAGGATGTGCCTGATGAGAGCAGGCAGGACACCCCAGTGAAATCCTCTTCTCATGCTCAAGATACTGAGCAACTTCAAGAAGAACAAGAGAGGAAGCAGGATGAAGATCACCCTGTGTCTACTCCAGCCCAGCAAGACACTATACCTGCACAGATGCAGGGGGAGCAAGCTCATTCTCCTGCCCAGAATGAACCTACTCCTAACCAGGTACAGTTGCAGGGGGAGCTGGTGCATTTTCTTATAAAAGACATTTCTAATATTTCAATTTCTGTACAGTTGCAGGGGGAGCAAGTGTACTCACCTGCCCAGGACATTACCAATACTGAACAAGTACAGGGGGAGAAGATGTCAGACCCAGTGCAAGAGGCAGTCCAAATTGATATCTCCAAAGATCTGAATATAGAAGATCTAATTAATACATCTTCTGTTCAAGCTCAGAAGGAATATACTCTAGATGAGTTATTCCCTAATGTTGATATAACTACTGATAGAGTAGAAGAGGGGCAAGAGATTGAAAAGGCCCTTGACATGGAGATAGAAATTGAGAAGGAGCAAATGGTTGAGGGGGAGTCTGTGCATGTTGAGGCTGAACAACATGGCACTGAGACAGATATTCCTCCTCCTCCTCAAGAAAGAGTTCAAGTTGATAGTTCATCTGAATCTGAGACTGAAGAAGCCAGAATGGCTAAGAAGAGAAAACTTGTAGTCTTCAAGAGAAGGAGCAAAGGTTATAAGCAGGCTCTACAGACTACAACTCAACCATCCCATTCTGAATTTAATTATAACAAGTTTATGGTTGATTTGCAAGTTAAGTTAGATGACCATAGAGTGACAGTTGAAAAATATGTTGATGAGAGCAATAAGGCCCTTCAATTTGACTTGGCTCAGGATATAAAGTCAATTCGATTTGAAGTCAATATGCATAAGAAGGAGATGACAGATTGCTTCCATAAGGGAGGTAATGCTGTGGTGTATTTGGCAAAACAACAGCAGTCCATCATCCCTAAAGTGGATGATATTGCTTTAAAGCAAAGCTATGTTTTGGAGAATCAAATAAGGATGAATGACAATTTAACTGAATCTCATCATGAGATTATTGCTGAATTGAAAAAGAATACTCCAAGCCTGCCTGCAGCTAGAGCAAAGGAGATGGAAGAATTTGATAAGACATTTCAAGCTGCTATTGAATCAGTTAAAACTGCCATCACTACCTCTCTAAAGGACATATCTGACAAGCTTCAAAAGTTAAAACCATTTTTTAAAGAAGGTGTGAATTATCTGGATGGACAGATCAGATTTCAGAAGGAAGATCTAAGAGATCATATTACCAGAGAAACCATAAAGGGGGAGAGGTTGTTAGTTCATGCAGGCTCAGAGCACACCAAATGGGTGAACAATAGTATTCGAGCCACATTGGGATATCCACCTTTGTGTGATGATGCTATGGTGGTTGAGTCAGTAATACAAACAGGTCTACTTGAAGGCAATCAACTTGAGGTTGCCCAAGTCATTTACCCTCCTCCAGATTTTGATATGATTGATCAGCAAGTTCAAGAAATGTATAGTCCTCCAAAGGAGGTTAACAGGGTTGTTATTGAGAAAGTGGATAAGCCTGAGGCCATTTTGAAAGAACAGCAAGATGCTCTACTATCTAAGAAGAGATTTAGAGAGCAGGCTGAACTTAAGCCAGATTTTGAGCAGTGGAGCCCTACTTCAAGAAATATTATACTCACTGCATGAAAGGCTGTGAAAGACCAAGTTCATGAAAGAGGAAAGTGGTATAATGAAATAGAATGGCAAAAGCATGAAGCTAGGCAGGAGGCAATAGTACAGTTCAGAAGAAAAGCCAAGCTGGATAGGCTGTCACCAGATGCTCAGGAGCCGAGCAAGTACTTTCCAAAGCCCCTTCATTACTTTGAAAGGCAAAGGCTCAAGGAAGAAGTAAAGAAGAAGGCTGATCAAAAAGGCAAGAAGCCAGCTGAAGATGCTGAAGCTCCTGTGAAGGCTCAAATCCAATCTGGCAAAGGGATTGTCATAAGAGAGCCTGATCAGTCTTAATTTTAAGTTCTTTCAAAAGTATTTTGTAATGCTTTGATTAAATCATTCAATGAAAAACTCTGTAATCAAACATTATCAAGTTATAAACAATATTTTGTTTGGAATCATATAATGTTCACTCTGTGATGGATTGTTCATATTTTGTTTGGAATCATATAATGTTCACTCTGTGATGGATTGTTCATATTTTGTTTATATTAAGTATTCATGTTATGTCATATATCATCATATTATACTTTTTATAAAAGGTGTATATCATTGGCTATAAGGGTTATGACTTCTCCAAATATGGGGAGATTGTTGGGTACATTGGAAAATGTGTACCTGATTTGAAGAAGCTCAACTTAGCTCAATGATATACATCAAGGTGTATTTGATGTTGTTTTAAGTTGACATGTGCAGGTGAAGAAGTGTTAAAGAATGCAGAAAAATATTCTAAGTCCATGTGTCGACACCTGAAGAAACAGTGTCGACACCTGAAGAAACAGTGTCGACACTTCAGAATATTTGTGTCGACACTTGAAGGAAGCTGTGTCGACACAGAGAAAGATAGTCGACCACATTTATGTCGACACTGGGAAGCAGTGTCGACTCACAGGAAGATAGTCGACCACATTTGTGTCGACACTGGGAGGCTGTGTCGACACAATGAGACAGAGTCGACACACATTGGCAGAAGTCGACAATACTTGTGTCGACACAATGAGACGGAGTCGACACACATTGGCAGAAGTCGACAATACTTGTGTCGACACCAGAAGACTAAGTCAACACATACTGAGTTCTGAATCTACAACAACTGTGTCGACACACAGGACTTGTGTCGACACACTGCAATGTCAAGACCAAGTTATTATCTGAAGAAGCTGTGTCAACTTAAAGGCAAACTTGTCGACACCAAAGTTACTTGTGTCGACACATACAGACAGTTGGTCTCGACACTTCCTGACAGTCTGTTTCAACACATTGCTGACCAAGACTAAGGCACAGGATCTGTTTAAAGACTTGACAGTTGTGGGTTGCAGCCAGTTAACTGATGTTGTCAGACTTGTCAGAAGACAGTTACAAACCGGATCAGCCGGTTACCATTAAGAAGATCTATATATAGACAGATTCAAAGAGAAGTATAAAAGTAATGAGAAGATTGAACTTTGGCAATCAAATTGAGAAATCAAATCAAGAAGGTGTAATACACTAGAGAAGATCTTCATCAGAAGATCTAAGAAGGCGTTCTCAGGATCGATCTAAGAAGAGTTCTAACAAGAATTCAGAAGTATCATAAAAGGTGTTGGATAGAGAGGGATCCACCCATTTTGAAGAAGAAGAAGGAAGCCATCAGTGGTTTCTCAAGAAGCTGTTTGGAAATCAACTCAGCTAAGTTCAGATTCAAGAAGCTTTGAAGAAAGCTCAGATTCAGTTGGTTTCATCAGCTGATCAGGAATTGTCTTGTCCTCTTCTCTCTCAACAAAGGCAAGACATTAAAACTTCTTTTCTAAATTTCTTTGGGATCTGTTTTACACAGATCTGAGTTGTAAGCCTGTGATATAAAGGCTGAGTGTAGGAGAGTTGATCTCTGAGTGGTAGGGCTGTTTGCCTGAGTGTAGGAGAAGGTTCTTCTCTGAGTTGTAGGCCTTGTGGCAAGACTGAGGTAGGGCTGTTGTGCCTGAGTGGTAGGAACCTATCCAGGTTCTGAGCTGTAGGATCTGAGGATCTGAGAATAGTGGAAGTTTGGCCGAATCTAGCATACTGCTAGATAGGTGAAGGGGGAAAGTGGATGTACCCAGACCTTGGGGAACCACTATAAAACATTGTGCAATCTGTGATGATTAATTGTCTGTGAATGCTGTGCTGGATGTTTTAATTTTTGTAATTGAATTCTGCCTAAAAATTTGAACAAGCAATTAGAACCTATTCACCCCCCCCCCCTCTAGGTGTTTAGGTTGTCTTGAAAGTAAAACTATCACAGTTCCTCTACTCCGATGATGATTCCGCTGTCAGGCTCTCACTAGCTGACAAGGCCGGTTGATCTCTCGTGGAAGCCAAGTTCCTTTTCTCCGATGATAATTCCACTGTCAGGCTCTCACTAGCTGACAAGGTCGGTTGATCTCTCGTGGAAGCCCAGTTCCTCTTCTCCGATGACGGTCCTGCTGTCAGGCTCCCACTAGCTGGTAGGTCCGGTGGTACCTCTTGTGGAAGCTCAGTTCCTTTGCTCCGATGATGGTCCCGCTGTCAGGCTCCCACTAGCTGGCAGGTCCGGTGGTACCTCTCGTGGAAGCCCAGTTCCTTTGCTCCGATGACGGTCCCGCTGCCAGGCTCCCACTAGTTGACAGGTCTGGTGGTACCTCTCGTGGAAGCTTAGTTCCTTTGCTCGGATGACGGTCCCGCTTCCAGGCTCCCACTAGCTGGTAGGTCCGGTGGTACCTCTCGTGGAAGCTCAGTTCCTTTGCTCTGATGATGGTCCCGCTATCAGGCTCCCAGTAGCTGGCAGGTCCGGTGGCATCTCTCCTAGAAGCTCAGTTCCTTTGCTCCGATGACGGTCCCGCTGTCAGGCTCCCACTAGCTGGTAGGTCTGGTGGTACCTCTCGTGGAAGCCCAAGCCCTTTGCTCTGATTACGGTCCCGCTGCCAGGCTCCCACTAGCTGGCAGGTCTAGTGGTACCTCTCGTGAAAGCCCAGTTCCTTTGCTCCGATGATGGTCCCGCTTCCAGGCTCCCACTAGCTGGTAGGTCCGGTGGTACCTCTCGTGGAAGCCCAAGCCCTCTGCTCTGATGACGGTCCCGCTGTCAGGCTCCCACTACCTGGTAGGTCCGGTGGTACCTCTCATGGAAGCTCAGTTCCTTTGCTCCGATGATGGTCCCGCTATCAGGCTCCCACTAGCTGGCAGGTCCGGTGGTACCTCTCATGGAAGCCCAGTTCCTTTGCTCCGATGACAGTCCCGCTGCCAGGCTCCCACTAGCTGACAGGTCCGATTGTACCTATGGTGGAAGCCCAGTTCCTTTGCTCCAATAACGGTCCCGCTGCCAGGCTCCCACTAGCTGGTAGGTCCGGTGGTACCTCTCGTGGAAGCTCAGTTCCTTTGCTCTAATGATGGTCCCGCTGCCAGGCTCCCACTAGCTGGCAGGTCCGGTGGCACCTCTCCTGGAAGCTCAGTTCCTTTGCTCCGATGACGGTCCCGCTGCCAGGCTCCCACTAGCTGGTAGGTCTTGTGGCACCTCTCGTGGAAGCCCAAGCCCTTTGATCCGATGACGGTCCCGCTGCCAGGCTCCTACTAGCTGGCAGGTCTGGTGGTACCTCTCGTGGAAGCCCAGTTCCTTTGCTCCGATGATGGTCCCGTTGTTAGGCTCCCACTAGCTAGTAGGTCCGGTGGTACCTCTCGTGGAAGCCCAAGCCCTTTGCTCCGATGATTGTCCCGCTGCCAGGCTCCCACTAGTTGGTAGGTCCGGTGGTACTTCTCGTGAAGACCAAGTGTTTTTTACCCCGAGGCCTTCTCACCATCCAGGCTCCCATTAGCTGGCTTAACAGGTTTACCCCTCGGGGAGGCTAAGTGTATTTTACCCGGAGGCCGTCTCGTCATCCAAGCTCCCATTAGCTGGCTTGACAGGTTGACCCCTCGGGGAGGCTAAGTGTTTTTTAGCCCGAGTCCGTCTCGTTATCCAGGCTCCCATTAGCTGGCTTGACAGGTTGACCCCTCGGGGAGGCTATGTTTTCAACCCCGAGGCCGTCTCGTTATCCAGGCTCCCATTAGCTGGCTTGACAGGTTGACCCCTCGGGGAGGCTGTGTTTTTTTACCCAGAGGTCATCTCGTCATCCAGGCTCCCATTAGCTGGCTCGACGGGTTGACTCCTAGAGGAGGCTAAGTGTTTTTTACCCCGAGTCCGTCTCGTCATCCAGGCTCCCATTAGCTGGCTTGACAGTTTGACCCCTCGGGGAGGCTGTGTTATTTACCCTAAGGCCGTCTCGTTATCTAGGCTCTCATTAGCTGGCTTGACAGTTTGACCCCTCAGGGAGTCTGTGTTTTCAACCCCGAGGCCGTCTCGTTATCCAGGCTCCCATTAGCTGGCTTGACAGGTTGACCCCTCGGGGAGGCTGTGTTTTCAACTCCGAGGCCGTTTCGTCATCCAGGCTCCCATTAGCTGGCTTGACAGGTTGACCCCTCTGGGAGGCTGTGTTTTTTATCCCGAGGTCGCCTCGTCATCCAGGATCCCATTAGCTGGCTTGATAGGTTGACCCCTCGGGGAGGCTGTGTTTTCCACCCCGAGGTCGTCTCGTCATCAAGGCCCCCATTAGTTGGCTTGACAGGTTGACCCCTCTAGGACGCTGTGTTTTTTACCCCGAGGCCGTCTCGTCATCTAGGATCCCATTAGCTGGCTTGACAGGTTGACCCCTCGGGGAGGCTGTGTTTTCAACCCCGAGGCCGTCTCGTCATCCAGGCTCCCATTAGCTGGCTTGACAGGTTGATCCCTCTGGGAGGCTGTGTTTTCAACCCCGATGTCGTATCGTCACCCAGGTTCCTATTAGTTGGCTGGACGGATTGACCCCCTGAGGGGCCAAGAGTTTTTCGGCTCCAAGAAGGCTACGCAACGAATACGTTGGGTTGGACGTTTCTTTCCGAGCGTGGAACCCGCTCGAAAAGAGCGGGGATTGTGTACAACCCCGTATTCGCGAAGAGGGCCCCAAACAAGGCGCAAGAATTGGCGCACGTTTTAAGCTTTTTGGGAATTTTGCACTTCTGGAGGACAATTTTGGGTTGACCTGCGTAATATACTAGTAGGGGGAGGAAATATTTATCTCCCCAGGACCCCCTTAAAGAGTCACCCAGGCCCCAGCCCGCACGAAGGTCATCTTGTCAGGCAGGCCGTCTCGTTAGGAAGGCCGTCTCGTCAGGCAGGCCATCTCATCAGGCAGGCCGTCTCGTCAGTCAGGCCGTCTCGTCAGGAAGGCCGTCTCGTCAGGCAGGCCGTCTCGTCAGGCAGGCCATCTCGTCAGGTAGGCCGTCTCGTCAGGCAGGCCGTCTCGTCAGGCAGGCCATCTCGTCAGGAAGGCCATCTCGTCAGGCAGGCCGTCTCGTCAGGCAGGCCGTCTCGACAGGCAGGTCGTCTCGTCAGGTAGGCCATCCCGCACGCAGGCCGTCTTGTTAGGCAGGCCGTCTCGTTAGGCAAGCCATCTCGTCAGGCAGGCCGTCTCGTCGGGAAGGCAGTCTCGTCAGGCAGGCCGTCTCGTCAGGCAGGCCGCCTCGTCAGGCAGGCCTCCTCATCAGGCAGGCCTCCTCGTCAGGCAGGCCATCTCGTCAGGCAGGCCGTCTCGTCAGGCAGGCAGTCTCGTCAGGCAGGCCGTCTCGTCAGGCAGGCCGTCTCGTCAGGCAGGTCGTCTCCTCAGGCAGGCCGTCTCGTCAGGCAGGCCGTCTCGTCAGGCAGGCCATCTCGTCAGGCAGGCCGTCTCGTTAGGCATGCCGTCTCGTCAGGCAGGCCGTCTCTTCAGGCAGGCCGTCTCGTCAGGCAGGTCGTCTCGCCCAGCAGGCGGCTCGTCCAGTAGGCCGTCTCGTCAGGCAGGCCATCTTGTAAGGCAGGCCGTCTCGTCAGGCAGGCCGTCTCGCCCAACAGGCCTTCTCGTCTCGCAGGCCGCCTGTTCGCCCAGGCCGCCCCTCACTTCTCGCCTAACCGCCAGCTCGCCCGACCTGTTTTTACCATTATGCCCTCGAGGGGGATTACCTCTTTACCCCCCGGTGTGGAGATTTTCTACTAACTTGAGGCTTATTTGCTCTATGGGCATTTGTTCATTTTAACCCTAAGACTTGGAAAATCTATAAATAGATCCTTTAGGGTGCCTTGGAGAGCATTGCTTCTTAGCCACTTAAATCCCCTTGGCTTTCTTCCTCCAAGGCACCTTGCTCAAGCATTGGCTGGGAGGGGGAGACCTCAAAAGTCTTTTGGGTGTGAGGTGGGACCTCCACGCTAGAGCCGAGGGTCTGTTCATAGTTTCCTAGGTCTTCAACCCGTGACGTTCCCCTGAGTGTAGTAGGTGTGAGGTCACCCCCTTTAGTGACCCAGAACTCCACGAGAGGTCATTTTTGGCTTCAACACCCATGGCCCGGCCTGGACCTGGGGCGGGCCTAGCCCGCGCCCGGGCCTTGCCTGGCTTTTACCGGGCCGGCCCCCCGAGCCAAATTTTTATACACACCCCAACCCCCCCCCCCCCCCAAATTGCAAATTTAGGATGTCATAAATGCAAGAAAAATAATCTAATTATTTTACTAGCAAAACAATGAAATCAGTCATAATACTTTCCAAACTTTATGAAATCAATTCATTAAGTTTTTTATTGAATTTGCACCCAAAAGTTTTAAAAATTTTGAAATCAATCCCTACCTAAATTTTGTTAACATTTTTGCAGAAAAAATTACTCCTGGTCATTACAGGAGCCCCATGCTCTAGAGAGAACCCCTTGGACCTATGAAGCACCGACACTTTAAAATGACCAGTGTCGGTATCGGACACTCCGACACGCGTCCAACACGCTCGGACACGTGTGTCAGAAGTTCCGGACACACACTCATTCGGTACTCGCGTGTCCCACTAAATTAGACACGCGAGTCCCGTGATCTGCCTATTTATTTATTCTACCTCCCGCATTCCATTTTTATCCCGTAACTCGTGTTCCGCCTTCTTCCCGATTAGGGCATCTGCGGCTCTCTGCGCTCGGCTTCCTCTTCATTGACCATTGTCGATTTGCGCCTCTGCGGCCACCGCTAGCATTGATCTGCTTCTACCACCATCGATCTTCGGCCACCGCTAGCTCTTTTTTAGGTAGATCTCCACTTCCTACTCTATTTCTTTTTCCAAGGTAAATCGTATACTCTTAGATCTACTTCCCCTTCTTAATCCTCATCTTCATACAGGGACAGCTCTACTTCCTGATTCCTCCGGTTCCGAGCACTTTCTTCTACTAGTCGGCAACATGTCGTCGGAAGATCAACAAGTTCAGGATTCGTTCTTCCTCTCAGGTAATTTCTTTCTAGTCAGTTTGGTCCTCATCAGCATGAATATGATCTTTTGAATGACTTTTTGCACATATTGGTTTTTTATTTTCGATTGTGCATTTTTACATCATGCATATTCTATTTCCTATCAGGCAGTAGAAGCATTGTGATAATATAGTAGTTTTATTTCTTATCAGATTTCTTATAATGTGGAAAAAAACACTGTGATGTTAATTCTAATTGATTTGATGGAAGAAGATGTTTTTTATGATAATATAGGAAATATGATGTATGCTACATCAAAACATTGGATAATGTCTTTCTTGATGCATATTATTATCTCAATTGAACCTATATTTGTTGCTTTTATTTTATTTTTGTAGAATGTCTTCATGTAAGGGTAGTAATAGTGGATAATGTCTTTCTTGATGCATATTTGTTGATGATGATCCAAATAAATCATTATGGAGATTTGTGACTAAGCTAACTTACTCATGGTGAGGCAGTAGGCAATTTATCTTTGGAAGTGTAATTTTTTTGAAAAAAGTTTTACAAGTTCATATACAAGAGTGAGAGTATATTTGTTAATGCTTAGTGGAAAAGGTCTTGGAAAATGTGTCAAAGTAGAAAAGAGTGATCTCATCGAGATGAAAAATTTAGAAAGAGAGTTGAATGCTAGAATTGTAAGTTTTGCTCCTAAAAAAGTTCATTTGCCCTCTTCTAGCATTTCTAGTGAAGATGGGTCTTCTAGTGGGGTTGATTAATTTACTAAAAAAAGAAAATTAAAAGTGGTGGAAAAAGAGCTCTTGAAAACGCATTTAATTGTGGTCAACGAGAACAGTTTGACTATGAGATTGCGAGAATGTTTTATTCAGCAGGTTTGCCGTTTAATCTAGCAAGGAATCCATACTTTATATCCGCCTTTACTTATGCTGCAAATCATTATATTGTGGGATATTTACCACTAAAATACAATTTGCTCAGGACAACCTTGTTGCAAAAGGAGAAATTAAATATTGATAAATTGTGTGCACCTATCAGAAATATGTGGAAGGAAAAGGGTGTTAGCCTAGTGAGTGATGGATGGAGTGACTCCCAACGGCGATCACTTATTAATTTCATTGCAGCTAGTGATGGAGAAGCAATGTTTTTGAAGGCTGTTGATTGCTCGGGTGAGATAAAGGATATGCATTTTATTTTTAACCTATTCAAAGAGGTTATAAATGAAATTGGACATGAGAAAGTTGTCCAAATTATAACTGATAATGTTGTTAATTGAAAGGCTGCGGGACAACTTATTGAACAAGAATTTGAGTCCATTATTTAGACTCCTTGTGTGGTGCACACTCTGAATCTTGCATTGAAGAATATATGTGATCGAAAGAATACGAAGGTCAATCAAGATGTTTATTTGGAATGCAGTTGGTGTAACATCCTGACTTTTATTGGGCCACAAAAAATCCTAGTGGGCCCAATAAAAGTGACCCGAACCTTTACTCGTGGCCCATAACCGGGTAAGAGATAACTCTAGACGGGGATATAGAGCTAAAAAACTTTGATTTTAGTTCAGTCAGTTCCTGTGGCCTCGTATAGTTAATACGAGTGCGTTGAACTCTCCTGTTGAAATCCAAGGATATATGGTGAATATGGTCGTTCCTGGTATAATGTCGCGAAAATGAGATTTTTGGATATTGACCTAGAGAACTCCGATTTGAGTTCTGTCAGTTCCTATGACTTCGTATGACCGATACAAACACATTGGAACTCATTGCATCACAATTCAAAATCTAACGATGAATATAAGCATTTTGACCGTTTTAGCGCGATGCGACGCACAGATTTTGGATAGTTATCAACTGAACTCTAATTCGACCCCGGTTAGTGGCATTGGATTTGTATGGTCAATACTAAGTCAACCGAGTTCGTCCCGACCAATTTCAAGGACGAGTAGTCAACCCGTTGTCAAACCGAGCGTTGTCGTGCACCGAAAAGCGCGCACACACAAATATTGATACGACACCCCAACTTTGACCCGACTCTCGATGTCTTGGACCTACTTTGAATTTGACTAGCATGGGAGACCCACCTTAGGGCTGACTTTGGTCAAACCCCCTAAAAAGTCCATTTTTGGAAAATTTCTCAAAAGAGGTGGGCACCTCCTCTTCTTTGCTAGCTTGGGCTTGGTCTTCCTCACCTCTTGGACCGCCCTATTCAGCAAGGGCATGGGTGGTGGGCCCTTAGAAAAAATCCAACCACCTCCCCTCTTCCCTTCTTAAAGTCTAAAGCCCAAGCCCACCAAGCTTTTCCCCCTTCCCCCTTGATGGTTGCCACTTAGTGTACTACTCCCCCCCTCTAATGATGCAACCTGGCGAAGGCAAGTGGAGGAGTTGAGAAGAGCTTATCCTCCTTTCTCGGGTTCATATCAGGAGGGGAGGGTGGCCACCATCCCCAAGCCTATAAAAGGCCATGCCCCCTGCCTCCCTGCTCACAAGCCTTACCAAGCCCAGAGCAGCCCTCCCGGAGCTCTAGCTCGCCGGAAAAATCTTCATCACCCGAGCTCCACCGCCACCTCCCATGGCAACTCAGCCCAGCACCTCCCGAGCTGCACCACCATAGGTGGAAACTTTTCCCTTCCTCCTCCTCTTATTCCCGACGATCTACATGGGCCTCCCGGCTGTCGGAGCACCGCGAGCACCACCCGAGCCAAGCTCCAAGTCGGGTGGTGGGCGCATGTGGTGAGCCTTGCCCAGCACCGGTGGTGGTGCTAGGAAAGTGCTACACCACCGGGGATAACCTTCCAAGGTGGTGGAAGGCTGAGGTGCCGCCGAAAATCGCCGCTCCGGCGGCACCCGAAAACATAGAAAAACTCTGTGTTTTTCTACGGTGATGGCGGGCGGCGCCATGCCGTCGGACCACCACTAGAGAATAATCCAACCCCCGACATGCTGGCAGGGGATGGAATTGTGGTCGGTTAAGCCACTAAATAGGCAGGCGGTGCGACATTGTCGGGAGTAGAGCATGTCGCGCCACCGCTCTAGGGTTGGAGACATCCGGCGGTGGTCGGCAGTGTTGGATCACCGGACTAACGCCCAGGTGTTCGCCGGCTTCGATCGAGTTGACCGGAGGCGGTACCGACACCTCTAAGTCGCCGACCGGTGGTGGAAGAAGCTTTATCTTCTGCACCACCGATGACTCATAGTTGTCGTCCGATCTGATGATGTTGATCGGAAGGCAGATATCTCATCAAATTATGCACCTGTATGGATTTTTGTAGCCACATAGTGGATCCGCCCCTGATCTGTTGTGGGGACAGAAGACCCCTTATTCCTGTCTGGCTCAATATCAGCCGCAGTATTGAGCCTGATCTATCTATTTGTAGACCAAATTTATAACATAATTGTGTTGATTTTCTAGATAAAAATCTAGCCTCCTAGGAAAAAAGTGTTGAACATAAAAATTATTTCCCTTGATGAGAGCTTCCTCCACAAATATTTTGAGAATTTTTGGAGTTGATTTGGTATTTTTAAAAGTCCAAATAAATTTTATTTGACTAAATTTAAGGCCCAAAATTCCTCGGAAAATTGAAAAAATATTAGGCTCTTTTTAGCCCCCCCCCCTTATAGGTTGTATTAAAATTTGGGGACCTTGGGATAAAAACTAAAATTTTATCGATTTATTAGAGTCTAGGGTCGCGCTCGGAAATTGATGCGCTCAATTTCTTCGAAAGTAAAAAAAAATTTGGAGCACGGGACCACCTTTTAAATTGAATGATAAGTTCAATTGTTTTACTAACGAGAGTGATCGAGGCAAGTGCCCAAGATATGAGTGTTCCGGAGTTTCGTGAAACCGCTGAGCACCTCATTTTTCTTTTAAAAAGACTCGGGTAATTTGGGAAGACTCGGAAGATAAGAGTACGGGCAAATGAGTTGTTAATTATTCTCGACGAATAAAAAAGATGTAACTCCAAATAAGTCCCCCTGATCCAATTAAGCCATAATTATAAAGGGCGCATTAAATTATTACCGAATCTTAATAATGACTGAAACCTAAAGAAGCCTCCTAAACATACCTCCTGAGAACGGAGGTGAAACTGAACATGTCTCCTGAGAACGGAAGTAGAACTGAACATGCCACCTGAGAAAGGAGATGGAATTAAACATGCATCCTGAGAATGGAGATGGAACTGAGCATGCCTCCTAAGAACGGAGATGGAACTGAAGCCTCATAAATTGAGTGATTGGACTACTAACCATTTTCTTTATGATTTATTCCAGTCTCGCACTGGTCTAGTTCTTTTATTTATTTCAGTTCAGTTATTTCCTTTTGATACTTCAGTCTCGTACTGGTCCTACTTATTTACTCTTAGTTCAGTTCTTTTATTTAAGTATTATTCCAATCTCGTACTGGTCAAGTTCCTTTCAGTACTTACTTTCAGCTCTATCAGTTCAGTACTACTTCAGTATCCTACTATTCCTATTTCATTATAGCATTTTAATTCTGCAGCTTATACTATCAATAACTTCTATTATCGTACTTTTGTTTCTGCAATTTACTACTCTAAGCACGGGTCTTGTTCCGACGGGCAGTTATTTTGATAGGTTGAGCCTTAGTTGGGGATAACATGAGTTGAGATGTTCCTCCTAAATTAGCCCCAAATAAAGTCCTCCCACATTACTTGTTGAAAGTCGAGCCAAGTGTTGTTTGCCCGAATTATTGAAAGCATAGTAGAGCAAGCTATTTTAGACTTAGTGCGTGCTAACAAAACTGTTTTTACTTATTTTCTTGTAAATTGCGTTCAGTAAATTATGGCGGGTCGGCCACTTCCACAAACTGATCGTATCGGTGCGGGAAGTTCGACGACTCAAGGCGACAGGGAGATGAGTATCACGGGTGACCGACCGTTATGTTTTCCCTATTGGATTTCCTCCGCTGGTCTGCCAAAATGTTGAATCGTCGGATGTCGCTCACATCCAAGAGTACACGGAGAGGTACGTTAGGACCTGTACCGTACAGTACAACCATCCCCAGAAGTGGCAGGACTGACCATTGTCACTGACAGTCATATCGATGAGGCTCGCGGGGCTCGTTATCCTGCTTGAAAAGAAGCAGTCCATACTATGTCAACATAGGGTGTTGTGTGCGGCTGTGAATGCATGTGGTATTGTGTATGGCTGTGAATGTCTGCAATATTGTGTGCGGCTGTGAATTCCTGTTGTATTGTGCACGGCTATGAATGTCTACAATGTGTGTGCGATTATGAATGCATGATGTATGAATACAGGTTATGAGTACCTGATGTGTTGTTGTGCTAGTGGAGCTTAAATTATAACTAATGGATATTGTTGCGGCTACTCCAGTTATACTATAATGCACCCCTTTTAAGGTTGTTCCTAACTTATATATGAAATGTTGTACTAACTCTCTCTTGCTTCGGTTATCTACTTTTGTTGGGTGTGTGTGCTCGTCCCCAGGATATGAATCCGGGGAGGAGATTTGATTCCACCTAACTCTGTGACTAATGGTTATTTTAATAACCATTCACAGGAGATGGAGCACCATAGTGACCAGCTGTTGTAGGATGAGATGCCAGCTGATAGGACTACTCGAGTATAGGCACCCATATCGTCTCTAAAGTTTTGAGACGTGAGTACTAGCAAGTATAATTGAGAGCGAGAGGAGTTATTAGTAATAGTACTTTTATAGCCCATGGGCTTCGTATATAAATAGTGACTATGGCCTTTTCCATCTCCTTAAATGTATATTGCTATATATATTTGTTGTGGCTTCCTATTAACGCTGCCTCTAAACTCTGTGATGAGATGTGTATGTTGTGATTCAAGCCGAACAAGGCGGCCAACTAGTGCTTAGCAGAGCGGGTTGTTACCCCTTAAGGAGCACTGGGTGGACGTCTTGGGCAAGTAAGATACCCTCTAGCCCGATCCTGGCAAAGATTAGGGGGTCTTACAAATGGATCAGAGCGATCACGATCCGTCCTTATGGAGCAGTGTCAGGATCCCACCATCCCCCGCTTCGCTCTTTTGTTTGGGATGAACCTCGCAGCGGAAGCCTAGTGGACCCTATTGTAGAGGCTTAGGGATCCTAGGCTATACGATATCACACCCACACACCTTTGTTTCCTCTTTGTCAATTCTTGCAAATTTCCCCTACTTTTACAAAACACTAACACGTTGTTGGTACCCTAGTTTTGATTTGAGTTCAGTCTTCTCTTTTAGTCTCTTGACCCAAGATTTATCTATAGTCAAAGGTTAGTTGATAGGTTAGATTCTCTAGTTGTGTAGAATTGCTTGTCTAGATGAAAATTTGGTTAAGTTATTTTTCGTTCGACTATGGTCGAACGTCGCTCGACTATCGTCGACCAGCCGTTCGACGATCGTCTTCCTGATAGCTCGACTATCTATTTGATAGGTCGACTATCTGTCTGCGTTGATAGTTCGACTATCTGCTTGATAGGTCGACTATCTGTTTTCCTTGATAGTTCGACTATCTATTGATAGGTCGACTATCTGCTCTTCTTGATAGTTCGACTATCTGTTTGGATAGTTCAACTATCTGATAGTTCGACTATCTGTTGATAGGTCGACTATCTGTTTGCTTTGATAGTTCGACTATCTGTTGATAGGTCGACTATCTGTTTTTCTTTGATAGTTCGACTATTTGTTGATAGGTCAACTATCTGTGTTGCTTTGATAGTTCGACTATCTATTGATAGGTCGACTATCTGTGTTGCTTGATAGTTCGACTATCTGCTTGGATAGTTCAACTATTTGATAGTTCGACTATTTGTTGATAGGTCGACTATCTGTGTTACTTTGATAGTTCGACTATCTGTTGATAGGTCGACTATCTGTGTTGCTTTGATAGTTCGACTATCTGTTGATAGGTCGACTATCTGTTTGCTTTAATAGTTCGACTATCTGCTTGGATAGTTCAACTATCTGATAGTTCGACTATCTGTTGATAGGTCGACTATCTGTTTTGTTTTGATAGCTCGACTATCTGTTGATAGCTCGACTATCTGTTTTCTGTGATAGTTCGACTATCTGTTGATAGGTCGACTATTTGTTTTCTGTGATAGTTCGACTATCTGTTGATAGGTCGACTATCTGTTTTGCTGTGGTAGTTCGACTATCTGTCTTGATAGATCGACTATCTGATAGCTCGACTATCTGTCCTGACAGTTCGACTATCTGCTGAGGTAGTTCGACTATCTTCTTTGATAGTTCGACTATCTGGATCGTTCGACTATCTGTCTGATAGGTCGACGATCTCTGTGCCTCGTTCGACGATCTCCGAGGGTCATTCGACGTTTTGCTGTATGTTTTTGAATAATTTTGTCGTCTTCTATGATGTGATTTATTTCATATTTATTTTGGCATATTTTATAAAAGATTATTTAAATAAATTGTGATATTATTTCCATGCAATATCTGATCCATTCCTTATGCATGAGCTAATCTTTTTCTGACAAAGTTGTTTGTCTTATTAGCTGAGATATGATTTCTGCTTTATCTACCAGGCTGTCCTTTATAGCCGTTAGACTCAAAAAGTCTTCCTTGGCCATAAAGAGTCTCTTCTGATATGACTTTCTCTAGTTTTATTTCATCAGAGTTATTTTCAGCTTCTTAGAAAGCTTTATCCTCTTATAGGATATCTGTCTGCAGTATTTGTTTTGCTTTATGCTATTTGCAGCCCAGCTTGCAGATTTCAGTAGAAGATAAGATTCAAACTCAAATGAGAGCCGTTGCAGCTGCTGCTATATAAAGACTTCTTTGGAGAAAGAAATCAACTAGTTCTGATATACAAAAAGCTAACAGCAGCATTCAAGCTACAACTTACAGTTTACAACTACTCTCAGCTCGTTCATACTCAATTGAGAAGAAGTTTTAGTTCTTCACTCTTCTTCAACCTGAGTCCTCCTGCCTCCAGGAAGATTTGCACTCAGAGCTTTTTGAAGAAGAAGAAGAAGAAGATAGCTGCCTAAAGAAGAAATTTCAATTCATATTATTTATCTTCTTGTAGCTTTTTCCTTCAGATTTTCTAAAGTGTTTTCTGCACTGAAGCAAGACTTCACCTGGATATTCTTTTAGCCAGGGGGAGCCTTGACTCTTTAGAGCTTTCTACCTCAGTGCAAGTTCTTGTGCTTCTCTAATCTATTGTAAAATAGAGAAGACATTTTAACCTCCTTTCTCCCTCCTGTAAAGGGTTATTACTCCCTTCAAAAGTATACCTTGGTGGCAGGGCATCTGATCAAAAACCTGTGTTGGTTTTTAGACACCTGATCAAAAGTCTAAAGGGTCTCTAGATCTACCTGCAGCAGATCTTGTTGGTGGCAGGGCACCTGATCAAAAACCTGAGTGGATTCCTACCTTGTTGGTAGAAGAGTGGACGTACCCAAGTTGTTTGGGGAACCACTATAAATTCCTTGTGTCGTCTGGATTGTTTAATTAATTCTCTGTGCTGATTGGCTATGATTATATTTTAACTAGGATTGCTAGTTGCTGTTTAGGATTCCAAGCTTTAACTGTAATTACAGTTGGCTGCCTTTTGTGCACAACACTTGTGTTAGGCTTTAGGGTTACTTCTCAAATATCTATAACCTTCATTCCGCAATTAACTCCAAGGGAGTTGAGTAGACAGTCAACTTTGCTAGTGCAATTTTTGATTACTCTATTCACCCCCCCTCTAGAGTAGTATATATCCCTTTTCTTTCAATTGGTATCAGAGGGAGGTTGGCTGACTGTATAGGCTAACACCTAAGTCACAAGATCCTGATAGATACCAAGGATTATAGATATTCACTTTCACTATCATGGCCCAGTCCAAGGATTACTCTAGCACCAGACCTCCAGCATGCAACTTAGCTAAGTTTAGCATCTGGAAGGCAAGGATTAAATTATATATGAACTCTATTGATGAGAGTATCTTTGCTTCTATTTTGACAGGACCACCAAGAGCACCTGCTGCAGCTACTGCTTCATCATCAACTGATATGAGTGCAGTGCCTCCTCCAGATTACAATGATGAATACAAAAAGGCAAAGATAGCAGATGCTAAGGCAATGAACATTCTGGCTCAGACAATGTCTGATGAAGTATTCCAGAAGGTTGCTGACTGCTCCTTAGCAAAAGCAATGTGGGATACACTGAACCAGATTGTAGCTAGTTCAGCTGATGAAAGGAAGGACAGGAGGTCCAACCTTATCTCCCAGTATGAAAACTTCAAGAAAACTGATGCTGAATCAGTTGAAGCAATGTACACAAGGCTCAGCTCAATCATCAATGAGTTGAGGACTCTTGATAAGGATATTTCATTGATAGAGGTCAATGATAAGATTCTTATGTGCTTCCCTAGCACATGGGATCTGAGGATCTGGCCTATCAAGGAGGCCAGAAGTACAACAAAAATCTCAACAGAAGCCCTTCTCGGCAAGCTCAAGTCCTTTGAGCAAGTGCTGAAGTCCAGGGAAGCTGAGGATGAAGCAAAGACTCCAACTCCCACAAGAAAAGAGCAAACCCTTGCTCTCAAAGCTGCTGATGCTTCTGAAGGAAGCTAGTCCAATGAGGAACTGATGGCATTATTTGCCAAAAGATTTCTCAAGATGGGAAGGAAAGAACAGCAAGAAAGAAGTTACCCTGGGTAGGGTAGTTGGGATTTTTCTGAAGGAAAAGTATCCCCATCTGTTAGTTTCAGCTGCTACCTCCATCAACGCCAGCAAAAAGATGGATCCAGCCCTGTTCGCCAAATGGAAAAGGACCTTTTTGAAGCCCGCTCCCGCAGGGGTTGCTCCAGCAGCATCTGAGAGCACCAGGACTGCCTCAGTCACTCCTCCCCTACAAGAAGCTGGCTCAGCAAACCTCTCCCTTCCATCTTTTTCATCTGCTTTGCCGTCTACTTCAGTTGAAGTTCCATCAACTTCAATTGAAGTACGACCTTCTGCTTCTCACCTTGCATCTCCTCCTGCATCTCCTCTCCCGTCTCATCTTGCTAGGATCTCTCATCCCAGTTTTGATTTATTGGTTTTTGAGATTTCTACTTCTCCTCAGTCTCCAATTCCTTCTTCAGATCATATTGATCATCCTCCATCCTCTCATCCATCTCCAGTTCCATCTCCAGTTCACTCTCCAGATCATCAAGAATACACCATTCCTGTTGATCTTCCATCCTCTGAGATTCCCCCTTCATCATCTGAAATCTCTCCAGCATTCATCTCTAGCATCCTGGAGTTAATTACCCCCTCAATCAAAATTATGATTGAAGAGGCAATTGCTCCCCTTGCTTCCTCCATATCTTCTTTGACTGCTGCTATTCTAGCACTCTCAAAGCCTGCTGAGCCCTCTTCCTCTAGGGGCCTAGTTTCAGTATCTACTGAAATCAGGCAGGGGGAGATGCTTAATGAAGATGTCTCTGAGCAGCCTTTGGCCTCCCCTCCAGCAGATCCTCCTGCAGTGGCAGAGAAAGAATTAGAAGAATCAGCTCCTCCTCAAAGTTTGACTGAAAAAGAAATTTTTGATGCCTTATTGAAGTCTGAATTTATTGTCAAAGTTTGCTTAGAAGAATGTTCTAATCCCTTGGTCGCCCTATACCTAGAAGGAGTTATCACTTCCTTTCTAGATGATTTATGGGAGTTAGGACACGCAAAGGACGATTTTGAAGGTATCCCCTTTACTCACTTTTTAGACTTGATAACTGATATGCTTGTATGGGAATACCTGGAAGGGATGATTCGATGTCATTTAGCAAAATTTTATTCATAATACTACAGATAAAATGGAAGAAGTTCTAGATGTTCAAGAGCCTGATCACCTACCAGCTACAGAAGTTCAATCTGAACCAAAACTAGCTATTCAAGTTTCTGAGGCTGCTCAGCCAGCTCAGCTAGAAGTGCAAGTAGAACTGGTCACCATGACAGTCTCTGATCAACAAGAAAAGGCTTCAGATGCTCAAATTGAAAAGTCTACTGTATGGGATGATTCCCCTGGTTTGGAATTAGATGCTCTCCTGGCATAGGATGCCATGGAAGATGAATTATAAAAAGCTGCTCTAAAGGAAAAGGAAAGAGCTTTGCAAGAGGCAGTTGATCCATATGATCTCCCTATTTCTTCAAATTCTGAGGATGAAATTGATTCTGATGAATCTGATGAGTCTAAGAGAAAAAGAACTGCTAAAAAGAAAAGGAAAGCTGTGGCTCCTCCTCCTCCTCCTAATCTAAATAATGATACTCCTTATTATATCCTGAAAGGAATTGATCCTAAGTCTAAAGATTTCAAGCACTGGATGGCTTTCTCTAAAAATCAGCAGAAGCAAAGGAAGAAGTCAAAGAGGTATGGCAGTCCTGTCCCAAGATGGACTCCTAGAGGTCCTCCTCCTCCACCTCCCAGTGCAGGAGCCTCAGGAAACTTATCTGCAAACCCTGCTGCTCAGTCTGAAAGGTTCAATCCATCTCAGTCATCTTAAAGGAGAAGTTCTTAAGGATATCAAGGTAAAACTCAAACTGGCTATCAAAGACTTGATACTGTTAAGGAACAAGTAAAGGAGGTGGTGTACCAAAGACCAACTTTCTCTCCTCCTCATTCTAAAGAACACAAGAGATCAACCTCTCCAAAGCCAGATCATACTATGAAGGCTACTTCAAAAGGTAAGCGAATTATTTTATCTGAAAATTCTAGCAAGACATTTGCTAAGTCTGCTCCTCCTTCTTATCTAGTTATTCAGGATAAAGAACCAGTTGATACATCTTCTGAGAATGTGTATGAAAGCCCAGAGCTTGATCCTAATTTTAGGATGGCTCATTTTCTTGAACTTGTTGGAGCAGCTCAAATTAAGAAAGCTAAAGCAGAAGGGAAAGACACTGCAGGATTGACCACGATGTCAAAATTCAGATTGAAGGAGCTCGATAAATTCCAGGTTAGACCTGAGGTATTTGATCCTTCAAAATACATGGAAAAACATCCTGAGGCAGTTGTCCCAAGAGCATCAGAATTGAAAATCATTGGAGAACAAGACCTGAAGTGGTCAAGGAAAGAAGCCCAAGATCCTTCTAGAAAGATTACTTTTGTTTCTAGCTCTTCTGATCCTAATCCTAACTCTGAAGCATCTTAATATTTCATTGATTGACAGTTAATTGCTTATCTGATTGATTGATGTTATCTGCTTAATTATTTTTTTTATGCATTTTTATTTACTTTCAGTAATTAGTTGTGTATGTTTTAATTGTTGAGAGACTTAACTCAAATAGGGGGAGATTGTTGGTACCCTAGTTTTGATTTGAGTTCAGTCTTCTCTTTTAGTCTCTTGACCCAAGATTTATCTATGGTCAAAGGTTAGTTGATAGGTTAGATTCTCTAGTTGTGTAGAATTGCTTGTCCAGATGAAAATTTGGTTAAGTTGTTTTTCATTCGACTATGGTCGAACGTCGCTCAACTATCGTCGACTAGCCGTTTGACGATCATCTTCCTGATAGCTCGATTATCTGTTTGATAGGTCGACTATCTGTCTGCATTGATAGTTTGACTATCTGCTTGATAGGTCGATTATCTGTTTTCCTTGATAGTTCGACTATCTGTTGATAGGTCGACTATCTGCTCTTCTTGATAGTTCGACTATCTGTTTGGATAGTTCAACTATCTGATAGTTCGACTATCTGTTGATAGGTCGACTATCTGTTTGCTTTGATAGTTCGACTATCTGTTGATAGGTCGACTATCTGTTTTTCTTTGATAGTTCGACTATCTGTTGATAGGTCGACTATCTATGTTGCTTTGATAGTTCGACTATCTGTTGATAGGTCGACTATCTGTGTTGCTTGATAGTTCGACTATCTGCTTGGATATTTCAACTATCTGATAGTTCGACTATCTGTTGATAGGTCGACTATCTGTTTTGCTTTGATAGTTCGACTATCTGTTGATAGGTCAATTATCTGTGTTGCTTTGATAGTTCGACTATCTGTTGATAGGTCGACTATCTGTTTGCTTTAATAGTTCGACTATCTGCTTGGATAGTTCAACTATCTGATAGTTCGACTATCTGTTGATAGGTCGACTATCTGTTTTGTTTTGACAGCTCGACTATCTGTTGATAGCTCGACTATCTGTTTTCTGTGATAGTTCGACTATCTGTTGATAGGTTGACTATCTGTTTTCTGTGATAGTTCGACTATCTGTTGATAGGTCGACTATCTGTTTTGCTGTGGTAGTTCGACTATCTGTCTTGATAGATCGACTATCTGATAGCTCGACTATCTATCCTGACAGTTCGACTATCTGCTGAGGTAGTTCGACTATCTTCTTTGATAGTTCGACTATCTGGATCGTTCGACTATCTGTCTGATAGGTCGACGATCTCTGTGCCTCGTTCGACGATCTCCGAGGGTCGTTCGACGTTTTGTTGTATGTTTTTGAATAATTTTGTCGTCTTCTATGATGTGATTTATTTCATATTTATTTTGGCATATTTTATAAAAGATTATTTGAATAAATTGTGATATTATTTCCATGCAATATCTGCTCCATTCCTTATGCATGAGCTAATCTTTTTCTGACAAAGTTGTTTGTCTTATTAGCTGAGATATGATTTCTGCTTTATCTGCCAGGCTGTCCTTTATAGTCGTTAGACTCAAAAAGTCTTCCTTGGCCGTAAAGAGTCTCTTCTAATATGACTTTCTCTAGTTTTATTTCATCAGAGTTATTTGCAGCTTCTTAGAAAGCTTTATCCTCTTATAGGATATCTGTCTGCAGTATTTGTTTTGCTTTATGCAATTTGCAGCCCAGCTTGCAGATTTCAGTAGAAGACAAGATTCAAACTCAAATGAGAGCCGTTGCTGCTGCTGCTATATAAAGACTTCTTTGGAGAAAGAAATCAACTAGTTCTGATATACAAAAAGCTAACAGCAGCATTCAAGCTACAACTTATAGTTTACAACTACTCTCAGCTCGTTCATACTCAACTGAGAAGAAGTTTTAGTTCTTCACTCTTCTTCAACCTGAGTCCTCCTGCCTCCAGGAAGATTTGCACTCAGAGCTTTTTGAAGAAGAAGAAGAAGATAGCTGCCTAAAGTAGAAATTTCAATTCATATTATTTATCTTCTTGTAGCTTTTTCCTTCAGATTTTCTAAAGTGTTTTCTGCACTGAAGCAAGACTTCACCTGGACATTCTTTTAGCCAGGGGGAGCCTTGACTCTTTAGAGCTTTATAGCTCAATGCAAGTTCTTGTGCTTATCTAATCTATTGTAAAATAGAGAAGACATTTTAACCTCCTTTCCCCCTCCTGTAAAGGGTTATTAGTCCCTTCAAAAGTATACCTTGGTGGCAAGGCACCTGATCAAAAACCTGTGTTGGTTTTTAGACACCTGATCAAAAGTCTAAAGGGTCTCTAGATCTACCTGCAGCAGATCTTGTTGGTGGCAGGTCACCTGATCAAAAACCTGAGTGGATTCCTACCTTGTTGGTAGAAGAGTGGACATACCCAAGTTGTTTGGGGAACCACTATAAATTCCTTGTGTCATCTGGATTGTTTAATTAATTCTCTGTGCTGATTGGCTGTGATTAGATTTTAACTAGGATTGCTAGTTGCTGTTTAGGATTCCAAGCCTTAACTGTAATTACAGTTGGCTGTCTTTTGTGCACAACACTTGTGTTAGGCTTTAGGGTTACTTCTCAAATATCTATAATCTTCATTCCGCAATTAACTCCAAGGGAGTTGAGTAGACAGTCAACTTTGCTAGTGCAATTTTTGATTACTCTATTCACCCCCCTCTAGAGTAGTATCTATCCCTTTTCTTTCACACGTGTTTCCTATTACTTCTCCAGATACCGGAGTCCAGGAATGGGAGATCATCCTCTAGAGGATATGTCCCCACCACCCCACCTCCAGACCTAGTTTCCCCTGCAGCTGTGCTGTTTGCCGACACTAACTTAGGGCAAACGTTGACAGCTATCCTGGCAACGTTCTGGACAGCTTTGGCACAGCCACCATAGCAATTATTAGTGCCCACTGACCTACTAATGACTTTCTGGGGGCTAAGGCTTCCCATCTTCAGAGGCACGGATATTGCCATATAGACAGAAGAGAGGGTTGAGCGCATAGAGGAGTTGTTGGTAGGAATGATGTGCCCAGCAGTAGCTGCAGTATCACTAGTGGTGACCATGTTAGAGGGGTATGCTCGAGACTAGTGGAGGGAGGCTAGCCGCTCGATGTTCATAGGATGACAGTTGAGCACTATCATGTGGGGGTAGTTTTCAGAGGCCTTTCTGGAGCACTTCTTCTCAGATGCCGACTGAGCTACATAATAGGAGAGGTTTCTACACATCCGTTAGGGTAACCGGACGGTTCCAGACTTCGAGAGAGTTCATCAACCTGACACACTTTGTGGGGAACCTAGCAGCCAGTGATTGAGATAAGACTGCTCACTTCTACCGAGGCTTGCGAGATGACCTGAGACAGACCTTGATCATGATCTCTCAGTCCACCTTCCACACCATAGCGACTCGCGTCGCGGCATTAGATTTAAACTAGTGGATGGTGTCCTAGTAGCATTGAGGATAGGTCGAGGTCCCTAATGGTCAGGGATGAGATAGAGGAGCTGCTCCCCCACAGACATGAGAGAGAGCACAGACATAGATAGTACATGTAGCCCTATAGGCGCCCACTAGCACCCCCAGCACCACAGCAGGAGCCCAGGCCAGCTCTAGTACCACAGTCCACGCTAGTAGCTCGATGAGATGTTCCCTTTGCTAGGAACTGCTTTCTGTGCCAGCAGCCGGGACACATGAGGGATTTCTGCCCGCAGGCAATAGGAAGGCCAGGATTAGGAGCAGTTCAAGGAGGGTAGACAGTGCGAGGACAGTGCCAGAGAGGCTGCAAAGGTAAAGCTGGTAGGAGAGGTCAGCAGGGTCGAGCAGCGCCCTTGGAGGATTACGCATTAGACCTTCAACATGGACCAGTCCCCGATATAGTGATAGGTATATATCTTAGACACTAGAGATATGTCATATATCAGTACCTATGCATTAGACTTTATGCATATGTATTTCTACATCGGGTATATGTTTTGTTAAATGATATGTATATACTTTGAAAGAAAAGGGATAGATACTACTCTAGAGGGGGGTGAATAGAGTAATCAAAAATTGCACTAGCAAAGTTGACTGTCTACTCAACTCCCTTAGAGTTAATTGCGGAATGAAGGTTATAGATATTTGAGATTAAACCCTAAAGCCTAACACAAGTGTTGTGCACAAAGGCAGCCAACTGTAATTACAGTTAAGGCTTGGAATCCTAAACAGCAACTAGCAATCCTAGTTAAAATCTAATCACAGCCAATCAGCACAGAGAATTAAATAAATAATCCAGACGACACAAGGAATTTATAGTGGTTCCCCAAACAACTTGGGTACGTCCACTCTTCTACCAACAAGGTAGAAATCCACTCAGGTTTTTGATCAGGTGTCCTGCCACCAACAAGATCTGCTGCAGGTAGATCTAGAGACCCTTTAGACTTTTGATCAGGTGTCTAAAAACCAACACAGGTTTTTGATCAGGTGCCCTGCAACCAAGGTATACTTTTGAAGGGAGTAATAACCCTTTACAGGAGGGGGAAAGGAGGTTAAAATGTCTTCTCTATTTTACAGTAGATTAGAGAAGCACAAGAACTTGCACTGAGCTAGAAAGCTCTAAAGCATCAAGGCTCCCCCTGGCTAAAAGAATGTCCAGGTGAAGTCTTGCTTCAGTGCAGAAACTCTTCAGAAAATCTGAAGGAAAAAGCTACAAGAAGATAAATAATATGAATTGAAATTTCTTCTTTAGGCAGCTATCTTCTTCTTCTTCTTCTTCAAAAAGCTCTGAGTGCAAATCTTCTTGGAGGCAGGAGAACTCAGGTTGAAGAAGAGTGAAGAACTAAAACTTCTTCTCAGTTGAATGAGAATGAGCTGAGAGCAGTTGAAAACTGTAAGTTCTAAGCTTGAATGCTGCTGTTAGCTTTTGAATATGTGAGAACTAGTTGATTTCTTTCTCCAAAGAAGTCTTTATATAGCAGCAGTAGCAACGGCTCTCAAAAGATTTTGAATCTTGTCATCTACTGAAATCTGCAAGCTGGGCTGCAAAAAGCATAAAGCAAAACAAATACTGCAGGCAGATATCCTATAAAAGGATAAAGCTTTCTAAGAAGTTGCAAATAACTCTGATGAAATAATATAAGAGAAAGTCACATCAGAAGAGACTCTTTACGGCCAAGGAAGACTTTTTGAGTCTAACGGCTATAAAGGACAGCCTGGCAGATCAAGCAGAAATCATATCTCAGCTAATAAGACAAACAACTTTGTCAGAAAAAGATTAGCTCATGCATAAGGAATGGAGCAGATATTGCATGGAAATAATATCACAATTTATTCAAATAATCTTTTATAAAATATGCTAAAATAAATATGAAATAAATCACATCATAGAAGACGACAAAATTATTCAAAACATACAGCAAAACGTCGAACGACCTTCGGAGATCGTCGAACGAGGCACAGAGATCATCGACCTATCAGACAGATAGTCGAACGATCTAGATAGTTGAACTATCAACGAAGATAGTCGAACTACCTCAGCAGATAGTCGAACTATCAGGACAGATAGTCGATCTATCAGATAGTCGATCTATCAGGACAGATAGTCGAACTACCAAAGCAAAATAGATAGTCGACCTATCAACAGATAGTCGAACTATCATAGAAAACAGATAGTCGACCTATCAACAGATAGTCGAGCTATCAAAACAAAACAGATAGTCGACCTATCAACAGATAGTCGAACTACCAGATAGTTGAACTATCCAAACAGATAGTCAAACTATCAACCAAAACAGATAGTCGACCTATCAACAGATAGTCGAACTATCAAGGCAACACAGATAGTCGACCTATCAACAGATAGTCGAACTATCAAAGCAACACAGATAGTCGACCTATCAAACAGATAGTCGAACTATCAGATAGTTGAACTATCCAAACAGATAGTCGAACTATCAAACAAAACAGATAGTCGACCTATCAACAGATAGTCGAACTATCAAACGAAGACAGATAGTCGACCTATCAAACAGATAGTCGAACTATCAGATAGTTGAACTATCCAAGCAGATAGTCGAACTATCAAACAAATCAGATAGTCGACCTATCAACAGATAGTCGAACTACCAAAGAGAACAGATAGTCGACCTATCAAACAGATAGTCGAACTATTAGATAGTTGAACTATCCAAACAGATAGTCGAACTATCAAGAAGAGCAGATAGTCGACCTATCAACAGATAGTCGAGCTATCAAAGCAAACAGATAGTCGACCTATCAAGCAGATAGTCGAGCTATCAGGAAGACGATCGTCGAACGGCTGATCGACGATAGTCGAGTGACGTTCGACCATAGTCGAACGAAAAACAACTTAACCAAATATTCATCTGGAAAAGCAATTCTACACAACTAGAGAATCTAACCTATCAACTAACCTTTGACCATAGATAAATCTTGGGTCAAGAGACAGAAAGAGAAGACTGAACTCAAATCAAAACTAGGGTACCAACAATCTCCCCCTATTTGAGTTAAGTCTCTCAACAACTAAAACATACAAAACTAATTACTGAAAGTAAATAAAATGCATGAAAAGAAATAACTAAGCAGATAACATCAATCAAACAGATAAGCAATAAACTATCAATCAATGAAATATTAAGGTGCTTCAGAGTTAGGTTTAGGATCAGAAGAGCTAGAAACAAAATTAATCTTTCTAGAAGGATCTTGGGCTTCTTTCCTTGACAACTTCAGGTCTTGTTCTCCAATAATTTTCAATTCTGATGCTCTTGGGACAACTGCCTCAGGATGTTTTTTCATGTACTTTGAAGGATCAAATACCTCAGGTCTGACCTAGAATTTATCGAGCTCCTTCATTCTTAATTTTGACATCGTGGTCAATCCTGCAGTGTCTTTTCCTTCTGCTTTAGCTTTCTTAATTTGAGCTGCTCCAACAAGTTCAAGAAAACGAGCCATCCTAAAATTAAGATCAAGCTCTGGGCTTTCATACACAATTTCAGAAGATGTATCAACTGATTCTTTATCCTGAATAACTAGATAAGAAGGAGGAGCATACTTAGCAAATATCTTGCTATAATTTTTCAGATAAAATATTTTCTTACCTTTCGAAACAGCCTTCACAGAATGATCTGGCTTTGGAGAGGTTGAGCTTTGGAGTTCTTTAGAATGAGGAGGGGAAAAGGTTGGTCTTTGATACACCACCTCCTTTACTTGTTCCTTAACAACATCAGGTCTTTGATAGCCAGTTTGAGTTTTGCCTTGATATCCTTGAGATCTTCTCCTTTGAGATGACTGAGATGGATTGAACCTTTCAGACTGAGCAGCTGGATTTGTAGATAAGTTTCCTGAGGCTCCTGCACTGGGAGGTGGAGGAGGAGGACCTCTGGGAGTCCATCTTGGAACAGGACTGTCATATCTCTTTGACTTCTTTCTTTGCTTCTGCTGATTTTTAGAGAAAGTCATCCAGTGCTGGAAATCTTTTGACTTAGGATCAATGCCTTTCAGAATATAATAAGGAGTATCATTATCTGGATTAGGAGGAGGAGGAGCCACAGCTTTCCTTTTATTTTTAGCAATTCTTTTTCTCTTAGACTCATTAGATTCATCAGAATCAATTTCATCCTCAGAATTTGAAGAGATGGGCAGATCATATGGATCAACTGCCTCTTGCAAAGCTCTTTCCTTTTCCTTTAGAGCAGCTTTTTCTATTTCTTCTTCCATGGCATCCTGTGCCAGGAGAGCATCTAAATCCAAACCGGGGGAATCATCCCATACAGTAGACTTTTCAATTTGAGCATCTGAATCCTTTTCTTGCTGATCAGAAACTGTCATGGTGACCAGTTCTACTTGCACTTCTGGCTGAGCTGGCTGATTAGCTTCAGAAACTTGAACAGCTGGTTCTGGTGGAACTTCTGGAGCTGGTTGGATAACAGGCTCTTAAACATCTAGAACTTCTTCCATATTATCTGTAGTATTATGAATAAAATTTTGCTAAATGACATCTAATCATCCCTTCCAGGTATTCCCATACAAGCATATCAGTTATCAAGTCTAAAAAGTGAGTAAAGGGAATACCTTCAGAATCGACCTTTGCGTGTCCTAACTTCCATAAATCATCTAGAAAGGAAGTGATAACTCCTTCTAGGTATAGGGCGACCAAGGGAGTAGAACATTCTTCCAGGCACGCTTTGATAATAAATTCAGACTTTAATATAGCATCAGAAATTTCTTTTTCAGATAAACTTTGAGGAGGAGCTGATTCTTCTAATTCTTTCTCTTCCACTGCAGGAGGATCTGCTGGAGGGGAGGCCAAAGGCTGCTCAAAGACATCTTCATGAAGCATCTCCCCCTGCCTAATTTCAGTAGATACTGAAACCAGGCCCCTAGAGGAAGAGGGCTCAGCAGACTTTGAGAGTGCTAGAATAGCAGCAGTCAAAGAAGATATGGAGGAAACAAGAGGGGCAATTGCCTCTTCAATCATAGTTTTGATTGAGGGGGTAATTAGCTCCAAGATGCTAGATATGAAAGCTGGAGAGATTTCAGATGATGAAGATGATGGGGGAATCTCAGAGGATGGAAGATCAGCAGGAATGGTGAATTCCTGATGAGCTAGAGAATGAACTGGAGATGGAACTGGAGATGGAGAGTGATGGGGAGTTGGATGAGAAGATGCATGGTGATCAATATGATCTGAAGAAGGAATTGGAGACTGAGGAGAAGCAGAAATCTCAGAAACCAATAAATCAAAACTGGGATGAGAGATCCCAGCAAGATGAGATGGTAGAGGAGATGTAGGAGGTGATGCAAGGTGAGAAGCAGAAGGTCGTACTTCAATTGAAGTTGATGGAACTTCAACTGAAGTAGACGGCATGGCAGATGAAGAAGATGGAAGGGAGAGGCTTGCTGAGCCAGCTTCTTATAGGGGAGGAGTGACTGAGGCAGTCCTGGTGCTCTCAGATGCTGATGGAGCAACCCCTACGGGAGCGGGCTTCAGAAAGGTTTTTTTCCATTTGGTGCACAAGGCTGGATCCATCTTCTTGCTGGCGTTTATGGAGGTAGCAGCTGAAACTAGCAGATGGGGATATTTCTCCTTCAGAAAAATCCCAACTACCCTACCCAGGGTAACTTCTTTCTTGCTGTTATTTTTCCTGATCAAATCAAACAGAACTCCTGCCCAATTAATCTGTTTCTTATTCACAATTGCACACATCAGTGCAAACTGCTGCCTTGTAATGTTATCATGGGCAGAGTGCTTTCCCAGTAGCACTTTTCCTACGAGTTCAGCAAGGAACTTAATCTTAAACAGAAAATTTAATTTAAGCAGCTTAGAGGGAATGCCTTCTGCATGTCCCAACTCGGTCAGCATTCTCCCAAATTCTGGGGTATCTTGCTCGTAATCTTCTTCCCCATTTATCAATCCAAATATTTCAGTTAAAATAGCGGGAGTCAATGTTACCTCTTCTCCGCCAACTGTTCCGGTCATTGAATCATCATTTGAAGACGAAGTAAATGCCCATTCTTTGATCTCTTGAATATTTATCTTTATCCGGGAGGACATAAGCTTTTCTAAACCTTGATCTTTGCACAGATTAAGAATTTCCACGATTCCAGATTCGCAGCAACTGAACGACTCTAAATCGACACTGAAGCCTGCATCGAACTTCACTACTGCCAGGAGCGCTGGAGCAATCGCCATCGAAAGAGCTGGAGAAGACGAGGGAGAGACGGCGAGGACGAAGTGGCAGAAATCGCAAGACAAAGAGCAAGCGGGAAGACGGAATGCGAAAAGACGCTCTCCATCGACGATAAAAACAACGATCGTCGATCTATTTAAAAGATGCTGGAGATGATGGTCGAACGGTCATTCGACGATCGGTCCTGAAGCAGAGTAGTCGATCAATCATTCGACTATTTCTGTCTTCACAAACAACAAGTTATCGTCAACCATAGATTGACGATATGCTCGACCTGTTAGACTATCTTCGAACGCCGGTTGACGATCTTCAAGCAGATAAGCTATCTTCAACCATAGGTCAACGATAGGCTTGATCCGATCGACTATCTTCGAACGTTGTTCGACGATCTTCGAACAAGTTTCAACAAGGTAGACGTCACACTTAGTCTCTTCCATTAATCATGCCTAGTTGAACTAAAAAGAACAGATGCTTCTGTTCATCTAAGGGCTTGGTGAATATATCACCTCTCTGAAGGTATGTGGATATGAACTCAAGGCTGATCTTGTTCTTTTCCACACAATCTCTTAGGAAATGGTGTCGGATCTCAATGTGTTTCGTTCTAGAGTGGTGCACGGGATTTTGTGCAATAGAGATAGCACTGGTACTATCACACATTATTTTTGTGTTCTTGTGTGTGTACCCATAATCCAAAAGTTGGTTTTGTATCCACAGGATCTGTGAACAACAACTAGCAGCTGCTATATATTCAGCTTCTTTAGTTGAGGTTGATACAGAGGCCTGCTTCTTACAGAACCAAGAGACCAATCTCTCTCCCAGGAACTGGCAAGTTCCTGAGGTACTTTTCCTGTCAACTCAACAGCCAGCATAATCAGAATCAGAATATCCAATTAATTCAAATTCTGACTCAGCTGGGTACCAAAGTCCTAGATTTGGACATCCCTTCAGGTATATCAAGATTCTCTTGAGAAGAATCAGATGAGATTCCTTGGGGTTGACCTGGAATCTAGCACAAAGGCATGTAGCAAACATTATGTTTGGCCTACTTGCAGTTAAATACAATAGGGAACCAACAATGTCCCTATAATTCTTTTGATCAACAGGCTTTCCCTGATCATCAGAATCAATAACTACATTAGTATCCATAGGTGTATGCATTGCTGAAGCATCAGCCATCCCAAACTTCTTTACCAATTCCTTGGCATATTTGGATTGGGAGATGAAGATGTCATCAGCATCTTGCTTTACTTGGAGACCAAGAAAGTAAGACAGCTCACCCATACTACTCATCTCAAACTTGGAATGCATCAAGTTAGAGAACTTTTTGCACAGTTTGGGATCAGTGGAACCAAAAATAATGTCATCCACATACACTTGAACTAACAGTATTGTGTCCTTGTAGTGCTTGACGAAGAGGGTTCTATCAACTACTCCCCTAACAAAGTTGTGCTCTAACAGGAAACTAGCTAGAGTCTCATACCAGGCTCTTGGTGCTTGTTTGAGTCCATAAAGAGCTTTTTGCAACTTGAATACATGTGAGGGCTGAGTTGAAGAAACAAACCCAGGTGGCTGTTCAACAAATACCTCTTCCTTTAGCTCACCATTTAGAAAGGCACTTTTTACATCCATCTGAAAAACTTTAAATTTCATATAGGTTGCATAGGCTAAGAAGATCCTTATTGCCTCTAGCCTTGCAACAGGAGCAAAGGTTTGGTCATAATCTATACCTTCCTCCTGTCTGTATCCCTGAGCTAAAAGCCTAGCTTTGTTCCTTACAATGATTCCATTTGCATCCAACTTGTTTCTATACACCCACTTGGTGCCTATGATCAGTTGGCCTTTAGGTCTTGGAACCAAAGTCCATACTTTACATCTCTCAAACTGATTGAGTTCCTCTTGCATAGTAATGATCCAGTGGGGATCTAGCTCAGCATCTTTAATGGTGAGGGGCTCAATCTGTGAGAGGAAACAAGCGTGCATCACATCCTGTCTTAACTGATGTCTTGTTTGAACACCAGCTGATATTTCTCCTATCACTTGAGATGTAGGATGATCTCTAAGTGTGACAACATCAGTAGGTGGGATGTGATCTTCAGCAATAGTTGGGATTAATTCCTCAGGAGGAATTTGATCTACTATTGGTGGTACAGCAACAACTTCTGCAATGTCTTCATCACTGTCTGATTCAGTGATATGAAGAGTTGAAAGATGAAGAATCCCTTGAGTGACATCTTTATTAGATTCTTGTACCTGCAATGAACTAGAGGAAGGGGAAGTTACCTTCTCCTTGTAAAACATTTGAGATTCATCAAAGGACACATGAACAGACTCTTCAATTTTAGAAGAAGATTTATTAAAAATCCTATAAGCTTTGCTTACTTAGGAATATCCAAGAAAGATTCCCATTGAAGCTTTTGCTTCAAACTTTCTAAGGTATTCTTTATTATTATTATGAATATAAACTACACAACCAAATACTCTAAAATAATTTATTTTAGGTTTCTTTCCTTTAAGCAACCCATAAGGAGTTTTACACTTAAGTTTGTGTATCAGACTTCTATTCAAGACATAGTTGGCTGTACTAACAGCTTCTGCCCAATAGGAAAGAGGCATATTAGTATCTGCCAATAATGTGCCAGCAGCTTCAATCAGGGTTCGATTCTTCCTTTCAACTACCCCATTTTGTTGGGGAGTTCTAGGAGCTGAGAAGCTATGTTTGATACCTTCTCTCTCACAAAATTCTTGCATGAGAAGAGAGTCAAACTCAGTACCATGATCACTTCTGATCAAGGCCACATGAGTAGAGTACTCAGTCTGCACACATAATAGAAAATCTGTAAGGGCTTTGAAGTTATCAGCCTTAGTTCTCAAAAAGAACACCCAAGTGAATTTAGAGAAGTCATCTACAATGACTAGGGTGTAATACTTCCCTCCTAAACTCTGTACATTTATTGGGCCAAATAGTTCCAAATATAATAAATACAGGATTCTAGGAGAATCACTTTTATTTACTGATTTAAATGAATTCTTGGTTTGCTTGCCTAATTGACAAGCCTTGCATAGGCTCTCCTTCTTGTAGGGTCAAGAAGGTAAACCTCTAAGAAGGTTGTGCTTAGATAACCTAGATATATTCTTGAGGTTAACATGGCTAAGCCTTTTATGCCATAAAGTATTGTTATTTGTTACTTCATTAAACAAGCAGATTTCAGAGTGAGTTGAGTTAAAATCTACTAAATAAATGTTGCCTTGTCTAATACCTACTAATACAACATTATTATTTAAAGTAATATTACAAAGGGAGTTAGAAAATGATACCTGGTATCCAGCATCACATAACTGACTTACTGAAATGAGATTGTGCTTCAGTCCAGTTATATAAGTAACTCTCTTGAAAGTTACAGCTCCAATTGTCATCCTGCCATAGCCTTCAGTTTGACCACAGCTTGAATCTCCAAAGATTACCTTTGGGCCAAGCTTGGCTTTGAACTTTGACAGATGTTCTTTATTTCCTGTCATATGCTTGGAGCAACCACTATCCAAATACCACTTATTTTGAGTGATAGGATAGGTCTTCACCTGCAAATAAATCAATTAAACATTGTGGACCCAGGTAACCTTGGGTCCCTTGTTTTTCACATAAGAAAAACTGGAAATAAATGAATAAGCAGGATGAGGGTGATAACCTAACGGGTAAGATGATGGCGCGCCCCCTCCACCTCTACTTGGAGACGATGCTGACGATGATGAGGTTGATCCGGTTGCTGAGGCGATTCAACTAAAGGACGTGAGGCGTCACGATGATGCTAGCGGAAGGCTACGTTACAACCTCCGCCCGCGGCGCGCAACATTCGCCGCACCGCATTAAAACATTTCCCTTTTCATGCTTTATTATTTCTATTTTAGGAATATAAAATTATCCAAGTTTGAAGTGATAATTTTATATTCAATATTGCACTTTTTATTTTTGCATTTGGACAATATTTTTATTTGGTGTGCATTTAACCATTTGGATGGATGAGATTACATCTCCATCATGAATGGTTAAAGCTTGTTTGTAACTCCTATATAAGGAGGCCTTGTTATGAGATAATTAGAAAGATTGAACCCTAAAAAAAACCTCTTGTGAGATTTCGGCCAAGGAGGTCTCCCTCATTGCCGCCGCCCCCTTCTAGTGGTGTGAAGCCGCCGGCCCCCCTTAGCTCCCTCCATCCGGTTCGGTGCGACTCCGGCGCGGCTTCCTTCGGTGCGACTCCATGGAAGAAGGTTGCAAGCCCTTCGATGTGACGCCGGTGGATCCGTGTAGAGAGTGATTCTCCCACAGTTATCTTGTGTGAACGTTCTCCGGTTGGGTAAAATATCTCATCCCTCCTTGTGTGATTTCTTCTAATTAGTTGTGGTGGATCGCAAATCGTTTTATCCGCTTTGTTAAATCAATCGCTGCACTTTTCATTTCGAAATCGCCGTTGCTAGGCTTTTTATTTCCGGATCGGGTGGATCCTATTTGCCGGAGCGGATCTTGGCCTATAGCCTTGGTTTTGCTCCCAAAAAGGTTGGCAATCTTTATGTTAATTTGGGGAACGATCCGACTCAAATTTCGATCGCTATTTTCGAGTCGACCAATCCTCCTTGTTATTTTTATGCGCTGCGTTTGTGACGAGGAAATATTGTGGGCGATAGGTGCTGTGTAGGTGCGGTAGATCTAGGGCGATATTGGGCGAGGAGTGAATTATTTCCGTAGAGATCTCCGATTCCGGACATCCCTACATCAATTTGGTATCAGAGGCGGTCGTTTCAACTTCCACGTTGCAAACATCCTCTCTGCGTTCGTCGTTGGTTGATCTGAATTTTCTAAGATCTGAAATTTCGGATTGGTCTGCGTTTAGTAAATCCGTCGAAATTTTAACTTGTCAAAAAAATCTGAAAAAAAAAACTGTAGCTTCCTGCACTTATTTCCAGCAACTTTAAAACAGAAAATTTTTTGATTCGGCCGCGTTAAGTCTGCCTGCAAATTAGATCATCGTAATTCTGTCCAGTTGGTCTGCAAATAGCGGGCTGAAATCTTCGTTTTTCAGCAAAATTTCAAAAAAAAAAAATTTTAACGATCTACGTGTTTCTCACATCACGCTTGTCAAAAAAAAAAAATTTTATTTTCATTCTAGCTACAGCCCTAGGAAAAATTATCTTTCATAATTTTCTGGGTCTTGCATGCGCACTAGGCTAGGTACGGAATATACGGCGCCGTCTACGTCTAGGATGGCTGAGAACGGGATTGAACTTCATAATGCTGAAGCGATAGCTGGTCTACGTAATGATATGGCGGAGCTTAGGGCCACTTTAGCACAGATTTTATAAAATCAAGTTAGGCCACCACCACCACCCGCTAATGTTGAGTTGCCCCGCCGGCGCCAACATATTTCTGATTCGGATTCGGATGGCGACTCCCCACGAGTGCCCCCTCGAGGCAATCGCCACGGGCGAGAGTTTGATATTACAAGGGCCATCAAAATTGATGCCCCCACTTTCGATGGTATGGGAGATCCACAGAATTTCCTCACATGGATAGTGGACATGGAATGCTATTATGATTGGCACCATCTTACGGACCCCCAAAAGGTCCAAGTTGCCAGGATGAAGCTAACCGGTCGCACCAAAACTTATTGGCTGAATGAAGAGCGTAGACTAGGGACTGGGGACGGAGACCCAATTATTGGATGGACCGTCATGAAGAATTTGTTGACCGATCAGTACGTTCCCGCGTACCATCGGACACAAATGTTTGCCGAGCTCGCCTCCCTGCGGCAAGGCTCCAATTCTGTATCAGAGTACCTAGGAGAATTAAAGGACCGGTTGGTGCGTTGTAACCTGAGGGAGATCCCCGAAGTCACCCTTTCTAGGTTTCGTAAGGGGCTTCAACCCGATATTCAGCGGAAGCTCTTGCGTTATGGTCACACAGATCTGAACACGACATTCAATGCCGCCCTCGACATTGAGAAACATTTAGCCTCTAAGGCTCACTCCCGTTACTCCCATGCGAAGGGAAAATCCTCTACCGGAGCATCTTCCTCCACATATCAGGACAAAGGGAAGTACCGGTCGACCGAGTCCAAGTCCGTAGTAATCACTGCTAGGAACGCCAAGAACCCCACGAGCGAACGTATTCCCATAGGAAAGGTTAACAAGACTAACGCTACATGTTACTCTTGCGGCATTCAAGGTCATTATGCCTTCGAATGCCCAACGAAGACAAGCCATAGCCCTATTAGAGTCGACGACCGATCTTGCGGATTATGTTTATGAGGCTGCTGAGGAGAGCGACCCGGAAGGGGTCCCAAGTGATTTAGAGGACGATCACCCCCTTATGGTGATGCGTTGTATCTTGACCACTCCTCGTCCGTTAGATGACTGGAGGAGGACGAGTATATTTTCTCTGATCTTTAAGAGTGGCGAAAAGCTTTGTAAGCTTATTATTGATAGTGGTAGCTGTGTGAACGTTGTATCTGAGAATGCCATAGCACGTATGTCCTTGACCACGGAACCACACCCGACCCCGTATCAGGTTGCTTGGATCAACAAGATCTCCGTACCTGTTACCAAGCGATGCCTGGTACCTCTCTCATTCAAATCTTATATTGATGAGGTTTGGTGTGATGTTCTTCCGATGGACGCCTGTCATGTGTTGTTAGGCCGCCCTTGGCTATACGACCGTGATGTCACACATTTTGGTAGAGCCAACTCCTATGAATTTAAATTCAATGGTAAAACCATCACTTTGAGGCCCACCATCCCAAAGGAGCCCATAGTCTTGGCTAAGGATACCACTATCCCTGTAGAGAGAAAGACGTTGAGTCTAGTTGGTAGGAAAGAGTTTGTGAGAGACCCATTCGTTGATGGAATTATGTATGCGCTAGTTCTCATGAGTGCGAAACCCGATTCTAGTATTTTGGATGAGCTGCCTAGTGAGTTACGGGTACTATTGGAAGAGTATAAGGACGTGTACCCGGATGAGCTGCCACCTACGTTACCCCCGCTTAGGAATATCCAGCATGCGATAGACCTCATCCCAGGGTCTTCCTTGCCGAATCAGCCCCATTACCGACTCCATCCCGCGGCTCACAAGGAGTTGCAGACCCAGATAGAGAGCTTGCTTGAGAGGGGTTTTATTAGGACTAGCATGAGTCCATGTGCGGTACCAGCCCTCCTTGCCTCCAAGAAGGATGGTACATGGAGGATGTGCGTTGATAGCCGAGCTATCAACAAAATCACCATCAAATATAGGTTCCCTATTCCCCGCCTGGATGATTTGTTGGATGTCTTGTCTGGAGCCACCATATTCTCCAAGTTAGATCTTCGGAGTGGCTATCACCAGATTAGGATACGAGAGGGCGACGAGTGGAAGACCACGTTTAAGTCGAAGGATGGTCTGTACGGGTGGCTTGTGATGCCTTTTGGGTTATCCAACGCCCCGAGTACCTTCTCCCGGATGATGACCCATGTCTTCTAGCCATTCATGGGGAAGTTTGTCGTCGTCTACTTTGACGATATTCTGATCTATAGCACTTCTACCACCGAGCACATCTCCTACATGAGAGTGATCCTTTCCACCCTACGGAAAGAGACTTTATTTCTCAATCTTAAGAAATGCACTTTCTATGCCTCAGAGGTAGAGTTCTTAGGCTATATAGTCGGTTCTGAGGGTATCCGAGTTGACCCGGGTAAGGTTCAGGTCATTAAAGACTGGCCCGTACCAACCAACCTACGTGAGGTGCGTAGTTTCCATGGGTTAGCCACATTCTACCGCCGTTTCATACGGGACTTCAGTAGTATTATGGCGCCTATCACGGACTGTATGAAGAAGGGAGAGTTTACGTGGACGAAGTCCGCCACCTATGCTTTGGAACGAATAAAGAAGCTCATGACTGAGGCACCTGTCTTACATCTACCCGACTTTTCTAAAGTCTTTGAGCTCACATGTGATGCTTCAGGGGTTGGGATTGGAGGTGTCTTGAGCCAAGAAGGCCATCCCGTTAGCTACTTTAGCGAGAAGTTGTCGGGCCCCAAGTTGAATTATTCCAATTATGATAGGGAGTTCTATGCTGTAGTCCGATGTCTACACCATTGGAGGCACTATCTCCTCTCCAAGGAGTTCGTGATCCTCTCCGATCATGAGGCCTTGCGTTTCATTAACGGACAGCATAAAATCAGCCCAAGACACGCTAAGTGGGTAGCATTCCTACAAGGTTATACATTTAACCTCAAATATCTTAAAGGAGCTGATAACCGAGTCGCTGACGCCCTTAGTCGTCTTACGCTTTTACTCACTTCTATGGAGGTACATGTTATAGGATTTGAGCGGGTTAAGGATGAGTATGCTACATGTCCTGACTTCCAAGACGTCTATTTATCAGCCCAGGATAGTTCCCCCGCGACGATATCTGCATACGTCATTAAGGACGGATACCTGTTTAGGAGCGGGAAGCTATGTATTCCACAGTCATCACTACGATTACATATCATTTGGGAATTGCATAGTGGAGGGTTGAGTGGTCACTTTGGTAGAGATAAGACGATTACATTAGTCGAAGAGAAGTTTTATTGGCCAAAACTTAAGGCTATGGTAGGAGGAGTAGTGAGTAGCTGCCGAACGTGTCAGGTTTCTAAGGGTGGTAAAACCAATGTAGGATTATATACACCCTTGCCTATTCCCTCCATGCCTTGGGTAGATGTTAGTATGGACTTTGTATTAGGCCTTCCCCCTACCCAACGCCGTCATGATTCCGTTTTTGTAGTTGTGGATAGGTTTTCCAAGATGGCTTATTTCATCCCGTGCAGTAGAACAAATGATGCGTCTCATGTCGCTAAACTATATTTTAAAGAAGTCGTTAGTCACCGTGGAGTGCCAAAGACCATAGTTTCGGATAGAGATGTAAAATTCACTAGTTATTTTTGGAAAACGTTATGGATATTAATGGGAACAAAGTTATTGTTTTCCTCCGCCTATCATCCCTAAACGGATGGGCAGACGGAAGTAGTTAATCGGAGATTTGGGAATTTGTTAAGATGCCTCGTGAGCGATCATTTGGGCACTTGGGATCTTCTCTTACCCCACGCCCAATTAGCCTACAATAATTCCAAAAATAGGTCTACGGGTATGTCTCCGAATGAGATTGTCCACGGTTATAAAGCTCCTGTGCCGCTTGACTTGGTGCCGTTGCCTCCAACGTACAAAGCAAGTCAATTTGCACAATCCTTTGCCCAACACATCCATGATCTACATGCACGTATACGGGCCACTTTGACGTCACAATACGACTCTTATCAGGCGCACGCTAATTTACATAGGAGAGTATCAAACTTTAAAATTGGCGATCTGGTTTTAGTCCGTTTAGTTCCCGAACGCTTGCCAACTGGCACCGTAAAAAAGTTAGCACCAAAGCGCGCCGGCCCTTTTCGGATTATTAAGAAGTTAGGTGACAACGCTTTCGTTTTGGACTTGCCTGCTGATTGGGGTATCTCCCCCATTTTTAACGTTTCGGATTTAACGATATTTGTGTCGCCACCACAAGAGTTGATTTCTTTGTCGTCTTCTTCTCCCACTTTAAATTCTCATGGGTTGGGGAGTGGTAGAACGGATGATCTCTCTCTTACGGTCCCCACAGGTATATCATCGAATGGTACGTTGCCTTATTTCTTACCTACTGCTAATATGTTCCCCAGGTTCCCCCGGACATTTTCCACTCCAGAGATGATACTTGATGTTGAGCATGTTACCACTGCTAATGGCGACACCCGCCACTTCCTCATCCGTTGGCGTGACCACCCCCCTTCGGATGACTCTTGGGTGCTCGAGTTGGAGCTGCAAAGTTTGGATGCCGATCTTCTTCGCCGCTACCTCTTGGACCACGCAACAGAGGTGCGTGATTTTGAGCGGGGGAGGATTGATGGCGCGCCCCCTCCACCTCTACTTGGAGACGATGCTGACGATGATGAGGTTGATTCGGTTGCTGAGGCGATTCAACTAAAGGACGTGAGGCATCACGATGATGCTAGCAGAAGGCTACGTTACAACCTCCGCCCGCGGCGCGCAACATTCGCCGCACCGCATTAAAACATTTCCCTTTTCATGCTTTATTATTTCTATTTTAGGAATATAAAATTATCCAAGTTTGAAGTGATAATTTTATATTCAATATTGCACTTTTTATTTTTGCATTTGGACAATATTTTTATTTGGTGTGCATTTAACCATTTGGATGGATGAGATTACATCTCCATCATGAATGGTTAAAGCTTGTTTGTAACTCCTATATAAGGAGGCCTTGTTATGAGATAATTAGAAAGATTGAACCCTAAAAAAAACCTCTTGTGAGATTTCGGCCAAGGAGGTCTCCCTCATTGCCGCCGCCCCCTTCTAGTGGTGTGAAGCCGCCGGCCCCCCTTTGCTCCCTCCATCCGGTTCGGTGCGACTCCGGCGCGGCTTCCTTCGGTGCGACTCCGTGGAAGAAGGTTGCAAGCCCTTCGGTGTGACGCCGGTGGATCCGTGGAGAGAGTGATTCTCCCACAGTTATCTTGTGTGAACGTTCTCCGATTGGGTAAAATATCTCATCCCTCCTTGTGTGATTTCTTCTAATTAGTTGTGGTGGATCGCAAATCATTTTATCCACTTTGTTAAATCAATCGCTGCACTTTTCATTTCGAAATCGCCGTTGCTAGGCTTTTTATTTCCGGATCGGGTGGATCCTATTTGCTGGAGCGGATCTTGGCCTATAGCCTTGGTTTTGCTCCCAAAAGGTTGGCAATCTTTATGTTAATTTGGGGAACGATCCGACTCAAATTTCGATCGCTATTTTTGAGTCGACCAATCCTCCTTGTTATTTTTATGCGCTGCGTTTGTGACGAGTAAATATTGTGGGCGATAGGTGCTGTGTAGGTGCGGTAGATCTAGGGCGATATTGGGCGAGGAGTGAATTATTTCCGTAGAGATCTCCGATTCCGGACATCCCTACATCATAAAATCTCCTAGGTGGGATTCTCCATCCAGATGATGGGTCAATGAACCTAGGGTTTCTATTTTCATTCTGGTTTCTAAAGTTCTGGGTGTAGTTTTGAAATTCTTGTTGAAAACGTCGATCGGCGTTCGACGATTGGTACCCAGATCGTCGATCTCCGTTCGACCACTGGGCCTGCGATCGTCGAGCTGCGTTCGATGCTCTTTGTAATTCCTTAAATTTTTGTTTTCTTTTCTCTCTCTTAGCTTTATTTAAGGCTTTATTAACTGATTAACTTGCTCAGTGTTTTTTATTCCACTAGATGAAATAAAATTCACTGGAGTTGAAAGATGGTTTTTAAGAACAATTAGGGGTTCACTAGAAGATGCTCCTAAGCCTAATTTATTATTGCCTGACCTAGTGTTAGACATGCTGGTTATTTCAAGCAACTTAAGGCATCTACCATTCAGAGACTCTTCTAACCTTTTGGACTTAGCTAATTCATTCTTAAGGAATTTTATTTCTTCACTATCATTAGTGAGTTCTGTTGTTAACCTAATGTTTTCAATAGAAATTGATTCAAATTCAGCTTGTTTATTTCTAAGTTCTTTTATTTCCTTTTCAGAACTAATTAAATCTAAACATAAAGATTTAAAATCTGATTTAAATTCATCAGATGTAAAGTCGTAAGAAGACAATACCTCATCTTCAGTTGGCATTTCTTCATCAGAATCTGAACTCTCTGCAGCTGAGTGATTGCTGCAGGCATCAATTGCCATCAGGCAAACTTCCTTTGCCTTCTTTTCTTCCTCATCCTCACTGGAGCTTGAGGAGGAAGATTCCTCATCAGAATCGCTCCAGGTTTCAGCAACAAAGCCTCTCTCCTTCTTTTTATTCTTGTAGGAGGATGGCTTGGAATGCTTCCTATGCTGATCCTTGTCTTTCCTTTTATCTTTATTCTTTTCCTCTGGACAATTTGGAAGAATATGTCCAGGCTTCCTGCAACCATAGCAAATTATTTCTTTAGAAGGAGTACGATCATACCTTGGTTTATCTTCATACTTTGAAGACTTCTTTCTGAATTCTTTCCTTCCCATCTTGAGAAACCTTTTGGCAAATAATGCCATCAGTTCCTTATTGGACTGGCTTCCTTCAGAAGCATCAGCAGCTTTGAGAGCAAGGGTTTGCTCTTTTCTTGTGGGAGTTGGAGTTTTTGCTTCAGCTTCAGCTTCCCTGGACTTCAGCACTTGCTCAAAGGACTTGAGCTTGCCGAGAAGGGCTTCTGTTGAGATTTCTGTTGTACTTCTGGCCTCCTTGATAGGCCAGATCCTCATATCCCATGTGTTAGGGAAGCACATAAGAATCTTATCATTGACCTCTGTCAATGAAATATCCTTATCAAGAGTCCTCAGCTCATTGATGATTGAGCTGAGCCTTGTGTACATAGCTTCAACTGATTCAGCATCAGTTTTCTTGAAGTTCTCATACTGTGAGATAAGGTTGGACCTCCTGTCCTTCCTTTCATCAGCTGAACCAGCTATAATCTGGTTCAGTGTATCCCACATTGCTTTTGCTGAGGGACAGTCAGCAACCTTCTGGAATACTTCATCAGACATTGTCTGAGCCAGAATGTTCATTGCCTTAGCATCTGCCATCTTTGCCTTTTTGTATTCATCATTGTAATCTGGAGGAGGCACTGCACTCATATCAGTTGATGATGAGGCAGTAGCTACAGCAGGTGCTCTTGGTGGTCCTGTCAAAATAGAAGTAAAAATACTTTCATCAATAGAATTCATATATAATTTAATCCTTGCCTTCCAGATGCTAAACTTAGCTAAGTTGCATGTTGGAGGTCTGGTGCTAGAGTAATCCTTGGACTGGGCCATGATAGTGAAAGTGAATATCTATAAACTTTGGTATCTATCAGGATCTTGTGACTTAGGTGTTAGCTTATACAGTCAGCCAACCTCCCTCTGATACCAATTGAAAGAAAAGGGATAGATACTACTCTAGAGGGGGGGGTGAATAGAGTAATCAAAAATTGCACTAGCAAAGTTGACTGTCTACTCAACTCCCTTGGAGTTAATTGCGGAATGAAGGTTATAGATATTTAAGATTAAACCCTAAAGCCAAACACAAGTGTTGTGCACAAAGGCAGCCAACTATAATTACAGTTAAGGCTTGGAATCCTAAACAGCAACTAGAAATCCTAGTTAAAATCTAATCACAGCCAATCAGCACAGAGAATTAAATAAACAATCCAGACGACACAAGGAATTTATAGTGGTTCCCCAAACAACTTGGGTACGTCCACTCTTCTACCAACAACGTAGGAATCCACTTAGGTTTTTGATCAGGTGCCCTGCCACCAACAATATCTGCTGCAGGTAGATCTAGAGACCCTTTAGACTTTTGATCAGGTGTCTAAAAACCAACACAGGTTTTTGATCAGGTGCCCTGCCACCAAGGTATACTTTTGAAGAGAGTAATAACCCTTTACAGGAGGGGAAAAGGAGGTTAAAATGTCTTCTCTATTTTACAATAGATTAGAGAAGCACAAGAACTTACACTGAGCTAGAAAGCTCTAAAGAATCAAGGCTCCCCCTGGCTAAAAGAATGTCCAGGTGAAGTCTTGCTTCAGTGCAGAAACTCTTCAGAAAATCTGAAGGAAAAAGCTACAAGAAGATAAATAATATGAATTGAAATTTCTTCTTTAGGCAGCTATCTTCTTCTTCTTCTTCTTCAAAAAGCTCTGAGTGCAAATCTTCCTGGAGGCAGGAGAACTCAGGTTGAAGAAGAGTGAAGAACTAAAACTTCTTCTCAGTTGAATGAGAATGAGCTGAGAGTAGTTGAAAACTGTAAGTTCTAAGCTTGAATGCTGCTGTTAGCTTTTGAATATGTGAGAACTAGTTGATTTCTTTCTCCAAAGAAGTCTTTATATAGCAGCAGCAGCAACAGCTCTCAAAAGAGTTTGAATCTTGTCTTCTACTGAAATCTGCAAGCTGGGCTACAAAAAGCATAAAGCAAAACAAATACTGCAGGCAGATATCCTATAAAAGGATAAAGCTTTCTAAGAAGCTGCAAATAACTCTGATGAAATAATACAAGAGAAAGTCACATCAGAAGAGACTCTTTACGGCCAAGGAAGACTTTTTGAGTCTAACGGCTATAAAGGACAGCCTGGCAGATCAAGCAGAAATCATATCTCAGCTAATAAGACAAACAACTTTGTCAGAAAAAGATTTGCTCATGCATAAGGAATGGAGCATATATTGCATGGAAATAATATCACAATTTATTCAAATAATCTTTTATAAAATATGCTAAAATAAATATGAAATAAATCACATCATAGAAGACGACAAAATTATTCAAAACATACAGCAAAACGTCGAACGACCTTCGGAGATCGTCGAACGAGGCACAGAGATCATCGACCTATCAGACAGATAGTCGAACGATCCAGATAGTCGAACTATCAAAGAATATAGTCGAACTACCTCAGCAGATAGTCGAACTATCAGGACAGATAGTCGATCTATTAGATAGTCGATCTATCAGGACAGATAGTCGAACTACCAAAGCAAAACAGATAGTCGACCTATCAACAGATAGTCGAACTATCACAGAAAACAGATAGTCGACCTATCAACAGATAGTCGAGCTATCAAAACAAAACAGATAGTCGACCTATCAACAGATAGTCGAACTACCAGATAGTTGAACTATCCAAACAGATAGTCGAACTATCAACCAAAATAGATAGTCGACCTATCAACAGATAGTCGAACAATCAAGGCAACACAGATAGTCGACCTATCAACAAATAGTCGAACTATCAAAGCAACACAGATAGTCGACCTATCAAACAGATATTCGAACTATCAGATAGTTGAACTATCCAAATAGATAGTCGAACTATCAAACAAAACAGATAGTCGACCTATCAACAGATAATCGAACTATCAAACGAAGACAGATAATCGACCTATCAAACAGATAGTCGAACTATCAGATAGTTGAACTATCCAAGCAGATAGTCGAACTATCAAACAAAGCAGATAGTCGACCTATCAACAGATAGTCGAATTACCAAAGAGAACAGATAGTCGACCTATCAAACAGATAGTCAAACTATCAGATAGTTGAACTATCCAAACAGATAGTCGAACTATCAAAAAGAGCAGATAGTCGACCTATCAACAGATAGTCAAGCTATCAAAGCAAACAGATAGTCGACCTATCAAGCAGATAGTCGAGCTATCAGGAGGACGATCGTCGAACGGCTGATCGACGATAGTCGAGCGACGTTCGACCATAGTCGAACGAAAAACAACTTAACCAAATATTCATCTGGAAAAGCAATTCTACACAACTAGAGAATCTAACCTATCAACTAACCTTTGACCATAGATAAATCTTGGGTCAAGAGACAGAAAGAGAAGACTGAACTCAAATCAAAACTAGGGTACCAACATACTTCTAACCTCTTCATGACTACTTTTGGTAGAAGGATGCCCCGCGAAAACTCTCTTTGATACTGGAGCAACACACTCCTATGTATCCCAAGACTTTATTGCAACTAAGGAAAATTTCGTCCGCTCGTCTGGACTGTCTATACGGATTCGACTAACAGATGGATCAAATATGACTTCTACGGAGAAATGGTCTTTCCATGCCATGCTAAGGGACGTGGAATTTTAGATTTATGCGACAATTCTAGCAATAACCGGATTCGACCTCATACTAGGATAGATTGACTGGCCGAGCATAAGGCCCAAATAAACTGTTCGACCCGAGAGGTAAAGCTTCAGAACCTAGACGGATAGGTCGTTATGCTGGCAGGTATACCCTTCGTCTCTCGCATCATTTTGACCTCTGCTCAGACTGTAAGGTCAGTCCAGTAGAAAGACGAAGTTTTTATTATCTACTTCAAAATGGAAAATAAGGTTCAAGTGCTCGCCAAAGTTCCGGTGGTGCGAGATTTCCCTGAGTACCTCCCAGGTTTGCCCCCATAGCGAGAGGCCGACTTCAAGATCGAGCTTGTGTACGGAGCTCGATCAGTGTCCCGAGCACCCTAGCTATAGGATGGCGCCCAAGGAATTGGCCGAGTTGAAGATTTAGCTTCAGGAATTGATAGATGTGGGATTTGTCCGCCCAACTTCCTTGCCCTGGCTCTAGCCCTTGTACTGTTCATAAAGAAGAAGGATGAGACACTGCGCTTGTGCATAGATTACAGTGAACTAAACAAGCTTGTTATACGAAATACATACCCATTCTTAAGGATTGACGAGTTGTTCGATCAATCGCAAGGTGCATCCATATTCTCTAAGATGGAATTAAGATCCGGATACTATCAGCTTCGGATCAGTGAGGGAGATATCCCCAAAACTGCCTTTAGCTACCACTATGGCTTATATGAGTTTATGGTAATGCCATTTGGACTCACTAACACCCCCTCTGCCTTAATAGCTCTGATGAATAAGGTATTTGAGCCCTTCCTAGATCACTTCGTGATTTTCTTTATCGACGACATTTTGATCTACTCGAATACCAGGGAAGACCATTCTAGATATCTTCATATGGTATTACTTAAACTTCGAGAACACTCTCTCTTTGCCAAGTTCAAAAAGTGTGAATTTTGGTTAGAGGAGGTCAGATTCTTGGGCCACACCATCAACAAAAATGGGGTAGTGGTAGATCAGGCCAAGATCCAGGCAGTGTAAAGGTGGCTACCGCTTAAAACAGTAACAAATATACGAAGTTTCCTTGGTCTTGCTGGATATTACAGAAAATTTGTAGAAGGTTTTTCTAAGATTACGTTGCCCCTCACCACCATTACAAGGAAGGATGTTACGTTTCGATGGATGCCAGAATGCAAGGATGCATTCGTCGAATTGAAGAAACACTAACTTTTGCCTCGATCCTTACGATACCTTCAGGAACCAAAGGATTCCAGATTTATACAGATGTATCCCTGAAAGGATTGGGAGTTGTTCTGATGCAGCATGGCAAGGTAGTAGCATACGTGTCTCGCTAACTAAAGTCGCACAAGCTGAATTATGCAACCCACGATCTAGAGTTTGGCGTCGTTGTTATTTCCCTCAAGGTATGGAGACTTTACTTGTACGGAGTAAGATGCGAGATCTTCTCCGACCATAAGAGTCTCAAATACTTCTTTACTCAAAAAGAGTTGAATGATCGGTAGTGCCGATGGTTGGAATTTGAAAGTGAGGGGATAAGATACTTACTACTCTAGAGGGGGGTGAATAGAGTATTCAAAAATAAAGTGACTCTAAACACTTCTCTTGAGCTATTTGCGGAATATAAAAACTAAAATCTTTATACTTAAAGCCTAACAGAGTGTGGTGAAAAACAGAGGATGCTAACTGAAGTTTCAGTTGAGCATATGTCCTAACACATCAACTAGCAACCTAGTTATATCTATCACAGCCACGGTGCATCAATTAAAGTAAATAACCAGACAACGCAAGAGCTTTATAGTGGTTCCCCAATTGGGTACATCCACTCTTCTACCACCCTGGTAGGAATCCACTACAGGTTTTTGTTCTGGTGCCCTGCCACCACAAGATCTGTTTCAGGTAGATCTAGAAACCCTTCAGGCTTTTGATCAGGTTCCTAAGAACCAAACACACAGGTTTTTGATCAGGTGCCCTTCCACCAAAGGTTCACTTTTGAAGGGAGTAATACCCTTTTATAGGAGGTTAAGGGAAAGAGTTGAAGGTGTCTTCTCTGTGTTCAGAGAAGCTAGTGGATTGCTCTGAATATATCAAAGCTCCCCCTGGCTTAGAGAATGTCCAGGAAGAAGCTTTGCTTCAGGGTGTAGGATCTCCAAATTGCTTGAGTAGACTTTCTGATGCAGCCTTGAAGAAGATTCTAGCTTTTGAATGAGTGTTTTTCTTCAGTAGCTTTTGCAATCTACAGTAATGATGTTCAGCAATCTGGGAGTGATCTTCTTCTTGAAAGCTTGAGCACTGAGAGTTGATTTTCCTGAAGACAGGATGAACTCAGGAAGAAGAAGAACTTTTTTTTTCTCTCTTGAGAATTCTGGTTCTGTGTCTCTTTTTGAATTGTATTGAGTTGTTGTATATTGTATTCAACCGACTTCTCTGATAATATAGAAACTTCTCTTCTTTGAATAATTCCTCGAGCCCTGCACTAAAAGATCTTTCCAAATAATACAATTAAACAAATAAAAAAACTGCGCCAGAAATCTTCTCTGTCATTCCCAAAAAGGAATTAAGGATATTAAAATATCCTATCAAATTGACTTTATAAATTGGCACAGGAAGCAAGGCATAACGGCTATATTACAGCTGTTAGAAAAATACGATTTCCTCTAATAAAACAAATGACTTTATTCTGCCAAATCTCTCAATTAATGCACAAGGAATATTGCAAACAAGCAAAGGAATATAGGCATTAGCTTAAGCAGAATATCTGAATAACATATGTCTTAAACATGAGGAAATAAATCAATAATTCAAATGAAAAGAATACAGATAATAACAGACAGAAAATGTCAACCAGAGAATGAAGATCGTCGATCTGAACAAGCAGATCGTCGACCTGAAGAAAAACTATCTTCACAGAAATCGTCGACCAGGGCAACACGATCATCGATCTGAGCAAGCAGTTCGTCGATCCCACTTCAGAGTTCATATGACTCTAAGATCGTCGATCATCAAACAAAAAACGTCGAGCGAAGTTCGACTATCATCGAACACAAAACTACTAAACCAAATTCTCATTCCAAACCTTTCTCAACTAGCCTAGCCTGAGGGTAGACTAACATTTAGTCTAACCATTGACCATAGATAAATCTTGGGTCAATTGTGCCTAAAAGAGATGACATAGCCCAAATCAAAACTAGGGATCCAACAATCTCCCCCTATTTGGGTGATGTCACTCAAACAAAATAAATCTAATACAAGCAGATGGATATATCAGCAAGCAAATATGAATAAATAACACAGTCAATTGTCAATAGAGTCTGAAGGAAGAATAGAAGTAGCAAGAGAGAAAGTAATTTTTCTTCTTGGATCAGATGCATCCTTTTTTGATAGCTTCAAGTCCTGTTCTCTAATAATCTTTAATTCCCTTGCTTTAGGCAGAACAGCTTCAGGGTGTTTTTCCATATACTTGGAAGCATCAAAAACCTCTGAACTGACTTGAAATCTGTCCAATTCTTTCTTTCTGAATTTTGACATGGTAGAAAATCCTGTAATGTCTTTTCCTTATTCTTTAGCTTTCTTAATTTGTGCAGATCCAACCAATTCTAGAAGTCTAGCCATTTTAAATTTTGGATCAAGCTCTTGACTTTAATAGGTATGTTCATCAGAAGGATCCAATGGATTTATAGTCTTGAATTTTACTGATTGAGTTAAGAAACTCTCAGTTTGCACTTGAACTGGCCTGTACATTTGTATCTGCTGGCTCTTGAATTATAAGACTGGATGGAGGAGCAAACTCATCATACTTTTTGCTTGATTTATCAGAATATATACTCTTTTTCCTTTGAAATTTACTAGTGGTGCCTGAGCAGGTTTTTCCTTTGAAGGTGATCTAGAGGCTGGAGGAGGAGAGAAGGTGGGTTATTGATATACAACTTCCTTAACTTGCTCTCTTTGAATGTTTGACTTTTTAGACTGCCTCTGATCACTAGAACTGCTTGGAGGGGGCTGCCTTCCCTTTCTCTGATATGTATAGGGCTGATTTTGCCTGGCTGAAGGAGCAGAAAATCTGGGAGAAATATTTCCTGAGGCACCAGCAGAGGGAGGAGGAGGACCTTTCTGAATTCCCTTGGGAGGAGGAGAGTACTTCCTGCTCTTCTTCCTTGCTTTATGTTCATTCTTAGAGTACCACATCCAAGCCTCAAAGTTTTTAGCTTTAGGATCAATTCCTTTCAAAATGTAGTAGGGAATATCATTATCTGGATTAGGAGGAGCTAGAGCTGGGCTTTCCTTTTCTTTTGAGCAGATCTTTTCTTTTTCTTATTACTATCAGAATCATCAGAATCTTCATCTTCATCCTCAGAATGTGAGGGTTGAGGTTCTGCATACAGATCATCAATTTCCTTTAACGAAGCCTCCTCTTTCTCTTTAGCTTGCAGAAGAGCTTTTTCTTTTTCTTCTTCTAGAATGTCTTGGGCTATGAGATCATCCAAGTCTGGACCTGGGGTATCATCCCAGACTTTGGAGGACTCAGGTGAGACAGCATCTGTACTTACTGAAATATTTTCTGGAGCAACTGGCATATGTTCAACTGATCCAACAGCTTCAGAATTTTTCTCAGTAGCAAAATCTGAAGATTGAACTGTAGTCCACTTATATTCCAAGAAGGATGTAATGATTCCTTCTAAGTATCTGGCAATGATAGGGGTAGAAAGTTCCTCAAGACAAACTTTAAAATCAAGAGCTGCTTCAGCTATAGTCTCAGAAATAATAACACTGTCAAAAAATTGAAGGCACATTGGTCTCTGGTAGCACACAATTGCCTGAAGAGGATCAAAAGAACAAGGGGAGGAGATAGGATTATAAAGGTCTCCATAGGATGACTCATCATCTGAGTCAAGGAATGCATCCAGTTCCTCTTCCAAAACTACTGGAGCATCTGAATCTTCAAGTATCCTCTGAACAGAATCTGGAACAACTGCATCTGGAGCTGAAACTGAAAATCTTTCTAACTTTGAAAATCTTTCTAACTCCATAGCGGGGCTTGAATCATCTTCATCAAGCATCTCCCCTTACCTGGGTTCAGTGAAAACTAAACCCAGGCCCCTAGATGAAGAAGGGACTGTGGGGGTGTAAATGGAGGCAGCAAGAGAAGAGATAGATAGAGCAAGAGGTGCAATGGACTCAACTATCATGGATTTGATGGAAGGAGTTATGAGGTGAAGGACAGTTGCAATGAATTCTGGTGTGATTTGAAACAATGGAGGAATGATGGAGGGGGAATCATCAGAATTAATATTCTTCTGAACTGGGGTTTCAGTATTTGGAGAATTATGATGAGATGGATGATCAGCAGCTTGTGAGGGATGATTTGAGGTAGCTGGGGAATGAGATGGAGAAAGCAGATTGAACAAAGATTCTAAATTTAGATTTGGAATCTCAGTTATGTGAGCTGGTGTTGGAGAAGCAGGTGGAGATGTATGGTTCACAGGAGAAGAAGGAATGTCAATGGAGGTGGATGGCAAGGAGGAGGAAGCAGGGATTTCTTCCGTAGGGTGGTAAGTGGCTTCAGAAGCCCTTGCTCTCTCATATGTTATAGGAGCAGACTTAGCCTTAGAGGGTTTCTGAATGACCCTTTTCCACTTAGCAAACAGGGAAGAATCAATCCTTTTGTTGGCATTGATGGATGTAGGAGCAGAGCCTAATAGCTGGGAAGCTTTCTTAGAGAGAAAGAACCCGATCAGCCTTCCTTGCATTACCTCTTTCTTGTTGTTCTTCATCCTGATCAAATCAAACAGCAGACCAGCCCAGTTGATTTCTTTCTTATTCACGAGAGCTAACATCAAGGCAAACTAATGCTGGTTGATGTTATCATGGGCGGAATGCTTTCCAAGCAACACTTTTCCAACTATATCAGCCAGAAACTTGAATTCGACAGATAAGTTTACCTTCAGGAGCTTGGATGGGATGCCTTCTACATGACCCATTTCCAACAGCATCCTTCCGTACTCAGTAGAATCTTGCTCATACTCATCAGAGCCATTCTTTAACTCAAAAATTTCAGTCAGAATTTCTGGAGTAAGAGTTACCTCCACGCCACTGATTGATCCTTTCATCTCTTTGTCATCAGAAGACGATGTATAAACCCATTCCTTAATTTCTGATAGGTACAGTTTGAGCTTTGAGGACATGAGTTTCTTAAGACCTTGATCTTCACACAACTGCAGCATTTCCTGAAAAACTTGTTCGCAGTTTCTGAAAGACTCGAAATCAACACTAAAGCCTACATCGAACTTCATCACGGACAGGGTTGCAGAGTAAATCACCATCTAATCGATGAGAGTACCTGAAACAAGAATAAACCCAGAGAGAGAGAGAGAAGAGAAAGCGCGGGACAAAAGCTCGAAACAATTCTGGAAGCAGAATATGAAACGGCGAGCTCCGTCGATGATCTTCAGACCTAAATAGACGATAGTTTAGAAATAAACTAGGATTGTCGATCTCTTAATGAAGATCAGGAGAATCGGTCATCGATCGTCGGTCAACGATCGATTTCCGAAGCAGAGTCGTCGATCATCGATCGACAATTTCTGTCTCTCAAGGCAAAGAGCTGTCGTAGACCAAGGGTCGACGATTTAGCTCAACCTGTTAAACTATCTTCGAACACGTTCGACGATTTCAAAACAGATTTCAACTTAGTAGATTTTTACACTTAGTCTGATCCATTCATCATGCCTAGTTGATTCAAAAAGAATAGATGTTTCTGTTCATCTAAAGGCTTTATGAAAATATCACTTCTCTGAAGATCTGTGGGTATAAACTCGAGATTTATCTTATTCTTGTCAACACAGTCTCTAAGAAAATGGTGTCTAATGTCAATCTGCTTGGTTCTAGAATGGTGCACGGGATTTTGTGCTATAGAGATAGCACTGGTACTGTCACACATAATTTTGGTGTTTCTGTATGTGTACCAATAATCCAAGAGTTGATTTTGAATCCACAGAATCTATGAACAGCAACTAGCAGCTGCTATATATTCAACCTCTGCAGTTTAAGTTGAAACAGAAGTCTGTTTTTTGCAAAACCATGAGACTAATCTCTCACCTAGGAATTGACAAATCCCTGAGGTGCTCTTCCTATCAACTCTACAGCCAGCATAGTCAGCATCTGAGTATCCAATCAACTCAAATTCTGATTCAGCTGGGTACCAAAGTCCTAAATTTGGGCATCCCTTCAAGTATCTTAAGATTCTCTTAAGAAGAGTTAAATGAGATTCCTTGGGGTTGACCTGAAATCTAGCACAGAGGCATGTGGAAAACATTATATCAGGCCTACTTGCAGTTAGATACAATAGGGAACCAACAATGGCCCTATAATATTTCTGATCAACAGGCTTGCCCTTATCATCAGAATCAATAACTACATTAGTAACCATAGGAGTGTGCATTGCTGAAGCATCTGCCATCCCAAACTTCTTTACCAATTCCTTGGCATACTTAGATTGGGATATGAAGATGCCATCAGCATCTTGTTTCACTTGAAGACTAAGGAAATAAGACAGCTCACCCATACTACTCATCTCAAACTTAGAATGCATTAGGTCTGAGAACCTTTTGCATAGTTTGGGATCAGTGGAACCAAATATAATGTCATCCACATAGATTTGAACTAACAGGATTTTGTCCTTGTGGTGCTTAATGAAAAGGGTTTTATCAACTATGCCTCTAACAAACTTATGTTCTAATAGGAAACTAGCTAGAGTCTCATACCATGCTCTAGGAGCCTGCTTAAGTCCATACAGAGCTTTTTCCAACTTAAAAACATGTGAGGGATATGTTGAAGAAATGAAACCAGGGGGTTGTTCAACAAATACCTATTCCTTTAGCTCACCATTTAAGAATGCACTCTTTACATCCATCTGGAACACCTTAAACTTCATGTAGGCTGCATATGCTAGAAAGATCCTTATTGCCTCTAGCCTTGCAACAGGAGCAAAAGTCTGATCATAGTCTATTCCTTCTTCCTGTTTGTAGCCCTGTGCTACAAGCCTTGCTTTATTCCTTATAATAGTTCCTTGAGCATCCAACTTATTTCTAAACACCCATTTAGTGCCTATAATCAGTTGGCCTTTTGGTCTTGGAACCAAATTCCAAACTTTGCATCTTTCAAACTCGTTTAGCTCTTCTTACATAGCAATGATCCAGTGGGGATCTTGCTTAGCATCTTTTATGGTTAAGGGCTCAACCTGAGAAAGAAAACAAGCAAGCATCACATCTTGACTTAGTTGATGTCTAGTTTGCACACTAGTTGAAATGTCTCCAATCACTTGAGATGTAGGATGATCTCTAAGTGTGACATAATCAGTTGGTGGTATGTGATCTTCAACAGCAGTTGGAATCAATTCCTCAGGTGGAATTAGATTGGCTATTGGCAAAGTTACAATCACTTCTACTAGGTCTTCATCACTGTCTGAATCAGATAACTGAGGAGCTGGTTGAATCCCTTGAGTGAGTTTCATCTCATCCAAATTCTTGCATAATTCAGGTGCCTGCAAATAACTACTGGAGTAAGTTTCCTTCTCTCTGTAAAACATCTTGGATTCATCAAAAGATACATGAACTGACTCTTCAATTTTTAATGAGGATTGATTAAAAATCCTATAGGCTTTCTTACTTGGGAATATCCTAGAAAGATTCCCATTGAAGCCTTTGTCTCAAACTTTATAATGTATTCTTTGTTATTGTTGTGAATGTAAACTACATAGCCAAAAATTCTAAAATAATCTATATTAGGTTTCTTTTCCTTACACAATTCATAAGGAGTCTTCCCCTTTAGTTTATGTATCAAACTCCTATTTAGTACATAGTTAGCTGTGCTAACTGCTTCTGCCCAAAAGGATAGAGGCATATTAGCATCTGCTAACAATGTTCCTGAAGCTTCAATCAGGGTTCTGTTTTTCCTTTCAACTACCCCATTTTGTTGAGGAGTTCTAGGAGCAGAGAAGCTATGCCCGATACCTTCTTTCTCACAGAATTCTTGCATAAGAAGAGAATCAAACTCTATCCCATGATCATTTCTGATCAGGGCAATGTGAGTATTGAACTCAATCTTTATACATTTTAGAAAGTATGTAAGAACTTTAAAGTTATCAGATTTAGTTCTCAAGAAGAACACCCAAGTGAACCTAGAGTAATCATCTATAATAACTAGGGTATAGAATTTCCCTCCTAGACTCTGTACAGCTATTGGACCAAAGAGATCCAAGTGCAATAGGTACAGGATTCTAGGTGAATCACTTTTATTTACAGCTTTGAAACTATTCTTGGTTTGCTTGCCTAGCTGACAAGCCTTGCATAGGCCTTCCTTCTTGTAGGGGAAAGTGGGCAAACCTCTAACAAGGTTGTATTTAGATAACCTAGATATATTTTTAAGGTTAACATGACCTAGCCTTCTATACCACAAAGTATTATTGCTACTCACTTAATTAAATAAGCAAATTTCAGAAGAAATAGATTTAAAATCTACAAGATAAATATTTCCTTGCCTAATGCCTACTAATACAATGTTATTATTCAAAGTAATATTGCACAGAGTATTAGAAAACCAAACCTGATAGCCAGCATCACAAAGCTGACTTACAGAAATGAGATTGTGCTTCAGTCCTGTGACATAAGCTACCTTCTTGAAAGTCACTGACCCTAAGGTGAATTTGCCATATCCTTTAGTCTGACCACAGCTGGAATCACCAAAGACCACCTTTGGTCCCAACTTGGCTTTGAAGCTTGATAGATTATCTTTATTTCCTGTCATATGCTTGGAGCATCCAATATCCAAATACCACTTGTCCTGAGTGATAGGATAGGTCTTCACCTACAATAAGATAGATTAAACATTATGGACCCAGGTAACCTTGGGTCCATTGTTCTTCACATAGGAAAAACTAGAAATAAAAGAATATGTAGGTTGAGGGTGATATCCTAAGGGATGAGATCTCCTAGGTGGGATAATCCAATTTGAAGATAGATTAGCAGACCTAGGATTGCTATTAAACTTATTATTCCTGTAAGCATTGTTGTAATTTTGAAAATTTAGTTCTGATCGTCGATCGGTGGTCGACGATCGGCACCCAGATCGTCGATCTTGGTTCACAGAATAGAATTCTGGGTTCCACGATCGTCGATCTCTGTTCGACGACTCAGGCTGAGATCATCGATACCTCATTGCCAAGTAGTTATACCCAGCAGGTGAGTTCAGAGATCGTCGATTGTCGTTCGACGATGGGTTCAGCGATCGTCGATGGGCGTTCGATGATTTTTGTAGTTCTATGAATTTCTATTTCCTTTTGTCTCTCTTAATCTTATTTAAGGTTTTCTTAGCCTTTTGAATAACCTCAGTATTATGTATTCCCTTTTCAGAAACAAACTTTACTGGAGTAGACAAATTGTATTCAAGGAGCAATGGGGGTTCACTAGGTGAGGCACCTAAGCCTAACTTATTGTTGCATGTCCTGGTGTTGGCAGTGCTTGTGATCTCTAGCAACTTAAGGCTTCTACCATTAAGTGAATCTTCTAACCTCTTAGCTTTACCTTATTCTAATTTAAGAAATTTAATTTCTTCAGATGCTCTAGTGAGTTCAGATTCTAACCTAATGTTTTCACTTGATAGAGATTCAGATCCAGCTTGTTTATCTCTAAGCAATTTAATCTCCTTTTCTGAGCTAAGTAAATCTAGGCAAAGAGTTTTAAAATCATGCTTAAATTCAGCAGATGTGAAATCATAAGATGCAATTACCTAGTCTTCATCAAATAATTCATCCTCCTCATCTTTAGTCATCTCTACAGCTGAGTTACTGCTGCAGGCATTGATTGCCATAAGGCAAATCTCCTTAGCTTTCTTTTCTTCTTCATCATCTTCACTGGAGCTGGAAGAAGATGAGTTTTCCTCAGTATCACTCCAGGTCTTTGCAACAAGACCTTTCTCTTTCTTCTTATATTTGTGAGAAGATGTCTTGGAGTAGTGCTTCTCATGTTCCTTTTCTTTTCTTCTTTCCTTATGCTTTGTCTCTGGACACTCAGGGAGAATGTGTCCAGGCTTCCTGCATCCATAACAAACAATTTCTTTAGATGGGTTTTTATCATACCTTGGCTTGTCATCATATTTTGATGGCTTTCTTCTGTTGTCTTTTCTGCCCATCTTGTAAAACCTCTTGGCAAAGAGTGCCATCAGTTCTTCATTTGATTGAGTCACCTTGGACTCATCATCAGCCTTAAGAGCAAGGGTTTTCTCTTTCCTTGTTGGAGTAGGTGCTTTGGCTTTAGCTTTAGCTTCCCTGGTCTTCAGTACTTGCTCAAATGATTTGAGCTTGCCAAGGAGACCTTCAGTTGATATCTCTGTTGTACTTCTGGACTCCTTGATTGGCCAGATTCTGAGATCCCATGTGCTGGGAAAGCACATCAGTATTTTATCATTGACTTCTGTCAATGTAATATTCTTATTAAGTGTCCTCAGCTCATTGATAATGGAACTGAGCCTTGTGTACATGGCTTCTACAGTCTCAGCCTCTTCTTTCTTGAAGTTCTCATGTTGGGATATGAGATTGGACCTTCTGTCTTTCCTCTCATCAGCTGAACCAGCTACAATCTGATTCAGTGAGTCCCATATGGCTTTTACTGAGGTGCAATCAACCACTTTCTGGAATGTCTCATCAGACATAGTCTGAGCCAGAATATTCATAGATTTGGCATCAGCTATCTTGGTCTTCTTGTAAGTTTCATTATAGTCAGGAGGTGGCACTGCACTGAGATTTGTAGATGTTGTAGCAGTAGCTACAACAGGTGGTGTTAGTGGCCCTGTTAATATAGAGGAAAAAATATCTTCATCAATAGAGTTCATGTAAAGTCTAATTCTTGCCTTCCAGATGCCAAACTTGGCTAAGTTGTATACTGGAGGTCTTGTGCTAGAATAATCTTTGTACTGGGCCATGAATCTAATGTGAGTGTATATGGTATCAAAGTATCTTATCACAAGATCTTATGGTTCAGGTGTTAGCCAGTTCAACCAATCAACCTAGGAATGGTTAAGCTGTTGAATAACCAACCTCCCTCTGATACCAATTGAAAGTTAGGGGATAAGATACTTACTACTCTAGAGGAGGGGTGAATAGAGTATTCAAAAATAAAGAGACTCTAAACACATCTCTTGAGCTATTTGCCGAATATAAAAACTAAAAGCTTTATACTTAAAGCCTAACAGAGTGTGGTGAAAAAAAGAGGATGCTAACTGAAGTTTCAGTTGAGCATATGTCCTAACACAACAACTAGCAACCTATTTATATCTATCACAGCCACAGTGCATCAATTAAAGTAAACAACCAGACAACACAAGAGCTTTATAGTGGTTCCCCAATTGGGTACATCCACTCTTCTACCACCCTAGTAGGAACCCACTACAGGTTTTTGTTCAGGTTCCCTGCCACCACAAGATCTGCTTCAAGTAGATCTAGAAACCCTTCAGGCTTTTGATAAGGTGCCTAAGAACCAAACACACATGTTTTTGATCAGGTGCCCTGCCACTAAAGGTTCACTTTTGAAGGGAGTAATAACCCTTTTACAGGAGATTAAGGAAAAGAGTTGAAGGTGTCTTCTCTGTGTTCAGAGAAGCTAGTGGATTACTCTGAATATATTAAAGCTCCCCCTGGCTTAGAGAATGTCCAGGAAGAAGCTTTGCTTCAGGGTGTAGGATCTCCAAATTGCTTGAGTAGACTTTCTGATGCAGCCTTGAAGAACATTCTAGCTTTTGAATGAGTGTTCTTCTTTAGTAGCTTTTGCAATCTACAGCAATGATGTTTAGCAATCTGGTAGTGATCTTCTTCTTGAAAACTTGAGCACTGAGAGTTGATTTTCCTGAAGACAGGATGAACTCAGGAAGAAGAAGAACTTTTCTTTTTTTTCTCTCTTGAGAATTCTGGTTTTGTGTCTCTTTTTGAATTGTATTGAGTTGTTGTATATTGTATTCAACCGACTGCTCTGATAATATAGAAACTTCTCTTCTTTGAATAATGCCTCGAGCCCTGCACTAAAATATCTTTCCAAATAATATAATAAAACAAATAAAGAAACTGCGCCAAAATTCTTCTCTGTCATTCCCAAAAAGGAATTAAGGATATTAAATATCCTAGCAAATTGACTTTATAAATTGGCACAGGAAGCAAGGCATAACGGCTATATTACAGCTGTTAGAAAAACACGATTTTCTCTAATAAAACAAACGACTTTATTCTGCCAAATCTCTCAATTAATGCACAAGAAATATTGCAAACAAGCAAAGGAATATAGGCATTAGCTTAAGTAGAATATCTGAATAACATATGTCTTAAACATGAGTAAATAAATCAATAATTCAAATGAAAAGAATACAGATAATAGCAGATAGAAAACGTCGACCATAGAACGAAGATCGTCGATCTGAACAAGCAGATCGTCGACCTGAAGAAAAACTATCTTCACAGAAATCGTCGACCAGGGCAACACGATCGTCGATCCGAGCAAGCAGATCGCCGATCCCACTTCAGAGTTCATATGACTCTGAGATCGTAGATCATCAAACGAAGATTGTCGAGCGAAGTTCGACTATCGTCGAACACAAAACTACTAAACCAAATTCTCATTCCAAACCTTTCTCAACTAGCCTAGCCTGAGGGTAGACTAACATTTAGTCTAACCATTGACCATAGATAAATCTTGGGTCAATTGCGCCTAAAAGAGATGACATAGCCCAAATCAAAACTAGGGGTCCAATAGAATTTCTGTGTGATTATTATTTCGCTCTCTAGTACTATACAACCCTACATTCGCTGAGCAGGACAAGATGCCCCAGGGACCCGAATTAGGCTAGCCTTAGGTTAGCTCTGGGTTGAAAACGGACCAGATAGGTAAGAAGGCGAGAGGGTTCCTGCCCAGGCGAAAGGGCTTGCGCCTCAAGTTGGTGGGAGCCTTTTGGCTCTCCGCATTGAGTGAAGCATCACCGCTCACACCCCTCTAGTCTTATGGCTCCCTCCCAGAGTAGGAGGGAAGGTTTGCGCTCGAGACAAGTGGGAGGCCCATAGAGATCAACGGAAGGGCTCCAGCCAGGTAGGGTCCAGAGATGAAATTGCATGAATGCCCCTAGGTCTGCATTTTCTGTCAGGTAGGGCCCAGAGGTGAAATTACTTTGAGGCCCGCAAGTCTGTACTTTGCTACTAAGAACAGCGGAGTTTTGGCTGTTGGCAGACTAGCCCAGGGTATTTCAGTAATTTTAGAGCATGCCAGATTTTGAAAATCTATAAATAGTCTCGCAGAGTACCACCGAATGCAATCTTTCATAATTTCTCAAATCCTCTAGTGCTTTCTGAGGTACTCCTAGCCCAGTAATTAGCTTAGGAGGGGAAGCGCTCAAGAGCTCTTCCGGGTTAGAGGAGGGACCTCCTAACTGAGGCTTAGGGTCAGTTCCTGGTTCTTTGTTACTAGTCAGGGGTCTAGGTTTGGGAGAAGTAGGTGTTAGCTACACCCCAAGGTCCGAACTCTCATTGAGGCCAGTTTTTGGCTTCATCATTTCTGGTGCGATGAGCGTAGACCGTAGCTGGTGCAAGAAAATCTCAAGTTAAGTCACATGGCTGGGGATGAAGGAGAAGGAAATGGTTCAGGAGGTTCTCCCTCTCAGGGAAGTGGGGTGATGTTGGGGATGTTGGAGGACTTCAGGCAGGAGGTCCTCTAGACCATCCACCTGGCCTTCTCAGCAAGGAGCGAGTGGGCCACACCTCAAGTCCCGATGGCTGCTGCCCCATCACTAGGTGAGAACGCTCTCGAGAAGCGTCCCGGGAAGGAGGTTCCGGCTGAGGTTGCCGAGAGGGATGTTGTCGGGCGGGAGATTTTCCCCGGGTGGGCCAGCGCTAAGGATTGCTACCCCCTGCCTGGAATCGACGCGTTGGTTGATTCAGCCGTCGGTTTTTCTATTATGAGTTCTTTGGATGTTTTTTTAGGTTACCATCAGATCAGAATACACCCCCCTGACGTTAAGGATGTCTTCTTCATCACAAGGGAGGGGTGCTTCAGCTACAGGATGATTCCCTTTAGGCTGAAGAACGCAGGGGCTACCGAATAATGCATGATGGATCGGGTTTTCAAAAGCCAGAGGGGGAGGAACCTGGAGGTCTATGTTTATGACCTTATGGTGAAGAGTGGGGATGTGGGTTCACACCTACTTGACCTAGAGGAGACATTCACAACCTTGCTGAAGTTCAAGATGAGGCTGAATCCCCAGAAGTGTGTCTTTGGGGCAAGCTGAGTCAAGTTCCTTGGGCACCTTCTGACCCCAGCGGGTGTAGAGCCCAACTCGGATAAAGTGAAGGCCATTGTAGAGTTGGAGTCACCTTGCAATGCCAAAGAGGTTCTATGCTTGACAGGCAGGCTTGCCGGGTTGAGTCGGTTTCTCTCCCGTGTCGGGGAGAAGTGTTCACCCTTCTTCAAAATGCTTCGGGGGAACCAAAGGTTTGAGTGGACAAAGCAATGTGAGGAGGCCTTCCGGGCATTGAAGGCTCAATTATCCCAAGCACCCTCCCTCATAGTCCAAAGGAATGGGAGGACCTAGCCTTATATCTTGGAGTAGGGGCAGAGGTTGTAAGTTCTGTTTTGGTGAGGGAAGAAGGGAAGAAACAGCTTCCAATCTACTACGTCAGTAGGATCCTGAAGAAGGCAGAGCTCAGCTACCCCATCCTGGATGTAAGACCCCCCTCTCGAAACATAAAACACGGCACGAGATGGGTCTTATGCCCAGAACAGCCGCCATGCGGTAGAACTAACACTCGGTCTAGCCTGTACCACAAGACGCCTATTCTGCCGGCCATAACCAATATCATTCATTGCCAACCTAACCAGAATATAAAACACAGAAGTCAAATCCACACAAGCATATAGTCCATAAAATCATAAGTAAAGAAGCTACATCAAGCTTCTAAAATCAGAGTACGAAAATAGTTGCCCAAAGAGGCTATATAAAAAACCTCTCACACTCACATCAGTAACCGACGGTAGCGACGGTACCGTCCCCCCAGGCCCTGTCGTCCAGGCCTGGATGTCCGGCTGCATAACCTGCTGCTCCACCTGCGGGGTTTCCTACTAAAAAGGAAGACGTAGCAACCGTTAGTCATAAAGACTAAGTGGCTTCACATCCGCTCCCCCGGCGACTCCTCGGCACCGGGCGGAGAAAGAGACAGGGTACAATATAAATGAAACATATGTACAAGCAGGTGGTATATCTCTATGTAAATAAAGCAGTGTAATAAATGAGCAATAACTTATTCTAGCAATTCTATCATCTACAGTAGCATGAGAGTATAGTATTATAAGAAAATGTAACTCAACTTATATGAATGCCCATACAAACATATAAGTTGAGGATCGTTCAATAATAAGTAACTCATCATATAGGAGTGCCCATACAAACTTATACGATGAGGATCTTGTGTATGCAATGGAGTGTAATGACATGTATACAATGCAATGACTCACCCATGATCACGCACATGCACTCGCTATGTCGACACGGACTTGTAGTTCCCACTTTTCAAGCAGGTAGCTAACCTCTCAGGCGTCAGCCGTCGTGGACAGACGGTGACAGTGGAGCGGGCATCTCCACTACTAGGCTGGTCTCCAGACTACCTAGCCTAGGCCTTCGTACGCCTCAATGCTAAGAACATAACAGCGGAGCTCATATGTGTACTACGGCTCAGCGGGTTCTCTTGGGTAGATGTGCACTAAGATCCTAGTCCCGAACTGGCCTATGCGTGACACGGAAGGAGCCTCAAAAAAGAGAACGAGGACCAAGACCAATCGTTCACTTGGCACGGAAGGAGCCTCGGGACATGAACACCGAGGACCAAGCCCAACCGCCCAAGGTCTAGCTGTCAACTCCCATCGGTGTGATGATTGGCGAGCCCGTAGACATGCCACACTATCCTTACCCGGGATTACGACACCGCGTGTCGACTCATACTGTGAGCTACTCAACCACACTATGGTACGAAAGGATCCTCGGAAACGAGCACGAGGACCAAGCCCATCCGTTCACTTGGCACGGAAGGAGCCTCGGGACGTGAACACCGAGGACCAAGCCCAACCGTCCATTCATGACTCTTCTCACGGCACCAACAACATTTAGTTTACCAACCCAATCACTCGTGAGCACATGAGTTACTCATCCGATTATCACAACACATGTTCATATCAATCAACACCGACCGAATACACAAGTTCTAGTATTCTCGTGATTAAACCACTAATTATCATTTGCCCCACAAAGTCACTTCATTCAATCACATGCCATTTCACCATTAATTTAAGTGGGGCCTATCCAATAGTTTCATTATGTGTTGAGTTATCACAACCCTACATATTATGATTTGCCCATGACTTAACGTCGGATTATTACAAAAACTCTTCCGAGATCAAATTCAATTATAAAACTAACCCAGGAATTTCAGGTGCAGAACACCTGCTGGACAGCAACTTCAACCAAAGATTCCCGTGGCTACAAGAATCCGGTGAGTGTGTGTAACCACTCGATGGAAATTTCTTTCCATGGGCTACAACTTTCATGTTCATTCTGTAACCCAGATCAGACTGTATCCCACATGAAATTGGCTCCAAAGCCTGCTGCGTACAGAATACAATTTCTGTGCGCTTAATCTACAGCCTCTACTTCGATCAGACATTCCTGTGGCTACAGACTTCACCTGAAGTCATGTAGCCACTCGTTGGAAAGGTAATTTCAATGGCTTGAACTTTCGTGTTTAGTCAAAAGCCCAGATCGGACCATTTCTTGTCTGAAAACAGCCAAGAAGGTCGCTGCGTGCAGAACACAGATTTCTGCACGCATCTTGAAGCAGAATGAACGGCATCGGTTCATCTTCCTCCTCAAGCCGGTCTTCCCAAATCGCAACCAGAAGTTCCTCCACCCTTATTCACCCTCTTAAAGCCATTCCTCTTCACGAATCTACCCCCATCATCACTTTGAAGAAGGGGAGGTTGAAGATGACTAATCATTAAAACACAAGTTCTAGAAAGGCCCTCCTAGAAATCTTCTTCTCACACATAATGACTCATTTGAGTCGATGACTCGCCTAGGAATAACTATAGATCTAGCACCAAGGGAGAGGGGAGGAAGCTCACCTCATTTCCAGTGGTTCGCCATTTCCGGCCAAGGATCTTGTCATCCTTCTCGTTGACATCGTTTTCCCTTGACGCCGGTGGCGTTTCCTCACGGGGTTTGTTGGCTCAAGCAAAATCTACCTCCTCCAGAAGTTACTCTTCAGAAAATAGGGTTCGTAATAGAATGAGACGGCTAGGGTTTCATTTTCTCTTTTAAACAGAAGTGACACGGGTAGGGATACGGTCATGTCCTTACCCGTGTCCTACTCTAGCGAAACGGCGTCAACGGTTCGAGTGTTGCTTGGACACCAACACGGGTAGGGACACGCCTGTGTCCACTACCCGTGTCACATAACACGGTCATGTTCATGCACATGTTCTTACCCGTATCCTGCCCTGGGAGACATGGCCGGCTTCTTGAAGATGTGCACACAGGTAGGGACACGCCCGTGTCCCTACCCATGTCCTGCTCGGGCCACATTTTCTCGAGTACCACTCGACACCTCTTGAGAACTCGATGCACACGGGTAGGGACACGCCCGTGTCCCCACCCGTGTCCTGCTCGGGACACACTTTCCGAGTACAACTCGCCACCTCTCGAGAACTCGACACCTCTCGAGAACTCGACGCACACGGGTAGGGACACACCCGTATCCCTACCCGTGTCCTGCTCGGGACACAATTTCTCGAGTACCACTCGACACCTCTCGAGAACTCGACGCACACGACACACGGGTAGGGACACGCCCGTGTCCCTACTCGTGTCCTACACAGGCCCAACCTCTCTTTTCCCCACGAGTGCGCGCCTGATCGCCTGCACTCTCTGAGCCTAAATATGTCCTCCTGACTCAAAAGCGCGCACGAGGGGCCTAGCGCAAATCGGGACGTTACAAATCCTATAAACAAAATAAAAGATTTCATCCCCGAAATAAGGTTAAGGCTACGGGGAGAGAAAATCATATATAAACATAAAATGAAATATGCTTTTAAAGATTACGTACCTTGATGAAATAGATCCGGGTAGCGCTTTTGCATCAAGTCCACTGGCTCCCACGTATACTCCTCTTTCCTTTGATTGGACTACAACACTTTCACTAGCGAAACACTTTTGCGACGCAAGGTCCTCGTTTCGCTGTCTACTATCCGCACAAGCTCTAGTCGCACCGACCTATCAGTCGCAACTGCTCCTTTAGTGGTTGGAACATATTGTTCAGGCCGTAACAATGCCTTTCGGAGTGACGACACATGGAATACATCATGAAGATTCTCTAGCTCTGGCGGTAACTCCAATCAATATGCCAACGGGCCAATCCTTTCGCAGATGACGTAGGGCCCAACGTACCTTGGGCTGAGCTTCTTCACACCACGTACTCGAGATACTCCATGCATCGGCCTGATCTTCAAAAATGCCTTGTATCCAACTTGAAATTCCACCATCCGGTGTTTTGCATTATAATATTTCGGTTGGCGACTTTGAGCCTCGAGCATGCGGTCCCGTATTAGCCTCACAGCCACATCAGTATTATCTATGTATTCAATTCCCAAAGCCTTCGGATCTTCATCCTACACCCAAGACAAGGGTGTTCTACACCTTCTTCCATAAAGGGCTTCATGGGGCACCATCCCGATGCTAGTTTGATGGTTGTTGTTGTATGAGAATTCTACCAAGGGTAGGATCCTTTCCCACGGCTCTCCTCTATCTAACACACACAACCTCAATAAGTCTTCCAATGTCCTAATAATCCTTTCAGATTGCCCGCCGGTCTGAGGGTGAAACATTGTGCTGAAGGTAAGACGCTAACCCAAATATGCATGCACCGCCTTCCATTTCCTAGAGGTAAACCGACCATCTCGGTCAGAAACAATTGTCTTTGGCACGCCATGATACCATAAGAATTGTTCCACAAAAAGGCGTACCAAAACATCCACATATGCTTCTTTCTTCATAGGTATGAAACGGGCTACCTTCGTCAAGCGATCAATGATTACCCATATTGAATCATTACCTGAGCGGGATCGAGGCAAACTGTGGACAAAGTCCATGGAAACATCCTCAAACTTCAACTCAGGGATGGGCAATGACTGCAACAATCCACTGGGGCTCCTGCATTCTGCCTTCACTCTTTGATAGGCCTCGCAATGTGTAACAAAATACCTGACGTCTTTCTTCATCCCGGCCAACACATGGTCTTCCGCAAGTCGGCGTACATCTTAGCAATCCCAGGGTGCACAGAATACTTAGAGCAGTGTGCTTCTCTCAAGATATCCTCCTGAATATTACCACCCTTGGGGATGTAAAGTCGGCCACGGAAATGAACAAGGTCGTCCTTTAGAGAGTACTCGCTAGTTGTCCCCCCTTCAATTGACTTTATTTTCGGGGCCAGAGCCTCATCACTTCCTTGCTCTGCCCGAATACGGTCTCGCACATTGCAAACTATATTCATTGCGGTCAAGTACTCCATATACCCATCCGGTTGGTCCTTGTACACCAAGGTGATCTCCATCTCCTCAAGCATCCGAGCTAACTCCATATGCATCAACCGGGACTCGGAACTTGCTTACGGCACCTTCCTTCTTAAAGCATCGGCTACGGAATTTACTTTTCCGGGGTGGTAGTTCAGGGTGTATTCATAATCGCACAAAAACTCCAACCACCGCCGCTGTCTCAGATTTAATTCCTTCTGGGTATGGACGTACTTTAAGTTCTTATGATCCGAGAATATTTCGCAGTGAACGCCGTATTGATAGTGCCTCCAAATCTTCAAGGCGAACACCACTGCCCCCAATTCCAAATCATGTACTGGGTAGTTGATTTCATGCTTTTTTAGTTGTCTTGAAGCATAGGCAATCACATGCCCGTGCTGCATCAATACTGCTCCCATTCCTTGATATGATGCGTCCGTGTAAACTTGAAATCCTTCCTTCCCGGAGGGAAGGGCTAGGATGGGTGCGGATGTAAGTCTGTCCTTTAGTTCTTGGAATGCAGCTTCACATTGGGGTGTCCACTCATACGACACACCTTTCTTTGTTAGGGAAGTAAGAGGAAGAGCGATCTTTGAGAATCCCTTTACGAACTTGCGGTAGTACTCGGCAAGTCCAAGGAAACTCTGCACGTCGGCCACTGACTTCAAAGGCAACCACTCCTTCACGGCACGCACTTTGGTCGGATCCACAGCTAGCCCATCCCCATTGATCACATGACCCAAGAAGACAACCTCCTTAAGCTAGAATTCACACTTGCTGAACTTGGCAAACAGGGCGTGCTCTTTTAACTTCTTCAGTACTAAGGCCATATGCCCGGCGTGTTCTTCCTCCATCTTGGAGTAGACCAAGATATCGTCGATTAAAACAATGATGAAAACATCTAGATAGGTCTCAAACACTTTGTTTATTAAGCTCATGAAAGCTGATGGGGCATTAGTGAGCCCAAACGGCATCACTGTGAACTCATACAAGGCGTACCTTGAGCTAAAAGCCGTTTTCTGAATGTCATCCTCTTGTATTCTCAATTGATAATATCCCAAGCGCAAATCTAGCTTGGAAAACCAATGCGCTCCCACCCGTTGATCGAACAACTCATCGATCCGAGGTAACGGATAGGTGTTTCGTACCGTCAGTCGGTTGAGCTCCCGATAGTCTATGCATATCGCAGGGTTCCATCCTTATTCTTAACGAATAGAACAGGGGCTCCCCAAGGTGATGAGCTGGGGCAAACAAATTCTGATTCTACCAACTCTTGCAATTGAATCCTAAACTCCGCGAGTTACTTAGGGGGCCATCCGATAAGGAGTCCTGGAGACAGGCTTGGCACCCGGTAATAACTTAATTTGAAAATCTACTTCTCTGTGTGGGTGTAATCCTGGCAATTTCTCCGGAAACACTTCGGGGAAATCGCGCACCACCCGCACATCCTTAATATCCAACGCCAACTCCTTCAGCTCGAAATAGATCATGAAAACTTCATCACCCTTCATGTGGGCTTTTAAAGCCTGGACTGAAGATAATATCATACGGGGCGCGAAGTTAATACCTTGAAAGATGACCTCTGAGTCTCCATGTCTCAACCAGATCCTCTTCTGCGTGAAGTCAATCTTCGTATAGTGCTGATCTAGCCATACCATGCCCAAAATGAGGTCGAACTCTGGCATTCCTAAGACTGTGGTAGGGGTGTCGAAGAGCTTTCCTTCAAGGAGAACCTCAAACTCGCACTTCGCGGTTGCCGTCATTTCCGATCTGTCAGGAAGGTGTACCCTTCGAGCAATATCAGTGAAGTACTGCACTCCATTTATATCTTTGATGAAGTCTTCAGACACAAAAGAGTACGAGGCACCGGTGTCGAATAACGTATAGGCCGGTTTCCCGCCGACCATTACGGTGCTTAAGTGTCAATAATAATTCTCAAGCTAGGTGTCTAATTTATTTTAAGCAACTTGAGGATATTAATGAAAATAAAATGAATAACTATAATCATACCTGCAATCACCTCCTGAGGGTTCCGCTCTTGAGTCATGTCCAATGCATACATCTGATCCCGAGCGGGCCCGGGGTTTCCTCTTTGTGGTCCTCATCCTCGACCACGCATGTGCCCCCACCCTTGAGGTGCTGCCGGAGGGAAAGCGAGAGGCACATTTCTAAATAGTTGCGGGCAGTAGCGTCGAATGTGGCCCGGTTGGTTGCATTCGAAGCACACTCGCTCCTTCCACCCACCGGGTTATGGAAATTATTGAGGTGGAGGCAACGCTGGCAGTTGCTGAACCGGGCGCTCCATTCTAAAATTCTAGGGGAAACGTCTGCCACCTCTTCGATATCCTCTTCCTCCTCTATTATCAAATCTCCTTCTATTGCTGGGGTCAGCTTCCATCACACCTTCAGCTGGCCTCTTACCAATTTCCAAATGGTCCGCTTCCAACCTCTTCTCCATGTCAATAATCTCGGCTAGACTAGAGTCCGCTATAAACAAAAGGGCTTGCCTCAGGGGGTCTCGCAAGCCTTTGTAGAATCATTTTGTGTATCCTCTATCATCTAACTCATAAGAGTTAGCAAATCTATCCAAGTGCTGAAACTCCCGTTGGTATTCTGTCACCGACTTGGACCCTTGCTTCAGTTGCAAAAATCTCTCTTCAAGATTATCGCGAGCTACCGAGGGGATGAAATGCTCTAAAAAGGCTTCAGAGAATTCGCTCCAACTGATATCCGTGTACATCCGTCCTTGAAAAGTGGAGCCCATGAGGGACTTCCACCACCTTTTGGCGTACAGCTCTAAGAGTGTCACTACAAGGGTCACCTCAATATTGTTTGGGCACCTTATTCCTGCCAACAGTTCTTATATAGTGTCGAGCCATTCTTCCGTACACACTGCCGACTTCGTCCCAAGGTAAGCAGGGGGAGAGAGCTCGGAAAGTGCTTAACCAAGTGGATCCCGGACCCTGCTGATGTACAGGGGCTTGTTGAGATTGGGACCTGAGGGCGTCCAGGATAGCTGTGAGCATATACCCCAGCTCGGATTGTTGGAATTGTGTAGGTACGGACGGGGCAAGGGTGCCCCTCACCGGATCAACATGTACTAGGATCTACACGTAAGGTACAAACTTAAGGTTAGGTCGGCTAATCTAAGGTCAAAGATGGACAAACTTAGTGTGAATTACATATGGGCACACCACTGCTTCCGCTAAGTTAGTTTGTCCCAAAACTGACTAATCGAATGGGGGTGGCACCATTGTTAAATGACTTCTTCAGTTCAGGATCATAGCAAGCTGATACCATTTTTAAGACCCCCCCTCCCGGAACACAAAACACGGCACGAGAGGGGTCTTATGCCCAGAACAGTCGTCATGCGGTAGCACTAACACTCGGGCTAGCCTGTAGCACAAGACGCCTATTCTGACGGTCATAACCAATATCATTCATTGCCAACCTAACCAGAATATAAAACACAGAAGTCTAATCCACACAAGCATATAGTCCATAAAATCATAAGTAAAGAAGCTACATCAAGCTTCTAAAACCAGAGTACGAAAATAGTTGCCCAAAGAAGCTACATCAAAAACCTCTCACACTCACATCAGTAAACGACGGTAGCGACGGTACCGTCCCCTCAGGCCCTTTCGTCCTGGCCTGGTTGTCCGGCTGCATAACCTGCTGCTCCACCTGCGGGGTTTCCTACTAAAAAGGAAGACGTAGCAACCATTAGTCATAAAGACTAAGTGGCTTCACATCCGCTCCCCCGGCGACTCCTCGGCACTGGGCAGAGAAAGAGACAGGGTACAATATAAATGAAACATAGGTACAAGCAGGTGGTATATCTCTATGTAAATAAAGCAGTGTAATAAATGAGCAACAACTTATTCTAGCAATTCTATCATCTACAGTAGCATGAGAGTATAGTATTATAACAGAATGTAACTCAACTTATATGAATTCCCATACAAACATATAAGTTGAGGATCGTTCAATAGTAAGTAACTCATCGTATAGGAGTTCCCGTACAAACTTATACGATGAGGATCTTGTGTATGCAATGGAGTGTAATGACATGTATGCAATGTAATGACTCACCCATGATCACGCGCATGCACTCACTATGTCGACACAGACTTGTAGTTCCCACTTTTTGAGCAGGTAGCTAACCTCTCGGGCGTCAGCCGTCGTGGAAGGAAGGTGATAGTGGAGCGGGCATCTCCACTACTAGGCTGGTCTCCACACTACCTAGCCTAGCCCTTCGTATGCCTCAACGCTAAGAACACAACAGTGGAGCTCACATCCGTAATACGGCTCAACGGGTTCTCTTGGGTAGATGTGCACCAAGATCCTAGCCCTGAACTATCTTATGCGTGACACGGAAGGAGCCTCGGAAAAGAGCATGAGGACCAACCCCAACCGTTCACTTGGCATGAAAGGAGCCTCGGTACATGAACACTGAGGACCAAGACCAACCGCCCAAGGTATAGCTGTTAACTCCCATCGGTGTGACGATTGGCGAGCCCGTAGACCTGCCACACTATCCTTACTTGGGATTACGACGCCGCGTGTCGACTCACACCGCGAGCCACTCAAACACACTGTGGTACGGAAGGAGCCTTGGAAACGAGCACGAGGACAAAGCCCAATCATTCACTTAGCACGGAAGAAGCCTCGGGACGTGAACACCGAGTACCAAGCCCAACCGTCCATTCATGACTCTTCTCACGGCACCAACAACATTTAGTTTACCAACCCAATCACTCGTGAGCGCATGAGTTACTCATCCGATTATCACAACACATGTTCATATCAATCAACACCGACCGAATACACAAGTTCTAGTATTCTCGTGACGTCGGATTGTTACAAAAACTCTTCCGAGATCAAATTCAATTATAAAACTAACCCAGGGATTTCAGGTGCAGAACACCTATTGGACAGCAACTTCAACCGAAGATTCCTATGGCTACAGAAATTCGGTGAGTGCGTGTAACCCCTTGATGGAAATTTATTTCCATGGGCTACAACTTTCATGTTCAGTCTTTAACCCATATCAGACTGTATCCCACATGAAATTGGCTTTAAAGCCTGCTGCGTATAGAATGCAATTTTTGCGCGCTTAATCTACAGCCACTACTTCGATCAGAAATTCCTGTGGATACAGACTTCGCCTAAAGGCATGTAGCCACTCGTTGGAAAGGTAATTTCAAGGGCTTCAACTTTCGTGTTTAGTCAAAATCCCAGATCGGACCATTTCTTGCCAAAAAACAGCCAAGAAAGTCGCTGCGTGCAGAACACAGATTTCTGCACGCATCTTAAAGCGGAATGAACGACATCAGTTCATCTTCGTCCTCAAGCAGGTCTTCCCAAATCGCAACCAGAAGTTCCTCCACCCTTATTAACCCTCTTAAGGTCATTCCTCTTCACGAATCCACCCCCATCATCACTTTGAAGAAGGGGAGGTTAAAGATGACTAATCATTAGAACACAAGTTCTAGAAAGGCCCTCCTAGAAATCTTCTTCTCACACATCAAGACTCATTTGAGTCGATGTATCGCCTAGGAATAACTATAGATCTAGCACCAAGGGAGAGGGGAGGAAGCTCACCTCATTTCCAGTGGTTCCGCCATTTCCGGCCATGGATCTTGTCATCCTTCTCGTTGGCATCGTTTTTCCCTTGACGGCGGTGGCGTTTCCTCACGGGGTTGGTTAGCTCCAGCAAAATCTACCTCCTCCAGAAGTTCCTCTTCAGAAAATAGGGTTTGTAAGAGAATGAGACGGCTAGGGTTTAATTTTCTCTTTTATACAGAAGTGACACGAGTAGGGACACGGCCGTGTCCTTACCCGTGTCCTGCTCTGGCGAAACGGCGTCAATAGTTCGAGTGTCGCTTGGACACTAACACGGGTAGGGACACACCCATGTCCACTACCTGTGTCACATGACACAGCCGTATTCATGCATGTGTTCTTACCCGTGTCCTGCCCCGAGAGACACGGCCGGCTTCTTGAATATGTGCACATGGGTAGGGACACGCCCGTGTCCCTACCTGTGACCTGCTCGGGCCACATTTTCTCGAGTACCACTCGACACCTCTCGAGAACTCGACACCTCTCGAGAACTTGACGCACACGGGTAGGGACACGCCCGTGTCCCCACCCGTGTCCTGCTCGGGACAAACTTTCTCGAGTACTACTCGCCACCTCTCGAGAACTCGATACCTCTCGAGAACTCGACGCACACGGGTAGGGACACGCCTGTGTCCCTACCCATGTCCTGCTCGGGACACACTTTCTCGAGTACCACTCGACACCTCTCGAGAACTCAACACTTCTCAAGAACTCGACGCACACGGCACACGGGTAGGGACACGCCCGTAACCCTACCCGTGTCCTACACAGGCCCAACCTCTCTTTTCCCCACGAGTGTGCGCCTGATCTCCTGCACTCTCTGAGCCTAAATAAGTTCTCCTGACTCAAAAGCGCGCACGAGGGGCCTAGCGTAAATCGAGAAGTTACAATGGAGAAGTTGGTTTTCTCTCTAATTATCTCGGCCAGGAAGCTCAGGCCATATTTCAAGGCTCATTCGATCAAGGTGGTGACAGACCATCCATTGCGCAAGATATTTGAGAGGGTGGAGCACTCAAGATGTTTGGCCAAGTGGTCAATCAAACTCAGTGAGTTTGACGTATCTTTCGTGCCAAGGCTCTCCATCAAAGCACAGGCAGTGGTTGATTTTTTGGCCGACTACGTCGAGGAGTTGGAGGGGGAGGAGACACCGTCGTGGGAGGCATGGAAGATGTTCGTTAATGGAGCCTCGGGAAAGCACTCCCTCGGGAGAGGGGTAATATTGATAAGCCCTCAGGGGGTCACCATAGAGCAGGCAGTGGCGCTGCACTTCCCGGTCACAAACAATCAAGCAGAGTATAAGGTCATCATAGCCGGGTTGTGGTTGGCTAAGGAACTTGGGATTCATGACGTTGAAATGCTTACGGACTCGTTGGTAGTGGCATCACAGATCAGAGGTGAATATGAAGCCTGGGAGCCCACTCTCCTAAAGTACTTTTCCAAGGTGAGAGTGATTATTGGTGGGTTCCGAGCATTCTCAATCCAGCATGTCCCCAGGGAGGAGAATGAAGTGGCCGATCGGTTGGCCAAGTTTGGGCCTAGGAGGGGGGAACCTTGACCGAGCTGTTTCATCTGTTGATTGAGGAGGTGGAGTTTATGGAAGTGGATCGGTGACCCTTGTAGGTGGATACCTTCATAGCCTTCTTTAGTACAGGCAACCTTCCTGATGGGACCAAGGAAGCGAAAGAGTTTTGGCACAAAGAAGCACACTAGCTCATGCATGAAGGAGGGTTACATCGGAAGATGTTGTCAGGGCTCTTGGCCTAATGTGTGGCAGAGGAAGAGATCCCAAGTATCCTGGAGGAAGTGCACTTAGGAGAGTGTGACAGTCATTCAGGTGGAAGGACTTTAGAAGCAAGTGTGGTTTGGCAGTGACACTTCTGGCCCTCCCTAAGGAAGGATGTGACGGAGTTTGCGAGTAGGTGCCAAAAGTGACAACTATATGCCCCCCTCCAACTCTTGTCCTCTCAAAGGCTCAGAAGCATCATGGCGCTATGGCCTTTTGCCATCTGGGGGATGGATCTAGTCGGGTTGTTTCCTCCAGCCAGTGGGCAGAGGAGGTTCCTCCTGGTCATGATTGACAACTTCTCAAAATGGCTAGAGGTCAAGGCGTTGGCCAAGGTAACCTCCCAGGTCATCATGAATTTCTTCTAGGGAGAGATCATCTGTAGGCATGGGTTACCTCAGGCCATTATCACAGACAATGGGATGCAGTTTGCCAGTGAGGAGTTCATCAGCTTCTGCACCCAGCTAGGGATCGACCTAAGGTTTGCCTCCATCCAACATCCAAGGAGCAACGGCCAAGTGGAGGTGGCAAACAAAATCATTGCAAACTTGCTCAAAAAGAAGGTGGAGAACTTGAGGGGGAGCTGGGTGGAGCAGCTCCCCTCGGTGTTGTGTGCCTTACGGATGACCCAAAACACAGCCACTGGAGAGACCCCTTTCAAGTTTTCGCACGATTGTGAGGCAGTCCTGTCTGTTGAGTTTGAGGTTCTGTCCCCACGAGTTATGGCCGCCGGCAAAGGAAACGAGACATGGAGGGAATAGAATGAGGGAGAGTTATGGCACTCGCTAGATATGGTGGAAGAGCTTCACGACATAGCCGCCATCAGACAGGAGGAGATTAAATGAAGAATGACCAAGTACTTCGACAAGCATGTCAGAATAAAGCAGTTCAAAGAAAGGGATCTAGTCCTGAAAAAAGTCGATGCCTCAGGGAGGTCAGCTGTCGGTTGTAAGATCAACCCCAATTGGGAAGGACCTTACATTGTAGAAAAGACCCTGGGGTCAGGGTGATACCACCTCTAGAATGTAGAAGGGGTATCCATGAGTCATGCTTGGAGCGGAGACGATCTAAAGCGTTTCTACCCATAGGATGGGTAAATTTGTGTATCCCCTTATAATGTGTTATCTTAAGAATTATTTCTTTGAAGGTTATGATGTGTTTATGGCTCTGATGGTACCGAGTAGACCCGCTGTCCAGGCTCCCATCAAGCTGACAGGGCCGAAGGCTCGCTCGGTGGCTAGAAGAATGACGATAGTTAGAAAGACCCTGAGAGGATCCTGTTGCTCAGAATCTCATTAGCTGGCAGGGCTGGAAGGTGCACTTGGTCCCGGGTAGACCCGCTGTCCAGGCTCTCACTAGCTGGCAGGGTCGTAGACTCGCATGGGGGGTAAGGGAATACCCTGAGAGGATCCCGTTGCTCAGGCTCTCAATAGCTGGTAGGGCTGGAAGGCGCACTCGGCCCAAAGTAGACTCACTGATCAGGCTCTCATTAGCTGGCAGGGTCGTAGGCTCGCTTGGGGGTAAAGAAAAAGAGGTTGGTAGTTTGCAAGACCCCGAGAGGATCTCGCTGCTCAGGCTCTCATTAGCTGGCAGGGCTAGAAGGCACACTCGGCCCCGGGTAGACCCGATGTCCAGGCTCTTTCTAGCTGACAAGGTTGTAGGCTCGCCTGGGGGGTAAAGGAATACCTCGAGAGGATCCCGCTGCTCAGACTATCATTAGCTGGCAGGGGCACTTGGCCCCGAGTAGACCCGCTACCAGGATCTCATTAGCTGGCAAGGCCGTAGGCTCGCTTGGGGGGAAAGGAAAAGAGGTTGGTAGTTTGCAAGACCCCGAGAGGATCCCGCTGCTCAGGCTCTTATTAGCTTGCAGGGCTGGAAGGCGCACTCGGCCCCGGGTAGATCCGATATCCAGGCTCTCACTAGCTGGCAAGGTCATAGGCTCGCCTGGGGGGTAAGGGAATACCCCGAGAGGATCTCGTTGGTCAGGCTCTCATTAGTTGGCAGGGTTGTAAGGCGCACTCGGCCCTAAGTAGACCCACTTCCAAGCTCTCAATAGCGAGCAGGGCCGTAGGCTCGCTTGGGGGGAAAGGAAAAAGGGTCTATAGGTTCAAAGGCCTACTCGATGGAATGATGCAAGATGTTTGGGATAATCAGGTTTGGATCCGCTTCTGTTGTCAGGCCCTCACCTAGCTAACATGGAAGTCATGTCTATGACGAGCATTACGAAGTACTTCATCAGCAAGTTCTCAAGTAGTCGGCACCTATCCTGAGTAGGGATTTGGCAATACAGACCCCTATCGGCAGGGCTCCCGGCAAGTCCCTCTCGGCAGGGCTCCCGGCAAGTCCTTCTCGGCAGGGCTCCTGACAAGTCCCTCTCGGCAGGTCTCCCGGCACGTCCCTTTCAGCTGTACTCACAGCATGTCTCTCTCGGCAGAATTTACTTAATCAATTTTTCAAACAGGCGGAGGTCATCACCGAGGAGCCTAGGGGTCACGCAAAGGAAGAGACTCGTGTACGGGTAATAAAGCGCGAGAGGCAAAGAAGAGTACAAAAAACAATAACCATTCCGGCAAAAAGACAGTTCTTTCCATATAATAAAAATGTAATTACATCATCCTTGGGGGTCTCGCCCCTTGCATAAGTTTACAAAAAGAAAAAATCACAAGGTAAAAACAAAAGTATGGAGGCATTCAGGTGGAGGCATTGGGGGTCCCGCCGGAGGTTCCGCTAGAGCTTTCGTCGGAGCTGCCGCTGGGGGTCTCGCCGGAAGAGCTGCGGCCAGACCTGACGCCAAACCCGTCATCCTGGCCAAGCTCTGGCGCGCCTTCCTCCGAGGTTTCTCCTTCTCTAGCAGGCTTGGAAACGGGTTCGAACAACCATGGCAGGATCCCACGCGCGGTGAGGGTCTCGCCACCTTCGTTCAAGTGGCCAAATTCTCGCAGCACCTCGATCACCATCGCGCACACCTTATGCGCGTTCTCCTCCATCATCACTTCGATCTCGTATTCCGAGAAGTGACGGCTTATGAGCATCTTGTCCAGGGAGGGCGGGACCGTCACCTTGACTCCTTGTACATCCTTGAGCTCTGTCTTCAACAGCTGGTTCTTGAATTCAAGACCGGCCACCTTCGCGCGCAAAAACTGGGCCTGGGCAGAGTCCTGCGGGGATTTTGGGGTTAGAATTATCATGGGATTGCTGTAAGATGAATGGCCTTTGAAGTTTTATATACCTCAGCCACCGAGAACATGGCGAGAATCCGTTGGGAGGCCTCCAGTTCGGCCTTCAGGGTGGTCGTCTCGGCAACAGTGGATTCCCTCAATATGATCGCGTCAATGAGGTTGCACTCCAGGGTGATATCGCGGCGCGCAGTCTTATGCACGAGCATGAACGCCTGCATTTGGACTCTGGAGGTATCGTAGGTGAGATACTGGGTGTGCTCCTAGTCGAGCGTGCGGGCATCCTTTCGGTTGTGCAACCCAAATCCTAACACGAAGGCCTCACCGATGACCGTGTCTCACTCCGCCCAGTTGGGGAGAACTGAGGAGATTGAGAACCAGTTGGCTTTAGGGTCCCACCGGAGTAGGGGCTGACTCTCTTCATCAAGGAACTTCCCTCCAATGCCGAAGTTCCGATGCCCTTTGGGCACTGGCTTGTCGGGGACCTCGGCGGGGGTCTCGGCAACTTACCTCGCGGCAGTTGCTTCGCCAGCAGCGGAAGGATCTCGGTCGGGGTCTCGGCAGTGGACTTGCCCTTGCCCGTCGCACTTATCATCTTCTTGGAAGAAGCCGTAGGAAGGGATTTGGATTTCTGCTTTTGGCCACTCGGTAGGATGAGGAGTAGGGCTCCTTTCGGCAGGCTTGGGCGGCGGATTTGGCGAGAGCCAGGGTGCTGGCGAAATCCCTGGCCTCATTAAAGGCTGGCAGAGGGGAATTTCCTGCTTGTTGATGTTGTAACACCCCTATCCGTCGCATAGCATATAGCAGTAGGTCCAGCCGGGGCCCGATGCCATATACTACGGACAGACCGGAAGGTTACGAATATGGACAACCATTCCAACCAATTTAACAACAACGTCCTACACAACGCATTCTAACGGAAGCATTTTAAAGTTAAACAAGGAATCCATAAAGGCATGAATGTCCACTAGTAATAAAATACCACAAAGGAATGACGAACATGAAAATACACAAAAGAGTTCACGGCCTTAAGGCCTTACAAAAGTGTTCGCTTAACAAGATAGCGTCTTTCATACATCGGCGCGCAGGCCGGCCATACATGAATATGAAAAAGCTAATAACTAAGCCTTCGAGGGCTGGCGCTGCAACTTGGGCTTTAGCCCGCTATTTGCCGCTTGGCTCCGCAGCAGCACCTGTAGAAAGCAATCCACCCAAGAGGTGGCAATACAAAAGGGCAACGGTCAGCAAAGCTGACCAAATTATAACGACCCCGTCCCGTTTCTCGGGACGGCGGTGCTCCTTCCCTGCATATAAAACTACCATAGCAATTCTATAAAGTATTCTATTCGCCACAAGTGTCGGCACGCACGGCCGCACACTCCGTGCTCTCAGGGCACTAATCGGTGAACCCGGTCCGGACCCAGTCCGACACCGCAATTCCACCACCATCCCTCGGATGGCAACTCTCGTGAGCATTTAGCCCTTTCAGCCGAAGCCTAGGCCCGTTTCCAGCCTCCCGGGAAGTCCCATGTACTTTAGGTCGCTTCTACCGAGACCACTTGGAATGGGTAGAGTTCCACCCGCCTGTTGCTCACTTCACCACGGCCATTTAGCCATCGGTGCGGGCCAAGTTTCTCCTCATTCCCACAATCGATCAAAACACGCACATAACCCCGTTATGTACCGATTTGCCCTCCAAGGCAACATCGTGGCGGCAATGCGATTCCGCCCAAGCTTTCCGGGTGCGCCTCGAGGTTAACCCCTAAGGATCCCTGTATGCAATCTACCGCGTAGAAATTTCGGAAAACTAAAATCATCGGCGCGGAGTCTTCTCCGGCCATGCAATGCAAACATCACCGATCCGGGTTAAACCCGAATAGGCTTCACACACAATGCCTACGCCCGTACTCCGATTCCGGGCTCTAACAACGGGGACTTTACATATCTACCCGAAGGGATTCCGCGCCTCAACGCTCACTCGCGAGAGGGGGATTTCCCCATGCATAGAAAGAAGGGCGACTACACATGCCCTATGAAGAGGATCGTTACCCTCATAGATTTCCGCGTGCCCGCCATGAAGATGTAGACGGATGGAAAGCTTCGCCTCGCCCTTGCCTTCGAGGATCCGGACTTGGATCGCGAGTCGGTGCTCCGGTGCTCCGCCGGCGGCCGGAACTTTGCTCCTCCTCCTCTTGGCTCTCACCTCTCTCTAAGAGTTTAGAAAGAGAAAGGTAGGGTTGAAATGAGGGAATTCAGCCCCAAACTCAACCCTAATACCCCCTTGGTTAACCCACAGCCGTTAGATCCAACATAAAAGATCCGGACGGCCCGGATTCAACCCAAAATATCAGTTACGCCGATCGATACGGGTCCTGACACGGCCGTGTGCCACGGGCCGTGTTACCTGGAGCTTCAGGAACGATCGTCGGGCTTCATGAACACGGCTTCGAACACGGCCGTGTTCGAGGCCGTGTGCCCCACACACGGCTTGAGACACGGCCGTGTGTCTCAGGCCGTGTCCTTCTCTGACTCGAGACTGCACAAAACCACACTAGACCACTGAACACGGGTAGGCACATGGCCGTGTGCTTGGCCGTGTGCCCCTGTTCAGACCTCCAAAAGTGCTGTTTGATCGCCCCGCGATCAACTTCGAGGTTGGGGTCTTACAACTCCCTCCCCCTTACGAGAATTTCATCCCGAAATTAAGAACAGAGACTACACAAAAACAAAATAAACATAACGAGTACCTGAGGGGAACAACTCGGGGTACTCCTCGCGCATAGTCTGCTCTCGTTCCCAAGAGAGCTCCTCACGCCCGCAGTTATCCCACCGGACCTTAACCATCCGGATCTCCTTGTTACGAAGCCTCTTGACCTCAACATCTTCAATACGAACGGGCTTGACCCTTGTCGTCAACCCTTCGTCCACCGGCACTTGGTCAACCGCGATCACCTGCGAAGGCTCTTGCACCGCCTTCCGTAACACAGAAATGTGGAACACATCATGTAATCCACTCAACTCCACCGATAGCTTCAAACGGTAAGCAGCTTCGCCGACTCGCTCTAGAACCTCAAAAGGTCCAAGGTATCTTGGGCTCAGCTTCTTCAAGCGTCTCACCCGCGAAACCCCCTTGAACGGCTTCACTTTCAGGTATACCCAATCGCATACCGCGAACTCCACGTTCCGGTGCTTGGCATTGTAATACTTTGCCTGCCGGTCCTGAGCGATCAACAAGCGCTCCCGAATGATCCGCACTAACGAGGTAGCACTCTCCACCTCCTGCTTCTTGTACAACCTTGCCTCACCCGCTTCAAGCCACGATAACGGCGTGCGACACTTCCTACCATACAGGGCCTCGAAGGGCGCCATTTGTATACTCGCTTGGTAGCTGTTGTTGTACGCGAACTCCACCAAATAAAGGTGGTCTTCCCAATGCTTCCCGAAGTCTAGAACACACATGCGGAGCATGTCCTCCATCGTTCTATTGACCCTCTCGGTCTGACCATCCGTCTGCGGATGGAAAGCCGTGCTGAACTTTAACTTTGTCCCCAGCATCTGCTGCACCAACCTCCAATCATTTGACGTGAACCGCCCATCGCGATCACTCACAATGCTACGGGGCACACCATGCAGCCTAACAATATTGTCGACATACAACTTTGCCAACTTCTCCACTGGATCATCCTTCCTATGCGGAATGAAATGTGACACCTTGGTTAGTCGATCTACGATCACCCAGATGGCGTCGTTCCCCTTCTGCGACCTTGGCAATCCGTGCACAAAGTCCATAGATATATCATCGAATTTCCACTCCGATATAGGCAAGGATTTCAGAAATCCTCCTGGCTTTTGGCACTCCGCCTTCACCAAGGCGCACATTTGGCATTTAGCCACGTACAACGCCACATCCTTGTTAAGCCCCGGCCACCAAAACAGCTTCTTGAGATCACGATACATCTTCGTGCTCCCTGGGTGGATTGAGTACTTGGTATGATGAGCCTCGTACATCAACCCCGCCCGGAGGTTACCCCCACTCGGGACGCACAACCGATGATCCTTCCTTAACAAACCATCAACCACCGAGAACTGGGAATTTGACCCATCCAGAGCGGCCTCCATAAGCTCTTTCATGGAGTCATCTAACTCCAATGCCTGCCGAACCCGGTCAGCCAGGTCATACTGCACCTCTGTCCAATTTAACATTGCCTTGGCGCTCGACTGCTTGTCAACGCAACAGATCTCAAGCTTCTCCAACTCCCGTACTAGCCGCTCATCATGCACCGACAACCAGTTGGCTTGGGCGGGAGCCCTGCGGCTCAGCGCATCCGCAACTGCGTTGCCCTTCCCGGGTACATAATGTATCTTGAAAGTGTAGTCCCCCAGGAACTCCATCCACCTCCTCTGCCTCATATTAAGGTCCTTTTGATCCAACAAGTATTTTAAGCTCTTGTGATCGGTGTATATATCGACCCTTACGCCGTATAGGTAGTGCCTCCACAACTTGAGTGCAAAAATCACGGCCGCCAACTCCAAGTCGTGCACCGGATAATTTCTTTCATGCACTTTCAGCTGACGCGATCCATACGCGATCACACTTCCATGCTGCAACAACACGCAGCCCAAGCCACTACCCGAAGCGTCGCTATACACCTCAAAGCCCTCGGTCCCACTCGGCGAACTAAGCACTGGCGCCGTGGTCAACCGCCTCTTCAGCTCCTCAAAAGCTTGCACGCACTCTTGCGTCCACAAGAATTTCTGATCCTTCCTTGTCAACTTCGTGAGAGGTAATGCTACCCGCGAGAAGTTCTCTACGAAGCGCCTGTAATATCCGGTAAGCCCGAGAAAACTACGGACTTCCGCGACAGAAGATAACGCAGGCCACTCCCGTATCGCAACAATCTTCGCCGGATCCACCGCTATACCTTCCCCACTCACTATATGACCAAGGTGTTGGGTACATTGGAAAATGTGTACCTGATTTGAAGAAGCCCAACTTAGCTCAATGATATACATCAAGGTGTATTTGATGTTGTTTTAAGTTGACATGTGCAGGTGGAGAATTGATAAAGTATGCAGAAAAATTCTAAGTCCAAGTGTCGACACAAAGGAAGCAGTGTCGACACACAGAAGAAAATAGTCGACACAACACTGGGAAGCAGTGTCGACACATAGCAGTTAGTCTACAACTACACTGGGAAAAAGTGTCGACACAGAAGAAGTAAGTCGACACAACACTGGGAATTTGTGTCGACACAGAAAAAGAGTCGACACAATACTGGGAAATTGTGTCGACACAGAAGAAAAGCGTCGACCTCAAACATTGGGAGAATGTGTCGACACAGAAGAATATAGTTGATCTCAAGATTGTCGACATCATCTGAATGTGTCGACACAGAAGAAAATAGTCGACCTCAAGTTAGTCGACACCAGCAGAATGTGTCGACACATTGTGATTAAGTCGACACATAATAGCAGAGTTAAAAAAAAATGAATGTGTCGACACCTGAAGGCTAAGTCGACACTTACTAAAGTTATGATTCTACAACAATTGTGTCGACACACAGGACTTGTGTCGACACACTGAAGAGTCAAGATCAAGTTATTTGCAGAAGAAGCTGTGTCGACTCAAAGGCAACTTAGTCGACATCACTGAAGACTGTGTCGACACCAAAGTCAATTATGTCGACACAAATAGACAGATTGTCTCGACACTTTCTGACAGACTGTTTCAACAACTTGTGATTCAAGACTAAGGCACAGGACTTGTTTGAAGACTTGACAACTGTGGGTTATCACCGGTTAACTGAAGTTGTCAGAGTTGTCAGAAAACGGTTAGAAACCGGATCAGCCGGTTACCATGAAGAATGTCTATAAATAGACAGATTCAGAAGAAAAAAAAACAACATATAGAACTGACCTTTTGAAATACATTGGATCAGAAAGTGGAGAAGGATTACAATTCTACTCATTTCAAGAAAGTGCTAGGCACTTAAGAAGATCTTCTCCGGGAGATCTAAGAAGACTATCTAAGGATAGATCTAAGAAGAGTTCTAATCAGAATTTGAAGAAGAAGAAAGAATCCACCAGTGGATTCTCAAGAAGCTGTTTGGAATCAACTCAGCTAAGTACATTTTCAAGAAGCTTTGAAGAAGGCTAAGAAACAGTTGATTGCATCAGCTGATCAAGAATTGTCATTGCCTTTTCTCTCTCAACTTTGGCAAGACAATTAAAACAATCTTTTCTATATTTCTGTAGGATTTGTTTATACAGATCTGAGTTGTAAGCCTATGTTATAAAGGCTGAGTGTAAGAGTGTTGAACTCTGAGTGGTAGGGCTGTTTGCCTGAGTGTAGGAGAAGGATATTCTCTGAGTTGTAGGCCTTGGGGCAAGGCTGAGGTAGGGCAGTTGTGCCTGAGTTGTAGGAACCAGTTGGGTTCTGAGTTGTAAGATCTATTGATCTGAGATAAGTGGAAGTTTGGCCGAATCTAGCATACTGCTAGATAGGTGAAGGGGGAAAGTGGATGTACCCAGACCTTGGGGAACCACTATAAAACATAGTGCAATCTGTGATGTTTTTTTGTTTTCTGTGATTGCTGTGTTTATTATATTAGTTATTAAATTGAATTCTGCCTAGAAGTTTTAGAAAGAGAAGCAGAACCTATTCACCCCCCCCCCTCTAGGTGTTTAGGCTGCCTTGAAAGTTAAACTATCAAGTGGTATCAGAGGGAGGTTCCTCAAAAAGGACTTAACAGTCTGAGGAAGATCTGATAGGCAGATTCAAGAATCAAGAAGATGGGTTCTGGAGAGAATCATAAGGAGCTAGGGTCAATGAAATTACCCATATGCAAGAAGGAAATCTTTGGGATCTGGAAAGAAAGAGTCAGATTGTTTATGGAAGCATCTGACCCAAGGATTTACATCACAGTACAGGAAGGCCCCTTCATACCAATGAAGATATCTGTTCTTGATGCAAATATCCAAACACCAAAGACTTATTCTGAAATGACCAAGGATGAAATCATCTTGGCAACCATGGACAAAAGGGCACAGAACATCATTGTCAGTGCCATAGATGATTCAACATTTCAGAATCTGATTCACTGCAAGACCTCCAAGGAGATGTGGGACACATTGATTGTCTACATGGAGGGATCTGAAGAAGTAAGGCTGGACAGAAAATCTATGCTAAATCAGGAGTATGAAAGTTTTAGACAAGGAAAATCTGATAGCATAACTGAGTGCTATAAGAAATTCTATAGAATTGTGAATGAGCTAATATCCTATGGAAGAGTCTTCAGTACCTATGAACTGAATGACAAATTCTTAAGATCCTTATCAAAGGATTGGGATACAAAGATCTGTGCCATAAGAGAAGTGGCAAAATTGGCAGAGATATCTCCTCCAACTCTGTTTGGAAAGTTGCTATCCTATGAAATGCAACTTATGGTAAGGAAGGAGGAGGAAAGAAACTCAAGAGGAGAGCATAGAGAAAAGACTGTGGCATTTAATGCTGAAGCCACTAGAAAGAATAGGAGGAAATCACCATCTCCTCCTAAGGAAGTTGAAGAAGGTAGTTCTAAAAATTCAGATAAGGGTTCAGTCAGCTGTGATTCAGATGCAGACTTTGCTGCATTCACTAGGCAATTTCAAAGGTTCTTGAAAAAGAAGCAATGTAAGTCTAGGCCTTCCTCATCACAGCAAGTAGATGACTATTATCAGAAGAGAAGGTCATCAAGGAAAGAGAAAAGCAGGTCAAAGCCCAGCAAAGCCACTACTTCAAAGATTGTCTGCTATTGTTGCAATAGGCCTGGACATGTAGTGGCTGATTGTCCTGACAAAAGGAAGGAATCTTCAGAAAAGAAGAAGACTTATCAGAAAGGCAAGAAGGAGAAATCCTTTGTAGCAAAGAAAGATAAAAGTCTGTCAGACCAGTCAACTTCAGAATCAGGATCTGAAGCTGAAGCATATATTGGATTATATGCTGCATCTGAGGAAGAGGAGTTTATGCAGTTGCTAGACTCCATCAATGAACATCAATGCATGGGTTTGATGACTAGATCAGAAGAGGACCTATGCCAGAATCAGTCTGGTTCTAATGAGGTAAACTGTCCTTCTTGTACATCTGTTTGTAATACAAGTGAAGAATCAGCTACATCTGCATCAAGTGATGAAGATGTATCTGGATCTGAAGGAGATGTCTATCAATTGATAGACAAGTATGGGGACCTGTTGCAGGCCCTTAAGAAAAGCAAGAACCTGGTTAAATCACAGGCTCAGGAAATTGCTGATCTAAGGGTTGCAACAACTGAGTTAGAAAAAGTCCTTGATCAAAAGTTAGCTGAAATTGCCAAGCTGAAGAATATAACTATTATTCAGATGGGCACAATTAATTATACTAATGATCAAGTAAAGAGTCTGGAGGACAGACTTAGAATTGAAAGGGATTTAGTGGCTAGTTACTCTAAGCCAAAATCTGTCTTACCCTTGATAGATGAATTTGTCACTCAGAAGGGTAAGGCTGGATTAGGATTTAAGGGTAACTCCAGGGCTGGCAGATTCAAGAGGAAAGGCAAAGCCCCTATTCAGCCACTAAACCCTTCAGTCCCCATAAGGTTTGGTAAGGAGAAAGTGCCTTCTAACATATATGATCATGAAGACATTCAGGATCATATTAAGACAAATGTTCTGAAGAACAAGGGTGTTAAGGCAAGCAGGCCTACCTATAGTCATAAACCCTATGGTTTTAAGAAATCAGTAGGTGAAGTTGCAACAGCACCAGCAATGAACAGAAATGCTTCTGACAAGGATGTATCTAGATCTAGATACAATAAGTTTGAATGTTGGTGCTGTGGCAAGAGGGGTCATTTTGCATTGGACTGCTGGTATAACACAAGTGTTATAAAGAATAAGAGTCTACCTGTTAGAAGAGGTTATGATAACTTTATTAAGGCTAACCTGAACCAAGGACCCAAGACTTACTTGGGTTCTAAGGGTAAGTAATTCTGTATTGCAGGTGAATCCAAGTTACCATGCCCCTATATGGTACTTGGATAGTGGTTGTTCCAGGCACATGACTGGAACAAAGGGGCTGCTGAAGGAGTATTCATCTGTCAAAGATGGACATAAAGTGATCTTTGGTGGATCTGAAAAAGGAGTCATCAAAGGATTTGGTAACATCTCTTCAAACCTAATTACTATCACCCAAGTGGCCTATGTAAAAGGTTTGAAACATAATCTAATAAGCATAAGCCAGCTGAGTGATCTAGGATATGACATTTCATTTGGTAAGGATGGATGTCATATCAAAAGGTCAAGTGATCAAGAGATCATATTGACTGGGTATAGGAAGAGAAATGTGTATTGCCTTAATTTTGAATGTGAGAATAAGGCATCCCCCATTTGTCTTGTAGCTGATGACAATGCTTCTCATTGTGTTAAGTGGCACAAGAGATTGGCTCATCTAAACTACAAGACAATTGGCCAACTCTTTAGTAAAGAACTAGTGAGGAATGGGCCTCAAGTTAAGTGTATAAAGGAAGGGGTATGCTCAGCTTGTCAAAAGGGCAAGCAGACAAAAACCTCATTTCAAAGCCTTGAAAACAAGGATTCTGTGAGGTGCTTATACCTCTTGCATATGGATCTTTTTGGTCCTATGCCAGTTCACAGTCTAGGTAGGAAGGTCTACACTCTAGTGGTTGTAGATGACTATTCTAGATTTATATGGGTGTTCTTTCTGAGACAAAAATCTGAAACCCCAAGTGTATTATTTAATTTTGTAAAGCAAATTCAGAATGAACTGAATAGTACAGTGGTCAAAATTAGAAGTGACCATGGTACTGAGTTTCAATCTGAAAGCATAACAAACTTGTGTATAGACTTTGGGATTTTCCAAGAGTTCTCCTCACCTAGAACACCTCAGCAAAATGGTATTGCTGAAAGAAAGAATAGAACATTAATTGAAGCTGGTAGAACTCTATTGAGTGACACCTCTCTCCCAGAATATTTTTGGGCTGAGGCAGTTAACACTGCTTGTCATGTCATCAATAGGGCTTCTATCACCAAAGGCCACAGAAAGACTCCCTATGAGATTGTGAAAGGCAGAAAACCAAACCTATCCTATTTTAGGATCTTTGGTTGCAAATGCTATATACTTAACAATGGCAAGTCATATTTGACTAAGTTTGCTGCCAAATCCCAGGATGGGATATTTGTTGGGTACAGCACAAATAGTAAGGCCTATAGAGTCTTCAACTTAACTACTCAAGTTGTTGAAGAATCTGTGCATGTTGTATTTGATGAAACAAGATTAATCAATTGTGAGTTGTCTTGTAGATCAAATGACTCAACAGGTATAAGCAAGAAGATGGACAAGCTCTCCATTGCTGAAGCTTCAAAGGAAGAGGGAGCATTGGAAAATGAAGGCTGCTGTCCAGGGGGAGTACAAGAGATAATGGAAGCTGATGAAAACCAAGAGGAACAGCAGAATGAAGAAGCTGGAGATGCACAACCTGAAGGGAATCTACCTCCAGCTATAAGATATCTAAGAGATCATCCTACTGATCAGATAATTGGTGATCCAAGACAAGGAGTGCAAACTAGAAGCAGAAATCAAAGCACAGTTTTGCATTCTAGTTTCTTGTCCCAAATGGAACCTAAGAAGTTTGAAGAAGCTATCCAAGACCAGCACTGGATTGATGCTATGCAAGAGGAGCTGAATCAATTTAGAAGGTGCAAAGTCTGGGAGCTTGTTCCTAAACCAAGAGGCCACAACATAATTGGAACTAAGTGGATCTATAGGAACAAGCTAGATGAAAATGGAATAATAGTAAAGAATAAAGCAAGATTGGTTGCAAAAGGATACAGGCAGGAAGAAGGGATTGACTTTGATCAAACCTTTGCTCCAGTAGCAAGGCTGGAGGCAATCAGAATGTTCCTTGCCTATGCAGCCTACCAAGACTTCAAAGTATACCAGATGGATGTGAAGTCAGCATTTCTGAATGGTGATCTTAAAGAAGAAGTATATGTAGAGCAGCCATCAGGTTTTGTAGATCCTCTTAAACCTGATTCTGTGTATAAGCTTAGGAAAGCTTTGTATGGGTTAAAACAAGCTCCAAGGGCTTGGTATGAAACCCTGTCTACCTTCCTCATTGAGAATAAATTCTCAAGAGGAAAGATAGACAAAACTCTATTCCTTAGGGAATCCAAAGGAAAGATCATCTTAGTCCAGATCTATGTTGATGACATAATCTTTGGATCTACTGAAAACAACCTTTGTAAAAAGTTTGCCAAACTTATGCAAGGGAAGTTTGAGATGAGCAGTATGGGAGAACTTAAGTTCTTCTTGGGACTCCAAGTAAGACAGACTGATGATGGATTGTCCATATCCCAGTCTAAGTTCACCAAGGAATTAATTAAGAAATATGGTATGGAGTCATCCTCCTCCATGAGAACTCCTATGGGGACAAGTATGCCAATATGCAAAGATGAGGCAGGTAAACCTGTTGATGAATCATTGTATAGAGGAATAGTTGGGTCTCTACTATATCTCACTGCTAGTAGACCTGACATTATGTATGCAACATGTGTCTGTGCTAGGTACCAAGCCTGCCCTAAAGAATCTCATTATACTGCAGTCAAAAGGATTCTGAGATATCTAAAGGGCACTCCTACTCTAGGTCTTTGGTACCCTAGGAATAGAGATTTTCAACTAACAGGCTATTCAGATGCAGATTTTGCAGGATGTAGAGAGGATAGAAAGAGTACTACAGGTACTTGTCAATTCCTGGGAGGAAGACTAATATCTTGGAGTAGTAAAAAACAGACTAGTGTGGCAATTTCCACAGCTGAGTCAGAGTATATTGCTGCTGGAAGCTGCTGTGCACAGCTATTATGGATGCAGCATCAGCTTAAAGATTATGGTATTCAGGTAAGTAGAACACCCCTTTTATGTGATTCTAAGAGTGCTATTTCTATTGCTAATAATCCAGTTTCTCATAGTAGAACTAAGCATATAGAAATCAAATATCATTTTCTTAGAGAACATGTAGAAAAAGGTGACATCTCATTGGAATTTGTAAAAACAGATTATCAAATAGCAGATGTATTTACTAAGCCTTTAGATGAAACCAAATTCAATAAATTCAAAATTGAATTAGGTATGTTAACCATTGATTAATGTATTAAACAAAATCATTAACAATGCTATTGAAATGGTTTATAAGTAAGTAAAAGTAGTAACAACATAATCAAGTGTTAAAAAGGACACATTGAAGTTACAGAAATTGGCTAAGTAAGAATGTGTCGACACATTCAGTAATAATGTGTCGACTCAGAGAAATTATGTCGACAAGTCAGAAATATTGTGTCGACACAGAGAATATGTGTCGACACTTAAGAGTTTTATTGTCGACTAAACCAGAAATGTAATGTCGACTCAACCAAAATTATGGTGTCGACACTTACAGAATATGTGTTGACACTTGTCCTTAGTGTCGACACAGAATTTCTGTCTTTCTACTATGTATCCAAGGTGTCGACATAACCACAAATTGGTGTCGACACATAGTAGGCTGAAGAAATGTCGAGTTAATAGAAGCCTGTGTCGACACATTCCGTCTGTGTCGACACATTTAGACTGTTTTTGGCGCCCTTTGAACTTCTTTCAACAGAAGCTATAAATAGGTCAAAAGCTCTTTGTGTCGACACGCTTTCAAGGTTTTCGAGACTCAAACCCTGTGTCGACAGTCTTTCTTTCTCTCTTCTCTCAAGCTTTCTCGACACAACGATGGCGCCAAGGATTGAAGATAACATCAATGAAGGATATGAGTTAGTGCGCCAGGCCTTTGCAGAGGCGCCGCCTGATGTTCAAGGAGTTATCACCCTTCTCTCTGCATCAGGGTTAGAATTTCTCATTTCAGAACCAACTAAGATCTGGAAGAAGGAGGTGCACGAGTTCTTTATCTCTGCATCAGTCCATTCTACTGGCCTCAAGATTAAGTCCACTGTACAAGGGACGAAGGTAAAGATTAATCAAAGAAGTTTAAGAAAGATCTTCCAACTGCAAGTGGTTGAGAATGAAGAGGAAGTTCCTATATCTAAGACAAGGGAAGCCCTTCAATGGTGTGGCCTAGATTCAGGATTGAAGATTGGAGCTGCATTCAACAGAAAGGGAATGAATCAGCAAGGGAAGTTCTTGTCTGAAGTAGTTGGAAAGGTAATCCTCTGCAAGACAGGTGGACATGATAGGATTTCTGCCTATATGTTCAGCCTGATGACCAGGATAGTTTTTACTATTCCTACTGATTGGTCAGGAGTGCTCTTTGACAAGATCAAAGAGGGAATCAAGAAGCCTAACATGGCTAGGATCATGAGCCTGTACTTCACTGGAGTGATTCCTGATGTGATGCAGCAGCTGCAAGGGAGTAAGATTAACCATATGAGAAGAATGGATATGAGATTATTCTCCAGGTGGGATAGGGTGCTGTCCAAGGATGTGCCTGAAGAGAGCAGGCCAGACACCCCTGTGCAATCCCCTACACCAAATCAAGAATCTGAACAAGTACAAGAAGGGACACAGCTTGACTCAACTGTGGTCCAGGAAGTATCAACACCTGCACAGATGCAGGGGGAGCCAGTTTCCACTTCTGCTCCAAAGGTATCTACTTCCGCTTAGGTATAGGGGGAGCTAATGTATTTTACTATAAAAGACATTGCTCATATTCTTATTACTGCACAGGTTCAGGGGAAGCTAGTGTCCACACCTACTCCTGCCACTACAAATATTGAGGTGCAAGTCCAAGAGGAAGCACAGTTAAACATATCTCAAGATTTAACTGCTGCAGAAGTGACCACTCAACTGGAATTTACTATGGAGGAATTATTCCCAGATGTTGATACTGCTGCTGATAAAGAAGGAGGTGGACCAGATATTGAGAAGTCCATAGGAATGGACGTTGATCAGGAAGCTGCTGTGGAAACACAGGTTGAGGATGAGCCTGTGGATGTTGAAGCTGAGCAACAACTCCCTGGAACAGATACAATTCATCATCCACAAGAAAGAATTCATGTAGATACTTCCTCTAACACAGAAACTGAAGAAGCCAGGGTGGCTAAGAAAAGAAAACTTGTTGTCTTTAAGAGAAGAAGCAAGAACTATAAGCAGGCATTACAGACCACAACTCCACAAGTTTCTCCAGCCTTTGATTACAATAAATTTATGGTAGATCTTCAAGTAAAATTGGATGACTAAAGGATGGCTCTGGAAAAGTATGTTGATGAAAATAGCAAGTCAGTTCAGTTTGACTTAGCTCAGGATATCAAGTCCATCCAATTTCAAGTAAACTTGCATAAAACTGAAATGACAGATTGCTTCCACAAGGGTGGCAATGCTGTAGTTTATCTGGCTAAACAACAGGAGGCTATCTCTACAAAGGTGGATGATATTGCTTTGAAGCAAAGTTATGTTCTGGAAAATCAAATCAGAATGAATGACAATTTAACTGAATCTCATAATGAGATCATTAAAGAGGTGAAGAAGATTGTTCCAGGGATGCCTGCAGATAGAGCCAAAGAAATGGAAGAATTTGATAAGAATTTTCAGGCTGCTATTGCATCTGTTAAGACTGCCATCACAACCTCTCAAAAGGAAATATCTGAAAAGCTTCAAAAGTTAAGACCATTTTTCAAGGAGGGAGTGAATTATTTGGATGGCCAAATTCGATTTCAAAAAGAAGATCTTAGAGATCATGTATCAAGAGAAGCCATAAAGGGGGAGAGGATGCTAATTCATGCAGGCTCTGAGCACACCAAGTGGGTGACCAATAGCATACGAGCCACTTTGGGATATCCCCCATTGTGTGATGATGCTATGGTAGCTGAGTCAGGAATACAATCTAATCTACTTGAAGGCAATCAACCTGAGGTTGCCCAAGTCATATACCCCCCTCCAGATTTTGACTTGATTGATCAGAAAGTTCAAGGAATGTATAGTCCTCCAAAGGAGGTTACTAATATTGTCTTTGGAAAAGTTGATAAGCCTGATGCTACTCTGAAAGAACAGCAGGATGCTCTATTGGCAAAGAAGAAATTCAGAGAGCAGGTTGTACTGAAGCCAGATTATGAGCAGTGGAGTCCTACTTCAAGGAACATCATACTCACTGCATGGAAAGCTGTACAAGATAAAGTTCATGAGAGAGGAAAGTGGTACAATGAAATTGAATGGCAGAAGTATGAGGCAAGGCAAGAGGCAATTGTACAATTCAGAAGGAAAGCCAAGCTGGGAAGACTGCCATCAGATGCTAAGGAGCCAAGCAAATACTTCCCAAAGCCTTTCCATTATTTTGAAAGGCAAAGGATCAAGGAAGAAGCTCAGAAGAAGGCTGATCTTAAAGGAAAGAAGTTAGCTGAAGAATCAGAAGCTCCTGTGACAGCTATAATTCAGTCTGGCAAAGGGATTATGATTAGAGAGCCTGATCAATCCTGATTTTGTTTTAAATATTTTGTAATGTTGTGATGTACTCATCAAATGTAAAACTTTGTAATCAAACATTACCCAGTTATAAACAAAATGTTGTTTGGCATATTATAATGTGCATTCTGTGATGAATTATTCTATGTTATGTTTTGTTTATATTTAAAGTATTCCTGCTATGTCATTAATCATCATTTAGTACTGTTTATAAATGGTGTATATCATTGGCTATAGGGGTTATGACTTCTCCAAATAGGGGGAGATTGTTGGGTACATTGGAAAATGTGTACCTGATTTGAAGAAGCCCAACTTAGCTCAATGATATACATCAAGGTGTATTTGATGTTGTTTTAAGTTGACATGTGCAGGTGGAGAATTGATAAAGTATGCAGAAAAATTCTAAGTCCAAGTGTCGACACAAAGGAAGCAGTGTCGACACACAGAAGAAAATAGTCGACACAACACTGGGAAGCAGTGTCGACACATAGCAGTTAGTCTACAACTACACTGGGAAAAAGTGTCGACACAGAAGAAGTAAGTCGACACAACACTGGGAATTTGTGTCGACACAGAAAAAGAGTCGACACAATACTGGGAAATTGTGTCGACACAGAAGAAAAGCGTCGACCTCAAACATTGGGAGAATGTGTCGACACAGAAGAATATAGTTGATCTCAAGATTGTCGACATCATCTGAATGTGTCGACACAGAAGAAAATAGTCGACCTCAAGTTAGTCGACACCAGCAGAATGTGTCGACACATTGTGATTAAGTCGACACATAATAGCAGAGTTAAAAAAAATGAATGTGTCGACACCTGAAGGCTAAGTCGACACTTACTAAAGTTATGATTCTACAACAATTGTGTCGACACACAGGACTTGTGTCGACACACTGAAGAGTCAAGATCAAGTTATTTGCAGAAGAAGCTGTGTCGACTCAAAGGCAACTTAGTCGACATCACTGAAGACTGTGTCGACACCAAAGTCAATTATGTCGACACAAATAGACAGATTGTCTCGACACTTTCTGACAGACTGTTTCAACAACTTGTGATTCAAGACTAAGGCACAGGACTTATTTGAAGACTTGACAGCTGTGGGTTATCACCGGTTAACTGAAGTTGTCAGAGTTGTCAGAAAACGGTTAGAAACCGGATCAGCCGGTTACCATGAAGAATGTCTATAAATAGACAGATTCAGAAGAAAAAAAAAACAACATATAGAACTGACCTTTTGAAATACATTGGATCAGAAAGTGGAGAAGGATTACAATTCTACTCATTTCAAGAAAGTGCTAGGCACTTAAGAAGATCTTCTCCGGGAGATCTAAGAAGACTATCTAAGGATAGATCTAAGAAGAGTTCTAATCAGAATTTGAAGAAGAAGAAAGAATCCACCAGTGGATTCTCAAGAAGCTGTTTGGAATCAACTCAGCTAAGTACATTTTCAAGAAGCTTTGAAGAAGGCTAAGAAACAGTTGATTGCATCAGCTGATCAAGAATTGTCATTGCCTTTTCTCTCTCAACTTTGGCAAGACAATTAAAACAATCTTTTCTATATTTCTGTAGGATTTGTTTATACAGATCTGAGTTGTAAGCCTATGTTATAAAGGCTGAGTGTAAGAGTGTTGAACTCTGAGTGGTAGGGCTGTTTGCCTGAGTGTAGGAGAAGGATATTCTCTGAGTTGTAGGCCTTGGGGCAAGGCTGAGGTAGGGCAGTTGTGCCTGAGTTGTAGGAACCAGTTGGGTTCTGAGTTGTAAGATCTATTGATCTGAGATAAGTGGAAGTTTGGCCGAATCTAGCATACTGCTAGATAGGTGAAGGGGGGAAAGTGGATGTACCCAGACCTTGGGGAACCACTATAAAACATAGTGCAATCTGTGATGTTTTTTTGTTTTCTGTGATTGCTGTGTTTATTATATTAGTTATTAAATTGAATTCTGCCTAGAAGTTTTAGAAAGAGAAGCAGAACCTATTCACCCCCCCCCCCCCTCTAGGTGTTTAGGCTGCCTTGAAAGTTAAACTATCACAAGGAACGCTACCGAGGGTAGCCAGAACTCGCACTTGGAGAACTTTGTGTAAAGCTCATTCCTCCTCAAAGTCTCCAACACCAAATGCAAATGCTTGAAGTGGTCTTCTTCGCACTGCGAGTATACCAAAATATCGTCAATAAAGACGATCACAAAGCGATCCAGGAAATCTCTGAACGTCCTGTTCATCAGATCCATAAACACCGATGGCGCATTCGTCAGTCCAAACGGCATGACCGTGAACTCGAAATGCCCATACCTCGTACTGAACGCCGTCTTCGGGATGTCACACTCCCTGATCCTCAGCTGATAGTACCCTGACTTCAAGTCCAACTTGGAGTATACCGACGATCCGACTAACTGATCAAAGAGATTATCAATCCTCGGGATCGGGTACTTATTCTTCTCCGTCAGCTTGTTCAACTCTCTGTAGTCGATACACAGCCGCATACTCCCGTCCTTCTTCTTAACGAAGAGGACCGGTGCGCTCCAAGGCGACGAGCTTGGACGCACATAACCTTGCTCCATCAGCTCCTCTAGCTGAACTTTCAACTCTGCCATCTCCTTAGGCGCCAACCTATAAGGAGCACGTGACACGGGTTTGGCACCCGACACGAGCTCGAGCGTAAAATCAATCTCTCGCTGCGGTGGGGCTCCAGGAAGGCTATCTGGGAACACATCTGGGTACTCGCATACCACGGGGATCTCATCCAAAGTGGACTTCGGCTTTGCGGCCTCCACTAATGCGAAGAACCGCTCTGCACCAGCACGAACCGCCTTCACCACCTGAAGAGCAGACATCAGTGTCTTGCTCGACCCCTTAAGCCCCTCGAAAGTAGTCTCCCGCCCTACACCCAGCTTGACCTCCTTACGGTCGCAATCGATCCAAGCCTTCTGCTCTGACAGCCAATCCATTCCAAAGATAACATCGAACTCTACTAACGGCAATAATGACGCTAGCAAGTCGAACTCTTGGCTCCCTATGTGAACCTTCACGGCGCACACTCTGTCCGCACGCATCGAGCACCCATTCGGTAGCAACACATCTAACTTGTCTTTCGCCATCGAAGAAGGGACTCCGATGCGCGATATAAACTGTTCGGACAAGAAAGAATGCGAAGCACCAGTGTCGAACAGTGCCCGTACCGGACTATCGCTAATCACCACAAAGCCTAAGCAAAAGACATTAGCTTAACCAGCAATAGGTAATAGTATTCTCAAGTCAACTTGCATAAATTAACTCATACCTGTCACCACATCCGCTTGCTTGATGGCCTCCTGCTGGCCCAAGTTGTAGACTCTAGGCTGAGTCGGAGCATAGTGGGACGCGGTCGACTCCACCGCTTTGCCCTTTTCCTCGTAGGTAGCTCCTTGTTTCCTTTCGGACTTTGAGCGTCCACTCCAGCAGTCACGGGCAAAGTGCCCCGGCTTTCCACACGTGAAACAAGCGCCCGGGGTTCGATTGGTAGTTGCCCCCGAGGCACCTGCAGAAGGAGCTGGACCCGACGTCCTAGACTTCTTGGAGAATCTGCGGTAGCCCGACTTCGACGTAGTCGGCGCCTTGAACTCTGATCTCTTGCCACCAGATTCCCTCTCCTTCTTCGCTTGCACGTTTCTCATATCCTTCTCCAAGGACCGGGCCGAACTGACCAGGGTCATGAAACCCTGCGCCTTGGGCCCCGACAGTAGCAACCTTAAATCATCTCTTAGCCCTTCATAGAAGCGACTCGTCTTGCGCTCCTCGTCCGCGAAGGTAGCGCCGGCATATCTCCCCAACCGAGTAAACTCGTGGAGGTACTCATCAACGGTACAATCCCCTTGCACCAACTTCTGAAATTCGCTTTCTAGCGCAATCCTTTGCGCCGAGGGGAGGTATCGAGCCATAAATAGTCTCGCAAACTCCTCCATCGGGAATTCGGCCAATGGCCTTCCCCTCAACTGATGCAGCTCTAGGCCCTCCCACCACAGTCTTGCGTCCCCATCCAAAAGGAACGTCGCTATAGTGGTCTTCTGCCACTCTTCAGTTTCCGTCGCAGTCATCACCCTGTTGACCCTTGAGAGCCAATCCTCTGCTTGGGTCGGGGTTTCTGCCCCCGTGAACACCGGTGGATGAAAGCCCATGACATGCTTCAGTTGTCTTTCAGTTGCTCTCTGTGGCAACTCTGGCTCCAACACAACTTGCTCAACCCTCCTTTGCTCTGCCGTCTGAAGCGGTACTTGCTCCACAGCAGGAGCAGGCTGCTGCACCTGCCTTGCAAGCTGCGCATTAATCATTGCTATGACCGCTTCCGCCACCAACCTAATGGTCTCGGCAGACAAAGGTGTTGCAGGCGTATCGCTTGGCGTACTGCTCGCCTCAGAACCTGGCCGTTCAGACGGCCCAGCGCCACTTCTGGTCACCTATATTCGTGCAAAAACACCGATAAGCGACCAAACACTGCTGCAAACAGCAATTAAAGGAACACGCAGGTTCCTCAACAAGTGTATTTTCATTCCTAAGTGGACATTCATGGGTTCTTTTTCATGTTATAACGATGACGCACGTGACCGTGCTCACCACCCCTTAAAAGAATTCGTCCGCGAATTCCAATAAGCCAGACCGAAACCGGTAGTCTGATACCAATTTGTAACACCCCTATCTGTCGCATAGCATATAGCAGTAGGTCCTGCCGGGGCCCGACGCCATATACTACGGACAGACCGGAAGGTTACGAATATGGACAACCATTCCAACCAATTTAACAACAACGTCCTACACAACGCATTCTAACGGAAGCATTTTAAAGTTAAACAAGGAACCCATAAAGGCATGAATGTCCACTAGTAATAAAATACCACAAAGGAATGACGAACATGAAAATACACAAAAGAGTTCACGGCCTTAAGGCCTTACAAAAGTGTTCTCTTAATAAGATAGCGTCTTTCATACATCGGCGCGCAGGCCGGCCATACATGAATATGAAAAAGCTAATAACTAAGCCTTCGAGGGCTGGCGCTGCAACTTGGGCTTTAGCCCGCTATTTGCCGCTTGGCTCCGCAGCAGCACCTGTAGAAAGCAATCCACCCAAGAGGTGGCAATACAAAATGGCAACGGTCAGCAAAGCTGACCAAATTATAACGACCCCGTCCCGTTTCTCGGGACGGCGGTGCTCCTTCCCTGCATATAAAACTACCATAGCAATTCTATAAAGTATTCTATTCGCCACAAGTGTCGGCACGCACGGCCGCACACTCTGTGCTCTTAGGGCACTAATCGGTGAACCCGGTCCGGACCCAGTCCGACACCGCGATTCCACCACCATCCCTCGGATGGCAACTCTCGTGAGCATTTAGCCCTTTCAGCCGAAGCCTAGGCCCGTTTCCAGCCTCCCGGGAAGTCCCATGTACTTTAGGTCGCTTCTACCGAGACCACTTGGAATGGGTAGAGTTCCACCCGCCCGTTGCTCACTTCACCACGGCCATTTAGCCATCGGTGCGGGCCAAGTTTCTCCTCATTCCCACAATCGATCAAAACACGCACATAACCCCGTTATGTACCGATTTGCCCTCCAAGGCAACATCGTGGCGGCAATGCGATTCCGCCCAAGCTTTCCGGGTGCGCCTCGAGGTTAACCCCCAAGGATCCCTATATGCAATCTACCGCGTAGAAATTTCGGAAAACTAAAATCATCGGCGCGGAGTCTTCTCCGGCCATGCAATGCAAACATCACCGATCCGGGTTAAACCCGAATAGGCTTCACACACAATGCCTACGCCCGTACTCCGATTCCGGGCTCTAACAACGGGGACTTTACATATCTACCTGAAGGGATTCCGCGCCTCAACGCTCACTCGCGAGAGGGGGATTTCCCCATGCATAGAAAGAAGGGCGACTACACATGCCCTATGAAGAGGATCGTTACCCTCGTAGATTTCCGCGTGCCCGCCATGAAGATATAGACGGATGGAAAGCTTCGCCTCGCCCTTTCCTTCGAGGATCCGGACTCGGATCGCGAGTCGGTGCTCCGGTGCTCCGCCGGCGGCCGGAACTTTGCTCCTCCTCCTCTTGGCTCTCACCTCTCTCTAAGAGTTTAGAAAGAGAAAGGTAGGGTTGAAATGAGGGAATTCAGCCCCAAACTCAACCCTAATACCCCCTTGGTTAACCCACAGCCGTTAGATCCAACATAAAAGATCCGGACGGCCCGGATTCAACCCAAAATATCAGTTACGCCGATCGACACGGGTCCTGACACGGCCGTGTGCCACGGGCCGTGTTACCTGGAGCTTCAGGAACGATCGTCGGGCTTTATGAACACGGCTTCGAACACGGCCGTGTTCGAGGCCGTGTGCCCCACACACGGCTTGAGACACGGTCGTGTGTCTCAGGCCGTGTCCTTCTCTGACTCGAGACTGCACAAAACCACACTAGACCACTGAACACGGGTAGGCACACGGCCGTGTGCCTGGCCGTGTGCCCCTGTTCAGACCTCCAAAAGTGCTGTTTGATCGCCCCGCGATCAACTTCGAGGTTGGGGTCTTACAGATGCACAAAAATGGCACCACCAGCTAACGGGTGTTTGAATCTCACGGGGGATGAGGATAAAAGGAAGAGAAGAGACTGTCGAGTAGCCGGTTACTAGCTGTTAGGACTGAGGGGTAGAAAAAGAGATGCCGCTAGCAGCGGCAACAACAGAGTTCACCCGTCGTGGCTTAAATGCCACTCCTGCGATGGGCTTTTCTTTGATTTTAAAATTAAGCGATTACAACTTGAAGGGAAAGAAAGAGAAAAGGCGAAGTCGGCCGGACAGCAGGCCGCAAGGCACTAGGCTAGAGACCGCAACTCTTTACAAGCGAGCTCCTGGATTCGAGTCAGTGTTCTTTGGGGAGTGCTACTGCCACCTATTTATAGGCTTGGGGGCCTGCCCAAATGGGCAAGGCTAAAATTACTGGCTGCCCAGGGTACAGGAGAATCGGGCAGAGGTGATGGGAAGCAAGCAAAAAGGTAAAAGAGGGATGAGGGAAGCTGCGTGGCCTGGCAGATTTCCCCTGGCGAACTGAACGTCTTGACCACTGGTTGGGCTGATCTGGACTTCCTCTAGCACCGACCTGGTGAAGAAGCCACACGGCTTTAACGAGGACTGACTGGCTCACGGAGAATGGCGGCTAGGAAGAACAAGCCACCCGGCTTGGAAAGGCCATGCGGACTAGTCGCGAATTCCGGGTTAACACTGCTCACCAACAGAAGCTTTAGCGATTAAAACTCTTGATCAACGACGAAGGGTAACAAACAGGGTGCGAAAAGGTACCTTCGTCGGGGGGAATGTGTTGGGTACACTGAAAAATATGTACCAGATTTGGAGAAGTCTCATCTTACTCAATGATATACATCAATTTGTATTTGATGGATGTTTGAGTTTCATTGTGCAGGTGTAAGGTTTGCTAGAAATTTTTCTAAGTATAAGTGTCGACACTTGTGAAGAATTGTGTTGACACCCAGAAGTTGTGTCGACACCAGAAGCAAGGCCTGTGTCGATACCCAGGCATTGTGTCGACACCTGAAGAAGAAGCTGTGTCGACACCCAGAATTGTATCGACACCAAAGGCAGGAATTGTGTCGACACCTAAAGCAGAAGTTGTGTCGACACCCAGGAGTTATGTCGACACCAGAAAAAAGGCATGTGTCAACACTCAGGAATTGTGTCGACACCTAAAGAAGGTTTGTGTCGACACACAGGACTTGTGTAGACATACACTCAACGCCATTTGTCTACATCTAAGTCAAGACTAGAAGCAGTTGTGTCGACACACACTCAACGACATCTGGATGACACTCAATGCCATCTAACAGAAACAACTATACTGGGTCTGAAGACTTGTGTCGACACACAAGACTTGTGTCGACACACACTCAACGACAGCTGGACATACACTCGACGCCATTTGTCTGCATCAGTTATGTCAAGACCAGAAGTTGTGTTGACACACAGGACTTGTGTCGACACATACTCAACGACGGCTGGATATACACTCAACGCCATCTGCCAGCATAAGTTATGTCAAGACCAGGAGCAGTTGTGTTGACATACAGGACTTGTGTCGACACATACAAACAGAAGCTGTGTCGAGTAGCTTAAGAATGACTATGTCAACACATGGAGTGTTATGTCGCCATCATCAAGACTTGTGTCGACACTTAGTCTATTTGTGTCGACACATGTGAAGCAGTTCTGAGTGGTTATGCTGAGTTGTAAAGTCTTTAAGGAATCAGTTGTCATGACTGGTGACTCGACAGCTATCATAACCAACAGATCTGACACCTTTGTCAGAACTGTCAGAAGGTTGTTTCAAACCGGATCAGCCGGTAAGCATGAGGAAACTCTATATAAGGGACTGATCCTTGACAACCATAAGAATAACAGAACTAAGGAAGTAATCAATCTATTATAGGAAAGAGAATCTGACAACAAGAAAAGGGGAAACCCTTAAGAAGGCAGATCCAAATCAGTATGCAAGAGAAGATTCAGATCTTATTCTGAATTCAAGGAAGGAGCTTACAGGAGATCAACTCTACATCAAGAAGAGTTCAACCATATTTTGTTCTATTGAGAAGCTTTGAAACAACTAAGTCAGGTTGAATCTGAAGATTCAGTTTATTCAAGAACTGATCAAGAAGCTCACACCTATAGAGAGATCTATCTGGTGATATCTTTGTTCTCTTAAACAATTAATTTCTTGTAGGATCTTTTGTAAGATCTGAGTTATAAGCCTATTATTATAAAGGCTGAGGTAGGGATGAGGGCCTGAGGTGTAGGACTTGTGAAAGTTTGAGTTGTAAGCCTAGTGATAAAGGCTGAGGTAGGGCTGGGGCCTGAGGTAGGATTCTTCGGAAGAATCTGAGGTAAGACTTGTATAAGTCTGAGCTGTAGGAACCAATCTGGTTCTGAGTTGTAAGATCTGTGGATCTTAGCTAGTGGAAGGAAGTTGAGCTGAATCCAGTTCTCTACTGGATAGGCGAAGGGGGAAAGTGGATGTACCCATACCTTGAGGAACCACTATAAATCTGGTGTTTGCTGTGCTGTGATTTCTGTACTGTGAATTGTATTTCCTGTGTTGTGTTAATACTAGTTAATTTCTTGAATTATAAAAGAAAATTAGAACCTATTCACCCCCCCCCCCCCACTAGGTGTCTAGGCTCTTGAAATAAGTCTTTCAGACTGGCTGAAGAGATTCTAGGCCTTGCCGAAGAAATTGGACGTCGAAGAACTTCAACCCGAAGAACTCAACAAGGGAGCTCTCTCGCCCCCCAAGGGAGGGAGGCTTGTAGGTAGCCTCGTTGTACTGAATGGGCACGAGGGGAATGTTGCTAAAAGGCCCGGAGATGAAGACGAATCTCTGTGCCCAATGATGATTTTTGTTGGCAATACCACCTGTCTTCACCGACTACCCGGAAAGGAAAACTTACCCTCCCTTGGCTCGGAAGTTGAATAGCTTACGAAAAACAGGCAGGCTGAACTCGATCCTTTCCGCCCGCAAGTAGCAGGCAAAATCCACCAAGATGGCGACAGAGTTGGGGTTGAGCTGGGCTGGCACTACCCCGTAGTAGCGCAGGGCCTAGTGCACTTCCGGCCAGAGGGGTTGGCGGAACCCTACCTCAAAGTGCTCCAAGGGGATGGTGAGCTCCACTTCCGGCGTGCGGTTGGCCCTGTCATCAATCCCAGGGTTTCACGCGACGAATCTCGGTGGGATGTAGTTCTCGGTTATTGTGAGGTATTCTGCCTGCGTGAGCCAGCAGGGTGGGAAGTTGTGATCCAGAAAGGTTTGCGCGCACTTTGAGCGACCCTCGATCTCGCCAGGCATCTTGACGAAGGATGGAAAGGAAGGAGGAAGGTCAGTAGGCGAGGGGACCTGAGTTGCAGCGGGTAGTGCGAGCAAGGTAAGGAGGAAGATGAAGGCGCGGAATCAGGAAGAAATAAATGTGGTTGGTGGACTTGCTTATTTATAAAAAGGAAAGTAATCATTAGGGATTTCCAAGGCGGCGGAAATACGGTTAGTGAATTTAAATATTTTTTTTGACTCTACAAATTCTGCCCCGCCAATGCCTCTCACACCTACAAATGGCGAGAGCTTCTGGGAGGAACCCCAACAAAGATAAAGGTAGCATACCAGTGTGAAAGGCGAAAAATATTCGGGAGCCAGGCTCTCAGCAAGACAAACAAAATAACAAGCTACATAAATGCAGAAAAAGGAAAAGTATAAATATACCAAAGGCGTCTCGCTAGGCGAGAGCCTAGAAATAATAATTATGAATAACATTCTGATAGTTGAAAGGGGTACAAGCGGTAAGGGTAGGCTAAGAGGTTGGGGGTTAGGAGAGGCGAGAACCTATAAAGTTTAATACGGCTCCCAATACCATCGGCCCCGACCTCGCCTTCCTGATCTCGGCAGCACCCGCGGGTAATGGTAGGCGGTCAGGGCGGTGAGCCCCTAGTTGGCCAGGCGCAGCTGATCCCACACTCACGTTATATGCCTTCCAGGGGATGTATCCTCGCATTCAACCTGACACCCCTGTTCGCCGAGAAGGTGAGTGTTGTTCCTCTCGATCACCGACATTCGTCGCTCGACCGACTTTTTAAGCCTCAACAATGCTAGCGAGTCGGCTTGGCGCATCGCGATGAGCTTCATCAAGACTTCAGTTATTTACTTTTGTCGGGTTCTTCCTCTCCCGTCGGCGTCTATATACTCCTCCATGTCGCGGGGATAGGGCAAGGGGGAGATCGCCTCCTCTTCTTCATTCGCTTCCGCCTCCACAGCCGTCGGATCTAGAGAGAAAACCTTTAGTCAAAGTCAAGCGAGGGAGAAAAAACTGGGCAAGGACCGCTTACATATAATAGGTGGTGGGCTCTCGGCAGAAGATCGGAGAGAAGGGCCTGGCTAAACTTCCGCACTTTTTGCGATTTTCCCAAAAAGCAGGTGAATCGGCTTCACCCGTCCCAGGAGGTGCCGCCCATGCTCCAAGGTATTGCTCACGGCCAACTGGGGGATGGCAGTGTCTTCTGGTGTCGACGGCCGAGACCCTGGCACGGGTGCGGCTGGTGCGACTATAACCCTCCCAGGAGAGAGGGGATGATCAATTACATCATTAGCGGGATCATGGGGCGTTGGAGTTTGGGGGCTCCGATGGATGAGCCTTGGGCTGTCAGTGCCGGGAGCTATAGAGAAATGAGTCAGCGGGAGAAAATCATGTCACGCGTAATGAATCACAGGGAAAATTACCGGGCTGAATCTGGGTAGTCGGGGGGATGACCTCCCAGACTAGCGGCGATTTCTCGCCCTGGGGTTGAATCAACTCAACGTCTGTCAGAGTGTTCTCGACAGCAGTTCCCAGGGCCTATCGACAAGAAAGGAAAACATATCAGACGCAGCAAAGCTGGATTACACCAAAAAGTGAGGTAAGAAGGGTACCTCCGGTACAGAAGAAGGGTTCTCGGCACAGTCTGGAGTCGGCGAAGGAGAGGCCAAATCTATCTTTGAGTGGTCTCACCTGACCGATTTAGCCTTCCATTTCCTCTTCTTCACCGAGGAGGCGAGCTGGCCGACCTCTCACGCATGAGCCAGGGAGAAACCCCGACGCAGATAGCATGAGCTTTTGCCTGAGCCGCGGCAAGGCGATCTTGGAGTCTTTTCGAGAGAGGCTTCTCGTTTCGCTTGGCATACATCTTGATAGCTTTGCGAGAGCTAAAAGGGAAGGTGATGATGACAATGGTGGCCTAAGAACTGGCCCGGTGTCATATTTATACAGGACCGGGGTGCGGCCCACACAAGATTCCCTTCTAGGTCAGCAAGCACTCAGTGAATATCTAGGGATTGGACGTGTCTTTCCGAGCGCAAGGCTAGCTCGTAAAGGGAAAGGATTGTGTACAACCCCATATTTGCTGAGCAGGACTAAGATTCCCCAGGGACCCGGATTAGGCTAGCCAAAGGTTAGCTCTAGGCTAAAAATGGACTAGATAGGTAAGAAGGCGAGAGGTTTCCCGCCCAGGCGAAAGGGCTTGCGCCTCGAGTCGGCGGGAGCCTTTTGGCTCTCGGCATTGAGTGAAGCGTCACCGCTCACACCCCCTCTAATCTTATGGCTCCCTCCCAGAGTAAGAGGAAGGTTCGCGCTCGAGATAAGCGAGAGGCCCATAGAGATCAGCGGAAGGGCTCCCGCCAGGTAGGGTCCAGAGGTGAAATGGCCTGGATGCCCCTAGGTCTGCATTTTCTGCTAGGTAGGGCCCAAAGGTGAAATTACTTGGATGCCCCCAAGTCTGCACTTAGCTCCTTAGAACAGCGGAGTTTTGGCTGTTGGCAGACCAACCCAGTTCATTTCAATAATTTTAGAGCAGCCTCGATTTTGAAAATCTATAAATAGACTCGCAGAGTGCCACAAAATGCAAGCTTTCATAATTTCTCAATTCCTCTAGTGCTTTCTGAGTTACTCCTAGCCCAGCAATTGGCTTAGGAGGGGAAGCGCTCAAAAGCTCTTCCAGGTTAGTGGAGGGACCTCCCAACTGAGGCTTAGGGTCAGTTCCTGGTTCTTTGTTACTAGTCAAGGGTCCAGGTTTGGGAGAAGTAGGTATTAGCTACGCCCCAAGGTCAGAACTCTCGTTGAGGTCAGTTTTTGGCTTCAATAAGTAGCACCCCAAAAAGGCTAATAATGTTGCTAATGTTGGGTTTTACTAAATGATACAACACTTGTGCACGCAGCGGAAATAAGGAACGGGAAAACCCAAAAGAAGTTTGGATCTAGCAATGGACATGTATCAATAAGAAAGTGATGTAAATAAAATTTATCTCTGCGGGATTGAGTCTATACTCAACCTAGATGATCCAGAAAATCATCCGACCACTTTACGGCTACAGTTCCTAGTGCAGAATATTGTCTGCACCACTATAGGAAGTCCACACGAACGGGAGAACTCGTAAAATCTTGTCGCACAAGATCTAGGTCAGGAGAGAAAGCTCTGAGTCTTCACGGACTGCTAGGTCCGTTATAGAAGAGGCGGCAGCGACACTCACCGGAATCAAGCTAAGCAACATCGACGGGATCGGCGGCGGGTGGAACGACTTCCGTCGGCTTTTAGGTCTCGGGTCTTTCGCATAGTGTGGCTCATGCACTTAAACGAAATAAACAGTTACTTCAGAAACCCTAAAATCCTCTATTTATACCCAAAGGAATAAACAGAACACCTCGTCGCTATTTGTAGACCTAGGACTTAGAATCCAGCATTTTCAACCAGACAACCCTTATCTCGACGAATCGTCGAGTATTAATGACATATACGATTAATCGTCGAGTATACAAACTATGTTCGATGAATCATTGAGTATCCATTAGATATTCGATGAAGGCATTGAGTGAACTTAATGCCTCAACACTCTCAGCGCCAAACTCGTCGAATCAATACTTGACTCGACGAAGTCGTTGAGTGGACTCAACGCACTCAACGCATAAGTGCTAGATTCGTCTAGTAAACCTTTAACTCGACGAAGCCATTGAGTGGACTCAACGCACCCAACGCCTGAGACTTAGACTCGTCGAATCAACTCCTAAACTCAACAAATCATCGAGTATACTCAACTCACTCAACGCTTAAGTGTCATACTCGACGAATCAACTCTTTAACTTGACGAATCATTAAGTAAACTCAACACACTCAACGCCATCATTCGGCGAGTTAACACTTGACTCGAAGAAAGCATTGAGTGGTCTCAACGCACTCGACGCTTCCAAAGCATTGTGGAGCTAAGTCTTTTCAACTCATCATATGAGCATAGTCAAACTAGGCCAATCTCCCAATTTCTCCAAACATTCTTATGTGCGACCCTAATAGGCTTATACTGCATTGGCAGTGAGGCTACATACTTGATCACTTCTAGATCACAATGGTAATATCAACAGTCTCCCACTTGATCTTGAAAGTATCAAACAAAAGCTTCACAAACAATGGGCGTCATATAATAATGCATCATTGCTCCCCAAGAAATAAGAGTTTAGAACTAAATCCATCATGATCAATGTATCAGTGTTGTCATGTCCCTTCGTCCCTTACATCCGGATAGAACTAGAGGTATAGACTGTGCCACCCTCATAATCGTTCAATCCTAGTTTCATGATCTAGAATGAACTTCTAGAAATTGGTGAGCCCAATATCATATATTGACTCAACCAAACATGGTCATGCATTTCTTAGTCCCATTTCATCAAGGGGCCCTTGGATGAAACTCCTGCCATATAGGAGGACAAATCCCATCTCTGCTCACATGCACACCCAAATGATTCTTAATGTACCCAATAACCACCTTTATCATCCAACTTTCTCAATACTGGATTTTTGATAGCATCAAAGTACGCTCTTCCTCACTCGATGAATGTTGTGACTTCAGGTCAAAGGACCATAAACACCATTGCCACTTAAGCCATACTTGTGACACGTTTATATAACAATCCACAAAGTATTCTCATGGTAGGTCTATCTAGTACAACTTGTTCACTAATAAGTACCCATGTGATGACTTGATATCACAATATCATGACCTGTGAGAATCGTTCATCAGTCAACGCACATTCTAGTCTCAATGTGTCATCATCACCCTTAGCTTCTAAGATGACACTCGACCAGGGACTATTTAAGAATGAAACTTCTAAAACATAGACTCTCACATTCAAGTCACCATTTGACTCCTATTTAAGCAAACATTCTAAGAGTATTTATTATGTTAAATTACTCTATCATAATAGCAATAAATTTACAAATAAAAGAACTTGCTAAAATATATAAATGAAATGTATACAGTACTATATTCATCAAATGAATTATTACAGCCAACAAACATACAATCAACATGACTCTAATTAGAGCTGATTATTAAGATATCGTATACCCATAGATCTAACATGACCATCATGTTTTCTCTATGCAAGAAGCTTTTTCAGTGGATCCGCAATATTCTCCTCAGTCGACACTCTGTAAATTCTCACATCTCCTCGATCGACAATCTCTCGAATAAGATGGAACCGCTGAAGTATGTGCATCGAGCGCTGATGAGATCTAAGTTCTGAAGCAAGTGCAATTGCACCGTTGTTGTCACAGTAGAGATCTACGGGGCAAACAATGCTAGAAACTACATCTAACTTATCGATGAATTTCCTAATCCATACAGCCTCCTTCGCTGCATTTGCTACAGCGATATACTCGGGCTCAATTATAGAATCGGCAAATGTCTCCTGCTTGGAACTCTTTCAGCTAACAACACCTCCATTTAGGCAAAATATGAACCCTGACTGAGACTTTGAGTCATCCCTATCAGTTTGGAAGCAAGAATCCATGTAACCCTTTACAACGAGCTCTTCCTCTCCACCAAATACCAAGAACATATCCTTAGTCCTTCGTAAGTACTTCAAGATATTCTTAACAACAATCTAGTGACTTTCACCGGGATCAGACTGATACCTGCTAGTCACTCTCAAGGCATAAGAGACATCGGGTCGAGTATATATCATTGCATACATGATTGACCCAATTTCCGAAGTATATGGAATCAACTTCATGTGTTCCTTATCTTCACAAGATTTAGGAAATTGGTCCTTAGAGAGACTTGTACCATGAGATATGGGAAAGAATCCTTTTTTGGACTCAAGCATGTTGAACCACTTTAACACCTTATCATTGTATGTACTTTGGGTCAAACCCAACAACTTCTTCAATCTATCTTTATAGTTCTTAATATCAAGTATATAAGTCATTTCACCCAAGTCCTTCATAGAAAAGCAGCTCCCTAGATTGTTCTTAACAACTTGTAGGGTCGGTTTGTCATTGCCGATCAACTGTATGACATCTTCATACAATATCAGAAAGATAACAATGCTCCCACTAATCCGTTTGTAACTGCACGGTTCATCCTCGTTCTTGATAAAACCAAACTATTTGATATTTTCATCAACACGAAGATTCCAACTTCGAGAAGCTTGTTTAATCCATAAATGGATCTCTGTAGCTTGCATATTTTAGTGGCATACAAAACCCTCGGGTTGTGTCATATATACTTCCTTAAGGAGTTTTCCATTTAGGAAAGCCATTTTGACGTCCATCTGCAAGATCTCGTAGTCATAATACGCAGCAATATCAAGCAGAATTCTGATGGACTTAACCATAGCAACAGGGGAAAAAGTCTCATCATTGTCAAAACCATGAATTTTCTTGAAACCTTTAGCCACCAATCGCCCTTTGAATGTCTATACATTCGCATCCATATCGATCTTCTTTTTGAAGACCCACTTGCACCCTATGGGTCGTACCCCTTCAGGTGGTTCCACCAAGGTCCAAACTTGGTTTTCATACATGGAGTCCATTTCAAATTTCATGGCCTCAAGTCACTTCTCGGAGTCCGGTCCACTCATAGCCTATTGGTAGCTTGCAGGCTCATCACTATGATCAAATAAGCAACACATTACCTATGTAGGACCCCCCCCCCCCAAACCTTAGACTGGGTCGGAGGGGATCTTACGTTCCCAAGGCGTCCACCCAGTGCTCCTTTAAGGGGTAGCGACCCACTCTACTAAGCACTAGGGGGTCGCCTTATTGGGCTAGAATCACAACATTCACAATACATCAGAGATTTGCGAAAGCATTAATAGGAAAACACTAATATATATATAACTTCATAAATATTTACATGAGTACAAGGCCATAGCCTATGTCCTTATATAAGCCCGTAGGATTGTACAAGTTCTATTTATAGAATCTCCCTCTCACTCTCTATCTTGCACACTGGTACTCACGTCTCGAAACTCTGCAGACATCAGTGGTGCTTCTGCTCGGGTAGTCCTAACCACTGGCGCGTTCTCCTGCAGCAGGAGGTCAATACGGCGCTTCGTTTCCTGTGATTGGTCATTTAAATAACCATTAGTGACATGGATACGTAGAAACAAATCCCCTCCCCGGATCCATATCCTGGGGACGAGTACACACGCACCCAACAGTATAAGATAGTCGAAGCATGAGAGGGTTAGCACAGTATTTAATCATGGAGCAGTAATAAAAGAAAGGTAGCATAACTCAAATGACAGCAATATTAACAATAGTTATGATAAGGGCTATACTAGAATACCATCACACCAGATATGCACCTCCTGTATCCTATCGTAGGCATTCACAGCCACGCACACATCTCCTATGTCGACATAGTATGGACCGCTTCTGTTCCAGCAGGGTAGCTGATGCAATCTCGGCAAGTGCATCGATCTTCATCAAGTAATAAACTGGGGGAGTTATCCTCCGAGTATCTAATCTCTCGAGGAGTGTAGATTGGGAGTGTGTTCATCCTCGTTGGAAAGTGATTGCAAACGCAACAAAGGTTTTGGGGAATGAGTTTTTGTTCTATAACTACTAAAAGTAATTACGCGGGTTGCCTTCACCGCTTCGCAAGGATGGAATACTCTGATGAGTATTAGGGCGTGCAGTCGTAACCGTTGAGGGTCGAAAGCACCTCTTCACCAAGCCAGCCCCTAACACACGTTAGTGCGGCGTATCACCAAGAAACAACCCAACACAAGCTAAGGAAGTAATACCAAACTAAGAACTATAACAACATGTGCAATAGAAAACCATCATGAACATTGTTAATAGCTCCTAGCAAGTTTAACAAACATCCAAAGCAAAGAAACATCTTCCAAATGAGAGTAAAGAGGAGATTTACAACCCAATGCGTGAACGCTAGCCACGATTCTCGGCCGGAGTCGAAGGTTGTTGGTCTTCTTCCGGGCTCGGTCGATGGTTGATGTCCGAGGAAGCTTAAAGTGTTGTCACCTACTTCAAAAGCATTTTCCCCGTCTTCTTCACGAACTGTAAAGGCTGGTAGTCGCCGGAAAACTCTCCAATAGCAGTGAGAAGGAGCTCCAAATGCTCCTCTTGAGAAGGAGATGAAGGAAATGTCGGAAGATCTTCGCTTGCGGTGAAATTTGGAGGAAGAACGGCGGCCGAACGAGCTCTTCAAGGAGGAGAGAGGAAAAGCGGCTGCTGTAGGTTTTTCCCGCTTAGAGGAGCGAAAATGGAGGAATCCCCCTGCTCTAGTCAACTCCTGAACTTAAATATGAGCAGGTGATAAAAATGTTCATGCACGGTTTGGCACACGACCGTGCGTTAACCGTGCGATATAATTTCCAAGATAGAGCTTGTAGAAGAAGATGCATTGACCCACACGTTTTACTCGCGCACGGACGCCGACGCCCGTGCATGAAGGAAAACGCACGGGTAACCACAGAGCGCTGGAATTCCTGGCAAGCAGGTGGAACCATGCGTTTTACTCGCACACAGGCACTTCCGCTCGTGCGTGAAAAAATCGCACGATTAACCACAGAACGCTATAAACTAAACAGCTACAGGAAAACCATGTGTTTCCTTCGCGCACGGTTCAGAAGAAACCGTACGTTAACCGTGCATGAAGATCGTCGAACACATCTCGACGATATTCGTCGAGCTCCGCTCGACTATTTCACCACGAGTAAAATGCACGATTAGGAAGAAAGTGTGCGCTAAGGAAACGCACGACCGTGCATTTTCCACAATTTAGAATTCCTGATTTGGGGAAAACCCACCACCTGCACAGCAAAAAACCAAAGCTGGAGCAAAATCTCCTAGCACCAATACACAGTATAAAACAACCAAATCCGCACGGGAGTACCCCAGTACTTATCCCCGACATCTCGGTGCAATTTGCAAACCAAAATGGGCCAAAACAGTGAAACAATGGCTAAGTGGAGCCCTAATCAAATATATGACTTTTCCTACTGAAATAGTAGTGCATATGCAAGATAATAAGCCCAGATGAGTCTGAAAAACCCTATAATAATCGGACTCATCACACCACCAGACTTAAACATTTGCTCGTCCCGAGCAAATCATCCCTAACACGGATGAGAAAAATAGCATAGCTGGCCTAAAACTGCGCAGCGGAGTACCATGCAAAATCACAGGCTCACGCTCTTAGGAATACCATAGAAGGAATTTCTGATTATGCACTAATAGCTTATATATTTCTAAAGGCGTATCAAAACATTATTACTACTCTACTATAGAATTGAGGGGAATCATTCAGTCACGCGCAAGGAGAAAGCAGACAAACACTGAGTTGAACATTGCCAAAGCAAGGGCTCAGGACAACCTCCAAAGGAATCCACCAATGTCGATGACCATAAGCTCGCCCGTTCACACTCTCTCCATGACACTAGTTTGACTCAAGCGCAAATCCGTAGGACTTGGAGTATAATGGAGGCTTAGGCGAAGGCGGGGTATACAAAGATAAACACGACAGATACGCACACCCAAAATGAGACCACCCGAAAACACTCACAGCTACACGCAACGACAAACATGTGGGTCGCACCACTAGACTTGGACATTTGACGGCGCGTGCACGCACATAATGATCATAATATAACAATATTTCACAACTCTATAACAAAAGATTTTTTTTCTTCTCTTTTTTTTTATTCCACATTGGGAATTTTTATTTCCATTCATTTCATGTATTTTTTTTCTTTTCTTTTTTTCTTTAACCAAATAATCAAACGAGTCGAAAAACACGGCAACAACACAAGCGGCACGAAGCTCCTGCATAACAGCCACACAGAACTGATACAAAATCACAACAAAACAAACCAACCAAGCGGCCACATTCGGGTATGCGAGTAGGGAAGGCTATATGGCTTTGGTAGTGAGGTGTAGGGATGCCAAAGAAAGGGATAGGCCCAACGGGGATAACAACGGATAGGCGTCGGGAATGGTACAAGGCTCAAACTAGAATAAAGTGATGACCTACATCACACGCGCACTTGACTAACCATGTACCTATGCTTCAAGAGTAGCTAAGGGCAAGTTCTTAGCCACCGAGAAAGACAATCCTTCCTCCCGACTCGAGCAATTCAAGGCTAGTTAAGTCGACACATATCCCTACGCTACTGTTTGATTCACACCGGATTTGAAGTAGTCAAGTAGAATAAACAAGATTTACGCATATAGAAACAAAATACGCTATAAGCATAAAAAGAATCTAATTCTACACGTAATCCTAAATGAGACATGAGCACTCGATTAGGAGCCCTCATGGAGGCAACATTTTACTTTGCCTCACAATCCTAGGCCAGCGCCGAAATTTTCCAAATCGCACACTAGTGACGATAAAACTCACGACGTGCTCTTGTTCAAGAATGCGCTCAAGTGTGGTGTAGTGGTATGCAATGCCAAACAACATAGACAGCGAATGAATATACTCTTCTAGTATGATAATAGTAAAATGCACGTGCATGAGTACCCCGCATAACTCTCCACACCATACTTAGCCTAAACATCCTAACACAACAATGTGATCGTTAAATTAAAAAGCAAGTAAGGAGGAGGGGTTACCCAATGCTCAGAAATGAGCATACCAGAAGATTGGCGTTAATTTTTGTCGAAAGTCCACGGCCCGAATGAACTCCACCTGCAAACGAAAATACCACCAAGCACAACAATCCATACTAAAGAATATGCACATAAAAAAACAAAAACAAAATAATGGGTTGTCTCCCAGGAGCCACTTTTCTTTACTGTCCTTAAGGTGGACCAAATACCTGTATTAGAAGTTTTATATATAGTTCAAAAGCATAAGCGCAGTACGCAACGATAAAGTCCAAAACATCACACACAACATTAAGTAAAAATTATACTATAAAAGAAGAAGAAGGGGGCCCAGAGATACTTCACATCTTAGCTAACCGCTGACTTATGATAGATCCCCCCTGATACGCAAGACGAGGGAGAAGCGTAAGCTTTAGGGCCCAGGGAAGTTGAATCTCCCCTGCCACTAACCTCTTCCTTCTCACGTTGGCGGGAAAAATCTAGCGGCTTGCGCATTCGCAGTTCTTTTATTCGCAATTCTACGAATGGAGATCGCCATAGTGGTACAACCACTCCATCCAATTTAGTAGTAGCTCTAGCTTTTCCGTCAGGAGGCATCCTTTCCTCACCCGCGGAGGGTGATAGATCAGCCCATGTAACCTATTTTATAGTTTTACACAAATCATTAGACTCAATATGAGTTTTTCATTCTAATTTCTGCACGCTTTCAACAGTCGTGATCTGCTCCTAAGTCTCCGCAACGTGACTCTCACTCCGATCACTACTACCCTTCTCACCTGCAACTTGTTTCACTCCAAGTACCTCCGCTTTTGTTTCCCCTTTCTGCAGCACACCTGTCTTAACAACACTAAGAAACCCGTCAGATGACACAACATTCAATTCCTGTAGTTTTCCAAGTTCATTCAGAATCATAGAGGTAAGGGACAGCAGTAAAGGCGCATCACCTTGGAAGCCAAGGTGATGCCGCTTACGTTAAACTGCAACGTCACCCCACTAGATTTTAGAAAAGGGACCCCTAAGATGGGTTTTGAAGCATTACCCATTGGTCCTAGCACCTGGAAATCAGTGACTACTGCAGCCCCGTTCAATATCACTTCCACCTCCTTTATCTCACCGTCGGTCTTCACTACCGACCCATCGGCTAGCACGAGTGATTTTCGGACATTCGACTCAATATTTAAATTGAATTTCTCAACATCTTGCAAAGCAAGAATGTTACAAGAAGATCCAGAATCACAAAGGGCCACTGTCTCTACCTCATTTATTTCGCACTTCACAGCCACTTAATTTTTAATACACTCTTCCATCTCCCCAACACACTTCTCTTGCTCACGGGGATTTTTTCCGTGTCGCTCGGGAGGGTGCCGCGAGTATGCTTAGAGAACACTTGGGCCAGTTGCCCCAGTTGCGTCTCCAAGTTTCTCATGGAGGCGGTCTGAGTGGCCATGTTGGATTGAGCCATCTCAACAAATTTATCCATCATCTCTTCTAATGCACTCTTTCGCGTCCCCTACGCGTTCAGATTATAACCCGACTGCGGTGGTCGCAGTTGGCTATGAGAAGCTTGAGCATCAAACTGATGCTGGCCTCCCTGCCACCTTTGACCGAGACCATTTTGGTTCTAGGAGAAATTTGGATGATTTCTCGCATTCAGGTTATAAGCATTGTTATATGGAGCGGCGCGGTTCTGATTATTTATAAAGTTCACACTCTCGTCAGCAGATATACTTGAGGGATCAGCAAAAGCTTCTCCAGCTGGGCACTCATATGTATGATGGCCGGGGTTTCCATAACCCTAGCACGAAATAGCCATCACTTGAGCTGGAGGAGGGGTCGATCTGGTCAGCAACATCATCCCATCCATAGTAGGATGGCTCGCCTAAGCTTGCGGCTGCACCGCATTTACCTCGAACAAATTTCTCACACCCCTAGGTGTGTTTCTTCCAACATTCCATTACATGCTATGAGAAGCGGTGTCACGAAGGAGCCGCAAAGCCTTGTCGGGAGTCAGGTTCATGATAGTGCATCCAGCCGCCGCGTCGATCATAGCCCTGTAATTAGGCTCAATAGCAAAATAAAATATTTCAACCAAATTCAACAGCTCACAGCCGTGCTGGGGGCATCGACGCTATAGATCAGCAAATCTCTCCCAAGCCTCAGATAATGTTTCCTGGTCCAGCTGCCGGAAGGTAGCTATCTCCCTTCGGGCGTTCACTATTTTGTCTACCGGGTGGAATTTGGCTAAGAACTTCAAGGAAAGAGCCTCCCGTGTAGTTGCAATCCCTGGAGCAATTGTGTGGATCCAGGTTTTCGCCTTGTCCCTTAGCGAAAATGGGAACATCCTTAGCTTCACCACGTCATTTGTAATGCTGGCGTAGCGGAAGGTACCACAGATTTCCGAGAATTCTGCCAGATGGAGCTGCGGATCCTCACTTGACAGGCCCGAAAACTGTGTGTTATTACGGATCATGTTGAGGATGGCGAGCTTTATCTCGAAGTGGTTGTTCACGATGGCCAGTCCAAACTGGGGTAAACACGTCCCGCGGTAGGGGGCGTGAAGTCGCGCATTGTCCTAATGCGGGGTTGGACCTCCTCCCAGTCCTCAATGACCCTTTCACCAAGGCCATTTCCTTCTTGACCTAAATATTCCATTCTTTCTCTTCCTTCAGCAGCAGCAGCACAACGGTGGGCTCGCCTCACTCGTGCGGTTTCAAGATCAACTCCAAGATCTTCACCTCTATCCCTGGGGTTTGGATCTGTCATACAACACACAAAAACCGATCAAAATTCCAAAAGCACTTGCAACAACTTTTCCAATAGAAAAATACACACAACGGTTGCACTCGCCGGCAACGGCCCCAAAAAACTTGATGCAATCTCGGCAAGTGCACCGATATTCATCAAGTAATAAACTGGGGGAGTTATCCTCCGAGTATCGAATCTCTCAAGGAGTGCAGATTGGGAGTGGGTTCTTCCTCGTTGGAAAGTGATTGCAAACGCAACAAAGGTTTGGGGGAATGAGTTTTTGTTCCATAACTACTAAAAGTGATTGTGCGGGTTGCCCTCACCGCTTTGCGAGGGTGGAATAATCCGATGAGTATTAGGGCGTGCAGTCGTAACCGTTGAGGGTCGAAAGCACCTCTATGCCAAGCTAACCCCTAACATACGTTAGTGCGGCGTATCACCAAACAACAACCCAATGCAAGCTAAGGAAGTAATACCAAACTAAGAACTACAACAGCATGTGCAATAGAAAACCATCATGAACATTGTTAATAGCTCCTAGCAAGTTTAGAAAACATCCAAAGAAAATAAACATCTTCCAAATGAGAGTAAAGAGGAGATTTACAACCCAATGTGTGAAGGCTAGCCACAATTCTCGACCGGAGTCGAAGGTTGTCAGTCTTCGTCTGGGCTCGGTCAATGGTTGACGTCCGAGGAAGATTGAAGTGTTGTCACCTACTTCAAAAGCGTTTTTCCCCATCTTCTTCACGAACCGTGAAGGTTGGCAGTCGCCGGAAAACTCTCCAATAGCAGCGAGAAAGTGCTCCAAATGCTCCTCTTGAGAAGGAGATGAAGGAAACGACGAAAGATCTTCGCTAGTGGTGAAGTTTGGAGGAAGAACGGTGGCCAAACGAGCTCTCCAAGGAGGAGAGAGGAAAAAAGAAGTTGTTATAGGTTTTTCCCACTCAGAGGAGCGGAAATGGAGGAATCCCCCTGCTCCAGTCAACTCCTGAACTTAAATACGAGCAGGTAAGAAAAATGTTCACGCACGGTTTGCCGCACAACCGTGCGTTAACCATGCGATATTAATTTCCAAGACAGAGCTTGCGGAAGAAGATGCGTTGACCCGTGCGTTTTACTCATGCACGGATGCTGACGCCCGTGCGTAATGTAAAACGCACGGGTAACCACAGAGCGCTGGAATTCCCGGCAAGCAGGTGGAATCGTGTGTTTTACTCGTGCATGGGCACTTCTGCCCGTGGGTGAACAAATCGCACGATTAACCACAAAACGTTATAAACTAAACAGCTACAGGAAAACCGTACATTTCCTTCACGCACGGTTCAGAAGAAACCGTGCGTTAACCGTGCGTGAAGACCGTCGAGCTCAGCTCGACGATATTCGTCGAGCTCAGCTCGATGATATTCGTCGAGCTCAGCTCGACGATTTCCCCGTGAGTAAAACGCACGATTAGTAAGAAAGCATGTGCTAAGGAAACACATGACCGTGCGTTTTCCATATTTTAGAATTCCTGATTTGGGGAAAACCCACCACCTGCACAGCCAAAAACCAAAGCTGGAGAAAAATCTCCCAGCACCAATGCACAGCATAAAATAACCAAATCCGCACGGGAGTACCAGAGTACTTACCCCCGACATCTCGGTGCAATTTGTAGACCAAAATGGGCCAAAACAATGCAATAGTGGCTAAGTGGAGCCCTAATCAAATATATAACTTTTCCTACTGAAATAGAGTGCACATGCAAGATAATAAGCCCAGATGAGTCTGAAAATTCCTATAAAAATCAGACTCATTAGTAGCGAGACCTGCGGGCCTCATCGATGTGGTCTTCGGTGATAGTGGCCAGTCCTGCGACTTCTGTAGGTGGTCATACTGCACAGCCTCTGGCCCCAACATACATCCTCGTGTACTATTGGATATGAGCGATTTCCGGCAACACGACATTTTGGCTAACTAGTGGAGGAAAGACCCAACGGGGAATGATAACGGTCGGTTACCCGTAGTATCCATCTCCTCTATCGCCTTGAGTCGTTAACCTTTCCGCACTGGTACGAACGGTCTGCGGAAGGGACTGACCCGCCATAATTCAACATAAGAAATTTACAAGCAATCAAACAGTTACTTTTGCTAGCACATACCGGGTCTATGGCGTAATGCCTTACTACGTTTTTAACTTCGGGCGGCGGCGCTCAGCTCAACTTTTGATAAGGAGAATGAGAGTTCTTTATTTGAGGCTAAACCTGGAGGAATACCTCAACTCCAGTTATCCTCATCTAATGCTCGACCCTAATAGGCAACTACTCGTTTGAGCAGGACCCGACTTAAAATAGTGAATTGCAGAAATAAAAAGCGGTGATTAAGGCTACTGATTATGAAAACTACATAATTTGAGTGCTAGAGTGACCAGTACGAAGCTGGAATAGTACTGAATTGAAAGAACCGAATTGAACTTGACCAGTACGAGGCTGGAGCTGATTTGAAAGTACTGAAACAAACTTGACCAGTACATGACTGGAATTGAATTGAAAGTATTGAAATGAACTTGACTAGTACGTGACTGGAATTGAAAGTACTGAAATGAACTTGACCAGTATGAGACTGGAATTGAAAGTACTGAAATGAACTTGACCAGTACGAGACTGGAATTGAAAGTACTAAAATGAACTTGACCAGTACGAGACTGGAATTGAAAGTACTGAAATGAACTTGACCAGTTGAGACTGGAATTGAAAGTACTGAAATAAACTTGACCAGTACAAGAATTGAAAGTACTGAAATGAACTTGACCAGTACGATACTTGAATTGAAGTTACTAAAATTAACTTGACCTGTATGAGACTGGAATTGAAGGTACTAAAATGAAATTGACATGTACGAGACTGGAATTGTAACTAGAAGTACTAAAATGAAATTGACATGTACGAGACTGGAATTGTAACTAGAAGTACTAAAATGAACTTGATATTTAAATCAGGTGGGATAGTCGCGCGTTCCAATTTTCATTTTTGGAGAAAGTGAGCGAAATGAATACCAAGCGCGACCCTAAACCCTTAGAATTTGAAAGAAAATTTATTTCTTATCCCCATGTCCCCAAATTTTGATAGAACCCTTGAGAGAGCCCATTAAGGTTCTAGAAAATATTTCATAATTTTTACCCAAGTTTTGGGCCATTAATTGGCTTAATAAACTTTATTTAAGCTTTTAAAAATACTAAAACATTTTCAACAATTCTCAAAATGTTTGTGGAGGAAGCCCTCAATATGGGGAACATTTTTCATGTTGACCACTTTGCCCCTTGGGGTTCTGATTTGGCCTAAAAGAATTCACCAAGTTCTAATATGAAAATTGGTCTGCAATTAGCAGATCAACCATTAATTCTGCGACTGAGATTGAGCCGGACGGCTTAATGTGCCGCTGATTTCCCACAGCGAATTAGTCCGTGGATCCACTGTAGGTGGGGCATATAAGTGGAGGCGGGATTGTGAAATCCCCTCCGTCCATCTCATCACCGGAGATGGATGACGGTCGTGACCCTCTACCACCGCCAGCCGACCGCCGCTAAGTGCCGGCGCCGCCCCCGGTCGGTTTGATGGGGGTCGACGAGTCCCTGGGTGGTGGCCCGGCGGCCTTCCGCCCCCGGCCACCGCCTGATTTAGACAACCCGAGAGCAGGGTGGCGGTGGTTCTGCTCCAAGCACCATCGTGCCACCCTGGCTCTCCAGCGTTGAGCCCGGCCCCGAAACCACCACCGGCCAGCATGTCGGGGGCAGGGCTCTTCTCCAATGGTGGCTTGTCGACCAACCACCATCGGCCACCATCGGAGTTAAAACAGAGAAAAACTCTGTTTCTCGAGTGCCGCCAGAGCGGCATTTTCCGGCGGCACCCCGACATTCCTCCATCAGGGAAAGTCATCCCTAGTGGTTTAGCCCTTCTCCAGCACCACCACCGGCACTGGGAGGGGATAGACTTCCTACGTCCACCACCCGACCTAGAGCATGGGTCAGGTGGTGCCGGCGGCGCTCTGGGCTCCTAGAGGCCCATGCAGGTCATCTAGAAGATGGGGAAGGAGGAGAAGAAAGTTTTTACCTGGGAAGGAGGGGCATGGGAGGGACTGGCTTGGTTGGCCATGCAAGGTGGCAGAGTAGCTTGGCTCAGGCTGGTGTTTTCCGGCGACATAGGGCTCCGGTGAGGGACTTCTTGGCTCGGGTTAGTGTGTGTGTAGGTGAGGAGGCCAGGCAAGTCCTTTTATAGGCTTGGGGAGTGTGACCACACCTCCCCCTAGCCGATGTGGTATAAATCCCCATAAGGGGAGGAACTCCTCTTCTCCCCTCCACTTGTGTTGGCCAAGTGACACCATTATGATGGCCCCAAGTGGCAGCAAGCAAGGGGAAGGAGTGGGCTTGGGCTTGGTCCTTGCTCCTTAAGGGAAAAAGAAGAGGGGGAGAAATAAGGAGTGGTAAGGAGGGATTGGGCCCATCTTAGCCCATGACCTTCCTTCTTGTTGATTGGTGGCCCAAGGGTGAGGAGGAGAAGGGCCCTAGACCATTAATGAGGAGGAGGTGTGTGCCTCTTTTGGAAAATTCCAAAAATTAGGAATTTTTTGGGTATTTTGACCAAAGTCAACCCTAGGGGGGCCCTCTTGCTGGTTAAAGTCAAGGTGGGTCCAAGACATCGGGAGTCGGGTCAAAGTAGGGGTGTCACATCATAATTTGTGCGTGCACGCTTTTCGCTTCATGAGTATGCTTGATTTGACAATAGGTTGACTACTCGTGCTTAAATTTGACCGGGGCAAACTCGGTTGTCTTCCTATTGACCATACGAGTCCAATGCCACTAACCAGGTCAAATTGGAGTTCGTTTGCTAAATATTCAAAATCTGCGCGTCGCAGCACACTAAATCAGTCAAAATGTCTATATTCATCGTTAGACCTCGGATTGCGATGCAACGAGTTCCCTCGTGCTCGTATTGTCTATAAGAGGTCATAGGAGCTGACAGAACTCAAATCGGAGTTCTCTAGACCGATATTCAAAATCTTGTCTTCGCGACGTTTTACGAGGAATGTTCATAGCCATCATATGACCTCGGGGTTCAACGGAACGAGCTCTAACGTTTTTGTATTAACTATACGATGCCACAGGAATTGACAGAACTCAAATCGGAGTTCTCTAACTCTATTTCCCGCTAAAGGTTACCTTGTACCCGGTCATGGGTAGGATTCGGGTCACTTTTATTGGGCCTACTAGGGCTCTAGTGGCCGAATAAAAATCGGGATGTTACAATCCAATAAAAATAAAACGATTTTTGTCCCCAAAAATTTTCTTAAAGTAGGGGGAAAAGGGAGCAACGTACCTGGGGAAAGAGCTCTGGAAGTTTTTCGTGGATGAGTGCCTCCGGTTCCCAAGTATACTCATCACGTCCGTGATTGGACCACAATATCTTGACCATTGGGATGACTTATTGCGCAGATTCTTCACTTTATGATCTACGACCTTAATCGGTTCAAGCTGGACGGACCTATCCGACTGTAGTTGTACTGGTGGTGTAGATAGGTGCTGCTTAAGTTACCGGAGAACTCATCTCAAGTATGAGACATGGAACACATCATGAAGATTTCCTAATACTGGAGGCAGGGCTAATTGATAGGCAGCAGGGCCAATACGCTCTATCACCTGGTAGGAGCCTAAATAGCGGGGATCTAGCTTCTTCTATTTTCTCAACCAGGAGATACCATGCATGGGCTTAATTTTTAAGAACACCATATCCCCCATGTGAAACTCCACCGGTCGGTGCCACGTGTTATAATACTTGGCATATCGGCTTTGTTCCTCCCGTAGCTGTTCCTGGATTAGCTGTATCATGGTTGTAGTGTCATCAATGTAAGCCACTCCTAAGGCTTTTGGGTCCTATTCCTGCGCCCATATCAATGGGGTTCGGCAATGCCTCCCGTACAATGCTTCATATGGGGCCATTTTGATGCTAGCCTGGTAGCTGTTATTATAAGAAAACTCTACTAAAGGTAACAGCTGCTCCCAAGGCTCATTGTATTCCACGAAGCAAAGTCGAAGTAGATCCTCCATCGTTCGATTTGTCCTTTTTGTTTGTCCATCTGTCTGTGGGTGGAAGGAAGTGCTAAAGGACAACTTGTTCCCCAAGTATGCCTACACTCGTCTCCATTCCTTGGATGTGAATCGCCCTTCACGATCTGACACAATGGACTTCAGCACTCCGTGGAAACAGATTACTTGCTCTATGAAAATCCTGGCCAGAATATCAACACCGTCTCCCTGTCAGTTTGGAATGAACCATGCAACTTTGGTGAGTCGATCTAAAACAACCCATATGGAGTTGTTTCCAGCACGGGATCGAGGTAGGCCATGGACAAAGTCCATGGAAATGTCCTCAAACTTCCATTAAGGTATAGGCAGGGGCTGCATCAGACCTCCTGGGTTGCTATATTCAGCTTTAACCCTTTGACAAGTCTGGCATTGGGCCACGAAGTTGGTAACATCTCTTTTTATTCCTGGCCAATATATGGTCCTACGCAGATCAACATACATTTTAACCACACCAGGGTGGATGGAATAGCTTGACTAGTGCACTTCTTTCAGAATCTCTTCACAAATTCCCCCGGTGGAGGGAATAAATACACGATGCCTGAACTGCAAGATCCCATCGTGCATATTATAATCCTCTTGTGCCCCATCTTGCATAGATCGGATGATCGGGACTATCTCTGGATAAATCTTCTGGGCTTCTCATATCCGGTCCCGGATGTCGCATTGCGTCTCCATCCAATACAATTGGGCATGATATTCCTCCGGATCTCTTTGGGTAACCAAGGTAATTTTCAATTTTATTAAAGACTAGAACAGCCTTTTTGGGATTAGCTCCATCCAACTCCCAACTACCGAAGGCTAGCGACTTAGAGCGTCAGCAACTCTGTTAGCCTTTCCGGGGTGATATTGGAGAGTGAAGTCATAATTGCACAGGAATTCTAACCACCAACGTTGTCGAAGGTTCAGCTCTTTTTGAGTGAAGATGTACTTAAGGCTTTTTTGGTCGGAGAAGATCTCGCACCTTACCCCGTATAAGTAATGCCTCCAGATTTTAAGGGCAAAGATGACAGTACCTAATTCCAGATCATGAGCTGCATAGTTCAACTCATGTGATTTCAACTGGAGGGATGCGTAAGCTACCACCTTGCCTTGCTGCATCAGAACAGCTCCTAATCCCTTCAGGGAGGCATCAGTATAGATCTGAAATCCCTCAGTTCCTGCGAGGATCGTAAATACTGGTGCAGAAGTCGGCCATCTCTTCAATTCGATGAACGCAATCTGGCATTCTGGTGTCACCAGAAGGTAGCATCCATCTTGGTAAGGGCGGTGAGGGGTAATGTAATCTTGTAGAACCCTTCTACAAACTTCCTGTAATACCCGGCTAGACCAAGGAAGCTTCAGATATTTGTCGTTGTTCTGAGCGGTGGCTAGTTTCGTATTGACTGGATTTTTGCCGGATCCACCACTATTCCCTTTTTGTTTATAGTGTGGCCCAGGAAACTGACTTCTTCTAAACAGAACTCGCACTTACTGAATTTGGCAAAGATGGAGTGTTCTCGAAGTTTCAGTAGTACCATCTGCAGGTGTCTGGTATGATCTTCCTTTGTTTTTGAATAGATCAAAATATCGCCAATGAAGACGATCACGAAGTGATCTAGGAAAGGCTCGAAGACTTTATTCATTAGATACATAAAGGCAGAGGGTGCGTTGGTGAGCCCAAAGGGCATCACCAGGAACTCATAGAGACCGTAACGGGAGCTTAAGGCGGTCTTGGGAATATCTTCCTCCCAGATTCGAAGCTGGTAGTAGCCCGATCTCAAGTCCATCTTGGAGAAAACGGATGCACCTTGTAACTAATCGAACAATTCATCAATCCTAGTAAGGGGGTATGTGTTTTGTATCGTAAGCTTATTTAGTTCCCGGTAGTCTATGCACAGACATAATGTCCCTTCCTTCTTCTTTATGAACAGTACTGGTGCTCCCCAGGGCGAGGAACTGGGGCAAACGAATCCAGCATCAATTAACTCTTGCAGTTGAATATTTAACTCAGCTAGTTCCCTTGGGGCCATCTGGTAGGGTGCTCGGGACACCGGCTATGCTCTGTTCACGAGCTCAATCTGAAAGTAGACCCCTCACTGTGGTGGCAGACTGGCAGTCCAGGGAGCGATTCGGGGAAGATGTCCAGGAAGTCGCGTACTACTGGGACATTGGAGAGCTCTTGTGTTTTGTCCTCCATTTCAAAGTAAATAAAATATATCTCATCCTTTTGTCGGACCGATCTCATAGTCTGTGCATAATTCAAAATAATACGAGAGACAGAGGGTACACCTGTCAATGTAATGTCCCGACCGTGTGGGTTCTGTAGTCGGACTTCTCATGTTGAACAATTTATTTGCGCCTTGTGCTCGGCTAGACAATCCATTCCTAGTATGATATCAAATCTGGTTATTACTAAGATCGTTGCAAAGACCTCAAATTCCACGTCTCCTAGCATTGTCGGGAATGTGCATTTCTCCGTTGACGTCATATCTGATCCATGTAGTAGACGGATCCGTATCGACAGTCTAAATGAACGAGCAACATTCTCCTTGGTCATGATGAAATGTTGAGACATAAAGGAGTGTGTTGCTCCAGTGTCGAAGAGGGTCTTGGCGGGGTGTCCTGTCATCAAAATTCCTGGCAGAATAGGGAGCATATATATATATAGAGAGAGAGAGAGAGAGTAATTATAGAGAGAGAACCGGTTCTTTGAACCTTATATAGAAAACCAACAAATTGACCCCCCAAATGTTTGTTTTTTCAAAAGGTGATCAACATGAAAGTTGTAGATTTCGATGAGATCTACAACTTTCATGTTGATCACGTTTTGAAAAAATACCGTTTAGACCCCCGATTTAAGCCCCGAAAAAAGTCAACATATATATATAGTTCGGTTTGACTTTTTTCGGGGCTCAAATCGGGGTCTAAACGGTGTATTTTCAAAAAGTGATCAACATGAAAGTTGTAGATTTCGATGAGATCTACAACTTTCATGTTGATCACTTTTTGAAAAAACAAACATTTGGAGGTCAATTTGCTGATTTTCTATATAAGGTTCAGAGAACCGGTTCTCTCTCTATAATTACTCTCTCTCTCTCTCTCTCTCTCTCTCTCTCTCTCTCTCTCTCTCTCTCTATATATATATATATATATATATATATATATATATATATATATATATATATATATCATATTTTAATATACAAGATGTAGGTATACTTATATATATCTTAGTATAACAGTATCTGACATATCTCTATTGTCGAATATATATACATATCACTACTTTAGGGGTCGGTCCATGCTGTAGGTCTAGTACATAGGCCTCCAGGGGTGCTGCTCGGCCTATTGGCCTCTCCTGCCAGCTCTTCCTTGGAGGCCTCTCTGACCCTGTCCCCGTGCTGGCTAACCACCCTATATACAGCTCCTACTCCAAGCCTTCCCACTCCCTGTGGGCAGAAGGTCCTCATATGCCATGGCTACTGACAAAAGAAGTAGTTCCCTGCGAAGGGAACGTCAAGTCGGGCTACTGGCGCGGGCTGCCATGCTGGAGCTGGTCTGACATCCTGTTGCTGTGCTGGTGGTGTTGGGGATGAAAGTCTTTATTTCAAGGATAGTTAAATCACCTTGAGGGGGGTGAATAGGTTTCTTAGTCCTTAGTGGCTATCTTTGATTCTTTCTTAGTTAGCTGCTTTATTGGTAGATTAAGTTTAACTTTCAAGATAAGCTACCTGCACAAAGAAAAGCAACACACAGAATACACACAGATTTAAAGTAGTTCGCCAATCTTTGGGTACATCCACTCTCCTCCCACCTTGCCAACTTCATGTTGGTCAAGGCACTTTTCCAAAGTAATGTTCAAAGAGCTTACACCTCAGATCACTAAGGATCTCTCAGTCTCCTCCAAGACTTACACTTCAGCCACAAGGGCCTACACTCAGTGATACAAATATCACCTACCTCAGGCTATTAAGCCCTACACTCAGGCTGGGAGGACAACCCTACCTCAGATCCACTAGGGATCCTACCTCAGAGCTCTACAGTGCTCCTACACTAAGTGACCCTCAAGCGACCTACCTCAGCCTTACACAAAGACCTATAGCTCAAGCTTCTCAACCCTACAGATTCAGGCACAAAGCCCTACACTCAGAGTACTACAACACTCCTACAGCTCAGTACTCAGCAGGTACCTACCTTGGTGAACTTCAAGGCACCTACAGCTCAGGCTAAACAGCCCTATAACTCAGATCCACACTTGGATCCTACCTCAGAGCAAATTTTCTCCTACCACTCAGATCCACAAAGGATCCTACAAGGTGGAAGTGAGTTGGTGAGGTTCTTGATTGGACACAAGAGAGATTTCTCTATGCCAATCTACCTTGGCTGAGTTAGACTCGGCCCAACTTTGAATCCAAAAATGATTTTCCTGAGTCAACTTTTCTGTACTAAGAACTCCTTAGCCCTAACTACTTCATAGCAACAAGTATATTCACTTGAGCTGGAAGTGACTTACAGAACATTGTTCTGCCCCTTTTTGAACTGAACCAAAAGTTTAGCCCTATCTCCTTCTTCACAGCTCCCTAAGAGAATGATTTATTGATGGATATGTGAAGCACCAGCAGCAAGGGTCGGCCCTAGCTACTATCTCTTTCTCAATGAATCACCCTAAGCTTGCTACCTGGTGTAGATGAAGATGGCACGAGCAATCTTGTTATTGAAGATGTTGATATTAACAGCTAACTTGATATGCCTCTACACTTGCTTGTCTTGGGCTCTCTGTTCTTCAGCTTCAGCCACAACAATGGCAATTTCGAAGAACTACTTGAACAACTACTTTTTTTATAAAGAACTTCTCCTTTTATTTATTATAACCCAACGGCTCTTTTAGCAGTAGGTCCCACACCATTAATGTTGGTTGTATCTTTGCTTTAATGCCTAATTGTCGTACAGTAGGCCTGCGGCGCCTTTTGTCATGTACTGTGGCTTTGCCGCTCATAATTTGAATATGGTTGACTTTTTGAATTGTTGAAATAAGTACCTGAAGACTTAGTCAAAATTCAAGCATCAATAGTATAGGCGTTGAGTGAATGAGCTTCACTCAATGCCAAAACACTTAGACAAAATTTTGTCTTAACTAGGCGTTGAGAGTGTTGAGTGAACAAGAATCACTCAACGCTTTTTGCCTTAGCAAAAACTTCCTGCTTCTATGGTGTTGAGAGCGTTGAGTGTGTCTTCATCACTCAACACTTTTTGCCTTAGAAAAGCTTTCTGCAACTTAGGCGTTGAGAGCGTTGAGTGAACACGCTTCACTCAATGCTTTTTGCCTTAGCCAATTTTTTGCCTCAACATCTTCGGCATTGAGAGCGTTGAGTGAGCATGCCTCACTCAACGCTTTTTGACTCGGCCAAATTTCTGAACTTAGTTCGACGAATGGTGAGCTCAGCTCGACGAACTCTGGGCTCAGTTCGACGAATTTTGAACTGAGTTCAACTCACAGCTTTTTGATGTATGGCGTTGAGTGTGTCTTCAACACTCAACGCCAAACTACTTAGCCATATATCTGTCTTTAGCTGCATGGCATTGAGTGAGTTGACTTCACTCAACGCCTGTGAACTTAGCCACTTTTCTGCTCATTTTAACTTAGGCTTTTACTGCTTTAGCCTGTCTCACAGTTTTTTGTTGTATGGCATTGAGTGAGTTGAATTCACTCAACGCCTGTGGACTTAGCCATTTTATCATCTTGCCACTGCTTTGGCTTTGACTTGTATAGGCTTCACTCAGCGTTATACGACATCTGGCATTGAGTGAATCACCTTCATCCAACGCCTGCGGACTTAGACAAGATTTGTGTCATCCCACATCTTAGGTAAGTGTTTACCTGACTTGGCTATATAAGCAACCTGTCCAATCAATGCACAGTATTCATCCTGTAATCACTCATCTTAAACACAAGATATATTACCACATGTGTATACATTGTTTGTTGGGCCTTCTTCAAATCTAGTACATTGGGATCAATGGACCAAACAATCTCCCCTTTTTTGAAGAAGTCAAAACCCTAAGACAATGTATACACTAACACACCTATGCAATCTATGCAATAAGCAATTTAAACATTATATCTTAGATATAAAATGAACTCAGACAAAACAAAGGCTATTTCATTTATCATTTGAAAAATTATATTATTTGTGCATGAAACAAAATAACATATTCCTTAAGTCCTATAAGAAGAACCTGAAACTTTTCAAGTTTCAGGTTCCCTTATAACTATTCCACTGCCTTTGGTCTTCTTTGTCGATTTGTCTTCTGTATCAGCTGGCTTCTTTCCCTTCTTATCAGCCTTATCTGCTTCATCAGCTACCTTCTTCTTTGTTGCTTTTTCCACTCCAGCCTCTTCTCTTTTAGTTTTTTGCCTTTGGAAATAGCTGAAGGGTTTTGGAAAATACTTGGTGGGCTCAACTTCACCAAGTTTTAGAAGGTTTCAGTTCTTGTTCTTCTAATAGATTCTCCTAGAAGTATCCCTTTTTTCCATTTTCTCCCATTCTGAGGAGCTATACCATTTTCCTCTATTTGCAGTCCTATTTTTGACAAGATCCCAAGTCGTCAGAATGATGGCTCTTGATTGTGGGCTCCATACCTCAAAATCAGTCCTCTGTTCCATTTCTTCTTTATATCTCTTTTTTCTTAGCATGGCCTCCTCTTCAGCATCAGCAGTGATTCTTTCTTTAACCTATAGTGATCGGTCTACTGTGGGGCTGAAGGAAGGATTCTGAGCAACAGTAGTATTCTCTCCCCACTGAGTATTAGCACTGTCACCCTCTTCAATGTATTGAACATATTCTTGATTGTCTTGAACTTGGGAAGTACTATACATATTGTTCAAGGCTTCTTGTACATGATCAGGCATCATTGGGATGTTATTATATTACAGTGGCTCCATTCCCAATGAGCCTCTCATAATATTTATGGCCCAGACCATATTCTCAGTATTTGTTCTAATGATATTTCTCTTCCCCTTTTGACTTCTTCAATTACTTGAGTAGTTTGGGAGGTGCTAGCTTCAGATCTCTTGAGCTCCAAATGATTAATTCCAGCAATTACATTATTTTTGACCACCAGTAAGTTGTCATCTAGCAGCTTGGTTCATTCATCGGCTTTTGTTAGTATAGCAGCAGTCTGCTTATTCAATAATGCATGGGTAGTATTGTGTACAACCAGTGAGTTCTGGGCTTGAATCTCTTGATTCTGTATGGTAATGACCACATTCTTGTTCTCCTCATCCAACTTTTCCATTATATAGTCGATAGCTGGTGCAGCCCTGGTGAAAAACTTCACAGTTTCACCCTTTAGTATGTTTACTTCAAATCGAATCGATTTGATTTCTGTAGCCAGCTCATTCCTGATGTTCTTTAAAGCATCATCTACAAAAGTTTCCAGGGTTCTTCTTTGCTCATCTTATAAGATTTTCAACTGGGTCAGGAGCATTGGTGAAATTTGATCTGTTCCAGCTGATTTGCCTTCATTTTGGGTCTGCTGGACTTGCCTGACCCCTGTTCTCAGAGTGGGGTCATCCACTGTATGAGCTGAGGATTGTTCTTCTCATGACTAGGTTCCTCTTCCTCTTATTCTGAGGAAACTAGATCATGCACTTTCACGAGCAGGGAGATCAGATGGTATCTCCCCCCTCAAGCTCTGCCATGCTTTCATTTGTATGCAGGTCAGCAGCAACAGCAACTTCTTTATCAGATATAGCAGACAGCACCACTATTGGAGGAACTTTTAGTTGCTCCCCTACAAATAATGCATCTTGCATTATCTCTTGTATCAGCAGCTCCCCCTCAATTGGAGCATTCCTTTTCTCAGCACTTGGAATTTCCATATCTTTATCCAGAGGATGTTATTCTTCAGACATAACTGTCTTTTATCTGAAGCAAGTTTGATCTCCCCCTTACTCTGAGGCCTAGGAGCATCATCATTATCAGACACGGGCATATGCTTATTTGTATTATCAAATCTGGAGGCATCTTCATCCATCCTTGTAGAATCCTGTCACCTCCTTCCTTTATAATAGATCCAGCCATCTCAGAGAAGGCTCATCATCTTCAGGAATAATATCTGACTCTATTCTGCTTACACGACTAAGAGGGGTAAGATCAGAAGAGGCAGATACCTGAATATTCATGTCCCTCCTGGACACTTCAGCAGATGATGATAGATCTGGATTATGAGGCTCTTCCTCCTCAGATGAGCTGTTAGAGAGCTGGGCTCAGTAGTAGCAATCTTCTTTCTTTTCCCTTCCATAGCTGATGGTCCATGGGGTTGAAGTACGATGTCCTACCTCTCCAGCATTTTGATGTCATTCTTCTCATGTGGTGTATCCTTGCACCAAGATTCAAGTTCAGGATTTCTAGAACTATTTCTCGCAGAAATTGTGATAAAATTCTCCCCAAATTCGGTTAAGCCATGCAGTCCACTATTCGATCAACCACTATCCTGCCCCAGTCAGTCCTCTTGGTCAGAATGACCTGTGTCATCATCTCAAATATCTTCTTTGAAATTTTATCATGTGAACCTGTCTTGTAGAGCTAGGCTTTTCCAATTATATCGGCTAAAAACTTAGCTCTCAGGTTAAGTTCCTTCCTTAGGATGGAGCTGGTGGTGTGCTTGGACAGTCCGCACCATTTTATTACAGCTTTGATGTCATCCTGGGCCAGTTCGTCTTCATCGTCTGGGGCAGAGAACTTGGTCAGCTTGAGGGCTTTGCTCAGACTCCTTGGGGTTATCTTGACTTTCATTCCATTCACAGTCATCTTAAGATTTCCAACAGAAACATTTCCCTTGATATTGGCGAACAACTCTAGTACTTCCCTTTTCCATAGAAGACATGGTTCTGACAGGACAAATTCTAGGTCAGAAGCCTGAAGAAGATTAAGAAAAAATTATATCTCTTCAGGGGCGTCATTGAATCCATTCTTCACCAATTTCGATCCTTTGAAGAGGAAATTCGGTCCCTTGGGCGCCATTTCAGTTACGAATTCCTGAAACCTAGCAAGAGCAGCTTTCCGTTGTTTTGGCGAATGTGGGCGGGAGAGGGTAAGGAACAGTGACTTTGCTTATTGCATAAGCTCTTCTATTTATAGTTATTCCTAAAAAGAAGGCGGAAGGTCACTATCCTATTTTGTTTAATAATTTGGATCAAAGGCCAGGATTTAATCCCAACACTTATCTGCAGGCCGTCTTTGCTACAATTTTTGTTGAGTAAGCTTATTTTGCTGGACATCTGTTTCCTTTAGTAATTAGATTGCACTAGCCCCTAACTGTGTTGGACTAACTTGCAGGGGTAAGGTTGTCCTGCAGTACACATATTAATATGTGTTCTAGTGGGGTGCAATTAGACATAATCTCAAAATCCTTAAATTAGTTTCAACTGAGAGTGAGTTAGCCCCCAAACTCAATTGATTTAAACTAACTTTTGATACTTATTTATCCTAGTATTGCATATGTAATATGTGTCTTTGGGTATGATTAGACTAGTTACTTCTTGTGGCATAGTGAACATTTGAGCCACTAACATATTTATTGAGATGAATTGTTTAGACAAATGTTTTCACATCTTCTCAGACATTTGTTTCAATTACCTTATCTCTATCAAGCATAATCAATTTATCAATTAAATAGTAGAATTAAAAGCTAGGTGAATTCTACTTATCTCTGCCCTGTAGACTTGAATCCCATATGGATTCAGTCTCTGAGCATACCAGCAACCTTGCTTCTGATCTTTAGCCTTTGATGTGCATCTGGCTTTTCTTTGCAAACTCCCCCTCAACAGTTGCACATGACTTTGAAATCTTGTGCACTATGATTAGTTGAGTCATTCCTTGTACCAAGACTTAGGTCTGGTACATCTCTATCCAAGGACCATAAATAGTCATGGCCACTTGGACTATCCTGCAATACAGAATTATCTTACCTTAGGATCCCAATTGGTATTGGGTCCTAGGTTCTGATTAGACTGAAATCTAACTTGCCTACCTGCAGAATATCTTACAGGTAAGCTAACCCTTGCTCTAGACATAGAAGGATTATGTCAGCAATCTAGGGCAAAATGCCCCACCTTACCACAGCACCAACACTCATGGGTATTATATCTTTTTTTCTGAGCAGGTCTTGCAATGTGGTTAACTACTGACTAAATAGAAGGAAGAGGTGCAATATCTTTCTTCAGGTTTCTTTCAGCAAGGATTTGACTGAAGGTTATTCTTCCAGCAGGCTTCCTTTGCTTGCCCAGAATGGTATTTATAGTTGTCTTCTTTGCAGATGACAAGCTATTTATATCATCAGAGCTAGCCAGGTTAGGCTTATTGGTAGACTGACCCTTGGTATGAGCCCCTGCTGGATGGGCTTGAGTGAAAGCCACTACCTTTCCCTTGTGAGTTGGGGCACAGGCGCCAAATATAAATTGTCTAGCATGGTTTATTTGTACTTTTTCATGGTGATCCTTAAAGGCACTCATTCCCCTACCCTTTCTTCTCCCATTATAAGGTACACATGTGTTCTTAAAAGAAGAATTTTCATTCTTACAGTGACCATACATGCAGTCCTGGTCATGCCTGTTAGAAGGGAGGATTACCTTATGAAGGGTTGACTGTGGCACAACAGGAACTTGGCCTCTCATCTGAGATTGGATAACTTTAGAAATCCACTCAGATTCAGATTTTCTCTTGATAGCATATATCAGATAGAAATTAGTCACTATCCTCTTCTCCCTTTCAAGTCTCTCTTCAAGAACCTTGATCATAGAGTCCTTATATTTGATGGACTCAACATGGATATCTACCATGATCTTCAGATGAGATACTTCCCTCTCTTTCATAGATATCAAGGATGAAGTCTCATCTTGCTGGGATGCAGCTAGCTGGAGGGAGGTAATTTCCTCTATTTGTTTCTTAACAAGAAACTTGCTTTTCTTGAAAGCTTTCAGAAGTGCAGCATGATTCTCAATCAATTGATTGATATCGTCTTCTGATAGAGGACTCTCATCATCACTTGATGAGGAAGCATCAGAGTCAGAGCTGGACTCATGACCTGAGCAATTAGAAGAACTAGACAGAGATTTTACCTGATCTGGAGCAGGCTGATCTTGGCTGAATTCTTCTTCTTCTAGTGTAGCTAACAGCTCAAATCCTCTGCATTCTCCATCCTCAGCTTCATCCATCTCTGATTCACTATCTGAATGTGTCAGAGGGGCCCTAATCTTTGCTCTTGTATCTGGATAGACTTTGTCTTCTGCAAGAGCTGATAGTAGTCTAATGGTCTTCTTATCAATTTTGCTAATTTGAAGCTCCATTGATCTCCACACCTTATTGTTCACTTTAGAACACATAAAATAAACCTTTTTAGCTATCCTTTGAGGTCTACTTAGACTGTTAGGTCTTTTTTAAGTAACCTCCCTCTGATACCACTTGAATGTCTTTATTTCAAGGATAGCTAAATCACCTAGAAGGGGGGTGAATAGGTTTCTTAGTCCTGAGTGACTATCTTTGATTCTTTCTTAGTTAGCTGCTTTATTGGTAGATTAAGTTTTGCTTTCAAGACAAGCTACCTGCACAAAGAAAAGCAACACACAGAATACGCATAGATTTATAGTGGTTTCCCAATCTTTGGGTATATCCACTCTCCTCCCACCTTACCAACTTTTTGTTGTTCAAGGAACTTCTCCAAAACAATGCTCAAAGAGCTTACACCTCAGATCCCTCAAGATCTCTCAGTCTCCTCCAAGACTTACACCTCAGCCACAATGGCCTACACTCAGTGATACAAATATCACCTACCTCAGGCTATTAAGACCTACACTCAGATTGGGAGGACAGCCCTACCTCAGATCCACTAGGGATCCTACCTCAGAGCTCTGTAGTGCTCCTTCACTCAGTGACCCTCAAGCCACCTACCTTAGCCTTACACAAAGGCCTACAACTAAGGATTCTCAGCCCTACAGATTCAGGCACAAATCCCTACTCTCAGAGTGCTGCAGCACTCCTACAGCTGAGTACCCAATAGGTATCTACCTCAGTGCCCTTCCAGGCACCTATAGCTCAAGATGAACAACCCTACAACTCAGATCCACACTTGGATCCTACCTCAGAGCAAATTTGCTCCTACCACTCAGATCCACAAAGGATCCTACAAGGTGGTAGTGGGTTTGTGAGGTTCTTGATTGGACACAAGAGAGATTTCTCTGTGCCAATCTACCTTGACTGAGTTAGACTCAGCCCAACTTTGACTCCAGAAATGATTTTCCTGAGTCTACTTTTCTGGACTAAGAACTCCTTAGCCCTAACTACTTCACAGCAACAAGTATATTCACTTGAGCTGGAAGTGACTTGAAAAACACTATTCTGCCCTTTTCTGAACTGAACCAAAAGTTCATCCCTATCTCCTTCTTCACAGCTCCCTAAGAGAATGATTTGTTGGTTGGATCTGTGAAGCACCTGCAGCAAGGGTAGGCCCTAGCTGCTATATCTTTCTTAGTGAATCACCCTGAGCTTGCTAGCTGGTGCAGATGAAGATGGCACCAGCAATCTTGTTGTTAAAGATGTTGATATCAACAGCTAACTTGATATGTCTCTAGACTTGCTTGTCTTGGGCTCTCTGTTCTTCAGCTTCAGCCACAACAATGGCAATTTCGAAGAACTACTGTAACAACTACTTTTTCTGTAAAGAGGTTCTCCTTTAATTTATTATAAACCAATGGCTCTTTTAGCAGTGGGTCCCACACCATTAATGTTGGTTGCATCTTTGCTTTAACGCCTAACTGTCGTAAAGTAGGCCTGATGTGCCTTTTGTCATGTACTATGACTTTTCCGCTCATAATTTGAATATGGTTGACTTTTTGACTTGCTGACATCAGCACCTGAAGACCTAGTCAAAATTCAAGCATCAGTAGTATAGGCGTTGAGTGAATGAGTTTCACTCAACGCCAAAACACTTAGACAAAATTTTGTCTTATCTAGGCGTTGAGAGCGTTGAGTGAACAAGCCTCACTCAACGCTTTTTGTCTTAGCTAAAACTTCCTACTTCTCTGGCGTTAAGAGCGTTGACTGTGTCTTCATCACTCAACGCTTTTTTCCTTAGAAAAGCTTTCTGCAACTTAGGCGTTGAGAGCGTTGAGTGAGCACGCTTCACTCAATGCTTTTTGCCTTAGCCAATTTTCTGCCTTAGAATCTTAGGCGTTTAGAGCGTTGAGTGGGCATGCCTCACTCAACGCTTTTTGCCTCAGCCAAATTCCTGAACTTAATTCGACGAACTGAACTGAGTTTGATGAATGGTGAGCTCAGCTCGACGAACTCTGAGCTCATTTCAACGAATTTTGAACTGAGTTCAACTCACAATTTTTTGTTATGTGTGGCGTTTAGTGTGTCTTCAACACTCAAAGCCAAACTACTTAGACATATATCTACCTTTATCTGCATGGCGTTGAGTGAGTTGACTTCACTCAACGCATGTGGACTTAGCCACTTTTCTGCTCATTTCAACTTAGGCTTTTACTGCTTTAGCCCGCCTCACAGCCTTTTGCTGCATGGCATTGAGTGAGTTGACTTCACTCAACGTCTATTGACTTAGCCATTTTCTCAGCTTGCCACTGCTTTGCCTTTGACTGTATAGGCTTCACTCAGCGCTATAAGTCATCTGGCATTGAATGAATCACCTTCACTCAATGCCTGTGGACTTAGACAGATTTCTGTCAGCCCATATCTTAGGTAAGTGTTTACTTTACTTGGCCATATAAGAAACATGTCCAATCAATGCACAGTATTCATCCTGTAATCACTCATCTTAAACACAAGTTAGATTACCACATATGTATACATTGTTTGTTGGGCCTTCTTCAAATCTAGGACATTGGGATCAATGGACCCAACAGGGGATATTGGGTGTGCTGGTGGGCGCCTATAAGGTTGTCTGCAGTTTCTTTGTCTGCGCTCTCTATCCTGTCAGTGGGGAGCGGCTCCTCTATCTTGTCTCTGACCTCTAGGGTCCTCGGGCCATCCTCTGCGCTGCTGGGCAACCAGCTGCTGGTCTAACTCTAACGCTGTTGTGTGAGTAGTTATGGTGTAAAAGATAGACTGAGAGAACATAATCAGGGCCTGCCTCAGGTCATCTCGTAGACCTAGATAGAAATGAGAAGCTCTATCCCTGTCGATGGCAGCAAAATTCCCGACAAAGCGTTATCATTGTATGAACTCTCTCTCTCGTACTATGACACTGTCCGGTCACTATGTCGGAAGTGCAGGAACCTTTCCTACAAAGCAGCTCGGTCTGTCTCTGTAATAAAGAACTTCAGTAGGGCCTCTGAGAACTCTCACCATAAGATAGTGCTTAACGACCGTCCTTTAAAAGTTGAGTGGTTGGCCGCTCTCCACCAATCCCTAGTGTATCCCTCCAACAAGGTCAGCCCCAGTGAGACAATAGCTACTACTGGGCACATCATGCCTACGAGCAGTTCCTCCACACGCTCCACCCACTCCTATGCCTGGATGGCAGTCTTTGTACCTCTAAAAGCGGGAGGCCTCAGTCCTCAAAAAGTCATCAGTAAATCATTAAGTGTCGTCATGTCTCATGGTGGCTGTGCCAAGGCTGTCCGAGAGTGGAAAGGATGGCTATCAATGTCTGCCCCAAGTCAGTCTCCGGAAACGGTACAGCCACAGTGGCGACTGGGTCTGGAGGTGGGGTGGTGGGAACATATCCTCTGGAAGAGGACCCCCCCCCCCTGTTACTATACTCCGATATCTGGAGAAGTAACAGGAAAGAGTGTCAGTACCTTGCAAAAGTAGGGAAAATTTGCAAAAAATACTGACGAAGCGGAAACAACGGCGTATGGGCATACTAACGTGCAGTCTAGAATCCCTAAGCCTCTACACTGGGGTCCACCGGGCTTTCGCTGCAAGGTTCATCCCAAACCGAGGAATGAAGCGAGGGGCGAGGGAATCATGAGACTGCTCCACAAGGACGAATCGTGATCGCTCTAATCCATTTGTAGGACCCCGCCCCCTCCCAAACCTTAGACCGGGTCAGGCCAGAGGGGGTCTTACGTGCATATGGAGTCCACCCAGTACTCCTTTAAGGGGTAGCGACCCACTCTATTAAGCACTAGGGGGCCGCCTTGCTGGGCTAGAATCATAACATTCACAACACATCAGAGATTTGCAGAATCATTAACAGGAAAACACGAATATATATATATATATATATATATATATATATATATATATATATATATATATATATATATATCTTCATAAATATTTACATGAGTACAAGGCCATAGCCTATGTTCTTATATAAGCCCATAGGCTTGTATAAGTTCTATTTATAGCATCTCCCTCTCAATCTCTATCCTGAACACTGGTACTCACTTCTCAAAACTCTGCAGACATCAGTGTGCTTCTTCTCAGGTAGTCCTCACCACTAGCGCATTCTCCTGCGGTAGGGGGTCACTATGATGCTTTATTTCCTGTGATTAGTCATTTAAATAACTGTTAGTCACATGGCTAAGTAGAAACAAATCCCCTCCCCAGATCCATATACTGGGGATGCGTACACACACTCAGCAGTATAAGATAGCCGAAGCATGAGAGGGTTAGCACAGTATTTAATCTAGGAGCAGTAATAAAAGAAAGGTAGCATAATTGAAATGACAGCAATATTAACAATAGTTATGATAAGGGCTCTACTAGAATAACAGCACACTAGATATACACCCCATGTATCTTATCATAGGCATTCAAAGCCGCGCGCACACATCCTATGTCGTCATAGTATGGACCGCTTCTGTTCCAGTAGGGTAGCGAGCCCTGTGGGCCTCGCCGATATGGTCGTCGGTGATAATGGTCAGTCCTACCACTTCTGGGGCGGGCCGTACTGCACAGCCCTAGGCCCCAACGTACATCCTCGTGTACTATTGGATGTGAGTGACATCCGACAATACGACATTTTGGTTAACCAGTGGAGGAAAGACCCAAAAGGGAAAGATAACGGTCGGTTACCCGTGGTACCCATCTCCTCTGTCGCCTTGAGCCGTCAACCTTCTCGCACCGGTATGAACGGTCTACGGAAGGGACTGACCCACCACAATTCACCACAAGTAATTTACAAGCAATCAAATAATTACTTTTGCTAGCACATACTGAGTCTATGGTGGCCTGCCTTACTACGTTTTGAACTTCGGGCGGCGGCGCTCAGCTCAACTTTCAACAAAGAGCATGGGAGCTCTTTCTTTGAGGCTAAACCTGGAGGAATACCTCAACTCCGGTTATTCTCATCTAAGGCTCGACCCTAATAGGCAACTGCTCGTTAGAGCAGGACCCGGTTTAAAATAGCGAATTACAAAAATAAAAGGCGGTGATTAATGCTACTGATTATGAAAACTGCATAATTTGAGTGCTGGAGTGACCAGTACGAAATTGGAATAGTACTGAACTGAAAGTGCCAAATTGAACTTGACTAGTACGAGACTGGAGTTGAATTGAAAGTACTGAAATGAACTTGACCAGTACCCAACTAGAATTGAATTCAAAGTACTGAAATGAACTTGACCAGTACACGATTGGAATTGAAAGTACTGAAATGAACTTGACAAGTACGAGACTGGAATTGAAAGTACTAAAATGAACTTAACCAGTACGAGACTGGAATTGAAAGTACTAAAATGAACTTGACCAGTACGAGACTGTAATTGAAAGTACTGAAATGAACTTGACCAGAATGAGAATGGAATTGAAAGTACTAAAATGAACTTGATCAGTACGAGACTGGAATTGAAAGTACTGAAATGAACTTGACCAGTACGAGATTGGAATTGAAGGTACTAAAATGAACTTGACCTGTACGAGACTGGAATTGAAGGTACTAAAAGGAACTTGGCCAGTACAAGACTGGAATTGTAACTGGAAGTACTAAAATGAACTTGATATTTAAATCCGGTGGGATAGTCGCGCATTCCAATTTTCATTTTCAGAGAAAGTGAGCGAAATGAATACCAAGCGCGACCCTAAACTCTTAGAATTTGAAAGAAAATTCATTTCTTATCCCCATGTCCCCAAATTTTGATAGAACCCTTTGAGAGAGCTCATTAAGGTTCTAAAAATTATTTCATAATTTTTACCCAAGTTTTGGGCCATTAATTTGGCTTAATAAACTTTATTTAAGCTTTTAGAAATACTAAATCATTTTCAAAAAATCTCAAAAATTTTGTGGAGGAAGCCTTCAATATGGGGAATATTTTTCATGTTGACCACTTTGCCCCCTGGGGCTCTGATTTGGCTCAAAACATTCACCAAGTTCTAATATGAAAATTGGTCTGCAATTAGCAGACCAACCATTAATTCTGTGGCTGAGATTGAGCCAGACGGCTTAAGGCACCGCTGATTCCCCACATCGAATTAGCCGCGGATCCAATGTGGGGGCACAAAAATGGAGGCGGGGGGGCGGGGAATTGAGAAAATCCCCATCGTCCATCTCATCACCGGAGATGGACGACAGCGATTTCATCCCTGCTGATGAAGATGCGGTGGCCCTCTGCCACCGCCAGCCGGCCGCTGCTGGGTGCCGGCGTCACCCTCGATCAGTTTGTCGGGGGTCGGCGAGTCCCTAGGTGGTGGCCCGGCAGCTTGCCGCCGCCAGCCACCGCCTGATTTATCCAACACGAGAGCAGGGTGGCGGTGGTTCTGCTCCCAGCGCTACCGCACCACCCTGCCTCTCCGACATTGATCCAAGCCCCGAAACCACCCCCGACCGGTGCGCCGGTGGCATGGATCTTCTCCGGTGGTGGCCCACCTACCAACCGCCGTCGGAGTTAAAAAAGAGAAAAACTCTGTTTCTCGGGTGCCGCTTGGAGCGACGTTTTCCGGCGGCACCCCGGCATTCGTCCACCGGGGAAAGTCATCCCCGGTGGTTTTGCCCTTCTCTAGTTCCACCACTGGTGCTGGGAGGGGCTAGACTTCCTGCGGCCACCACCTGACCTGGAGTATGGGTCGAGTGGTTCCGGAGGCACTTTAGCCGTCTGGAGGCCCATGTAGGTCATCTAGAAGATGAAGGAGGAGAAAGTTTCTACCTAGGAAGGAGGGGCTTGGGAGGGGCCGGCTTGGTTGACCATGCAAGCTGGCGGAGGAGCTTGGCTCAGGTTAGTATTTTACAGCGAGCTAGGGCTCCGGTGAGGGCTCCCTTGGCTCGGGTTGGTGTGTGTGTAGGGGAGGAGGCCATGCAAGTCCTTTTATAGGCTTGGGGAGGGTGTCCACCCCTCCCCTAGCCGATGTAGGATAAATCCCCATATAAGGAGGAGCTCCTCCCCTCCCCTCCACTTATGCTGGCCAAGTGTCACCATTAGGATTGCCCCAAGTGGCAGTAAGCAAGGGGGAACGAGTGGGCTTGGGCTTGTACCTTGCTCCTTAAGGGAAAAAGAAGAGGGGGAGGGAGAAGGAGGGGTAAGGAGGGATTGGGCCCATCTTGGCCCATGACCTTCCTTCTTACTGATTGGTGGCCCAAGGGTGAGGGTGAGAAGGGTCCTAGACCAATAATGAGGAGGAGGTGTGTGCCTCTTTTTGAAAATTCCAAAGATTTAGATTTTTTAGGGGGTTTTGACCAAAGTCAACCCTAGGGTGGGACCCTCTTGCTGGTCAAAGTCAAGGTGGGTCGAAGACACTGGGAGTCGGGTCAAAGTCGGGGTATCGCGTCAGAATTTGTACGTGCATGTTTTTCGGTGCACGAGTATGCTTGATTTGACCATAGGTTGACTACTCATGTCGGAATTTGACCGGGGCAAACTCGGTTGACTTCGTATTGACCATACGAGTCCAATGCCACTAACCGAGGTCAAATTGGAGTTCGGTTACTAAATATTCAAAATATGCGCGTTGTCGCGCACTAAATCGGTCAAAATGTCTATATTCATCGTTAGACCTCGGATTGCGACGCAACGAGTTTCGTCGTGCTTGTATTGTCTATACGAGGCCATGGGAGCTGAAAGAACTCAAATCGAAGTTCTCTATAACGATATTCAAAATGTTATCTACGCTACGTTTTACGAGGAGTGGTCATATCCATCATATGACTTCGGGGTTCAACAGAACGAGCTCTGATGCATTCGTATTAACTATACCATGCCACAGGAATTGACAGAACTCAAATCGGAGTTCTCTAGCTTCATTTCCCGCTTAAGGTTACCTTCTACCAGGTCATGGGTAGGATTCGGGTCACTTTTATTGGGCCTACTTGGGCTCTGGTTGCCCAATAAAAGTCGGGATGTTACAACCTATTTGAGACACGAGAAATCCATATCTCTCAGGCTCAAACCTTGGTCTACTAGATCTACGTGGAACTTGTGTTTCCTGAGAAGTCTCTCCAGCTACATCAACTTGTAGTCCTAGCTCAGGTTCCAATTCCAGTTCATTCACAGTCTGTAGTTCTTGAGCTTCTTCAAGTTCTACCCTAATAGTCTTTCTACTTAAGAACTCTTTCTCAAGAAAGACACCAGTCCTCGCGAAAAATAGTTTGTCCTCGGATGGTAAGGAGAAATAGTACCATTTAGTTTCCTTAGGATACCCCACAAGATAACACTTATCTGACTTAGGTTCCATCTTGTCAGGCATTTAACGCTGCATGTATGCCTCACAACCCCAAATCTTAATGAACGACATATTAGGATGCTTGCCAGTCCATATCTCATATGGTGTCTTTAAAACCGCTTTTGTTGGAGCACGATTCAATGTAAAACCAGCAGTTTATAGAGCAAAACCCCAAAAGGAAACAGGTTGATCTTCATGACTCATCATCGACCATACCATGTCTAATAGAGTACGATTCCTCCGCTCAGACACACCATTATGATGTGGTGTTCTTGGTGGAGTGACCTGTGATATAATACCACACTCTTTCGGATGATCACGAAACTTCTGACTCAGGTTTTCGCCAACTCGATCATATTAGAGTGCTTTAACCTCCTTACCCAGCTGGTTCTCTACTTCCTTCTTAAACTCTTTGAACTTTGCAAAGGTTTTGGATTTTTACATCATAATATACACGTACCCGTATCTGCTGAAGTCATCAGTAAATGTAACAAAGTAAAAATACCCACCTCTAGCCATTGAAATCATGGGTCCATATACATCACTATATGTTATTCCTAGGAGATCATCAGCTCTCTCATTAAAACCAGTGAAAGGGGCCTTAGTCATCTTGCCTAACAAACAAGATTCGCATCTCTCAAATGATTTATAATCAAATGAGTCCAGTAGTCCATCTCTATGGAGTTTGGATATGCATTTCTCATTTATATGGCCCAAATGACAATATCAAAGGTACGCAGGGTTTGAGTCATTCGTTTTTAGTATTTTAGTATTTTTTATATTATAGATCTGATGGTCTAAGTACAAAACATATAAACCATTAAACATTTAGGTTATACTATAACAAACATCATTCTTAAATATATAACAACAATTATTCTTAATAACAAAAGAAAATTCAATCATGTTCAAGCATGAAATGGAAATAATGTTTCTAGTTATGGAAGGAACATAATAAAAATTATCAAGTTCTATTACAAGTCCACTGGGCAAAGAAAGACGGTAAATTTCTACGGCGACACAACAACTCTTACTCCATTGCCAACACGCAGGTCCACCTCTCCTTTACTCAGCAGTCTTCTCCTTCCAAGTTCCTGCATATTTTTATAAATGTGAGAACCACATCCGGTATCCAATACCCAGGATGAAGGAGCGGAAAGGTTTATCTCTATAACATAGATACATGAAGCAGAAGTTATACCTCCCTTCATCTTTTGCAGACCCTCAATGTATGAAGGACAATTCCTCCTCTGATGACCAACCTTGCCATAGTGGTGGCATTTCCTTTCTTTCGCAAAACCTTTCTTATTCAGTGCTGAAGACATGGGCTCCAGAGCAGACTTAGGTTCTACCTTTGTCTTCTTGAAGCCCTAAGCATTTCCCTTGCCTTTATGCACCATCAGTATGGGGCTAGCAGGCTTGGCCTTCTTCATATTTATTTTAGCAGTTCTCAACATGCCTAGGAGCTTGGGCAGTGTGTTATCTATTTCACTCATGTTATAGTTTAAGACAAACTGCTCATAACTGTCTGACAACGATTGTAGGATCAGGTCTGTGGCCAACTCTTGGCCTAGAGGGAAGCCTAGTCTCTCAAGGTTCTCTATTTACCCAATCATCTTGAGTACATGAGTCCCTACTAGGTCCCGAGCTCCCATCTTACACAGGAACAACGCCTTAGTGACATCAAAGATCTCTTGATGAGCTTGCCCTTGAAACATTTTCTATAGATGCTCGTCAATTTCCTTGCAACCCATGTTCTCATGTTGATTTTAGAGCTCAGAGTTCATGGTTGCCAGCATGAGACATTCGACGTTTAAGGAGTCGTCAAGATACTTCTTATAAGCATCCTTATCAGCATGGGATGCATTCCCGGCAGGCTCTTTATGGGATTCCTCTTCCAAAACATAGAGCTTGCGCTCTTGCCTGAGAACAATTCTCAAGCTCCTGTACCAGTCTAAGTAATTTGTCTCACAGCTTTTCCTTCTCAAGGATGAGGGATAGGGTGGAGTGTGAACCACTTGTCATTTAAATTCTATAAAGATCAATGCAAAGTAAAATCAGTACTACATTTCAAAATACATTTTATTTATTTGATAAGGACTTTAATTAAAATACTCCTACTATTTTTATCAAACTGATAACCCTCGATATCAATTCGAAGAGTTTATGCAAGTAACTCTCTTAATGGACAAGATCCATATTTCATTAACACTATGACTCGGCTTTGGTTTTTCTCTCACAATGCAGCTATTTAGGTAGGCAACGCTTGCCAATTGCATCACAATGCAACTCTTGTATGGCTGGTGAATAACTCTTTATTCGCATTCATCATATGGTGCATGCCAACCCTATATCTCTAGGCACTCAACCTTTAAGGTCACCCAGTTAAGTCTGACCCGATGTCGACAGTGAGATATCACAATTATCCTCCCGCACCTTTACCAAGATAGATTAATGCACCTTGCTTTGGCAAGTCCACACTTTATCGATCGAGGAAATAAGAGTGTCATCCATCGGAAGACATCCAAATACTTAATATTGCTTAAAGGATTTTTGAACAATTGATTAACACTTAATCATGGTTAACAATTAACCAATGTGCACATCCACAGAATAAAATTATACAGCATGCATAATCCAAGTGCATCCCAGATATGCACAAGAAGGATCATCAACACTTAATGAACTGGGCTAAATCTGAACGTCTAGAACCCTTATAAATATTCAGATTTACATGCACTGGACATGTGCAACACTAACCCCACTTAGATAGTAGACAAGCTCATCTCTCTATATGAGATTCAAAATCTAACACATTTGGTTTCACAAACCAACAAGAGGGACGGTTACTGTCAAGGAGCAACAAGGATATCAAATATGATATCACTGCAAAATCACATGCGTTTTTAACGGGATCCGAAGAATAGATTTGGGCATTTATAATATTTCTAAATTTCCAGATCTGCACGCCATGGATAGAACACTTCTGATACCATGACCATTTCCGCAACCTGGCTTTGATACCACTATTGGGTTTTACTAGATGGCACAACATTTGTGAACGTAACGGAAATAAGGAACGAGAAAATCCAAAAGAAGTTCGGATCTAGCAATGGACATGTATCAAGAAGAAAGTGTTGTAAATAAAATTTACCTCTGCGGGATAGAGTCTATACTCAACCTAGATGCTCCAGAAAATCAGCCGGCCACTTTGCGGCTATAGTTCCTAGTACATAATATTTTCCGCAGCTCTACAGGAAGTCCACACGAATGGGAGAACCTGTAGAATCTTGTTGCACAAGATCTAGGTTGGGATAGAAAGCTCTGCATCTTCACGAACTGCTAGGTCCATTACAGAAGAGGCGGCGGCGACACTCGTGGGAATCAAGCTAAGCGGCGGTGACGGGATCGGCGGTGAATGGATGGCGGCGGGCGGAACGACTTCTGTCGGCTTTTAGTTCTCGGGTCTTTCGCACAGTGCGGCTCGTGTGCTTAGACAGAATGAACAGTTACTTCAGAAACCCTAAAATCCTCTATTTATACCCAAAGGAATAAACAAAACACACTGTCACTATTTGCAGACCCAGGACATAGAATACAACGTTTTCGACCAGACAACCCTTGTCTCGACGAATTGTCAAGTATCAATGACATATATGATGAATCGTCGAGTATACAAACTATACACGACGAATTGTCGAGTATCCATTAGATATTCGACTAAGGCATTGAGTGAACTCAACACCTCAACACTCCCAGCGCCAAACCCTTCAAATCAACACTTGACTCGATGAAGGCATTGAGTGGACTCAACGCACTCAACGCCTATGTGCCAGATTCATCGAGTCAATCTTTAACTCGACGAAGGCGTTGAGTGGACTCAATGCACTCAATGCCTGAGACTCAGACTCGTCGAATCAACTCATTGACTCAACAAAACATCAAGTATACTCAACTCACTCAATGCTTAAGTGTCATACTCGACGAATCAACTCTTTAACTCGACGAATCATTGAGTTAACTCAACACACTCAACGTCATCATTCAACAAGTCAACACTTGACTCGACGAATATGTTGAGTGGTCTCAACGCACTCGATGCTTCCAAAGCCTGGTGGAGCTAAGTCTTTTCAACTCATCATATGAGCATAGTCAAACTAAGTCAATCTCCCAATTTCTAAAAACGTTCTTATGTGCGACCCTGATAGGCCCATACTGTGTTGGTAGTGAGGCTACATACTTGATCACTTCTAGATCGCAATGGTAATACCAACAGCTGACACATTGAGCTGCTAGCCCTCGATAGCTGGGAGCTTGATGGAGCAAATTCTGAGGGAATGGTCTCAGTCATTGATAGACTTAGAGATTACTCTTATCACTCATAGAGTCCGGAAGAGTACCAGTCCCAATTATACTAGATGGAAATACAGTGCGACATCTGGGATCGAATAAGAGAGTCCCAGAAGGTTGATCCGGTAGTAGTTTCGATCATTCAGTCCCTACAAAAATTGAGCACAAGAGGAGTTCAACCTACACGATGTAATCTTGCAGTTCATACACCACATATTATTCCCTCTACCAGAGGAATTTGAGATGAGATCCTTCGAGGAGCGCACCAGTCGAGGTATTCTATTCACCCCTGTGTGGTTAAGATGTATGTTGATTTGCACAGGACCATTTACTGGCAAGGAATGAAAAGAGACGTCACCAACTTCGTGACCCAGTACCAGACTTGTCAAAAGGTTAAAGCTGAATGTCGCAACCCAGGAGCTACTGCAACCCCTGTCGATACCAGAATGGAAATTTGAAGATATTTCCATGGATTTCGTTCATGGCTTACCCCGATCCCGTGCTGGAAACGACTCTATATGGGTTATCATGGATCGACTTACCAAAGTAGCGTGGTTCATTCCAAACCAACAGGATGACGAAGTTGACATTCTGGCCAAATTGTTCATAGAGCAAGTAGTTTGGTTCCCCAGAGTGTCAAAATCCAGTGTGTCGAATCATTATGAACATTTCATATCCAAAGAGTGGAGGCGGGTGCAGGCATACTTGAGACCAAATTGACCTTTAGCATAGCCTTCCACCCGCAGATAGATGGACAAACATAAAGGATGAATCAGATGATTGAGGATCTACTCCGACTTTGCATAGTAGAGCACAACGAGTCATGGGAATAGCTGATACCTTTAGTTGAGTTTTCTTATAATAACAGCTATCAGGTCAGCATTAAGATGGCACCGTACGAGGCATTGTATGGAAGGCATTGCCGAACTCCGTTGACTTGGGCCCAAGATGAGGACCAGAAAATCCTTAGGAGTGGCTTATATTGATGATACAATAATAGCGATATGGCTAATCCATGAGCGAATGCGAGAAGCACAGAGGCGACCAGCCAAATATTATGATGTACGACATCGACCAGTGGAGTTTAGCATGGGAGAAATGGTATTTTTAAAAATCAAGCCCAGGAATGGTATCTCCCGGTTGAGGAAGCAAAAAAAAACTAGATCCCCTCTATTTGGGCCCCTATCAAGTGATAGAGTGTGTTGGCCCTGTTGCCTATCGATTAGCCCTACCCCCAAAATTGGCAAATCTTCATGATGTATTCCATATCTCATCTTTGAGGCGAGTCCTCCGACAACAAGAACAACATCTAACGATATCATTAGTGCAACTGCAGTCAGATAGATGCGTCCAGCTTGAACCGATTAAAATAGTGGATCATAAAGTGAAAAATCTGCATAATAAGATCATTCTGATGGTCAAAATATTGTTGTCAAATCACGGACGAGGCGAGTATATATGGAACCTGGATCACTCGTCTGATAAAAGCACCCAGAACTCTTTCCACAAGTATGTTACCTTTTTCCCCTACTTTAATAAAAATTTCACAGACGAAAATCCTTTTCTTTTTATTGGATTGTAACATCTCAACTTTTATTGGGCCACCAGAAACCCTAGTGGACCCAATAAAAGTGACCCGAACCTCTACCTGTGGCTCATACCCAGAAAGGAGGTAACTCTAGACGGGGATATAATCCTAGAAAACTCCAATTTAAGTTATGTCAGTTCCTGTGGCCTCGTATAGTTAATACGAGTGCATTAGAACTCGTCCTGTTGAATTCCAAGGACATATGGTGAATACGGTTGTTCCTAGGAGAACGTCGTAAAAATGAGATTTTTGAATATTGACCTAGAGTACTCTGTTTTGAGTTCTGTCAGTTCTTATGGCTTCGTATGACCGATACGAACACATTGGAACTCGTTGCATCACAATTTGAAGTCTAACGATAAATATGAGCATTTTGACCGTTTTAGCGCGCTACGACGTGCAGATTTTGGATAGTTAGCAAATGAACTATGATTCGACCCCGGTCAGTGGCATTGGATTCGTATGGTCAATACTAAGTCAACTGAGTTCGTCTCGGTCAATTTCATGCACGAGTAGTCAACCCGTGGTTAAACCGAGCATTATCGTGCACCGAAAAGCGTGCGCACAAAAATTATGACATGACACCCCAACTTTGACCCGACTCCCGATGTCTTGGACCTACTTTGACTTTGACCAGCATGGGGGACCCACCTTAGGGTCAACTTTTGTCAAACCCCCTAAAAAGTCCATTTTTGGAAAATTTTCTCAAAAGAGGTGGGCACCTCCTCTTCTTTGCTAGCTTGGGCTTGGACTTCCTCGCCTCTTGGGCAACCCTATTCAGCAAGGGCATGGGTGGTGGTCCCTTAGAAATAAGCTCACCACCTCCCCTCTTCCCTTCTTAAAGTCTAAAGCCCAAGCCCACCAAGTTTTTCCCCTTCCCCGTTGATGGTTTCCACCTAGTATACTACCTGGCCATGTCAAGTGGATGAGAGGAGAAGAACTCCTCCTCCTCTCTCGGGTTAGTCCCATTTCAAGGAGGGGAGGGGTGGCCACCCTACCCAAGCCTATATAAGGCCATGCCCCCTGCCTCACTCCTCATAAGCCAAATTGATCCCAAAGCACCCCTACCGGAGCTCCATCTCACCGAAAAAATCTTCACCACCTGAGCTCCACCACAACCTCCCATGGCAACTCGGCCCAACACCTCCCAATCCACACCACCACAGGTGGAAACTTTTCCCCTTCCTCTTCCTCATCTTCCTGATAATCTGCATGTGCCTCCCAGCGGCCGGAGTGCCGCCGACACCACCCAAACCAAACTCAAGGTCGGGTAGTGGCCGCAGGTGGTGAGCCTTGCCTAATACCGATGGTGGCACTGTGGAAGTGTTATACCACCGGGGATAACCTTCCCCGGTGGTGGAAGGTCGAGGTGCTGCTGTGAAAGTGAGGGTAAGATCTATCTCAACTCTAGAGGGGGGGTGAATAGAGTATTTTAAAATAATTTTTCACAGTTGAAATAAACAGCACATATAAAATTCAATTTATGATATAGTGTAGAGTGCTAGAAGAAGTTAAAAACCAAGAAGTAAAGAGCACAGCACACAGCAGACAAATCACACAAACAAACCAGAAGACACAAGGAAATATAGTGGTTCCCCAAAAACCTGGGTACATCCACTCTTCTACCACCCTTGGTAGGAATCCACTCAGGATGAGTTGATCAGGTGTCCTGACACCAATGAGCTTTTGATAAGGTGCTCAAAAACCAAAACTGGATTTTTTGATAAGGTGTCTTGCCACCACTGAGTTTTGACAAGGCTCTCAGAACCAGACAGAACTTTTGAAGGGAGTTCAAGAACCCTTTACAGCAGGAAAAAGAAAAAGGTAAAGAGGTGAGGTTGTCTTCTCTGTTCTCAAATCAAATGAGAGAAGACTAGTGGATCTTTTGTTGTCAAGGCTCCCCCTGAGATGTTGAATGAATCAGGAATGGAAGCTTTGCTCTAGGGTGATAGGTCTTCAGATCTTTAGATCTCCAGCAAAGAATTGTTTCAGCAAAGAGGCTGAAAGATGAGGTGTCTGGAGTTCTTTGAGATGAGGCTTTGATCACTTTTCTGTAAGTAAGAGGATGGTTATCTTTCACAGCTTAATTCTTCTTGTTCTTCTGTAACAGTGTGTGTCTCTTGATTCTATCGTGTATTGACTCTGGATTAATTCTCTTGAAGAGTAGTGTTGGAGAAGACGATCTTATTCTCTGAATATAATTCTTCCAAGATAGCCGTTATCAGATATTAAATGCCTTCCATAAATGATTTGTCTTCTAGAGGAAAGTCCAATGAAACATTCCTGAATAATTCCTTGAAACTTGTTCCAGAATAAATGAAAACGGCTCGCAAATCTTCTTGAAATTAAATGCTGAGCAAAAAAACATTTCAAAGACCGGCAGCATTTGAATCCTTAAGAACGTCGATCTCTCAAAATAAACGTCGATCTGAGCTCCACGATCGTCGACCAGAGCTCAGAGAAGGAATAGATCATTCTGACAGAAAACGTCGATCTGAGCTCGAAGATCGTCGACCTGAGCTCAGAGATATTGAAGATAAGCAGTAGACAGAAAACTTCGATCTGAGATCGACTATCTAAGTTCTTGGTCTGGCAGAAATAGTCGATCTGATTAAGACAGAGATCGTTGACCTAGACTTCAACAGAAAACGTCGACCTGAAGCAAACAGAGATCGTCGACCTAAACTTTCCCAGAAATAGTCGACCCAAGCACAGCCAGAGATCGTCGACCAAAGCTCGACCATCGTCGGACTGAAGCTTGACGATAGTCGACCGTCGTTCGACTATTTTTATCTCTTTACTTAGCTTGAAATCCTGAGCTTGAATGGTCCTTGGGGGCAGCTTCAAACCTAAGTTCTAAGCCCTAGACTCATTCTAATGTTGACTTTTACATTATACAACTAGGTCAACCTGGTTTCCTAAGAGAAACATAGTGATCCTTGCCCAAATTAGTAATAGGGTGTTCCAACAATCTCCCCCTATTTGGGTTAGGATTACTATTTACAGACAAAAATAGGAAATAAATAAGCATACATCAACACAAAAGCTAAATCAATACTGCAGAGGAGATATATAGCAGCAATGCAGATCACAGATAAAAAGACAGCAAATATCCAAGGGAGAATGATGTTCAGCTTACACAGTTCACTTTTTTTCAGTTCCCTTTTTAAACAAAATTTCTCTGTTAGGATTCTGACTTTCTTTCTTTGATCTTCTGTCGTCCTCTGCACCTAGAGAAGTTTGAGATCTTGGCCTTGGAACTACAGCCTCTGGGTGCAGCTTCATATAGTCTTTTGGATTAAAAAACTTTCTAGAAGCATATCTTTCCAATTCTTTCTTCCTTTGATCTGATAAAGTTGTTATATTGGAGATGTCCATGCCTTGCTCTCTGGCTTTCTTTAATTGATCAAGAGCAGCTAGTTCTTTCATTCTTTCTGTCCAAGATAAAGGATTGTTCTCAGGATCCTCAAAAGGAACAGGAGGTTCATACCTGTTGAGAGATTCAGAAGCAGGAGGAGTCCTGGAAACAATTGTGTCTTTCAGCCTGTAAGGGAAAGGACCTGAAGAAGAGTTAGAGTGGCCTTGTCCTTCCCTTTGATAAGATCTTTGTCCTCTCTGATTTCCTCTATAATGACCCCTTCTGGGTTGATATCCTCTTTGATGTTGTCCCCTTTGATAGTATTTTGGAAAAGATTGGGAGGAGCTTTGTCTTGAAGCTGGAGCTTGAGGGGCTGAGCCTGATCCAGAATCTGGAGGAGGAGGAGGAGGAGGCTGATATTGTGAAGATCCTTTTTCATATTTATCAAGCTTCCTTCTCTTCTTTATAGCTTTTTGTTGATTCTTGGAGTATTGCATCCATGGCTCAGAAATGGGGCAATCATGCAGAATGTAGTAGGGAATATCATTGGAGTCTTTTGTTGTAGCTGGAGGAACTGACATCATGGCTTTGCTTCTAGCTTTCCTCTTCTTGGCAATGGTATGGGCAGAGTCATCTGATTCAGTCTGGAATTGGTTACTATCTGAGATTTGTGGTCTGTCATACAGATCATCAATGCTTTTCAAGTACTTTTCTTATAGCTTTAACTGATCAGAGGTCAGAACAGGAGCAACAACAGCAGCAGACACTTGGGCAGGATCAGGCATAGCAGCAGGTGTGGGATCTTCTAGGTAGGAATCAAGTTCTTCAACAGCAGTTGCTGGAATCATCTCTATATCTTCAGCAGCAGCAGCAGCAGCAGTTTCAACAACAGGAGGCACAATGGCCTTAGTAGCAGCATCAGGAATATCCACAGCCTTCCAGGAATTGATATAGGATTCAATGTGGCTGGGATCACAAACAGATACAGGCACAATGGCCTTAGACAAATCTTCAGTGAGAGGTACTAGCAGAAAGCTGAAATGAACTGTATCAAATTGAGATAGCAGGCTCTGAAGATTTAGTGCAAAAGCACATCCACTGCTTTCTGAGTGAGCAGGAGCTGGAGCTGGAGCAAAAACAGGAGCATCCACTGGCACATCCACTTCTTCATAAAGCATCTCCCCCTGCCTTTGTTCAAGGAGAGCTGAACCAAGGCACCCAGTAGAAGGGATTGCCTGGGAGGAGGAAAAGGAGGAAAGCTTGGTAGACAGCTCCTGAACTTATTTCAGGAGTGGAGCCAGGGAAGTCTCCAACAGAGATGTCAGCCTGGGAGCTAGCAACTCATAAAGTCTGTCTGCCAACCTTGGAAGATCTACATGCTCAAGTGGGGCTTGAGCAGAGGTAGGAGTAAAGGTAGATGGAGGGATGTTGGCTGGAGCTGAAGGTGTGGAGGTAGGTGGAGTAGGAATGGATGGCTCTGAGGATGGAATTGTGGAGATAGAAAAGGTTGAGGTGGAGATAGGTGAAGAGAGAGAGGGTGTGAAGGATGGTTGGGAGAGAATGTCATGAAGCATTTGTTGAAAAGAGGAGGTAGAGGGTGGCTCAGGAGGAGAGGAAGGAGAATCATCCATGAAGGAATCATCTACAAGGGAAAAGGATGGTAGGGTGAAGGTTGAATAGGTGAAGAGAGGATGGAATTCTTCTGAGGTGGATACTGGAGGGGATGAAACTGGTGAGGAAATGGTAATTGGGGATGATGTGGTTATGGTTGAGACTGGAGGAGAGGAGGAAATGGCTGGGGAGGATACAGCTGGAGGAGGAAGAGAGGCAGGCAACACTTCTGCTGGTGGAGTGACTGAAGCAGTCCTTGTGCCTGAAGGAAGTGGTGCAGTAGCTCTTGTAGGGTTGATGATTTGCCTGTCCCATTTGCTGAATAGGGCACAGGAAAGCCTCTTGGATGCATTGATGAACATCCCAGAGGAGGTTAACAGCTCAGGGCATCTGTAGTGCAGATAGACCCCTAAGATTCTCCCAAAGCTCACAGCAGTCTTATTGATCTTCTTCTTAATTAAGTTGAAGAAGATTGATCCCCAATCAAGGTGTTTCTTATCCAGCAGAGCTCCCATCAGACAAAATTGATATCTTGATATTGTATCATGGGCAGAGTGCTTGGCCAGCAGCACTTTTCCAACTACATCAGCCAAAAACTGAAATTCTAATGACAGATTCTTCTTCAGTAGTTTATTAGGATTCACAGCATTGTGACCCATTCGATCAAGCATGGAATCATATTCTTCTCCAGATAATTCAATAGAGTCTTCTCCAGTACTGAGATGAAACACTTCAGTTAAGAGAGCCGGGGACAGTAGTACCTGGGTCCCTCTTATGAAGCCGATGACAGAATTCTCATTCTCATCTGTCGCAGAATAGCACCATTCTTTTATTTCATCTGAAGCAATTTTCATTCTGGTAGTCATTATTTCCAACAGCTGCTGATCTCTGAACAAACTGAGAATATCCTTGAAGCGATGATCGCTTCCATCAAACGAGCTTATATTGATATCAAAACCGGTGTCAAATTTCATTTTCGAAAGGGCGGCAGCAGTTGAAGCCATCTGTACCTACAAAGATTGAACGAACACGACCAAGTGTAGAAGGTTTTGGAGGGAAAGAGAATTTGCAGAGAGTATGAAGGCGTAAACGACGAGCGGCGGCCGAAAAATGATTTTATATTAGGGTTCGACGCGAAAAAGGAAAATCGTAGTGCTCAGTTCGACAGTACGTCGATCTCAGCTCGACGATTTGGGCTATAGAGGGAATTTGAAGAGACGCCAATAGCGTCGAACTCCGTTCGACGTTATTGAGAGCGTCGAGCTCCGCTCGAAGACCAAGGAGCAGACAGAAGGAAAGCCTAGATCTAACGGCGGCGCTGAACTCAGATCGACGCCTCAAGAGCCGTCGATCTCCGGTCGACGATTTATGGGAAAACGTCGATCTCTGTTCGACGTTTTCTGGGAAAACGTCGAGCTCAGTTCAGAGACAGAACTTATTCTACAGACACAAAAAGAATTGATTTTTAAGCCTAGCCTTGGTCTGTTTTATCTTTTCAAAATCTTGTAATTTAATTTAGGCTTCCTCCATCTAACATGCCTAACTGATTTAGGAAGAAACTGTGTTTCTTTTCATCCAAAGGTTTGGTGAAAATATCTCCCCTTTGCAAATCAGTAGGAATATATTGAAGTTCAATTTTATTTTTCTCTACATTATCTCTTAGAAAGTGATGCCTAATTTCTATGTGTTTTGTCCTACTATGGAGGACTGGATTTTGTGCTATAGAGATAGCACTAGTATTATCACAGAAAATTTTAGACTTCTCTAAGTTGTAGCCATAGTCTAAGAGCTGATTTTGTATCCACAATATTTGTGAACAGCAACTGCCTGCAGCCATATACTCAGCTTCAGCAGTTGAGATTGACACAGATGTTTGCTTCTTACAAAACCAGGAGACAAGTCTGTCACCAAGGAACTGACATGTTCCACTGGTGCTTTTCCTGTCTATTCTGCATCCAGCATAATCAGCATCTGAAAATCCAATTAAATCAAATGCTGAATCTTTTGGATACTAGAGACCTAGATTTGGACAGCTTTTTACATACCTAAGAATCCTCTTAACTAAGATTAAGTGTGACTCTCTAGGGCTAACTTGGAATCTAGCACAAATACATGTAGCAAACATTATATCAGGCCTACTAGCTGTAAGGTACAATAAAGAGCCAATTATTGCTCTATATGTTGTCTGATCAACAGGTTTCCCATGTTCATCAGCATCTATTACAGCATTTGAGGGCATGGGTGTTTTCATACATGATGCATCAGACATACCAAATTTCTTAACCAATTCTTTTGCATACTTGGTTTGAGAAATAAATATGCCTTCAGCATGTTGCTTGACTTGCAGTCCTAAGAAGAAGGACAGCTCACCCATGCTACTCATTTCAAATTTAGAATGCATAAGCTTGGAAAACTTTTTGCACAATTTTGAATCAGTAGAACCAAAAATAATGTCATCTACATAAATTTGCACTAGTAGGGTATGGGACTTATGGGTTCTAATAAAAAGAGTTTGGTTTACTCTCCCCATAACAAAATCATTTTCCAGAAGAAAGCATGCTAGGGTCTCATACCATGCTCTAGGAGCTTGCTTGAGACCATATAATGCTTTATGCAATTTGTAAACATAATCAGGGTGAGTTAGAGAGATAAAACCTGGAGGTTGTCTAACATAGACTTCCTCTTTGATGTCCCCATTGAGAAATGCACTCTTTACATCCATTTGGTACACTTTGAAACCTTTGTGAGCAGCATAGGCTAGGAATATTCTGATGGCTTCTAACCTTGCAACTGGTGCAAAGGTCTGATCATAGTCTATTGCTTCTTGTTGAGAGTACCCTTGAGCAACTAGCCTTGCCTTGTTTCTGACTATAACTCCTTGATCATCCAGCTTGTTCCTGAATACCCACTTTGTTCCAATAATGGGATGATCCTTTGGCTTAGGCACTAGTTCCCAAACCTTGTTCCTTTCAAATTGATGCAACTCCTCTTGCATTGCAATGATCCAGTGTGGATCTTGCTCTGCATCTTGAATGGATTGAGGCTCAATTTGAGAGAGGAAGCAAGTGTGCATCAGGTTCTGGTTGACCTGATTTCTAGTTTGCACACCAGCTGAGATGTCTCCAATTACTTGAGAGATTGGATGGTTTCTTGTTGTTACTAGATCAACAGGGGGTGTTGATGGTTCACCAACCTGTGTTGTTGTTTCCTCTTGTGGAACAACAACTGGCTCTTCAAGGTGATTTTCTTCCAGATGTTGAACTTCTTCTTCATCATCACTGCTCTCATTCTTTTCAGCAACTTGCAATTTGTTCAAGTCTTCAGCTAGAGAATGTACCTGCAAAGGTTCTATGGTAGAAGCATTCTTCTCCTTGAAAGACATGTTAGCTTCATCAAAAATAATATGAACAGATTCTTCAATTTTACAGGAAGATTTATTATAAACCCTATAGGCCTTGCTGATCATGGAGTATCCCAGAAACACTCCTTCATCAGCTTTAGCTTGAAATTTTGCTAGATATTTCTTGTCATTATTATGAATAAAACAAGTGCAACCAAAAACTTTAAAATAGCCTATTTTAGGTTTCTTCCCTTTGAGCAATTCATAAGGAGTCTTGCCCTTCAGTTTGTGTATCAGGCTTCTGTTCAACACATAGTTGGAGGTGTTCACTGCCTCAGCCCAAAAGGATAGAGGTAGGTGAGCATCTGCCAATAATGTAGTTGCAGATTCAATGAGTGTTCTATTTTTCCTTTCAGCTACCCCATTTTGTTGAGGAGTTCTAGGAGCTGAGAAAGTGTGCCTGATCCCTTCACTCTGACAGAACTCTTGCATGAGAAGAGAATCAAACTCTGTCCCATGATCACTTCTGATCAGGGCAATGTGAGTGTTGAACTCAATCTGAATGCATTTGAGAAAATCTGTCAAACACTTGAAGTTATCAGACTTCTTCCTCAGAAAGAATACCCAAGTGAATCTTGAGAAGTCATCTACAACCACTAAAGTATAGGATTTCCCTCCTAGGCTTTGCACTGATATGGGTCCAAAAAGATCCATGTGCAACAGGTACAAAATCCTAGGTGAATCACTCTTATTAATTGATTTAAAACTACTTTTAGTTTGCTTGCCTAATTGACAAGCCTTGCAAAGTCCTTCTTCTTGTAGGGACCAGAAGGTAGTCCTCTAACAAGGTTGTCTTTGGATAGCCTAGCAATGGTTCTAAGGTTAATATGCCCTAGTCTCTTATGCCATAAAATATTAGATTTTGAAATGGAATTGAACAGGCAAATATCTACTACAGGTGAATGAAAATCCACTAAGTAAATGTTACCTCTTCTGTTACCTGTCAACACAGTTGTGTTGTCCTCTGACTTGACCTTGCATATGGCTTTGTTGAATGTCACTTGATATCCTTCATCACACAGTTGACTGATACTTATCAAGTTGTGCTTGAGTCCTTCAACATATGCCACCTTCTTGAAAGTGACTGAGCCAATTTGGACTGCACCATATCCTTTTGTAGTTCCAAAGCTTGAGTCTCCAAAAATTACTTTGGGTCCAAGCTTGGCTTTGAAGGAAGTGAAGTTGTCCTTGTCCCCTGTCATGTGCTTTGAGCACCCACTATCCAGATACCATTGATGGTTTGATGTTGGATAGGTCTTCACCTGCACAAGAAACAGCTTATTTGTTTTTGACCCAGTTAACCTTGGGCCTAGGTTGATATCCCTTGAATTCTGAAATAAAAGACATCCCAAGTTGATCCTTATAACCTTCAGGATGGTATCTCCTAGGAGGTACTATCCATTCAGTATAGGGATTAAAGCCTTGGGATGTGGGACTTCTAGGATTGAATCTAGATGTGTCATTGAAGGAATGTTCACAGTCCTGATTTCTGTTCGACGATCGTCGAACTGAGGTCGACGATCTTGGGTCAGATCGTCGATCTCTGTTCGAAGATCGATTATACTGAAGTTCAGAGTTTGGATATCGTCGAGCTGAGGTCGACGATCTGTGGTTAGATCGTCGAGCTCTGTTCGACGATCGTCAAGCTCTGCTCGACGCCATCTGTTGAACTGAATTTTTCTCTGACAGATCTGTATTCTTCCTAGCTACCTCTATTACTCCCTTTCCTTTGTCAGAGACAAATTTGATTGGAGTTGATAATATTATAGGTTAACTGGATGAGGCACCCAAGCCCAGTGTGCTATTAAATCTAGAGTTCACTGTACTTGTGATGTCTATCAGTCTGATACTTCTCCCATTTAGGGATTCTTCAAACTTTTTGGCCTTTGATAGTTCACTTTTCAGTGAAGCTATCTCCTCCCTACAGCATTCTAACTCCTCAGAGAGTTTGAGGTTCTTTGAGTTTAGGACACTATGCTCAGATAATTGATTCCTGAGAGAGATTATCTCCTTCTCAGATTTTAATAAATCTAGGCACAGTGTCTTAAATTCATCTTTGAAGTCAGAATTAAAATCAAAAGAGTTGATTACCTGATCTTCATCTGGTTGAGTTTCTGAATCTGATTCTGATTCTTCATCAGAGTTTTGCTGTGAGGCATTGATAGCCATCATGCAAAATTCTTTTTCATCTACATCATCCTCATCATCACTGGAACTGGATGAGGCTTCAGATTCCTCTTCAGTCTCACTCTATGTCTCAGCAATAAAGCCCTTCCTTGTATGTTTGTGTTTGTTCTTGCTGGAGGAGGCTTTGTCTGAGCTGTTCTTCTTGTAATCCTTTTCTTTTCTTCTTTCTCTTCTTTCCTTCTTGTCCTTATTCTTGTTTTCTGGACAGTCAGGCACAATGTGGCCTGGTTTCCTGCAACCAAAGCATATAATTTCTTTATTGTTATTTGATTTATCATACCTTGGTTTATCATGACCCTTGTATGGTCTCTTTCTGAAGTCTTTTCTGGCCATCTTGTAGAATCTTTTGGCCAGTAGACTTATGAGCTCATCATTTCCTGTAGCTTTATCTTCAGGCTCCTCTTCTGCAGCTTTGAAGGCTATGGTCTTTTCTTTCCTTGTGGCTGGAGAGGTAGCCTTTTGTTCTTCTTCTCTATTTTTAATGAGCAGCTCATAGGATTTGAGCTTGCCCAGGAGAGCTTCAGTGGTAATCTCATTTAGACTTCTGGCATCTTTGATTGGCCAGATTCTTGAATCCCAAGTGCTGGGGAAGCACATCAGGATTTTGTCATTCAAGTCAGTCAGTGAGATTTCTTTGTCCAGGGTTTTTAACTCATTGACAATTAGACTTAGTCTATTGTACATGTCAGCCACTGATTCATCTTCTCCCTTTTTGAAGTTCTCATATTGGCTTATCAGATGAGATCTTCTATCTTTCCTTTCATCAGTAGACCCTGAGACAATTTCAGAGAGCTTGTCCCAAATTCCTTTGGCTGAGTTGCAGTCAGCTACTTTCTGAAATATCTCATCAGACATTGTCTGAGCTAAGATGTTCATGGCCTTTGCATCTGCAGTTTTCCATTTCTTTATGTCTGCATCTGTTCCTGAGGGAGGTGGAACAGCATTTGTGCTTGAGCTTGTTGGTGGACTTGGACAAACTGTCAAGACAGAATTAAAAATATCTTCATCAATAGAATTCATGTATAATCTAATCCTTGCCTTCCAGAGTGCAAACTTGGAAAGGTTACACACTGGTGGTCTGGTGCTTGCATAATCTTTGTTCTGTGCCATGTCTTTAAATAAATAGATAGATGTATAGAAAATAATCCTCTTAAGAGATTGATCTTATCAAGGATCTTTTGGTTCAGGTGTTAGCCTGTATGAGCAACCAACCTCCCTCTGATACCAATTGAAAGTGAGGGTAAGATCTATCTCAACTCTAGAGGGGGGGTGAATAGAGTATTTTAAAATAATTTTTCACAGTTGAAATAAACAGCACATATAAAATTCAATTTATGATATAGTGTAGAGTGCTAGAAGAAGTTAAAAACCAAGAAGTAAAGAGCACAGCACACAGCAGACAAATCACACAAACAAACCAGAAGACACAAGGAAATATAGTGGTTCCCCAAAAACCTGGGTACATCCACTCTTCTACCACCCTTGGTAGGAATCCACTCAGGATGAGTTGATCAGGTGTCCTGACACCAATGAGCTTTTGATAAGGTGCTCAAAAACCAAAACTGGATTTTTTGATAAGGTGTCTTGCCACCACTGAGTTTTGACAAGACTCTCAGAACCAGACAGAACTTTTGAAGGAGTTCAAGAACCCTTTACAGCAGGAAAAAGAAAAAGGTAAAGAGGTGAGGTTGTCTTCTCTGTTCTCAAATCAAATGAGAGAAGACTAGTGGATCTTTTGTTGTCAAGGCTCCCCCTGAGATGTTGAATGAATCAGGAATGGAAGCTTTGCTCTAGGGTGATAGGTCTTCAGATCTTTAGATCTCCAGCAAAGAATTGTTTCAGCAAAGAGGCTGAAAGATGAGGTGTCTGGAGTTCTTTTAGATGAGGCTTTGATCACTTTTCTGTAAGCAAGAGGATGGTTATCTTTCACAGCTTAATTCTTCTTGTTCTTCTGTAACAGTGTGTGTCTCTTGATTCTATCGTGTATTGACTCTGGATTAATTCTCTTGAAGAGTAGTGTTGGAGAAGACGATCTTATTCTCTGAATATAATTCTTCCAAGATAGCCGTTATCAGACATTAAATGTCTTCCATAAATGATTTGTCTTCTAGAGGAAAGTCCAATGAAACATTCCTGAATAATTCCTTGAAACTTGTTCCAGAATAAATGAAAACGGCTGGCAAATCTTCTTGAAATTAAATGTTGAGCAAAAAAACATTTCAAAGACCGGCAGCATTTGAATCCTTAAGAACGTCGATCTCTCAAAATAAACGTCGATCTGAGCTCTACGATCGTCGACCAGAGCTCAGAGAAGGAATAGATCATTCTGACAGAAAACATCGATCTGAGCTCGAAGATCGTCGACCTGAGCTCAGAGATATTGAAGATAAGCAGTAGACAGAAAACTTCGATCTGAGATCGACTATCTAAGTTCTTGGTCTGGCAGAAATAGTCGATCTGATTAAGACAGAGATTGTTGGGTACATTGGAAAAAGTGTACCTGATTTGAAGAAGCCCAACTTAGCTCAATGATATACATCAAGGTGTATTTGATGTTGTTTTGAGTTGACATGTGCAGGTGAAGAAGTATTAAAGAATGCAGAAAAATATTCTAAGTCCACATGTCGACACCTGAAGAAATTGTGTCGACACTTCTGAATATTTGTGTCGACACTTCAGAAAATCAGTGTCGACACAGAGAAAGATGGTCGACCACATTTATGTCGACACTGGGAAGCAGTGTCGACACATAAAGAAAATCATCGACCTCAGCACTGGGAAGCAGTGTCGACACAGAAAAAGATAGTCGACTAGTGAAAGATAGTCGACACAGAAGAAGATAGTCGACTAGTGAAAGATAGTCGACACAGAAGAAGATAGTCGACTAGTGAAAGATAGTCGACACAGAAGAAGATAGTCGACTAGTGAAAGATAGTCGACACAGAAGAAGATAGTCGACCAGAGAAAGATAGTCGACTCACAGAAGAAGATAGTCGACCTCTACTGTGTCGACACTGGGTGGATGTGTCGACACCTTGAGATTGAGTCGACACATATTGGCAGAAGTCGACTATGCTTGTGTCGACACCAGAAGACTGAGTCGACACATTTTGGCAGAATTGAAGATTGATGTGTCGACACCTAAAGGCTGAGTCGACACATACTGAGTTCTGAATCTACAACAACTGTGTCGACACATAGGACTTGTGTCGACACACTACAGAGTCTAGACCAAGTTATTTTCTGAAGAAGCTGTGTCTACTTAAAGGCAACTTAGTCGACATCATCAAAGACTGTGTCGACACCAAAGTCACTTATGTCGACACAGATAGACAGATTGGTCTCGACACTTTCTAACAGACTGTCTCGACATTTTGCTGTCCAAGGCTAAGGTACAGGAACTGTTTGAAGACTTGACAGCTGTGGGTTGCCACCGTTTAACTGAAGCTGTCAGACCTGTCAGAAATCAGTTAGAAACCGGATCAGCCGGTTACCATGAAGAAAGTCTATAAATAGACATATTCAGAAGGAAACAAAGGCGAAAAAACATAACTGAAGAAGATCTAAGAAGAAGAAACAAAAGGATTACGATCCTATTGAAGTTTCAATTCAAGAAAGTGCTAAGCTCTAAAGAAGATCTTCATCAGAAAATCTAAGAAGAAGTCTGAAGTATCAGAAAAGGTGTTGGATAGAGAGGGATCCAGTCATCTTGAAGAAGAAGAAGGAAGCCATCAGTGGTTTCTCAAGAAGCTGTTTGGAAATCAACTCAGCTAAGTTCAGATTCAAGAAGCTTTGAAGAAAGCTCAGATTCAGTTGATTTCATCAGCTGATCAAGAAGTGTCTTGTCCTCTTCTCTCTCAACAAAGGCAAGACATCAAAATATCTTTTCTAAATTTCTGTAGGATCTGTTTACACAGATCTGAGTTGTAAGCCTGTGTTATAAAGGCTGAGTGTAGGAGAGGTGATCTCTGAGTGGTAGGGCTATTTGCCTGAGTGTAGGAGAAGGTTATTCTCTGAGTGGTAGGCCTTGAGGCAAGGCTGAGGTAGGGCTGTTGAGCCTGAGTTGTAGGAACCTATCCTGGTTCTGATCTGTAGGATCTGAGGATCTGAGAATAGTGGAAGTTTGGCCGAATCTAGCATATTGCTAGATAGGTGAAGGGGGAAAGGGGATGTACCCAGATCTTGGGGAACCACTATAAAACATTGTGCAATCTGTGATGCTTAGTTGTCTGTGAATGCTGTGCTAGATAATTTAATTTGTAATTGAATTCTGCCTAGATTTATAAACAAGAAATTAGAACCTATTCACCCCCCCCCCTCTAGGTGTTTAGGTTGTCTTGAAAGTAAAACTATCAAGTGGTATCAGAGGGAGGTTCCTCAAAAAGGACTTAACAGTCTGAGGTAGATCTGAAAGGCAGAATTTAGATTCAAAAAGATGGGTTCAGGTGAGAATCATAAGGAGCTAGGGTCTATGAAATTACCCATATGCAAGAAAGAAATTTTTGGAATTTGGAAAGAAAGAGTCAGACTGTTCATGGAGGCATCTGACCCAAGGATTTACATCACAGTACAGGAAGGCCCCTTCATTCCAATGAAGGTATCAGTTCTTGATGCAAATATCCAAACTCCAAAGAGTTATTCAGAAATGACCAAGGATGAAATCATCTTGGCAACCATGGATAAAAGAGCTCAGAACATTATTGTTAGTGCCATAGATGATTCAACATTTCAGAATCTGATTCACTACAAGACCTCCAAAGAGATGTGGGACACATTGATTGTCTACATGGAGGGATCTGAAGAAGTAAGGCAGGACAGGAAATCTATGCTCAATCAGGAGTATGAAAGTTTCAGACAAGGAAAATCTGATAGCATAACTGAGTGCTACAAGAAATTCTATAGAATTGTGAATGTGCTTATGTCCTATGGAAGAGTTTTCAGTACTTATGAACTGAATGACAAATTCTTGAGATCCTTAACAAAGGATTGGGACACAAAGATCTGTGCCATAAGAGAAGTGGATAAATTGGCAGAGATATCTCCTCCCACCTTGTTTGGAAAGTTGCTATCCTATGAAATGCAACTTATGGTGAGGAAGGAGGAGGAAAAAAATTCAAGAGGAGAGCATAGAGAAAAGACTGTGGCATTCAATGCAGAAGCCACCAGAAAGAATAGGAGGAAATCAACATCTCCTCCTAAGGAAGTTGCAGAAGATAGTTCTGAAAATTCAGATAAGGGTTCAGAAAGCTGTGATTCAGATGCAGACTTTGCTGCATTCACAAGGCAATTCCAGAGGTTCTTGAAAAAGAAGCAATGGAAGTCTAGGCCTTCCACATCACAGCAAGATGATGACTATTATCAGAAGAAAAGGTCATCAAGGAAAGAGAAGAGCAGATTAAAGCCCAGCAAAGCCACTACTTCAAAGATTGTCTACTATTGTTGCAATAGGCCTAGACATGTAGTGGCTGACTGTCCTGATAAGAGAAAGGAGTCTTCAGACAAGAAGAAGACTCATCAGAAAGGCAAGAAGGAGAAATCTTTTGTTGCAAAGAAAGATAGGAGTCTAACAGACCAGTCAACTTCAGAGTCAGAATCTGAAGCTGAATCATATATTGGACTATATGCTGTGTCTGAAGAAGAGGAGTTTCTGCAGTTGCTAGACTCCATCAATGAACAAAAGGATCATCAGTGTATGGGGCTAATGGCAGGATCAGAAGAGGACATATGCCAGAATCAGTCTGGTCCTAATAAGGTACAATGTCCTTCTATTATATCTGTTTGTTGTACAAGTGAAGAATCAGCTACATCTGCATCAAGTGATGTAGATGCACTTGAATCTGAAGGAGATGTCTATCAATTGATAGACAAGTATGGGGATTTGTTGCAGGCCCTTAAGAAAAGCAAGAACCTGGTTAAATCTCAGGCTCAGGAAATTGCTGAATTAAGGGTTGCTACAACTGAGTTAGAGAAAGTTATTGATCAAAAATTAAATGAAATTGCCAAGCTGAAGAATATAACTATTATTCAGATGGGCACAATTAATTATACTAATGATCAAGTGAAGAGTCTGGAGGCCAGACTTAGAATTGAAAGAGATTTAGTGGCTAGTTACTCTAAGCCAAAATCTGTCTTACCCTTGATAGATGAATTTGTCACTCAAAAGGGTAAGATTGGATTAGGATTTAAAGGTAACTCCAGGGCTGGCAGATTCAAGAGGAAAGGCAAAGCTCCTGTTCAGCCACTAAATCTTTCAGTCCCCATAAAGTTTAGTAAGGTGAAAGTGCCTTCTAATAAATATGATCATGAAGATATTCAAGGTTATATTAAGACTAATGTTCTGAAGAACAAGGGTGTAAATGCAAGCAGGCCTACCTATGGTCATAAACCCAATGGTTTTAAGAAATCAGTAGGTGAAGTTGCTACAGCACCAGCAATGAATAGAAATTCTTCTGACAAGGATGTATCTAGATCTAGATACAATAAGTTTGAATGTTGGTGCTGTGGCAAGAGAGGCCATTTTGCACTAGACTGTTGGTATAACCCAAGTGCTATAAAGAACAATAGTCTACCTGTTAGAAGAGGTTATGGTAGCTTTATTAATGCTAACCTGAACCAAGGACCCAAGACTTACTTGGGTTCTAAGGGTAAGTAATTCTGTGTTGCAGGTGAATCCAAGTAACCATGCCCCTATATGGTACTTGGATAGTGGTTGTTCCAGGCACATGACTGGAACAAAGGGGCTGCTGAAGGAGTATTCATCTGTCAAAGATGGACCTAAAGTGATCTTTGGTGGATCTGAAAAAGGAGTCATCAAAGGGTTTGGTAACATTTCTTCTAACCTAATCACTATCACTCAAGTGGCTTATGTAAAAGGTTTGAAACATAATCTAATAAGCATAAGCCAGCTAAGTGATTTAGGATATGACATTTCATTTGTTAAAGATGGATGTCATATCAAAAGGTCAAGTGATCAAAAGATCATATTGACTGGGTATAGGAAGAGAAATGTATATTGTCTTAATTTTGAATGTGAGAATAAGGCTTCTCCCATCTGTCTTGTAGCTGATGACAATGCCTCTTATTGTGTCAAGTGGCACAAGAGATTGGCTCATCTAAACTACAAGACAATTGGCCAACTCTTTAGCAAAGAGTTAGTGAGGAATGGACCTCAAGTTAAGTGTATAAAGGAAGGGATATGCTCAGGTTGTCAAAAGGGCAAGCAGACAAAATCCTCCTTTCAAAGCCTTGAAAACAAGGATTCTGTGAGGTGTTTATACCTCTTGTATATGGATCTTTTTGGTCCTATGCCAGTTCATAGTCTAGGTAGGAAGGTCTACACTTTTGTGGTTGTAGATGACTATTCTAGATTTACATGGGTGTTCTTTCTGAGACAAAAATCTGAAACCCCAGGTGTATTACTTAATTTTGTAAAGCAAATTCAGAATGAACTGAATAGTACAGTGGTCAAAATCAGAAGTGACCATGGTACTGAGTTTCAATCTGAAAGCATAACAAAATTGTGTAAAGACTTTGGGATTTTCCAAGAGTTCTCCTCACCTAGAACACCTCAGCAAAATGGAATTGCTGAAAGAAAGAATAGAACATTAATTGAAGCAGGTAGAACTCTGTTGAGTGACACCTCTCTCCCAGAATATTTTTGGGCTGAGGCAGTTAACACTACTTGTCATGTGATCAATAGGGCTACTATCACCAAAAGCCACAAAATGACTCCCTATGAGATTGTGAAAGGCAGAAAACCAAATCTATCTTACTTTAGGATCTTTGGTTGCAAGTGTTATATACTTAACAATGGCAAGTCATATTTGACTAAGTTTGCTGCCAAATCCCAGGATGGGATATTTGTTGGCTACAGCACTAATAGTAAGGCCTATAGAGTCTTCAACTTGACTACTCAAGTTGTTGAAGAATCTGTGCATGTTGTGTTTGATGAAACAAGATTAATCAACTGTGAGTTGTCTTGTAGATCAAATGACTCAACAGGTATAAGCAAAGGCATGGACAAGCTCTCCATTACTGAAGGATCAAAGGAAGATGGGGCATTGGAAAATGAAGGCTTCTGTCCAGGGGGAGAACAAGACACTATAGAAGCTGATGAAAACCAAGAGATTCAGCTAAATGAAGGAGCTGGAGATGTTCAACCAGAAGGGAATCTTCCACCAGCTACAAGACATTTGAGAGATCATCCAGCTGATCAGATAATAGGTGATCCACGATAGGGGGTGCAAACTAGAAGCAGAAATCAAAACACAGTTCTACATTCAAGTTTCCTGTCACAAATGGAGCCTAAGAAGTTTGAAGAAGCTATCCAAGACCAGCACTGGATTGATGCTATGCAAGAGGAGCTGAATCAATTCAGAAGGTGCAATGTCTGGGAGCTTGTTCCTAAACCAAGAGGCCACAACATAATTGGCACAAAATGGATATATAGGAACAAGCTAGATGAAAGTGGAATAATAGTAAAGAATAAAGCAAGATTGGTTGCAAAAGGATACAGGCAGGAAGAAGGGATTGACTTTGATCAAACCTTTGCTCCTGTAGCAAGGCTGGAGGCAATCAGAATATTCCTTGCCTATGCAGCCTATCAAGACTTCAAAGTATACTAGATGGATGTGAAGTCAGCATTTCTGAATGGTGATCTTAAAGAAGAAGTATATGTAGAGCAACCATCAGGTTTTGTAGATCCTCTTAAACCTGATTTTGTTTATAAGCTTAGGAAAGCTCTGTATGGGTTAAAGCAAGCTCCAAGGGCTTGGTATGAAACCCTGTCTACTTTCCTTATTGAGAATAAATTCTCAAGAGGAAAAATTGACAAAACTCTATTCCTTAGGGAATCCAAAGGCAAGATCATCTTAGTTCAGATCTATGTTGATGACATTATCTTTGGATCTACTGAAAACAACCTTTGTAAAAATTTTGCCAAACTTATGCAAGGGAAGTTTGAGATGAGCAGTATGGGGGAACTGAAGTTCTTCTTGGGACTCCAAGTAAGACAGACTGATGATGGCTTGTCCATATCCCAGTCTAAGTTCACCAAAGAATTGATTAAGAAATATGGTATGGGGTCATCCTCCACCATGAGAACTCCTATGGGAACAAGTATGCCTATATGCAAAGATGATGCAGGTAAACCTGTTGATGAGACTTTGTATAGAGGAATAGTTGGCTCACTACTATATCTCACTACTAGTAGACCAGATATTATGTATGCTACATGTGTCTGTGCTAGGTACCAAGCCTGCCCTAAAGAATCTCATTATACTGCAGTCAAAAGGATTCTGAGATATCTTAAGGGCACACCTAATCTAGGTCTTTGGTACCCTAGGAATAGAGATTTTCAACTAACAGGCTATTCAGATGCATATTTTGCAGGATGTAGAGAGGATAGGAAGAGTACTACAGGTACATGTCAATTCCTGGGAGGAAGACTAATATCATGGAGTAGTAAGAAGTAGACCAGTGTGGCAATTTCCACAGCTGAGTCTGAGTATGTTACTGCTGGAAGCTGCTGTACACAGCTATTATGGATGCAGCATCAGCTTAAGGATTATGGTATTCAAGTAAGTAGAACACCTCTTTTATGTGATTCTAAGAGTGCAATTTCTATTGCTAATAATCCTGTTTCTCATAGTAGAACTAAGCATATAGAAATAAAATACCCTTTTCTTAGAGAACATGTAGAAAAAGAAGACATTTCATTGGAATTTGTGAAAACAGATTATCAAATAGCAGATGTGTTTACTAAGCCCCTAGATGAAACCAAATTCAATAAATTCAAAATTGAATTAGGTATGTTAACCATTGATTAGTGTAATCACAATATCATCAACAATGAAGTTGAAGTGGTAACAAGACATTCAAGTGATAAAAAGACACATTGAAGTAGTATCAAGTACTCTGTAGTACTTATAAGTTGTGATGAACAAACAAAAATTGGCTAAGTAAGATGGTGTCGACACATTCAGTAATATTGTGTCGACTCAGGGTTGCAATGTCGACAAATCAGAGATATTGTGTCGACACAGAAAATATGTGTCGACACTTAAGAATCTTATTGTCGACTTATCCAGGAATGTAGTGTCGACTTCACCAGGATAATGGTGTCGACACTTACAGATTTTGTGTCGACACTTATACTAAGAGTCGACACAGAATTTCTGATGCTCTTCTATTTATCTCTGGTGTCGACAAAACAGCAAATTGGTGTCGACACATAATAGACGGACTTGATGTCGAGACTATAGAAGCTTGTGTCGACACATTCCATCTGGGTCGACACATAGTCTGTTTTTGGCGTCTTTTGATCTTCTTTAAACAGAAGGTATAAATAGGTCAAAAACTCATTCTGTCGACACGCTTACAAGGTTTTTGAAACCCTGTGTCGACATTCTCTCTCTCTCTCTCTTTCTCTCATCTTTCAAGCTTTCTCGACTGATCCATGGCGCCAAAGATTGAAGATAATGTGAATGAAGGATATGAATTGGTGCGCCAGGCCTTTGCTACTGCCCCTCCAGATGTTCTCAGGGTTATCTCTCTTCTCTCCGACTCAGGATTAGAATTTCTGGTCTCCGAACCATCTAAGATATGGAAGAAGGAGGTGCATGAGTTCTTTACTTCTGCATCTGTAGACTCTGAGAGTCATGAGATAAAATCCACTGTCCATGGGTCACCAATGAACATTACACCAAGTAAGTTAAGAATAATTCTACAATTACCTATAATTGAGAATGAAGAGGATGTCCCTGCTTCTAAATCAAGGGAGGCTCTTCAATGGTTTGGATTGGATTCCACCATGAAAATTGGAGCAGCATTCAACAGGAAAGGAATGAATCAACAGGGCAAGTTCCTGTCTGAGGTGGTTGGAAAAGTTATTCTGTGCAAGCCAGGTGGACATGATAGGATTTCTGCCTATATGTTCAGCCTAATGACCAGGATTATGTTTACAATTCCAACGGATTGGTCAACTGTAATCTTTGAAAAGATTAAGGAAGGAATCAAGAAGCCAAATCTGGCTAGAATAATGAGTATATACCTAAGTAAGGAGATTCCTGAAGTTATGCAACAACAATCTGGAACAAAGATTAATCACATGAGAAGGATGGATATGAGATTGTTCTCTAGATGGGATAGGCTGCTGACCAAAGAAATGCCTGAAGTGGAAAGGCAGGATTCACCTGAGAAATCCCCAGGTCATGCTACCAGTACTGAGCACCAACAAGAAGAGCAAGTAAGATAAGAGGTTGAAGATCAGCCTGCTTCTACACAAGTTCAGGATGCCACAATACCTGCAGTTCAAGAAGAAGAAGTAAGTATACCAGCTCAGCAAGGTTATTCACCTACACAGACTGTATCTACTCATGACCAGGTATAGGTGCAGGGGGAGCTGGTGTATTTTCCTACAAAAGACATTTCTAATATTTCTATTTCTGCACAGGTCCAGGAAAAGGAAGTGTTCTCACCTGCCCAAGACATCACCAATACTGAACAAGTACAGGGGGAGAGACTGTCTGAGCAAGTGCAAGAGGATGCTCCAATTGATATATCTCAAAATTTGAACACTGCAGATGTTTCAGCCCAGAAGGAATATACTCTAGAAGAGTTATTTCCAGATAATGAAATAATTACTGATGAAATGGAAGTGGAGCAAGAAATTGAGGGGGAGCCTGTGCATGTGGAGACTGTACACCATGGCACTGAAGCAGCTGTTCCTCCTCCTCCCAAAGAAAGAGTACAAATTGATAGTACTTCTAATTCTGAGAATGAAGAAGCCATGGTGGCTAAGAAGAGAAAACTTCTGGTCTTCCAGAGAAGGAGCAAGAGCTATAAGCAAGCTTTACAGTCTACAGCACATCACACTTCTTCTGACTTTGATTATAACAAGTTTTTGATCGATTTACAAGTGAAATTGGATGAACACAGAGTGGCTATTGAAAAATATGTTGATGAAAACAACAAGTCCCTGCAATTTGACTTAGCCCAAGATATAAAATCTATTATATTGAGGTCAATATGCATAAGAAGGAGATGACAGATTGCTTCCATAAGGGAGGCAATGCTGTGGTATATTTGGCAAAACAACAGCAGTCTATCATCCCTAAGGTGGATGATATTGCTTTAAAGCAAAGCTATGTCTTGGAAAATCAGCTAAGGATGAATGACAATTTAACTGAATCTCATCATGAGATCATTGAGGAATTGAAAAAGATTGTTCCAAGTCTGCCTGCAACTAGATCAAAGGAAATGGAAGAATTTGATAAGAACTTTCAAGCTGTTATTGATTCTGTTAAAACTGCTATCACAACCACTCAAAAGGAAATATCTGACAAGCTTCAAAAGTTAAAACCATTTTTTAAAGAGGGTGTGAATTATCTAGATGGTCAAATCAGATTTCAGAAGGAAGATCTAAGAGATCATGTTACTAGAGAAGCCATAAAGGGGGAGAGGATGTTAGTTCATGCAGGCTCAGAGCATACCAAATGGGTGACCAATAGTATTCGAGCCACATTGGGATATCCACCATTGTGTGATGATGCTATGGTGGCTGAGTCAGGAATACAAACAAGTCTACTTGAAGGCAATCAACCTGAGGTTGTTCAAGTCATTTACCCTCCTCCAGATTATGATATGATTGATCAGCTAGTTCAAGGAATGTATAGTCCTCCAAAGGAGGTTACTAATGTTGTGATTGGGAAGGTTGATAAGCCTGAGGCTACTTTGAAAGACCAGCAAGATGCTCTACTATCTAAGAAAAGATTTAGAGAGCAGGCTGAACTTAAGCCAGACTTTGAGCAGTGGAGTCCTACTTCCAGAAATATTATACTCACTGCATGGAAGGCTGTCAAAGACCAAGTGCAGGAAAGAGGCAAGTGGTACAATGAGATGGAATGGCAGAAGTATGAAGCCAGGCAAGAGGCCATAGTACAGTTTAGAAGAAAAGCCAAGATGGGTAGGCTGCCTCCAGATGCTCAGGAGCCAAGCAAGTACTTCCCAAACCCTTTCATTATTTTGAAAGGCAAAGGCTCAAGGAAGAAGCAAAGAAGAAGGCTGATCTAAAAGGCAAGAAGCCAGCTGAAGATTCTGAAGCTCCTGTGAAGGCTCAAGTTCTATCTGGCAAAGGGATTGTCATAAAAGAGCCTGATCAGTCTTAATTCTTAGTTCTTTCAAAGTGTTTTGTAATGTTTTGATTACATCATTAGATGTAAATCTCTGTATTCAAACATTATCAAGTTATAAATAAAATGTTGTGTGATATCATATAATGTTCATTCTGTGATGTATGGTTTTTATTTTGTTTATATTAAGTATTCCTGTTATGTCTTATATCATCAGTTTATACTTTTTATAAATGGTGTATATCATTGGCTATAGGGTTATGACTTCTCCAAATAGGGGGAGATTGTTGGGTACATTGGAAAAAGTGTACCTGATTTGAAGAAGCCCAACTTAGCTCAATGATATACATCAAGGTGTATTTGATGTTGTTTTGAGTTGACATGTGCAGGTGAAGAAGTATTAAAGAATGCAGAAAAATATTCTAAGTCCACATGTCGACACCTGAAGAAATTGTGTCGACACTTCTGAATATTTGTGTCGACACTTCAGAAAATCAGTGTCGACACAGAGAAAGATGGTCGACCACATTTATGTCGACACTGGGAAGTAGTGTCGACACATAAAGAAAATCGTCGACCTCAGCACTGGGAAGCAGTGTCGACACAGAAAAAGATAGTCGACTAGTGAAAGATAGTCGACACAGAAGAAGATAGTCGACTAGTGAAAGATAGTCGACACAGAAGAAGATAGTCGACTAGTGAAAGATAGTCGACACAGAAGAAGATAGTCGACTAGTGAAAGATAGTCGACACAGAAGAAGATAGTCGACTAGTGAAAGATAGTCGACACAGAAGAAGATAGTCGACCAGAGAAAGATAGTCGACTCACAGAAGAAGATAGTCGACCTCTACTGTGTCGACACTGGGTGGATGTGTCGACACCTTGAGATTGAGTCAACACATATTGGCAGAAGTCGACTATGCTTGTGTCGACACCAGAAGACTGAGTCGATACATTTTGGCAGAATTGAAGATTGATGTGTCGACACCTAAATGCTGAGTCGACACATACTGAGTTCTGAATCTACAACAACTGTGTCGACACACAGGACTTGTGTCGACACACTACAGAGTCTAGACCAAGTTATTTTCTGAAGAAGCTGTGTCGACTTAAAGGCAACTTAGTCGACATCATCAAAGACTGTGTCGACACCAAAGTCACTTATGTCGACACAGATAGACAGATTGGTCTCGACACTTTCTAACAGACTGTCTCGACATTTTGCTGTCCAAGGCTAAGGTACAGGAACTGTTTGAAGACTTGACAGCTGTGGGTTGCCACCGTTTAACTGAAGCTGTCAGACCTGTCAGAAATCAGTTAGAAACCGGATCAGCCGGTTACCATGAAGAAAGTCTATAAATAGACATATTCAGAAGGAAACAAAGGCGAAGAAACATAACTGAAGAAGATCTAAGAAGAAGAAACAAAAGGATTACGATCCTATTGAAGTTTCAATTCAAGAAAGTGCTAAGCTCTAAAGAAGATCTTCATCAGAAAATCTAAGAAGAAGTTTGAAGTATCAGAAAAGGTGTTGGATAGAGAGGGATCCAGTCATCTTGAAGAAGAAGAAGAAGGAAGCCATCAGTGGTTTCTCAAGAAGCTGTTTGGAAATCAACTCAGCTAAGTTCATATTCAAGAAGCTTTGAAGAAAGCTCAGATTCAGTTGATTTCATCAGCTGATCAAGAAGTGTCTTGTCCTCTTCTCTCTCAACAAAGGCAAGACATCAAAATATCTTTTCTAAATTTCTGTAGGATCTGTTTACACAGATCTGAGTTGTAAGCCTATGTTATAAAGGTTGAGTGTAGGAGAGGTGATCTCTGAGTGGTATGGCTATTTGCCTGAGTGTAGGAGAAGGTTATTCTCTGAGTGGTAGGCCTTGAGGCAAGGCTGAGGTAGGGCTATTGAGCCTGAGTTGTAGGAACCTATCCTGGTTCTGAGCTGTAGGATCTGAGGATCTGAGAATAGTGGAAGTTTGGCCGAATCTAGCATATTGCTAGATAGGTGAAGGGGGAAAGTGGATGTACCCAGATCTTGGGGAACCACTATAAAACATTGTGCAATCTGTGATGCTTAGTTGTCTGTGAATGCTGTGCTAGATAATTTAATTTGTAATTGAATTCTGCCTAGATTTATAAACAAGAAATTAGAACTTATTCACCCCCCCTCTAGGTGTTTAGGTTGTCTTGAAAGTAAAACTATCAGAGATCGTTGACCTAGACTTCAACAGAAAACGTCGACCTGAAGCAAACAGAGATCGTCGACCTAAACTTTCCCAGAAATAGTCGACCCAAGCACAGCCAGAGATCGTCGACCAAAGCTCGACGATCGTCGGACTGAAGCTCGACGATAGTCGACTGTCGTTCGACTATTTTTATCTCTTTACTTAGCTTGAAATCCTGAGCTTGAATGGTCCTTGGGGGCAGCTTCAAACCTAAGTTCTAAGCCTTAGACTCATTCTAATGTTGACCTTTACACTATACAACTAGGTCAACCTGGTTTCCTAAGAGAAACATAGTGATCCTTGCCCAAATTAGTAATAGGGTGTTCCAACATGCTGGAAATCGTTGCTCCTGCGGCACCTGAAAACAGAGTAAAAATCTGTGTTTTTCTACGGCGGCGGTCGGTGGCGTTAAGCCGTCGGACATCCGCCGGAGAAGAACCCAACCCTCGCCCACCAGCAGGGGGTGTAATTGTGGCCGAGTAAGCCACTAAAGTGGCAGGCAGCATGGCATCGCCGGGAGTAGAGAATACCACACCACCGCTCTTGGGTTGGAGACATCCGACGGTGGTCGGCGGCGCTTGGCCACCAGACCACTGCCCAAGTGTTTGCTCGCCTCTGACAAGTTGACCGGAGGCAGCACTGACACCTCTGAGCCACCGGTCGGTGGTGGCAGAAGCTTTATCTTATGCACCGTCGATGACTCATAGTTGTCGTCTGATCTGATGATGATGATCGGACGACAGCTATCTCATCAAATTACACGCCTACATGGATTTTTGCTGCCCCACAGCGGATCTACCCTGTTGAATTTTGTGAAGTGAAAGTGGGGGTTTTTCATGCTATCCACGCGGCCTGGGCGGACTGGTGGTGTGGCATGGTCAGTTTGTTGGTGCGGTCTGGACGACCTATGTTGCGGTCTGATGTTGGTGTCCGACAGATCGGCAAGTTGGCCTTGCGTTGGAGCGGTTTGGCATTGGCTTGGGAGCTGGCGAACTGGGTCCTTATCTGCCGAGCTCGCTCAAGGTTCTTGGTTGGACTTGGTCATTTTCTATGACAAATCCAGTGTGTTCGTTGTGTCCATGTGTAGTGTGTGGACTGTTGTTGTGTCTACATGCTATGCAGCTTGCGGGCTGGTGTAGTGTTCGCGGCCTATGCGGGCTGGTTTCTAGCCTTAGTGTCAGGCGGTTGTGGTTGGCCTATCAAGCCTTGTCCTTGCAGACTTGGCGGATTGACCTGTTCTTATCGCGGACTGGGGTGGTGACTCTATCCACTAGGGCGGTGACCACACTTCTCTCCTCGCCTATAAATAGGACCCCCCCCCCCCCCCGTCACATCAACAGTAATTGAATGAATAGTAAGCTTACTCGCATTTAAGTTGATGCAGACAGGTTTTTGGTATCCGCATGGGTTGAAGGGGTTAACCGGTTACTTATTGTACAGGTTATTCGGTCAATGATAAAGGACCAGGGATTTGGTTCAAAGTCTATGCGGACTTTGCGGCTTCAACAAGCAGTTATTACTAGTCATATGCAACTAAGCAACGGTTACTCTTCTGCAACTGTATCCTGTTCAATAAGATATCCGCCTCTGGGCGGCTTACTCAGTTGGTGATAGCAGTCTGTGCGGTCTGACGACTAGGCGACCTCGCGATCAGGCGGTCTGTAGTCCAGCAGACAGAGTTACTTTCAGCACTGGAATAACGGGTAGTCCGCGCGGTTTTTTGCGGTCTCGCGACCGGGATGTAACATCCCATTTCCAACTAGACCCCTGGGAGTGGTTTTGTCTTAACAGAACCTTAGGAAGACCAGGAATTGAAGTTTGTCGACCAAGATTTTGAGTCAAGGGGTGGTCACGCCCGTGACCGACCCGTCACGCCCATGACATAGGGCGTGACCCCCTTCGACGATCTTCGACCTCAGGAAGACGATCGTCGAGCTCAGAAATTTCAACATAGGTCAGACACTCCCGTGACCGATCTGTCACGCCCGTGACCTTGGAATGGCGTTGAGTGAGCTAAGCTCACTTAACTCCGTGGTCTGGATGGCGTTGAGTGAGCTTAGCTCACTCAAAGCCATAAACGGGATGGCGTTGAGTGCATTGAGTGCACTTAACGCCATAAGTTGAATGGCATTGAGTGCACTGACTGCACTCAACTCCATTTGGTGTCAGCAGGTTGGCGTTGAGTGAGCTGAGCTCACTCAACGTTGTAGACTGGATGGCGTTGAGTGAGCTTAGCTCACTCAATGCCGTAATTTGTCAGGCGGGATGGCGTTGAGTGCGGTGAGTGCAATCAACGCCATAAGTTGAACGGCGTTGAGTGCACTGACCGCACTCAACGCCATTTGGTGCGGTCTGGATGGCGTTGAGTGAGCAGAGCTCACTCAACGCAATAAT